>OX336903.1:3405401-4605401 GCA_946959425.1 Argyrosomus regius
TTATAATTCCTCCTCTCTGATCATCAGGTGTCGTCTCCACACCCATCATATATCGTTTGTCTCCAATAAGAGCAGAGAGGTGGTTTTACAGTGTGAGGCTAAAGGCTGGTATCCAGAGCCTGAGGTGTTCTGGCTGGACGGTGAGGGAAACCTCCTCTCTGCTGGACCTACAGAGACAGTCAGAGGTCCTGATGACCTCTATACTGTCAGCAGAAGATTGACTGTGAGGAAGATCGACAAGTTCACCTGTAGAGTCCAACAGAAGAACATCAACCAGACCAGAGAGACACACTTATCTGTTCCAGGTTATAAAGAGTTCAAAATAAATTCAACATATTGTTTCTGTTTTTTAACAGTTGAGGTCGAGTTTGATTAAAAAATGTCGTTCTGTTCTGTGTTGTTTCATTTCAGGTGATTTCTTCACAGTTCAGTCCTCTTTGAGTCAGACTCAGATTATCATCATCATCACTCTTTGCTTTGTTTTCATTGCTGTTCTGGTGGTCTGTGTTCAGAAGTTGATATATAACAGTAAGTCACATTTTCATTTTTGTTTTTTATGTGAACTTCCTGTCAGAGCTCTTCATTGGCTGTAGTGATACGTTGGATCAACAGATTATATAACACAATGTTCATAACTGAAGTTAAACAAACTTGTGTCCAGCAGTCACAGAAAAAAACCTGGCAGCTTACTTCAAGTTTAACTGAGTACTGTTCAGCACAACTGACCGTTCATTGGATTCATTGATTTTTATTAATTAGTTTGCTAAAGCTGATAAAAGTGTCAGTTGTGATCTCAGGTGGCAAATTGCAGATCACCATCTTAAAATGAGAAAGAAAAAAAATCACAATTGTCTGTGATAAAAAAAAAAAATCCAGTTCAGTTTTTCATATTTTTGTTCTTCTTCTGTAGAATTACACATTTAAACACACGAAAACACCAACTGCAACATTTTTCTCTTTCTGTTTCCACACAGGGCGCAAGAGAAAAACAAGTACATCATGTAAAACAGGAGAGCCAGAGGTCAAGAAGGATAAAGGTGCAAATGAGAATGTTTATGAACCCTATCCCATGTCGGAGGTTAAGAAGCGACAGAAGGAGCAACGTAAAACACCACAGAAGAGGAGACCAAAGACAATTTGAATACAGCGATACAGTTCTGAACATGGACTAAAAACCTGTAGTGACCAAAAACAACCAGGAGGTGACAGAAAAGAACAGCAGAGGAAATCAGAGACACTTTGATATTTTCCATCTTTCCTGTCCTCTGATATGATGAGATGTGGGAACACACTCATATTTACATCTCATGCGACCGTTAAGTTAGTAACATGCATTAATGAGACATGAATGTTTACAGAGGTTGATGGAGAGAGAAGAGCCCAGTGCATCATGGGAAGTCCCCCTGCAGTCTAGTCCTATAGCAGCATCACTAACAGATGACCTGAGCCAGCCCTAACTATAAGCTCTATCAAAAAGGAAAGTCTTAAGTCTACTCTTAAAAGTGTTGACCGTGTCTGCCTCCAGCACAAAATGGTAGTTTGTTCCACAGAAGAGGAGCTTGATAGCTGAAAGCTCTGGCTCCCAATCTACATTTGGAAACTACAGGAACCACAAGGACTACTTACTTGTATTGTGAAATCTCGTGTGTCTATACATTTCTCATACATCCTTAGTTTCACTATTTCTAGTAATTTTTCCTTTTTTTTGGGAAAAAGGGGTTTTACCTGGTGTCATTTATTTTACCATACCAACTGACCTAAATTTTAGCCACAGAACCACTGACTTATACTTTTTTGTTCATTGTTGTAGAAAGTACATTTCACACCAACATCTAAGATTCTTCAAATATGTGTTTGTTTTTGTTTGTTTGACATATTTGTGTAATATTTTCACGTTTCTCTAATTTTATTTTTTTATTTCTATTCAGAATTTTATTCACTTTCTTTCAGGCAGCATGAGAGAGTGAAATTATGTACCTTTTTACTGTATATTATTTTAAGCTATTGAACATTTACTGAAGTCTGATGCCATTTTAAGTCATAATGAAGATTCAAATGTTTTGTTTGTGAAGTATCCAGCAGGTGGTGGTACATGTACACAGTAGTAGTAAATGTAGTGTCATTGTGAGGTCATGGCTTTGGGTTAACTCCGGTATGAAGAACTTTCAGAACAACATGATGAACGTTATATTTAGTATTTTAGCTACTGTGGTCCCTGTCTCTGAAACAGGACTGCATCTCTGTAGACATAAAAAAAAAAAAAGTGGATTAAGTTAAACACTGCCTTAAAAAAACATTAACTTGAGGCCTTGTGAACATTTAAAACAATGAAACTTTGATAGATGTGAAATGTTTTGGAGCTGACGTAGCATCTCGACTCTGGCTGATGCTTGTCAAACTGAAATATAGTTTTGACTCTGGACCTCGTGTCCTTTTCAACTTTGTTTCCAAACTAAAGTTAAAAACAGAGAAGGAATGTAACTCAAGGCCCAGATCAGCTCAAACTGAATATTAAGATTGTTGTTGCCTCACACATGTTTGAATATCAGCAGAGGGGCTCGTTGTATTGTTGTCTAAATGTAAATAAAAAATGTTTTCATCTTTTTAATAAAAGTCTTCTTCAAATTTTGTGTGTATGATTATTTCATTAATGCCATTATCTCGACTTCACAGGTCAGTTATTTTGGTACTTTAAGATAAAGCTCAATTTCTCGTCAACAGGTTAATATATCTCGTTATCTTGGGAAAATGAAATCTTTATGACGAAACAACTTTTTTTTCTCTCGTGGGATAATTCTGATGTCTGAGTCTGATTTCAGCCTTTAAATGTCCCTGTAATGACTGTCGGAGAAAATTCACAACTGGACATTAAATTGGATATAGCTTCTTCTACTTCTTCTTCACTGAATTGCAACATGGCGGAGCATTAGTGCCAACATTTGATTGCCAAAATATAAATATAAATCATATATACAACACCATATATTGTCTATCCACTTCAGCTTCATAGCCAAAATGACGACCATTGGGGGCCTTCCACAATCAACTTTTTAAACCGTTATGAGTGCACCATCCGAGTACGCACAGCACACAGTGTGAATGCACTTATGTACTCAAAATAGCAAGTTTAAGTATGGAAGTACGGAAAGTGAGACAATCTTTTTGTAATCAAGCTAGCTGCAGCTTTTCTTAGGCATAATAATGGCTCAAGCTAAATGCTAACAACATGTTAATAATGACAAAGCTAATGTGGTGATGTTTAGCAGGTATGCTGTTTACCACTCACCACAGCTGAGGCCAGTGGGAAGGTAATTTGCTGTTACAGGTATTTAACCAAAAAAACTGGACAAATTTATCTTACTATTGGATGAGGCAATACATTCAATAGTTTTCAAGGCATAGGTTTAATTTCTTCAAGTAAAATCAATCTTAAAGAACAGCTTCAAAGGAGAAAATATTCAGAACAAATGAAGCTATGTTAAACTTTGAAACGTGGTGTTTGGAGTTCAAAGTTTACTGACGTTAAATGTACAAAAATACATGACCTGTGTTACATACATCTGAGGAAGCAAACAGACAGGAATAAACACAGACACGCTCCATGTAGGCCTGATAATATTGACTTTTGCCACTGGAGATATGTGAACACATGCAGACACGTGTCAGCGCCGCTCTGAAAGTATTGAAATAATCATCGTTTCACCTGCAAAAGTTGGATCAGATTAATTAAATGTAACACACATGACCCAGTTTGCAGCAGTCAGCAGAACATGAACAGTGTGAATCATCCTGTACAGATTTTATGGACATCTTTCTTCTCTTATTTTAATTTGATCAGTTTCAGCCATCCATTGAGTTTGCACAGTAAATTATGTAATCGGTAAGTGAAACCAGATGAGTGGTTTCAAAACACATGATGCTTCATGGGAACTGGATTATAGCAGTAATTAACATTTATTAGCCATGCTAGTGCTGTTGCCTTTGAATTTGATCCAGAGTCGATATTTCAACATAAAATTCAATTGAGCTAAACTTACCTCAAGTCTCTGTGTAAAACATTTATTCATCCATACTGTTACTTACCAGTGCAAGCATAGACTGTATAAAACATGGATATAGTCTCTGTGATGTCATCCCGCCATCTTGGCAGCCAAAGCATCCCAAAATGTTGAAAATTTGGTGTTTGAAGGATCATGTCAAACATTTGGACAGATCCAGGCTAGCTACTTCCCTTTATTTGTGTTTATGCTAAGCTAAGCAAGTCCTGACTCCAGCACAAAGATATAGATCACTCAGAGAAAGAGGCATATCTCTCAAAATGAAGCATTCCTTCAACCCAGAACTAAAATGTTAACCCTGTGGGGACCTGATATGTCCCCGGATGGAAAGGGGGTCCCCACAAAGTCACCGTTTTAACAACACAGCCTCAAGTGGCCATTCGAGGAACTGCACTTCTGCATTGGCATCACGTCACAGCCACAGAGAGTTGGCGCTTGGTGTTTTCCCTTCCCTTTTGCTAGGCGTTTCCTCTCTCACCTGGCTTATCACCACAACACCTGTTTCTCATCATCCGATCAACCTGCACAGGATAAAAGTTCAACCTTTAACCAGACTCGGTCAGATCATTCAGTCTCTCTTGTGATGACACAATAACTATTTTTTGAAACTTGTTTTGTGATATCTGTTAACCTTGATCACTCCTTGTGCCTCGGGAAATCTGCCAGCCACGTCCGGCCTTGTCTCGTCTCTGCTCCTGTTTTTGGACCCTGAATTTCCTTCAATACAAGAGCTCTATTTTTTTTAAATAAACAGTTGAAACTCTCTGGCTTCTGTTTGCATTTTGGGTTTGCTAATGTTCAACCAAACAGTTGGAGTGAACATTTAAAATATAGGTCAGCTTTGTCGTGCACCTTTTAACTACCAACCAAACTATGCTTCCTTAAAACCTTGATCTGCACCATGTGCATGTAGACATATGTAATTATTTTTATGTTCGTGTTCGTAACCGTCAGGTTAGTTGCAACACAGACTGGTGCACATGCTAAAGAGAACAACACTTATCGTTCTTCATACATGCAGTCAGCATTGTCTGTATGTTTGAACAGTGTGAACTGCAGTTACAGCTGTGGAGGGAAGGGCACTGACCAGCTGTATGTTGGCTCCATGAAGCAGACATGAGCACATTGAATACAATCATCAATCACACATATATATTTAAAGTCCCCATGAATTCTTACATATATCTGAGGCTATAAGTCACCTATCCTCCAACAATGCCAGTAAGTCATGTCTTCAGTATTTTCAGGTATTCTTCACGGGATTTTAGAGTTTGTCATTTAAACCACAAAAAGTTGATGACTCATCCTGCATTCTGCGGTGCATGCTAATGGGTAATTAACTGCTAACTAACTAACTGGATCTGCTGTTAGCAGGCAACACAGCCGGGCTTAGCAGTCTGGTCTAGTCCATTGTCTTGTAAAATAACGTAATCAGCCTTACAGTGACTCATCTCATCGCCTGCACCTCGTTCTTACCTTTTGCCTGTTTACTGGACTTTGGATTCTTGCCTGCTTCACATCACGTCCCTGTAATCCTTTGTACATAGTTTTCTGCTTCAGTCATCTTCATTTGGTTCCTATCCCCATCGTCTGTGACATTTAGTTGATGTACATGGTACACAATTTACAAATGTAGTTGACAAACTGACAAACTGAACCAACATTGGGGTTGATGCCGATATCTGGTACCCAACCGTTCCCTTTTTTCTGTACCTTTACAGCGCTTGCAATTTGTGCACTATTGGTTTCATACTAAAGTAAGCCTTTGAAAAGTTTCTCAGCTCCTGTGGCTAACGCTAGAGCTGAGCTAACATCAACCAAGATCGTGAAAAGAGCCAAATCCAATTAGATTACTTACGTAAAGGTGTCTTCAACAAGCTGCAGGGGTTTCATAAAATTAGTCGCGCTCTCTCGTAGCCAAATGCTTTCACGTGTACCAAAATTTGGCACTGATTAACGAAACGTGAACCGGTGATCAGTCGACGTACCCAACCCTAATCATCATATTTCTAAAAGACCAACGCACACTTTCACACAGAGTGAAATGTTGCGACTTGGCCAGTACAGCTTGTGTGAAGAACATTGTGTGCAAGGACAGAGTGCCAGATGACTGCAGCCCAGCGTTTGATGGACAGCGATGTGGAGAAAGCAGCCAAGTTTTGACACCCACAGACAGTCCACGGGAGCATGAACTCTTCACAACATGTCCTGAAGAACAGTAAACACAGTTTGACGATGACACCAGGCAATGGATTATTATTTTGTACATTATCTTGTATGTGTTACGGCTAATACGTGTCCAAAGGTATAGTAAGTAGACACTCCAACAATACACCAATGGGTGCCTCCACTCTTCCGATCTGTTGGATGGGGAAGTTATTTTAATTCTATTACCCTACCAACACTTTCAATAACAACCTTTTCCCTTGATCTCAATATTTGCACACGGTAACTATGATGTAGCTGCAAATAAAACTATGGTCAAAGTATCTATTTATCCATCTATTTTTGGTCTAGTTTGCGGTGACATCAGGCTAAGCAAGATAGTCCGGATGTGATGGGACCGTAGATCATATTAATTAGCTAACAGCAGCTACAGTTGGCTGCAGGGTTAGGGTTAGTGTGTGCATGAACACATGGATTCACCCGCTTGTTGCAGCTATTGCTAATATCTTTTAGTCTCAGGGTTGACAAGGACAATCTCTGAAGTGTTGACTCATCTGTGCATGCAGACATGTGCACAGACGTATGCACGTTGAACATGAACACGGAGGAATCATTATCATATGTACAGAAGAAAACTCTTCCTGAGTCGACATGATTTCCAGCCCTCTCGGTTTCCACTCACATACTTGGCTCATTTTTCTGTTGTTGCGAAAGACTGAATATCTGAACGCCAAACAGCTGTTTGACTTTTGCATACACAAAGAAGATTCAGTCTCAGGAATCAACATGTGATCATCCAGCAGAGATATGCTGAGTAAGCATAGCTCTGAATATTTATACATGTCTTGTTTCCAGGCAGCTTTTTGTTCCCGAAACAGTGCAGAGACGGTTCATGTGTTCTTTAAAGGGGATTAAGAAACAAAAGAAGGGAAGGAGCACTGTGTATGGGCGTTGAATAAATCGGAAACTATAGATAATATTCCTTGAAATAGTTTAATCACTAGATAACTTCTATCCTGACCCGGGGTCAGAGTGATAAACGAGCAAAAGCAGTCATGAATTCAGATTAAAGTATTGACTGATTTGGGTTTGTTTGTATTCCAGCTTACTGTATTACACCGCAGATCAAACTTCATGTTTCTAAAGATTTCAAAGGTGGTGTTTTTCTGACTGTGCCGCTGTAACTCTGATCCAAACAGCTGATCTATGGCGTAATACAGCGTTCGGCACAATTGGGTTTATGCGTAAAGATACAGAAGTTCTACGGTTAGTGCCAAAGAAAAAAGGCTACCTGAAGGCAAGCACTGAAAATGTTCTTAGAAGAAGAACCTCATAGAACCCCAATTCAAAATATCTGATCAATCACTCTAAGGGGGTTTTAAACTATTGAATAAAATGTATCAACACAAAGCTGAAAAGCAGCTGTTTTTCTTATGAAAAGTTGAGTTTTTAGTGATATTATATAAATTTACGACAAAATAATCTCAATTGGTCAGATCTATAAAGCTAATGTAGGTAACGTTGGAGCCACTCAGCCTCCAAAACCACTCATGCAATGAGTGCACAGGTCAGTGTGAAGGTATTCAGCCTAAAAATCACAAATACCATGTAATATAATGAAAAAGTTGTGGAAAAACTAGTAAGTAGACCACAAAACAAATTTTTTTCCAAGGTCAAAAATTAACTGTTTCACTTAATATGGTACATGCTAAGGTAATGTCATTAGAGAATTGGGAGTCAAACTCCAAACAGCTGCTAATACTTGCTAGAGCAACAAATGTGTATGAAAGTAGTTGATAATAAATGCACAGTAATGTTTGCTAAAAATAAATAAAAATACAATGCCCAGCTGTTTTATGAAAATAACTAAGCTTTTTTTTAAAAAAAACAAAATGAAACCAACTATATGTGACCTGTTCAAAGATTTACATACACGGTAGGAACCAATGGGCTTGAGTACATCAGGAGTACTTCTTTCTTTTCTTGAAAACCCTTTTATCCTTAAGAACCATTTTTGCTGTTGAAAAAAATGAAAAATCACAATTGCAGCACTTTTTAAAATTTAAATTTAATAATCTTCACAATCTTCATTTTTCAATTTATTTATTTTTTTTAAATATTCTTTGGAATATTGAATACTGTTCTTTTTTGTGACCTGGATTTAATAAAAACCAACAAACGAACGATAAACCTGGACTATGTATGCTTTTAACTAAAGGCTGCTTTAACGTAATAATAATGTATATATTATATACTGCACTATGAATGAGGGGAAAATGCTATTTACACAAAATTCTGGACTTGATAAGAATAGGTAAAAGGTTCCTCGATGGCATCTCCATGCCGGTTTGAACCAGGAACCTTCGTCCAACACATCAGTTTCAACCTTAAAATTAGAAATGAGTCACATGCATTCAATTATTTGTTTCCAAATGCTTTTATTCCACGTTTTCTCTGGCTTTCTACATGTAAGTATTATAGTACATACAGTAGACAGTACACAGTACAAAGATAATTTTGGTTTAAAAGTGCAATCCTACTCAAACAGTTCTCAAACACACAGAGTGTACAAAATATTGCAATATATGCAACCACCTACTCTGTGCATGAGTAGGTGGAAGACAACTACGCAGGTGAGTTGAAGCGAAATCCGTGAATCGCTTATCGATTTGAGAAGACAGATGTGCAAAATGTCCTAAAAAAGTACGCTGAGCAGAGATATTTATATGTTTGATTTAAGATGGACTGAGTAAGGTGAGTAAAAGTTCCCACTGAAGCGAATCCAGTCAGGGTTGATTGATTATTCTAAAACAAAGCATTAAAATATCATGAACAAAATATATGTAAAAAAAAAAAGAAATACGGATAAAGGATAAAATAAATAAAATATCAGAGAATCACCAAATCAGTATGCAGACATTACACACAGTATATTATGAATAATGTGATTAGTTTGCAGTAAGCTTGGTAAATTTAACGATTTTTAAATATAACTTTCAAAATAATAAAAAAAAACACAAAGATGTTTTAAAATGAAATGTTGAGGGTGCTCGAGCATTGCATCAATAGTCTGTAACTTCTGCTCCTCCTCTTCATCTTTTCTCCTTCCTCTCTTGATCCCTTTTTCCTACTTTGCTTTTTCTTTAACTTTTTCCTCTCTTGGACACTTTTTGTCGTCTCTCGAGTCGGGTGGCAGATCGTACAATTAAAATGATGTATTTTAATTATGTATTAGGGTTTGTTGAAGGGGAAACATTCCCAAACTAAAAGCTCCATTATTTGATTTTTCAGACTTCTTCTTGAGCTTTTTAGTTTTTAATTACATAGTTATATCTTTGCCTAATTTGTTGGATGGAAATGTGCCTTTTGTTGGTGGTTACCAATAATCAGCTGTTCAATTCGTAATTTTTTAAATTCTTGTGTTTAAGACACTGATTTTTGCTACTAAAAAAAACTCTTGTTATTCTCTAAAGAGTGAATAACAAATCAGGAAAAATGCTGACAGCAACAAACTCTTCATGTAGCTCATTATCAGCAGAACGATGAAACTTTCTAAGGACACATTCAAGTGATAACTCATCGGACACGACACGAGATAGTACTGACGAAATCTGGCATGACATTTTAAAAGGCTCACACTGTTCCCTGCTCCAGCCATCATTATTAACAGATAAAAGAAAAAAAAATATTTATCATGAGATGTTTCTGGTTCAGTCACGAGGACGTAAAAAATATATTGTGAAAATATGTTTCAATGTCAATGAAACAACTGGCCAACTGGCTGTTGATTGTTAAACCTTGTTACGAGGTGATGCAGACATCAGACTTTATTATACCGTTAGTCGAGGTTAAAAAAAAAGTTTCTCTTTTGGTTTCATTTTGAGTCACGATGACTAAACTTTGAGGTCAAGGCTGATACGTTTGGTCCATATTTTTCAAATGGTTTCATCATATCTCATCGCGGAAAACAAAAAGTATAAAAGGCTAAATACTCCAACCTCCCACTGACTAATTTAAGGGTCCAGTGTGTAGGATTTAGTGCCAACCAAATGAATACTCTCCCATGCCTCCCCTATTCTTTGAAGTATGTAGGAAAAACTCTGCTAATACTAACATACATAACATTATATATAATGCCAATAGATCCTCCTAAATCTTACACACTGGACCTTTAAGTGATATTTCTCATTTTTGCCATCGAGTGGAGCAGTGATATAACTTCCTGCTGTGTAAAATCATAAAAAACATTTCGGTATTATCGAAATGTATTTGCACACGTATAAATACAAAACTGATTTAAAAAAGAAAAAACAAAAGCCTGGATAAGTGCATATCCCCAGTTATGAAAATCCCTTTAAAGTACTTAATAATGGCTGTACACTGGTGCAAACACGCTGGTTTGTGTTCTGGACGGGACGTCTAGTAGTTCACGGTCTCTGAGGGGCCGCGGTGACTGGTGGAGCAGTGTCCCGCCCTGAAGAGGTGACAAGAGAAAAAAAATCAGTGAGACGAGGTTCTCATGAAGTTCTTGGTTACTGAGGTTGAACTCCAAAGTAAAAGTGTCCTAAGAGTGAAATTAGTTCAACAAATGAACAATGAATATTTACTACTTTTTCAATTAAGTCTCATTAATCATACATTGTGATGCCTAATTTGAAAATAAAATTCATTGGAATATATTTAGGGTTTAGCACATTTATAAATTATCTAACACTTACAGTATTTTTTAGGAATTATGTTTCTGCATTGCTACATTACAAAACACAGCATACAAACTGTCTCGTCTTCTAAGTCATTTTTAAAAACCCATGATTTTGGTTGATTTGGTTTCTGTTATATTTTACCCGTTTTATGTAGTTCTATAGCTTTTAGTTTATTGTCAGTGTTTTTTTTGTATTCTGCCTTATCATTATTTGTGTGAATTGAATTTAAGTAAATCTGAAGACAAATTTCAAGTTTGTTAACTGATCTGCTTACAGTAAATGTTTATTAACGCAATACGTTAGCTTGTATGCTAACTTGCTAATATTATTATGAAAAAAAGCTTCAGTCTAATAACTGTGTGTATTAATTTTAGAGCTCTTAACATAATGTCATTCTTACAGAATGAAGGTAAGGTAAGGTGACCTCCAAATTTGCAACATATAAGGCTAATTACGGTAATTTTATCAGATCTTCATAAGCATGTGAGTAAGTAAATTGTAAATAAATTAAATTAGCGGACTGCCTATTCTACGTAAATGTTTATTCAGACAATACGTTAGCTAGTATGCTAACGTGATATTTTGACCTCCAAACGTAAAAATTAGCTGTTTTTTACAGTTATGTTAGCTTCTTACACCAATGATTTCACTTCTACTTGAGAGACGATGATGACTATTTTCTTTACCTGCAGAGTCCCGTGGAGCATTCGTAGTTGTTCTGGCAGTAAGCGCCGAACGGTTTACTGTTCATGATCCTCCACAGCGGGGTCATCCGAGCTATCCTCCTCAGTGCGTGGACCCCGCTGGAATCTGCCCCCTGATCAGGGCTGGACTGGACTTGTTGGACCAGTGGACCCGCACACACCTGGTATACACAAACAGACGAAGGTACAGAAATGTTCATTAGAAAAGAACCAGGCACACAGCATTAAGAGAGACTGATTTATTATGGTAATTTAACTATATATACACAAAATAACATTTATTTATTTCCCAGCTCCTGCTAACGGTAGCTGCCGTTAGCTCAGGTAGCTATCATTAGCTATTGTGAACTCTGTTAGCTGTCCTATTAGCTGACCCTGCCCAGACTGGGTAGAAGCCTTTCAGTGACATAGCTGTACCGGAAAAACGACCTTGGTACTGTATTTTCTGTGTTTGGGAAATAAATGTGCAAATCCATAAAAATAAATAATCTATATCATTGTCTGATTATAATAACATTAATGAGCTTTTTCCAGAGCTTTCTATCGTGTCTGATCATCAGCTAGGAAGTGGACCTTGAGTTAAGCTTATCATACTACTTCTGCATGGTTGCATGGATACACTTAAATCATCTGTTTTTAATGCATCAGCAAACTGTAAATGTACTTCAACAGAGCATTTATACTTTTAGATTTAAACATTGCAATATTACATTTGTAGTACTAGTACTTTATTTTCTTTCCTCCTCCTTCTAGCTTTTTTTTGTTTACGTGAATGTGATGAAAACACCAAAATACATATATAAAAATACATATATAATTTAATTTGGATTAACTTAACAGTATTTTTACAGTGCAAAGCATGCATAACTAATATTTAAAACACTTTTGGTGGTCCAGATTTCGTGACCACAGCTTTTTCGAATCCGGAAAAATCCACTCACCTGCTGAGCCAGCATTAACAGCACGACGCACAGTGCTACTGCAGCTTTCCTTTGGGTGAAGAAGCCTTTCTCCTGCATCTTTACGTTGAGCCGGTAAAGGCTGATAAGTTTCTTCTCGGCGACCTGTGGCTCTTCAGGCTTGAGTAAAATTAAGATCTCAACCCAGAGAGGTCCCGTGAACCGGCTCAGTCAAGGTTCAGGTTTTCATTAGTCGCAGCGTTGCTTGAAAGTCTCTTCAAGTCAGCCTGAGTCAGCGAACTCAGCTGTGGTACCAACTCTCCTTTATATAGCCAGGCCATGATCCCAGGAGAGAGGAAAAGCAAAGAGGGAGGGAGAGCGAGTCACAGCCCATGCCTTGTCGTCCACCCCTTTCTTTATCTCTCTTTTCTGGCCCAAATGTGACATTATGTGTTTGCAGAGAACCAGTAATATCCTTAAATGAGGCCATCTGACTCTTTTGTGGTCTTTCTGTCTGGTCCTTTACAGTCTTCTTCTTTTATTACGTGCCGATAACGTGAGCCCAAGAGCACCAGACACCAACGCACGTGATCGTAACATCATGCAACGGCAACACAGACGCCGCTGGGTAAAAAGTGTTTAAAGAGGCTAAGAGGTCACTGGATGTGTGTGTGTGTGTGTGTCAATGCCACAGTGTGTGTGAATGAACTTGAAGCGAGATAAGGCTTTATCATTCGGCAGAGTCCGCGTGCTGTGCCGTGTATCTCTGCGTACCGATGACCTTGACCTGGCGCAATTCGGCAGTCCTACTTATACAACGTAGACCGACTATACGGAGGCAGCAGGTGTGGTTTACATAAGCAGGTACGTACACATGACCCACAGCACGTGACTTGTGTGTGTGTGTGCACATGTGTGCTCCATATATTTGAATATAAGGCTAGAGAAATTCCTGACTGAAGAACAAGTCGGACTCATGACAGTTTGAGGAATCATGTCAATATCTAGTCCAACAGCAGTCAGCCCAGCTCGGCGTCTGTCTTTCAGCCTTTTATTTCACCAAGCTCTCACCAACCACTAAAAGTCAGTCCCAGATTTACTCTTGTCCGGCGGCTTCTTGCTCGCTCACTCTCTCCTTTTCTCTTCTTAGCTTCCTCCGTCAACGTCCTCTTCGCTCCCTTCTCCTCTGCCATTACACCGGCTCTGTTCATTGTCAGTGTTACCTGTAAACCTTCTTCTTCTTCTTCTTCTTCTTCTTCTTCTTCTTCTTCTCCTTCTTCCAGGGTGGTCCAAAACTCCTGTGGTACACCAACACTCCCCCGGTGCTCTAAGCTCACAGCCCCGGCTAACAAACTGAGCTAACATTAGCTAACAGTAACAATATTTTTTTTGCTCAGACATTGACAGCTATATATAAAATCACTGGTGTTTTGTTTTGGTTGCCGCTTTTCCTGATTATAGATGTAATCTATGAATCTATGCACGTGTTTGCGAAGCAATGCAAAGATGCATTAAAACCTGCACAATGCAGAGCAAATTATTCTGGCATTTTATTTCAAGTGCTTTTTTTTTTTTGGTGTGAATTATCTGTACGGCGACTTCCAGAGGAGGTCAGCTATTCAAGAAGATTCCAATAGGTTATAGTAAATCGTTTTTTTCCACAAAGCAAAGTCATTTTATATTTTTGGATCTCTGTATTTGAGCTCGATGTGACGTCACGCCTCACACAAAGACAGAACACCGACTCACGTCACGGCTTTTTGTGTTGAATGAATCTGGAGCGGGGTAATAAAAACGTCGTGCCTGCATGCACGTGGCCTGATCTGCTCAACTGGGTTAGTAAGACAAAGGTGAGAGTGCCGAAACATTTTTTTACAAGGCACGTCTTCAAAAACAGAACTTCATTTCAGATTTCAAGGGTGACTCAGGTCAACCTGGAAGAGGCCGAGATGTTTTTATCCAAAGAGGCTGGATGCTTCACGACAAAGGTATGTTTAAACAGCACAGTGGATTTAATCAGGCAGCGTAGCCGATCACAGATGGATGTAATGGAAAATTCCTATGCTGAAGGTTGTTCATTGCCCCCAGAGGAGACTGACAGGAACCCCTGCATTACATAAACTCAGAACATCTGCATTATATATATATCATCGCCGAGCATGACTCATCAGATTGTGCCTGACGGTGCCGAGCAGCTGCACAGAGCGAGCGCGTCGTTCTGTGTGATAATGCAGGACAGATGCAAAGTGTTGGACTCATGCAACCGGTTTAAACATTTGAAGGGAGACAGTCACAGAGGCATGCAAAGGAACAATTTCAGCTAATAAAAACTGTTTGCACATCAAGTTTTATGAAGCTCCTAGCTCCTCGTGTATCTTTATATGATGGACAATGCAATTTTATTGCTTTATTTGCCCTTTTCCGCAATGTAGTCTTAGTTCGTCTTCATCTAAGCAGACGCAGGTTCATGTTCTTTATCAGGTTCTTGAAATATCTACATATAATTTCTTCTGTGACAACACAGATTACACTGAATCGATGTACTTTTGCATGGTTAAAACAGAGATCTCATTTTAATTTTGTATTTGTTATGATCGAAAACGTACGAATGACAGAGACACCATTCACCTGATCACAGGTCAGTGTAGATCAACAGGAGGTAACAGAGAAAAGTTACAACATTTAAATCATCCGTCTGTGTGGTGAACAATCATAAAAACACTAACCATGCTTTGGAGACTATTTAAACTATGCTGGGGAGAAATGTTGATCGGCTCTTACAAATGCAATAAACACTGTGGCTTCTCAGCTGACTTAAATAAACTGCATGTTTCTAAATGAACCTTTGCTCTTGTTCAGTGAGTTCAGCATGTTGCTAACTGGCTCTTGTGGAAGCTAAAGGTTCAGCCTGTCTACTGGCCAGACTGTCTCATCCAGTCTGAACTTTAAACTTTGATTGGCCTGAAGTAATAATTCCCCTGGACAAACGGATCGAAGGATGATTGCAGACATGACCTCATCTAACCAGTTTTCATGTGGACTGAGCAGGGTGAATTTAAAAGAAACCAGTTACCCAGAAAGAACCCTTGAGTCAAAGCCAACGATTCTCTACATGCGGATGTGCAGCGCTTATCTCATCTCTCTCTCTCTTAAAAAGTAATCATTATCATAAGTAACCAATAAGCAAAGATTGTTTAGTCGTACATTACCATCCTCATAAATACATATATCATAGATTCATGACCCGGCAAAAGGTCACACCGGCATTTTTAGCAGCAAGTTTTAGAAGCACTTTGTTCCAATGGAATCAATGCATTTAGCATATGATATACAAAATGCATAGATTTTGCAATTTGCATTTTAAATGTCAATACGTTCCCTTAAACATGCGTGTAGTGCTGAAACTCTTGACTTCTTGTACCATAGAGGATGGACAACATTACTAATTCACAACAATGACACACAGCATACACTGAAGGCTAACGTGTTTGATAGCGTGTTACGTAACGCACTCACACTTTCTTTCACAAGATCCAGTAATAGAACTCAAAAGCTGATTTTTTTTCCCCCTCCGTGACCTTCAGTCAAACGTGATTAGTAACAGGTCACTTCTTCCTCGTCTGACACATCCTCACGTGATGTTTTATGGGAAATCAGACTTGCTAAAGTGTGTGTGTCATTTCAGCACGTTACATCTGGCAGAGGAGCACACACACATGAAATCCCTTGAGGAAATAAACACAGTGGTCCCGTAAAAAAAACCTGAGGATTTCCAGTCACTGTTATACAAATGTTACGGTAACACATCAGCGCTGCACATCGTGACTGTGCCTGAATTTTAAACATGTTTTCTTACAAATAAAACTGCAAAAATCTGCAAACCCAGTACCCTTTTTAAAGAAAACATCAGATTTGTTGCAGATGTACGTTCTTATTAGAAAATGGAGGTTTAGTCCTCTCACACCAATTTATTAAACCTGCTGTTGTCACTTAAGGAATGAAACTGAACTGTATTTCCTCCAAAAACCACGACAATGGACAATAAAAATGTAATTATCTATAACAAAACATAAAGTCCAGAGGTGTTTGACTTGACAAAGACACTGCAGTAATCTCAGAGTCACACTGGCATTTATTAACAACCTTCATAGATATCATCAGGGTCATATTGTGTCTCTGGGAAGTCATATTCTCAGTTGTTTCCCGTTAAACTGTTGTTCCACTGCATGACACGATACATGTGAAGGAAAACAAGTTTAGTGTTCGAGGATATTGGATTACTGCGACACAAAAACGTGTTAGCTGAAATCTAGTCAGGAAGCAACATCGAGGTCACGGCTGCAGAATCATGTGGCACTCAGCAGAGAATCACAAACTTAAAGCAATATTATGTAACTTTTCTACCATAAAATAACCAGTAAAATAATAATCAGGTGAATGGTGTCTCTGTCATTCGTACGTCTGTTCTCACACTATGTAACTTTGGGCTCCGGGTCGGGAGAAGTACGTAACGCTTTACGGCACTAAGTCACACACCACCAACTATTTCACTGATTTTGGTGAAAAATTGACAGTAATTGACAAAAATACATGCAACACTTTAATATTGTGTTTGTATTCATGTTTAAATAGGTTGCAGCTTATAATAACTTACATTCTTGTTTGTGTATATGTGTATACTTGTGTTGATGGAGTGCATGTCTGTCAACAGTGACGAAAGAAGGTCTTTTCTCTGTGACCCACTGTCCGATACAGAGCAAAGTACAGAAATAATGATTCACAATTTAAAGTACACTGACCACACTAATGTCCGGGACTCTGAACCTGTGGAGTCAGCTGACACGTTTGATCTTGGAGTGCTGTTATACTGAATATTAGCACGGCTGTGATTCTGAAGTTAATCACAGCTGTGCTGATATTGCTTTTATGCAACAGTTCTACAAGCACCATTTATGTAACACTAGTTACTTCTAACAGCAGTAAACAGTTGATCGTTGTGTTACAATCTAAGATAGATGACGATCGTTAACCGTTAACTTACATGTTTTGTTACATTTACATTTCATCTCCTCTGAGTACTGAAAGACAAAAAAATACACAATAAATATGAAACCCAAACTTGTTTTAGTTTTTTCTGTGTCAAGAGGTTATTCATTGAACCTTTTCTTACACCAGTTATCTACTTATGTATGTCACAGATTGATTGTTTATGTCCACTTTGACCTTTTTTCTTTCAGGTACATTCCACATGGCCTTCCTCAGATAGTGAGGTCAATGAGAAATATGTAGCAAACAAAACAAGTTTATCTCTGCATACAAACCAGATACATGAATGATCGTTCAGGTTTCATAGATGGATGTAGGATTTGTGTCAATTTCTGGAAATGTGACGCACCAAGTTTTTGTTCTTAGTGAAGAGCGCCATCTGTTGGACTCAATGCAATAATGCACTGTCCTGAACATTTGTGTGTTTTGTACATTTTCACTCTAAAAAAAAAAAAAGGTTTTATTTAAAAAAAAAAAAAAATGTACAAAATCTCTGACTACTCACATAAAACTAAAGTATGTTAATTATTGAAACAAAATAATTCTTTTATATTTATGGTTAAAATGTCAAACTTTAAGCTCATTTGATGAGCTAAAGTACTTGAATTTTGTATATTGCGACTACCTTTCTCTTCTTAGCTTCCTCCGTCGACGTCCTCTTCGCTCTCTTCCTCTGCCATTAAGTCCATAGAGGCTGCAGATTACAAGTCAATGTAGCATCAACGTGATTTAACAGACGTCATTTAGTTTATGAGAGAAAGTTTAGACAAAGTTTATGTAAAAAAAAAACACACCAAAAAACGACGAAAACATGCATTTTTATTTTATTATTAATTGCTAATTCGTAATAAAAATTGCATTCCTTTCCACGATAACACTTGTTTGTTTTCTTCAACATTCAACACTGTTGCATCTCTTAATTTCTTCATTGTGTGCATTTTTTTTTCTAAGGCAGGCCGGTAGCAGCACATTTGTTTTTTTTTTGTTTTTTGTTTTCCATGTTCTTGGAGATCTTCCTCCCGTTATAAATATGTACAAAATGCTAAAGTTTAGATTGTTAACAGCAAAAATTGTGACATCACACGGTCTTTACAGTTACATCCAACACGGTCGACCCCTCGTCTATTAAAATTGTTTTTCTATGCAGTTTCTACGGAGGGATGTGGCTTTGAACTGTGCCAACACGTTATCCAGAGACTTTAAACACATGAACAGACTTTTTTTATGGTTTTTCTTGAAGATTGAAGCCCTGATGTAAAACACATCAGGTTTAAAAAAAAAAGAAAAGAGGAATAAATGTTAATTAGATGGATGCTACATCTTACAGACAAACTAGTGGTTACTCCTGGACTCTCCTAAAAAAAAAAAGTACCCCTGATGTTTGGTCAGTTTTATCAAGTTACTGTCAAAGTTAAATACATTTTGTTACCCTGGAAGTTAGGATTAGCTAAGTTCACTTAAAGTTTGGTAAATTGCCCTCAAATGGCTTAAAGTGCGTCCAAATTTGCCAGCTCCCTTTGGAAAACTACATTAGTGACTATGAACATAGCAGCCAGCACATCCACCAGTCTGCACAGTGCTCTAAACAGCTCACACAACAATTATCCCCCCCAAAATAATCAGTAAATATACACGAATACATACACATGAATCATCTGCATAGTTCTTTACAGGCCAGCGTTACATTCAGCAGCTGCCTTTTAAAGTGCTTCATCAGGGATGGTGAAGATCTGAGACAACAACAACTTCCTGTTTCCAATCTCGTGACCCACCAAAATCTGCCCCCCATTTTTGTCTCTTTTCTCAGCGCTTGAGTCGATCAAGTCTCTTAGCGACACGTGCACGACTCGGCCACCATGTCCTCCAGCTCCCGGTACTCCACCTTCTTCTTGTGCACGACCAGCACGCTCATGGGCATGTACTTATAAGGCACGCACGACGGAGGGGGAACGTCCCCGACGCCAAGGTCGTTGATGACCGTCTGGATGATGGCGTGGTTCGGGGAATGGTAGCCGTAGTGGAGCACCCGCGGGCAGTTGCCCTGGCAGAACCGCGGGTTGTACACCGGCGGAGCGATGAAGTAGTGACCCCAGCCGAGCTCATCGAAGGAGAGGCGGAACGAGTGCAGCTTGCAGCGGTTCTTGGGAATGCCGGTTTTGCGTTTGTAGTTGGGGATATCCGAGACGATGGAGTCGGAGGGGGAGGTGGAGAAAGAAGAGGAGGAAGAAATTGGGGCATTTTTCAGAACATCCAGCGAATGATCTTTGGACTCCGAAAGGTCTTTGGAGCGGCGACGGCGAACCGAAGGATGCCACAGCCCTATTTGCCTCATGATATTCTCCCCTTCAGTCCCAAGCAAGTCCCCCATCCAGTCTTTCACTTCCCTCTCCTCCTCAAGGTATAAAAGGAGAGACGGGACTTCAAGATGAGGTTCACCGCTCCATCTTTTACTTCCTTGAAGACGATTCCACCACCACCACCACCACGAGAGGCTGCCGTTCTCTTCAGCAAGCCTAGGTTCCGTGCACCAATACTGGGCCGTCAGGGTCAAGTGTCCCCCCGCGTCTTGGTTCTTCTCCTGCTGGACGTGTGCAGTGATGTCCGTCTCCGTCCACCGCTCATGGGGCTCCAGGGTGACCAGGCTCTCTTTGCCCAGTGAGGTGATCTGAGCCCTGCAGCGGGGTGGCTCGAGGGTCTGGGTGGTGCTCACGGTTGTGGCGGAGGAGGGAGAGCGGAGGTGGATGAACGAGGCTCTGACGAGCTGCTCCGAGGGAAGAGTGTCAAGGTTGTACTGTACGGTGAAACTGTAGTGGTGGTCTGAAGGGAAGACGGAGAAGATAAGGAAAGACGTGAGACTTTTTGTGCTAATTCAAAAATGTTTCGATATTTTTGTTTTATGTGTCTAATAAAACAAACAAAACACTATCAAGATGAATTATGGGAAGTGTAGGATCCAGTAATTCCGGATCTTGACCCAAACTGGGAACTAAAACTCAAAATATCTGACAATTCTTTTAAATCTTTAATTTCCAAAGGCAACATTCACTGTAACACACACACAATGAAAATCTGATTTTAAATTTAAATTTAAATGATTATTTCTTGGTTAAAATTAGTAAAGCTAAAGGAGGATACAAAGTTGCTGCTATGGAACAATTCTTGAAATTTTGATTTATTCTTTGAGGATCCAAATTCTACAAAATATGGAAAAAAATGGATTGAATTTAAAACCCCAAAGTGAACGGACTTTGAGCTTCCTCAGTTCTATCGTTTATAGTTCTATAGTAGTTCATTTAAAAATCTACATAACTTTACACTTATATATTGTGCTTTTTACTCCAGATTTCTCTGACAGCTTTAGTTACTTGAAACTTTTCAAATGAGCATTTTCAATCCCTTTCTCTTGAAACAAGAAGAATATAAAGAACAGTTCTCAACATACAAAGCTAAAATCACTGTTTGTCTTGACGTCACATGACTTTTTAGAGACAAACATGTGACAATCTTATCGACCAAGATGCATCAAACAAGCCAACAGTGTAAAAAAATATAGTTACAATCCAACATACACACGAATGCAGCTCCAAACACATCATTTCTAACAGAAGGGAACGTTTCACTGCACAATCGGTACTTTTACTTTGAAATGTAAGTATTTCCAGTACTTTTACTTTGAAATTGAAGTATTTCCAGTACTTTTACTTTGAAATTTAAGTATTTTCAGTACTTTTACTTGAGTAAAGTACCTTTATACTTCTACCACCACCTGTCTTCCACTATATAATCTGAATCTCACCTCCTGACGCCGGTAGGTAGTGCACCGAAGACGCCGACGGTTTCAGCAGACGCACGGTGTTGGAGCCGAACTTTCGGTGCTGTTTGGGCCTGCCGTCCGGTTCGGCTGCGCTCTGGTACAAACTCAACATGAACTGCAGGTTCTGGTCCGCTTTCTGCTCCTCCGTGAGCGGCCGGTGGTGGTGTTGGTGGTGTGCGTCTTTGTGCTTTGCGCTCTGATGACTCCGACTGCCGCGCCTCAGCGCGGGGTGATGAGAGGCCGCTCCCCGGCCGGGCACGGCTCCGGTACAGGTGGAACAGAACAGGTGGATAAAAGAGGACAGGACGCAGACACGCACTAAGGTGTGTGTAATGCGGGTCGCCCTCATGTTTGATATAAAACCTCTTGGTGCTAGCGAGCTCCACCGACGAGGCTAGAGTTGGCAACCATCCCCCGCACGGCCGAGGGCGTGATTCACAGGCTCACCTGCACACTGGCCATTTTGGACACGACGATCAACTTCCTGAACTTTCACCTCGACCCCAATTAACCCCTCGGGTGTGCGCGAGCAGCCAACGGGAGCGTGTGGAAGCCACGTGATTTTGTGCGTAAAACGTGGTGCGTAAAAAGTGCCAAAATGGATCTTTTTTTTTTTACACAGATGATCTCATGTAAATTCAAATACTTAAATTTTACTCACTCTGAAATTACCTACACATATTCACCACTGTTATATATCACTCTATACACACCAAACCTTCAACTTTTTACGGTAAAAAACAGCTGTGTTTGCCAGAATTTTACCGTAATAAGTACAGTATAACTTTTTCCAATATTCCGGTAAAACTACATTACTTTTTTTCATAAAAAGAAAAACTGTTTTGCCGTATAACTGACATGACCTAAAATATTACGGTGTTTTACTGTACAATTCTCTAATATAAAATACTAATTTATTCTGTATAATTTCCCCTTAAAATGCCGTATAAATTATTTTTCAGGGCATATTCTACTGTAAAATCTACATGATTTCTTTTTTTTAGAGTGAACAATGGGCTTTATTAGTTGTCAGTTGCTGGATCTAATGTGAGATCGGTACTTAGACGATGTTTGCTGTTGGACTCCCTGTTGTCCTGGCGTCCTCGGAGTCTGTAGACCTCAGTAAAAGAAACGTGGCATAAAACAGTTTTAGCAACTTTTGAGAAAAAAATAGGCGAATTTAGAGCTAAAAGTCTCTGTGAAGTTTTGAGACTTTTGGGGTTGGTTAAACATCAGTCTGAAAGGTCGAGATCAGATCTAAGAAAATGTATCGAGTCTTTTTTGATTTCAGACAAAAGTCTGAATGAAATCTGCAACTGAAAAAGGTCCAGTGTGTCAGATTTAGGGTGCCCCATTTACAGAATTATCATAGAATAAACCACCATAGTTCGTCCTTCATGTTAGGAAGGAGAGGGTGACACGAGACGCCTCTCAAATCCAACAAACTGGACCTTTAAAATATATATGAAAGTAAAAAATGAAAAATGATTTCAATCATTCAACCAGAATTACATTTAAACTTTTCTTACACTTTTTATTTGGACTACATTGTTGGATTTTTCAAAGTTCAGGATTAAAACTTTCAGTTTCAAATTGTTTTCTTCTTCTTCTTCTAATCAGGAAAACTTTTTGCTGGAGTTTATTTTCACTCACTTGTCCTCTCAGTTTCCATAACAACGTCTTAACGGGAACCAAACACAATCGTTGACATATTAACGCACTGATCGGCGTCGAAATTAAAAATCTGACATCATGGGTGTTCCTTTTGTTGATTATAATCATACATACACATGATTTTTTTTATTCATTTTCCACATTAAATTAGGATTTACTTCATATGCGTTATTGTACACTGAAAATCAACGGTGGAAAAAAACAAACAAACCAAACAACAAATAAAATCTACATGGTTTACAAGGACATCGAGATAAAATGAATACAAAACAAAACAAGTCATAACCGTTAATCTGCTGCCATAATTCTACAGTTTAGGAGCGTTGTGCCTACATGTACATGTTTACAACAACAACGGGCTCTTTCTATTTTTGTTTTAATGCAAGAAAGCCGCATGCTTCTGGCGGGAATGTCTTGTGAAACGCGAAGCTTTCTCTCAAGCGGTCGAGGTGCGTTTCTATGCAGACGACACTCGACTTCACGTTCACGACTAAAGCGCTTCCAGTCCGCGTAAAAGAGATTAAAAGACAGCGAGGGTGCCGGGGTTTAAACAAAAACAGGAAAATTAAGAGAAGATATTTGATAAATAAGAAAATAAATGATACAAAAACATTGGCAATATACAGCTTGTAACAGAGCGTACAGGATGAAGGAAATGAAAAAGGTTTCATAGCAAGGAAATGTCAAATGTCAAAGAGTCGTTATTTTCAGTCATTTCAGTCAAAGCAGCTCATTTTAAAGGATATGTTACACAAGATTCAAACAAGACACTGTCAGGGTCCGGCTGTTAATCAACTCAAGCTTGCAAGTTGTGTTTTTCTAATTGAGAAAGTGACTTTTGTTCTTCTTTTTCAAAATGTATTTCGACTAACACAATACAACATGAGGTTTCTGCTCTAGACAACCGAGAAAAAGACGAGATCTGGGCTGCAAAGAAACAAAAATCTGCATTTTTGTTCTGGTATAAACACTGAAAGCAGAACGCCACTTCTTTATTTTTTAACTGCCCCCACATGCTTCGTTCTTTACTGCCCCCCCTCCCCCCAGCTCAGTGCACCAGCTCCAGCTGGCTGGTGGAGAACGGAAGAACCCCGCTGACGTAGTAGGCGATGCCGAGAGAGAGGAGGGCGATGACCACCAGCAGCAGCAGGACCCTCCAGAAGCCCAGATCCTCTACAAACTCCTGCCAGGTGGTCCTGAAGCTGGACAGGACGCCCTCGCTGCTCTGCAGGTTGGGGTTGAGTAAAGAGTGGCTCTCCATCGCACTGAGACAGACGAGAGGAACAAAAACTGTCAACAGATCAGATCTTCACTCGGCTTCTTCACTCATATACGCAGGTCAGACGAGTCCTTGTCCTGGACTAGAGTTCATGTTTACCCAACGCTGATATGAGACTTAAAGAGTCTTGGAGGCTCGTTTTTTTGAGAAGGAACCCAGTTTTCTAACCCTAACGCTGCATCTGTGACGTTCAACCATGTGTGAAGTTTTATTTTTATTTCCTTAATTAATATTTAGATTTCAAATCTGCCTCGTCTGGCTCTTTAAACAAGCAATATGACAACTTACTGTCTCTACTCTACGATTCTTTGGCGTACTTCCCCCAGAAAAACACGGTCTATTTCTGGCAGTAAGAGCCGCCAACTCACATCATCTTTGTGACTTTCCATGGTGGTGTTGTAGGCTAACCGCCTTTGGACATTTTTATACATGGAAGAGTGTCACCACAACCTGCCCGGACCTCCCTACCAACTCTTTGGCTAGGGACGATAACTTGGCGTGGGCGACAAAACACAAACAGACATTCTGGACCAGGCGGCAGATTTCCAAAGAAGAAAACATACTGACTGTAGGTTTGTTGTTTCCTTAACCTGTGATTTTATGATTTAACACAGTAAATATCTGACTATGTTTACATGCATGTTTACCTCTCACTGTCGGCCATCTGCATGGTCTCCAGTTTGGAGTGCGGTCCTCTGTTGAAGCCTTTCACCTCCTGCTCCTCCAGTCCTTCCAGCAGACGAATGGCGTCCTTGTTGACACCGCGTCTCTTGGCCAGCACCAGAGGAGTCGATCCGTTGTGGTTACTGTGACGCAGGACAACAAACGGACACCAAGTGGTCAGAGCGAGGAGTTAAAGGAACTGACTAGTTAAAGAGTTAACGCTCATTTCTTACCAGATGTCGATCTTCAGCCCGTTGGAAACCAGGAACTGTATTGTGTCCACGTGACCGCACAGATGCAGCGCCGTGTTTCCTTGATAATCCGTCGCCAACAGATCGGCTCCAAACTTGTGCAGGAGGCGGCATATGTCCACATTCCCTCTGGCGGCGGCTAGGTGCAGGCCGGTGCGGCCCCGGTTGTCGCGGATGTTTGGGTCGCATCCCGTCTCCAGGAGCCTCTTGGCGAACGGCAGGTCTCCGTCGATGCAGGCCTGCAGCAGAGGCACGTTGGTCTGCGACGAGTCGTTGATGAAGACATAGGACATGTCCGAGTGGGTATCAGAAAATTCCAGCGTACCTGCAGCGAGGACGTAGGAGGAGAAAGATGAGGTGGGTAAAGACATGATGGGGCTCATGAGACGGTTCTACAGTGAAAGTTCCTGCTCATTAAAGTGGATTAGGTGACCTTTACATTTAATCTCCAACAATCAGAACTTCTATGATACTTTCAAATCCGACACTCGACGACAAACCGTCATATTTCTTTTCTATGACCTGATAAACCCAGACACACCCCCTGCAGAATTAGGAGTTTCTTTCTCAGGTTATCGCAGATGTTCTCTGATATTATCGACTCCTGTGACAGATGCTCACAATCTCCCTGTAATCCAAATGTTATGCCCAAAACCGAGGCAACTTTTCTGGGGTTATTTCTGAGATACTAGGGCTGACAGTCACCGATGATCGGCATATTTGGCAATCATGTTTCGGTCAAAGAGGCACATCGTCTCGCAGAGGATTCCTCCTTGTACGTTAGAAGTAAACACCAACTTCTTGTGCCTGTTGGCCATGTGATGACGTCTTTGTTACAACTTAGAGAAGATCAAAATTCTCACTGTGGGGGTCCACTGGGAAGTTTTTAAATCACTGGCAACCATTTATCTCCAACTTTAAGAGTTTATCCGTCCACTTCAACAAGTGATACAAAGGCCAAACTTGCAAAAATACGATGACAGTTACCTCAAGTTGGGTTTTATTGAGGACAACGATGGTGAAAAATGTCTCATGTGTCTTCAGGTACTTGCAAATGAAGCTATGAAGCCAGCCAAGCCATAAAATATAAATAACTCCTATGGCATCTAGGAGTATTAATGGCAGTGAGGATTATAAGGGGGTCCCTGGCCCCAAAAAGTCTGAGACCACCCCTGGCTTAGAGAGTAAATGCGCCCTATATAATGTGACTGGTGAGCCACCAAGATGTGGCATGAACAACAGCAGTCATTTATGAGTCCTCTGTGATTTTTGTTGCAATTATTTAACCCTTAAATGACAATAAAACACTTATTTCAGCATTATAGCAGCTTTAAATTTACTATTTTTACATATTAGATGCCAACAATTCCTGTCAGATATAAATAAACACGTTTACCAGCATGTAAAACTCATAACTGTGCATGCAACACTCCAAAATGTCATTTTATTTCAACACTAAAGCACAAAAATCATCCTGTAAACCGCTTTTAATGGAGCTCAGCTGACTGTAGCTGCATCAGCTGTCTGTAACACCGATAAATCTGCATGATGAAGCCGTCAGCAGCATAAAATTTAATTAAAAAAAAAGGCACAGCCTCATTTTTAAGAGATATTTGTCTCTTTTCACACGGTGCAGCAGGATAAAGCGTTAGCCAGCAGGCGCTAACGATGCTAGCGGCGCTAACGATAGCCTACGAGCTAACCAAACGTCATTAAAAACAGATTAAAATGCGGTTTAACCGCCGCGTAAACGCGTACATGCGTGAGCGAACTCGTGCCACAGACGCTCCGTCGGTTGTCGGTGACATAACTCACCTGTTAATCTGTCCCAAACCAGAAGAAAAAATAAAGTTCGCGTTCCCTTCAAGCTAACGCTACCAGCTAGCTGTGCTGTTGTTGTTGTTGTGATGCTAGGCTTTCCGGTGTATGCTGGGTAATATCCGGGCTTTTTGGCGCCATCTGCTGTCCCGGATGTGTGTGTGTCCTTATTATAGTAATGGGAAGTTCGGTTCATTTTAGGGAGTCGGATCATTTGACTCAGTAGTGATGGGAAATTAGGTTCTTTTTAGGGAGCCCGATCATTTGACTCAGTAGTGATGGGAAGTTCGGTTCTTTTTAGGGAGTCGGATCATTTGACTCAGTAGTAGTGATGGGAAGTTCGGTTCTTTTTAGGGAGTCGGATCATTTGACTCAGTAGTAGTGATGGGAAGTTCGGTTCTTTTTAGGGAGTCGGATCATTTGACTCAGTAGTGATTGGAAGTTCGGTTCTTTTTAGGGAGTCGGATCATTTGACTCAGTAGTAGTGATGGGAAGTTCAGTTCTTTTTAGGGAGTCGGATCATTTGACTCAGTAGCGATGGGAAGTTAGGTTCTTTTTAGGGAGTCTGATCATTTGACAGTAGCGAAACAAATCACTGAACATGAACATGACTAAAATTAATACACTTGACGAAACACAACATAGTGATAGGAAGTTCGGTTCTTTTTAGGGAGTCAGATTATTTGTAGTGTTGGGAATTGGGAGTCTTTTTACTGACTCGGATCACTGACTCTCAGATGGTAAATTTAACTAATCTTTTTTTGAGTCATTTCGTTCATTCACTAGTGCAGCGCTGTAGCCCTCTTGTGGCTGATGTTAAACGTGACAAATGAACGAAAGACTGATCTGTATGAACGAACCGCTGTGCGTACTGCTCATCACACAGGCCTGTGGCTGAGCTGCCTGTCATGTGACAAATGAATGAGAGACTTAAACTTGAGGACACATCGTTGAGTTGTGAACTAATAATTTCTGTTTCCTGTCCTGACTGAGCTTATGCAGCTGCCTTGGGGGCTTTTGGAGACTGACTCACTTCTGTAGTCAGCCTCAAGTGGACATTTGAGGAACTGCAGCTTTAAAAAGACCAGTTAATATATTATTATCAATTGTTTTAGGTTATAATAAACCAGCAGAGAAAATTCTCAGTTAGTTTAGAGACTTTATTTCAAAGTGTGTGAGCACAGAAATACACATTACAGAAACAGACAGATTATAACCGTTTCTTTTTTGTTTGTTCGTTCTGGATCCTCTTTGAGGAAAACTGCATTTCTTTTCTGTCACCAGGCACTTCCAGTTGCTGCATAAACACTCTTGGTTTTGGAAACATGGGCTAAAAAAAACCAAACAGACAATAAAAACAGTTGTTTTATCTGTTAAATCATCAGTGGTGAATATATTTTTCCATATATATATATATATATATATAAAAAAACATCCGAAAAGCATTTTTCTTTTTTTTTTCTCCATAATATTTAATGTACACATCATTATCTTCCCATTCCCTCCCATCTCAGTAAATAAAACCAGGGGATAGTATCATGACTGAAGTAAAATAATTACAATCTAGATTACAAAACAACAAAAGCTGGCAAAAAAAAAAAAAAAAAAAAACAAAAGAAGAAAAATGTGACATAAGTAATAAACTACCAGCAGAGAGACACAGTGGTCATAGTGGTTACAAGTCACCCAGTAGCTTTCACTGTCCAAGGATGATGTTACAGTCAGTCAGATATTAACCACACTTTTAATTCACATTTCCGAACCAAAGTCCACATAACAAAAGATCTATTTTGATCTTACGCGTCTCTGCGCACCACCGCGAGTCAGTATTCACAAATTTTGGCTGCAGAATCGACGTTTACAGGAAGGAAAAACTTCTTCCTCTTTCACATCCAAGGACAGAAAAAACATAAACTGGTTTTTAGAAAACAAAAAATTTAAATCAAAATAAAAGAGCAAACCATTATAGACTTATACTTTGCTGGGAAATACAGAAAGCACTATGTACAGCAATAATTAACAATCTATCAGAGTATGTGTGTGTGTGTGTGTGTGTTTTTGGTTTCCTGTTGCAAATTTAGTGTGAATGAAGGGTTTAAAAAAACAAAACAACAACACTATTTTGGTCACAACGTAAAGGTGAAAGCCTGTGAAGGTGGAAATAAGCTCCTAAGATAAAATTTGACTTGTTTATTGTTCTATAACCCATATGAGTTCACATCAGTGCAATATATGTATGAATGGGTGGCCTCAATCAAGTCATTACAGTCAGCTGTTGCAGAGGTTTTTTTCTTAGAGGAAAAGTGCCGGTTAGCCTGGTTAGTAAGAACATTCCTAAATATTGCAACTGTCAGGGTATTGTAGCACCACAGATTCCTATTGTGAAGTATACACAAAACATGACACATGCATAGTAAAGTCAGGACTTCGCTGGCGATTTTGCACGATAACTTACAAAGTTTGATGATAATGTGATGCTAGATAAATCCAACACACTGGACCTTTAAAGTAAATAAAAACGCGATTAAAATGAACCTTTAGTTGACTTTTTTCTGACTGCTCTGTCGCTGGAAGCTGCTATATCTGAGATATTTGTTGGAAAATGAAATCCAGAAGTCAATTAATGAGAAAACATGTCATTATATCAAAGAAAATGACATTTCTGTTTGGCTGTTGCCAACTTTTTTGCAACTTTTCTCTTTAAAACAAAACACAGAACTCTTTATTATTCATCAGTTTCTTGTAATTGTCTCATTTTGAAGTAAAGTTGCACTTTGGCGGGTGATTTTGGATTTGGACGTTAACGACAAAAAGAGCGCACTAATTGTTCACTATAACGTTTCACTTCACCTCAAATAAGTCTCAAATCTCTCGGAAGCATAGCAAAACGTGCAAAACCACCAGTTTTCAGAGGCTTTAACGTAACTGCAGATTAAAGTGGTTTCAGTCTGCAGTAAATACAAATGAAGCAAAGATTTATGGTGTTTCTGAACCAGAATCGTCCGCTTCACTTGGATCAGTTCAGAAAACTTTAAGACTTTAGATTGAGCTGAGAATTGTTTGACTTTCCTGTCTGAACTGACTCATCTGAAGCTGACGTCCAGCCCTTGGTTGGTGTGTAAGCGGTGCAGTGCTATCCAAAAGAAGGTGGCACTCTCCGAGGTAGCCGAGAATGATTCTCGCCAAGAACCGTAACGAGAAAACAGACACAAAATAAACACAAAGAACATAATAGCACCATTGTCAGTGATAATCTAGAGAAGGGGAATCCATCTGGAGCCCTTCTCAAATCCATTTCCTCCCACCAACTCCTCTTTTTTTTTTGTTTTTTTAATAAGCCTTTCTAAAAAAACAGGGGCCGATGTTGTTTGACTCTATTCTGAAACCACCAGTAAAGCAGGAGAGGGGCTCATTTTCAGTCAGTCACTTGTTCTTGTTTTTACAGATCTCTTTATAATCAAATTTTCCTTTGAGGTGTTAATTTATCACCTCCTGATATTTCCCTTCCTCCATTCACCTCCTCCTACTACTACAAGATCTTGCTGCAGACTTGACAGCGGCTGACTCTGGAGCGCTCCTGGCCTCCCTTCAGGGTCTCCTGTCCTGGCGAATACACAAACTCCTGGTTGGGATCTACGGTGGTGAGCCAGAAGCTGTACTTGTTGGCAAAGTAGTGGCAGGTGCCCTTGGCTCCGTTGCACTCGATGAATGGCGTCGCGCGGAAATCCTCCAGGCAGGAGCCGGGAGAGACCAGGGACTGACCACCACCCTCAGCGCCGGCTGCAGTGTGCTGCAAAAGACAGATTTGCAGGTTTTGGATGTAGTTAAAATGTCATTCAATGCAGTTATTTCTATTTTTAAAACTACAGATTTACAGAGTTATTTAAAGTCTCGTGTACCATGAGGAAGGAGTATCCTATCCAGAGACTCCTCCAGCCCGGAGGACAGGTGGGGATGGTCAAATCCTGACTGTGGACCGCCACGGCCTGAGACGGAGCTTCACATACAGAACACCTGTAGAGAAAAACCTCCTTTAGACCGCAGTCCTAATTGACTTTATTTAAACCTTCAATGAGCCAAGAGATCACACCGTACCTGCTGATATAAGGCTGAATCTGCTGCTCGCCCACAGGCATCATGGGTATGGACGCGGTTGTGGAGAGCCAGTAGGATTTGTCGTTGCGGCTGGCATAGTAGCAGACCTCGTTGGGGGAGCAGTACAGGAAGGGGATGGTGCTGAACCTGGGGAGGCACGACCCTGGCTGACCTGGAGAGACAAAGAGAAGAGAAGTTTCAGGTGTTTGTACCACAGGCGTTTGGACCACTGGAAAAAGAGATTTACAGGGGAATAACAGGGAGTGGAACCGGTGTCGTGCCAGAATCGGAGCTCGGCAAACAGGCAATGTAACCGGGCTCAGCAGCCTCTACCAAAGTTGTCGACTCACTAGTTTTTAATATCTTAGCCAGTTGTGTTGGATATCTCCTCTATAATGAGCTATCTTGTTGGTGGTGTGAAGACAAAATATCTGTACCACTGTAACAACGTGTTATTAAAGTGTTTCCATACCGAGGTCCTGGTTGTGTGCCTTCTCCTGTCCCTCCACGTACAGCAGACTGTATCCTTCCCACAGCTTGGCCATGCCCTGTGGACACATGGGGACCTGAGAGTCCTGGCTGTGCTTCACCAGAGTGTAGCCGATGCTGTAACTGCGGCCGACGCTGCCGGGGGCGCCGGGACGACCGGCTGCACCAGGGGAACCTGAAGGAGACAGAAAATTAGAGAGATGTTACAATGAAGACAAAGTTCAAGCTGTTTCTTCAGGATCAAATGTTTCTTCAGGATCAAACAGTTGGACTTTAACTTCATCTTTGACAGACATACAGACCTTGTTCTCCAGTGGCTCCAGGGAAACCAGGGGGTCCTGGGTCACCGTTGGATCCGGGGAGACCAGCAGGTCCAGTCCTGCCAAGTTTACCCACAGAACCGGGAAGACCTTTAGAACCTGCAGCAGGAGAGCGTTAACACAAACGTTTATTGTCATTTCTATTTTCATATTTCTTTTCTTGATTCTGTCTCTACACTGTAAAGCAGACTTGATTAACTGTTCTACACTTAATTATGACGCTTATTATACTGTAAATATTGACTTGATGGCTTGTTAGCTAAAAGTTCTGCAATGCCAGTAAAGGAATAGTTTGACATTTTGGTGAATACACTCACTGGCGTTCTTGCTGACAATTACATGAGAAGATGACTGTTTTACTAAGTTGTTTGACTTCCATTAAGGGCTAGATGTCTGACAACTTTTCATGGTTAAACACAGATTGCATGTTGCTCCAAAGATTCCCCTTTAGTTGCAAAGTCTACTCTTAAAAATGTTGGTGTTATATTTATGCCAGTGTTTTTACACTGTACTACCATGACTGACTTTGAAATACACCAGCTACACTGCTGACCAGACCAGACTCACCTGGACGTCCGGACGCTCCTGGCAGACCGGATTCTCCGGGGACACCGGGGCCTCCTTTCTCACCGGGAAAGCCCACATCTCCGAAGGGTCGCGTGAAATCCCGTGGGGGCAGCGTGATTCCGGGGATACCTTTGCGGCCAGGACGCCCTGGAGAGAGAAGGATGGAGGTCGGGTGAAGGGTGGAGGGAAAATACAGGAAGAATGTGGATAGGAGAGTGGTGGAAGAGTTCCTCAACCATCCAAATCCACTTCTGGTAAGACGTCCCCCTACCTCGAACTCCTTTGGGTCCTTTGCCTCCATAGTAACCAGGGTCACCAGGGTAACCCTTGAGACCAGGACCTCCACTGTATCCAGGCTCACCTCGTCCTCCTGAAAAGCAGACATTTTTATTTATTTATTTTTTGAGAAACTCAAAGAAAGACAGAAACGTTTGAAGTCTGTATGAAGATCCCCTTCACCTTTAAAACCGGGGCTGCCGGGGAGTCCGGAGCCTCCGGGGCCTCCTGAATCTCCTTTTCTGCCGGGGGAGCCCGGGAAGCCTGGGAGTCCTGGATCACCTCTGTCTCCCTGGTCTGTGCCTGGACCAGGTGGCCCTGGAGGACCTGGAGGACCTTGGAAACCTGGAGGTGAGAGGAGAGGGGAGGTTTTTAGAGGAAGGAGAGGAGAGGAAGCAAAAGGAAAGAAAAGGGGAAGACGGGAAGGAAAAAAGATAGGAAAGGAAATGGCAGAGAAAACAGGAAAGGAAATTGGGTTGAAGGAAAGGAAAGGAAAGGAAAGGAAACAGGAAAGAATTGGCTTGAGGGAGGATAGAAAACAAAAGTTCATGGGAAGGAAAGCAAAGGATATTGGGTTAAAGAAATGTATTTACCATACTCTCCATCCAGTCCAGGGAGGCCGGGGTCTCCAATTTGTCCGGGAACATCTGACACCCTCGTCTCACCAGGAGGTCCGGGACGACCGGGGAACCCTGGGAGTCCAGGTCCACCTGACACAGAAACAGAGTCATTATTTTGATCTTATTTCATTCACATCCAATCAGAATATCTAATTCACCTGAAGTCCGTCTCACCTGAATTTCCTCTCTCTCCCTTCGGTCCGGGGAAGCCTGGACCTCCTGGGTAGGAGACTCCTCTCTCTCCCTTCAGTCCTGGAATACCAGGGGCACCTGGACGACCTCCTCCGCTTGGACCTGGATACAAACGCAACAATTACTTTTATTTTTTCGCTGAATATTGTCAGTTTTTATCAGAGTCTGGTGTGTATAATGAGCTCCTTGCCTGGAGTTCCAGGGAGACCTTTAGGCCCACCAAGGCCATTGAGTCCATCCAAACCAGGAGGTCCGGGCAAACCTGAAAAAAACAACAACAGAGTGAGTTCTTTCTTGTTGTGTTATCTTGTCTCATTTGGAAACAGAAAGTAAATATCTCTCACCTTTGGATCCAGGACCTCCAGGACCAGCAGGCTGACCAGGTGCTCCATCTGTCCCACTTCTTCCTGGGAAGCCGTTCTGGCCCTTTGGACCAGGGAAACCAGGAGCGCCTACAAAGAGGATGAGGCAAATATGTTACTATCTGGTGGCTTCCTCCGAATGTGGATCTCTTGACTCTCTTGTCTGTTGCAGTTGCAGTCTCACCTGTTATTCCAGGACGTCCTGGCTCACCAGGAGCTCCTTTCTGACCAGGGAAACCTGAACCTCCTGGATAACCATTGTCACCGGGGGCGCCATCATTGCCACGGCCACCTGAGGAAAGACAATCAGCCTGGTGAGTTGGATGACATTTTGGGCTCCAGCTGGTGAGGTGTAGCCACCTAAGTCATCCCTTCCTGAAGAGCTGGAGGAATTCCCAATTGGGCCTTCCAATCCACAGGATTTAGGTGGGGAAGTTCTGGGTCCTACAGTTAGGGTTGTTTTGAACTCTTTTCTGACGCTAAAAACTGTTTAAAGGAGCTACTTCTGGTAATTCCAGAGGAAACTGCGCTATATTCAGGTAAGAGGTGATCTGTTTTACCAAAACCAAACATGTTGACTCTTACCTGGGAAGCCTGAATCTCCGGGCTGGCCTTTAGCTCCTGGACCTCCAGGATAACCATATGAATCTCCGGGTTGACCTGAGGAGCAAAACATATGAATCAATCCATAGATTTATGGGTTAAATTATTCATTAATATTTATGAGGATGTTTCTTTGGTGTGTGTGTGTGCTCTGATATTTACACTCACCTTTTCCACCAGGACGACCAAATTCTCCAGGGTTGCCTGGGAAACCCGGTGGGCCATCATCACCCTGAAAGAAACCATCAGAGTTTGAATCTTGCCGGTTGAACTCACTGCATGTCGCACATGTTTGTTAAATGTGTGTTTTCTTACCCTTGGTCCAGATGTGCCGGGGAATCCCACGATTCCAGCTTCTCCCTTTGGTCCGGGGTAGCCTGGAGATCCCGATCGTCCTGGAAATCCAGGGTCTCCCGGCTGTCCTTTACTCTGCTCAGCGTAACCAGGAAGTCCAGGCAGACCCTGACGACCAGGCAGACCTGGAAAACCCTTATCACCTGAAACCAGACAACCGGATCAGAAAACGTGTGAGCTCTAATAAAATTGTTGCACAGTTCTGTACGACAAACATGTAAAATTTGGCAGGATAAAGAACTTCTTGGTGACTTAAATTAGTAAATGTTGAAAGGAAAAGCAGCATTTATGACAAAGATTTTATCCAGAATAATACTAATGGCATGAAACTGGATGTATGACATGAATTTCCCAGGACAGTTCACAGCCACAAGCTCATAATATACCGGTTATGTTTGTTTTAAACCCAAAAACAAATAGACAGGACGTAGTGTTACCTCTGGGTCCGGTGAAGCCAGGAATACCGTTGCCACCGGAAATTCCAGGTTCTCCTTTCTCCGCATACTGTAATGGAGGAGAAAGAGAGGGCAAGCCGGGAGCTCCGGGGTATCCTCTGTCACCTACAGAAGTATAACCACATGGACGTTACTGTGACTCCACTCGACTGTGTCTTGGTCCTTGTGCATCCTTGTGCCGTAGCTATGCTGAGCATGAAGTTCTGTGATCGCTATGACACTTTACCTTTCTGTCCGGGGTATCCGGGGCCACCGGGGAGTCCATCTCTTCCGGGTCCTCCAGCCAGTCCTTTCGGTCCAGGAAACCCTGGGCTTCCAGGACGACCTGGTAGTCCAGGGAAACCCATCAGTCCTGGGAAACCGATCTCACCTGTGGAAAGACAAAGACATTCAAAATGTTGTCGTCTCTGTAAGGAGAAATAAGAACATAAACTGTGGTGATAAACAGTAGCTCAAGCCTACCCTTCCTTCCTGGTATTCCTGGGACTCCATCTCTAGTTCCTGGTCCTGGTCCTCCGGGGGGTCCCCTTGGCCCTGGTGTTCCAGGGGTGCCGGTCAGTCCTGGGGTTCCCTTCATTCCAGCAGGGCCTGGGAAACCTGGGTCTCCTCTTTCTCCCTTGCGACCAGGGAAACCTGATGGTGGACGGATGGTGACGTGACAGAAGATGGACGATGAGACGGGCAAAAGAAAGTTATTCAAATGCACAACAACATCTCTGAAAGCCAACAAATATAAACTTACCTTTCTTTTTCTAATAAATGAACTTACCTCCAACACTATTAATGAATTATTTCTCATCTGAACACACACAGACACATAATTTGGCAATGGAAACACATTCATTTACATTGTTTCATTGCTTTTGTTAGGCTGCAATTGCACTTAGATCGGGGACGTTACTGAACAGAAAGGAGCACCATGTCGCTAATTTCAGATAAACATTTACTTGATCAATTCTGAACTATTTCATGAAAAAATATTTAAAACAATTCAAGTGCAATTGCAGACTGAATTAGAAAAGTTCAATCGCCTAATGTTTGTTTGTCCTACAGGAGAGCAAACTACCGGCTACTGTTTACTCTTAAAAAGTTTTTTCAACACATTCGTGCAGCTGAATTGTCAGAAATCTGAGACAGCGTGGGAATGAGTTGAAGAGTCCTTTTTAAGAGTGTCACTGATGCAGCAAAAAGCTGTCACACAAGCCTATTGCATTGAATACAATAAACACACCTAGTGCAGATTACACTCAGAGATGTAATTGAACTAGAAGGGGTTAGTGCAAAAATTAAACCAAACATCAGCAGTCACATTTCTCGAAAGAACTCTCTCACAGCTAAAAATGTCCATCTTAACCCACTGGTCTGACATTTAATTGATACATTTGAACCCTCTGAGGTCCTATCAATGGCCCTATCAATTGCTTTTGCAACCGTGGGTGATTGCTCGGACCCCAGAGGGTTCATATATAACTTTTTGACCAAGCAAGCATTGCAGTTGGAGTAGTTTTTCCTCTAAGAAATGATTATATGATTATATGTTGTTGTGATGTAATCATAGACAGTATAAAACATGGATGTTGTATCTTTGACGTCACCCATAGATGTCTGAAGAGCCGTTGTGAAGCTCAGTGTGGTGGCTCTGGTTGCCGCTGTCTTGGCAGTCTTGCCTAATCTAAAAATCGGCAAAGACGTGGATCGTCTATAGAGACCAAAACTGATTTAGTACCAGGCTGTAAAGATGTTTATTTCTGCTGTGATGTTGGACATTTTAACATGGGGGCTTATGGAGACTGACTCGTTCTGTAGCCAGCATCTAGTGGATGTTCGAGGAGCTGCAGTTTTTGGCACTTCTACAGTGGCTTCACTTCACAGCCATGGAGGTTGCCACTTTGTCGGCTGTTACATTTAAATACTACGTTGTTGAAAATGAAGACTCGGACACAAAAACCAGGAAAGTTAATGTGACTTCAGCTGAAACAAGGTCAAGAACAAACTTTCAATCTCATCTTTTACATTTACATTAAATGTGTGTCTTTTTTTTTTGTCTTCAGTCAGCATTTAGACTCTTACTGACCAATGAAAGGATGTTTTGTTGCATCATGTATGTAGGACAGACAGAAGGAGGATCACTTTGGATACATTTTGAGTTTACATTTGAGGACAGACAATGAGCTCTGTGAACTGTGTCAGACTGATGCATGCATGTCAGTGTCACATTAATCTGTGAAATAGCTTTGATTAGGCCAATGTGCTCTGTGGAAACATGTCGGACAGCCTTACTATAGTTTACCAACAGAGGTGGAAGTAACCACGAGAGTTGAGGCTTTGCTCACAATCCATGTAAATCCATTTAAAATGGATTTTAAAATGGTTCATTGATGACTGTGTAGACATAGATTATCATCAAAAAATCTGATGGATTGTACTGTATTTTGGTAGATTAATTTACTGTTGCAGCCCAAGACTGACTGACTGCAAAATTAATCAAATTATGGATGAAGATGGACATTTTTTTGCCATAAAGATGAGAAAAGAAGAGCAGGCAGACACAATGAGGAACACTGCAGTTAAAGCGTTTGGTCTAATGCATGAAGCGATGGATGGATGGATGGATGGATGGATGGATGGATGGGGAGAAAGTGTCTCACCTTGGCAGCCTATAGCGAATGACCCAACACCAAGAAAAGGATGTAGGGATGAGAGAGGATGGATGGAAGATAATGGTGGTGGCGTGTAGGAAGGAGGGAGGAAAGGAGGACGAAGGAACACCAGGACAAAGAGAAATACAAAACAGGAGAGAAGAAAAAGTGATGCAGAGTTTAAATAAACAACAAGAAACAAGCAACCGCGGTATCTGATTTGCAAATGGAGGGTGGAATGAACCAAAACCAAGAGGCAACCTCCATGGCTGTGAAGTGAAGCCAATGCCAAAGCGCCAAAAACTGCAGTTCCTTAAACAGCCACTTGAGGCTGGCTCTAGAAGTGAGTCAGTCTCCATAAATCCCCATGTTAAAATGTCCAACTTCACAGCAGAAATAAACATGTTTACAGACTAGGACTAGGACTACCAACCAGAGATTTTGAGCTTCAAAACAGCCCTACATACGCTGTCCATTCCTTAAACTTTCAGTGAGCAACACTAATAAAAGTGCAGGGATGAGAAGTGAACAGCCATGACTGAAATAAATCATAGTTTTTCTCTTTACAAATATTTAGACACACGTGATCTCACAAAGTCTAAATTCGTACAAAACTGAACAAAAGTCTGATTAGCTGCGTGGCGAAACATGGGGCAGGGTTGCTGGATCTTTTCCCTCACCTGGTGGTCCACTCGGTCCCTGGTTGCCAGGAGATCCAGGTCGACCGGTGATGCCACCAGTCGGCTCTCCTGGAAGTCCAGGAAGTCCGGTAATACCAGGAAGACCATCGACACCGCGCTCTCCCTTCAGTCCAGGAAGACCGTTACGTCCGTCGCCACCTGACAGAAGAAGAGAATATTCACAGATATTACTGCTGCTGTTTCGACCTGCTATAAATCCTCTCTTCATGAAGGTTATAACGTTTGTTGAAACAAGGGGTCCTTCGACTTTGTACCTCAAGATATCTGAAATGGGTTCTATGGTCTCCTTTTTACAGGCTTGCCCTCTCTGACTAAATAATAGAAACACCTGATTTAAGAATGCAACAGTGTGAGTCTCTCTGTCTTAGACCTACCAGGCAATCCAGATCCTCCCGGTGTCCCAGGCTGGCCCTTGTCACCAGGGATTCCTGGTAAACCATCCCGTCCTGGAGATCCTGGTGAGGCTCCTAGTACCTCTCCAGGCTGACCCTTTGAACCAGGATATCCTGGAGCACCATCTTTTCCCTTGGGTCCATCAAAACCATATCCTGGAACACCTGGAAGTCCAGGGTCTCCTCTAGGTCCAGGGAAACCTGCATGGAAAAGGGTCATGGGAAACATTGGAGGCGATTAAGGAGTCACTTTATAATGTACTGACTCGCTCAAACAACGAGGTCATAATGTTGTGTCTGGATCACTTGTATGAGATTATCTTCAGCCAGTTAGATAACAAACAGTAGAGACAGGCTACAATGCAGGTTACCTTGTGGTCCAGGCTGGCCTCCATAACCAGGGTCTCCTCTCTCTCCTTTGGCACCATTCAACCCTGGACGTCCAGAGCCTCCTGGGTAACCTGACTCGCCTTTAGGACCTAACAGGTGCAAACAGGAATGGCTTCAACTACAGATGTCATTCATTCTGTTAAAATGTTTTTTTTAAAGGTGGTAATCAGTCATGTGCTCAGCTGTACAATCGCAACTGAACCTAATCTAAATGTGTTTCATGTTTCTGCGTTGTTAATAACAAAGAGAAGAAGAACTGTGTAGCCTGAACAGTCGGAGACAAAAGGGCCATCTATAGAAAACAAAATGTCATTAGAAAGCATTCAGAAACCAAAACTTCCTATGTTATTGTACAATTACAATGTGTTTCCAGTGGCATACAGTGAATTAATCCATTCTTATGCGTTAAAAGTCCTTTCATCCCTTCCCAGGAAGAACATAAAAAAACATGTTTAAAAGTGACTGATCAAATATGAGAATTAGAATCTAAACAGGATAACATTTGTTGGCTTGTATTTAATGTCATAAAGAAATACCAAACGAACCAAAACAACAAACCAAATCTTTATGAGGTGAACCCAAATTATTAAGATCTGAAAATCAAATTCTAAAGAATTAAAACCAGATTTTTATGGCGTGAAATCTAATTTTAACATCTGAAATGTGTTGGTATTACTAAATAATGTGCTCCAGTGCAGAAAAATATAAAAATCAGACAAACATTTAAAGAACAAAGACATATCTTTAAAAAGAAACTGATGAGACAACAGCCAGAATCGACGAGTTATGTCAAAAACAAACAAAAATGTAAAACGTTTGCTGAGTTGTACCTGGTCGTCCAGGTACACCGGGGTAACCAGGGTCTCCATCCTCACCGGGTATGGTGCAAGGTAGCACATGGCCTGGTAGCAGTCATATATAAGTTAGCAATCACACACTTTATATACTTATATACTTTAACAGTGGACACACAGTAGAAATTTCACATATAAGACACAACTACACACTTCTCTGACTAAGTCCTATCAGATCTGGACTGAATACAATTGACAAACATTTATATGATTTCATTTATATATAGAACAAAAATATAAATATAAATGTTTGTACTTGAATACTCACAAACAGTATTTGGTCGAGGTCTGAATCACAATAAATACAAACAAAAACAAAGTAATACTACATCTAAGACAGTGCTACATTATTCTAAGCTATAAAGAGCTAGCAAAACAACACTAAATACAGAGTACATGTTATATAAAGTAACATAATAATGAAAATACTATACACAATTCTTCTTTAACTTGTCTTTCGCAATGTTGATTGTCTGTCGCCTCCATTCATGCCAAGACTGCTCTCAAATAAAACGACTTTCATTTCGGTTAATCTGAGTTTAATCATGAGAATTATTGTGTGTTGTAGGCTGAATGTCGTTAGTAGCAAATTCATCACAATGAAGGGCCGGGAGGATGATGAGACTAAAGAATTAGATACGTTATCAGTTTAGTTTTGTGTTTGGGGGTCTATTATTTCCACTGCGTCCCCTCCCTCCCTCCCCAAACCCTCACTGGTTAAAAGCACTTAGCAGAGGCAGGGCTTGAAAACATGCGCCAGGTTTCAGCAGCTTTGATTGGAGGAAGAGGAGGGTATGACCAGCTGCGGCTGTCCAGTGATTGGACGTTTTAATAAAAAGGTGGTGTCTCTCTGAAGTAGAAAGAAACTCGACTGTCAATCATCGACTGACTCCGCCAGAGTGGAATCCCTGAGACGCAGGGAGCGAGAGAGGCTTCCATCGGCTCCATCATGAACAAATGATTGGCAGTGAGCTAGACTACATGTTTAGACTTAAATACGAGTTCAACAGCGTGGGCTATTGGTCAGTTGAACCATCATAGAATACACCTAAATACACCTTTTTTGACTATCTTTCTTGACGTTACCGACGCCTTCACACAGCAAACAATGGATCAGCTCGTGACTGTATTTCAACGGCAGCTTCAAAGCTCAACAACCTGGTGAGTCTAGAACCATGACCATGATTTGACACTGGATTTTTTTTAAGATTTGCAACCAATTTTTTAAGATTTGAGACTATTTTTTAACATCCGAAACCATGTTTTATGGATCTGAAACCAAATTTTTAAGATTTGAAATCAAATCTTTGAATTTTTGAAACCAAGTTTGTGTTTATCATTTTAAATCAGTTTATCTTTCAGATTCACCCACATTGAGGTTGACTTATTAGACAGGATACAGTGACCTGTCAACCAAGTTGCTTGCATTGTGAAAACCTGATAAGATACGATGATAAGCTAGGATGTGGCAATACCTGATTCACTGAATAAAGCTGGCCAAAACCTTGAGCAGCACGGTTTATTTCCATCTAATGATGTCTCTAGCGTTGTTTCCCGCTTTCCTTGCTTGAGGGATATTTTATGAATCCACCAGTGGCTGGGCTGCCTGAAAACTAAAACTAACAAACTCCGTCCCAGGCTCATTACTCTTACTGGTGGATGAAAAAGTTAGTTACCCACCCGTTCCCTCTCCGTCGTCATTAACCCTTCCACAGCTGTTTTCACCTGGACAGATACACATGCACAAGGAAGGTTAGAGAGATGGCTGGATGGATGGATGGATGGAGAGAGAGAGGGAGAGAGAGAGAGATGGAGAGAGAGAGAGAGAGAGAGAGAGAGGGAGAAAATGGCAGCATACAAAGGCAGTCAGGGTCATTTGCATGCGCCAATAAAGCAATTAAATTTCTTTTTCATCAAACAGATATCAGCAAATCAGCAATCAGATCCACTCAATTAATTCAAGGCTCATTCAGTTAAGGCAAAAGCATATCAAAATAATTGCTTCGATGTAAAAGTGCTTAAAAATAGATTATTCCACTCAATGAGAAGAGAGAGAGAGCCACTGGAATGAAACTGCAGATAAAAGTCTTGATAAAAGTTTTCTCTCAGCTCATGTGAGTGACAATAACCTTCATATTAAGAGCAAAATGAATCAGTTGTTTAGCATTAGCGTCACATTATGAGAGCACACATTCATACTGAAGATGAGTGGCCAGCAGCTGCTGCTGAGGAGGACTTTGTGTCATTTAGTCTCAGAGAAGAAGAGCGGTCTAAAGGAAGCCACTGGCGTCATTTATGTACTACAACATAGGGTACGTTATTAGGTATAACAGACTTTACAGAGTCAAAGACTAGAAGGACTCTACCAGTCATGACAGTTGGCCGCCCACCAACGAACTTGGAGGTCTTGGTGGATGAAGGTTTTCCTTGCCACCATCACCAAGTGCTTGCTCATGGTGGGAATTGTTGGGTCTCTGTAAATGATATTATAAAGAGTACAGTCTAGACCTGCTCTGTATGGAAAGTGTCATGAGATAACCCCTTATGATTTGGTGCTATATAAATAAAATTGAATTGAGACTATACATTTAATATAAGTTGACTTTTTTGGTCTTCTGGTTGGGTTGTCATTGATTTTGACATCAAATATAATGCAAAGAAGAATAAAATTATGACTGTTAGAAGTAAATTATTTAAAACTTGAATAATGATTTCCAGAAATATTCTGCTAACATCTCATCCATTTAATGGTTTATCAGATGATAAAGACATTCACAGTGCTCGCTCGTAATTCAGCATGTGTTCAGACTGTGTAGGTAGCTTTATTTAGAGCATTTTGTACCCTTTATATACCCTGAACGAGCGCAGTCAGGTTTTCATCCAGACTGTGAGCTCAGATCTTTATATTATGAAGCTCAAGAATGAGATCAAGTCATATCTAAGCAGAAATCACCTTTCATTAACTGTATTTGGCCTTCAATCAATTTTTGGCAGGTGAAAATGCATATTTTGTGTTGTAATGGTCCTTTAAAAGAATTCCAAGTTGTCCTGTGAGCTCAGATCTTTATATTATGAAGCTCAAGAATGAGATCAAGTCATATCTGGCAGAAATCACCTTTCATTAACTGTATTTGGCTTTTAATCAATTTTTGGCAGGTGAAAAAGCCTATTTTGTGTTGTAATGGTCCTTTAAAAGAATTCCAAGCTGTCCTGTGAGCTCTAATGTTTATATTATGAAGCTCCAGAATGAGATCAAGTCATATCTAGGCAGAAATCCCCTCTCATTAACTGTATTTGGCTTTCAATCAATTTTTGGCAGGTGAAAATACCAAATTTTAGTTGTAATGGTCCTTGTAAAGGCAATTACATGTTTTCTTTCAAAACACAATAAATATGTTGGAAAATAGTTGCTGAAAACATGTAAAAAGACTTTGAACGATGTATTACTGAAATGTGGAGTTAGAGGTTCAAACAGTTTTTCACCAGTTTTCAGTCCAGGATTTTGTGGGCGGTCCTAAAACAAAAATGTTACAATAAAATCTTCTCACTTGCTCTGAGACTAAACAAGCACAGTAGCTGTTGAGCAATCAGCATTAAAACCTCATCATTGTGCGTCAATCAGTCAACTAACAAAGCAGTTTACGGATTATTGATTATTTGGCTGCAGAAGAAGTGTATAAGCACATTAATGGAGACCATTAATCATGTAGTTAACAGTTATGCTGCTGCAGCTGAAGGCGTGAAGGGCAGGAAGCTGCTTTGGTAGAGAAAAAATCTAACGAGAGCCGTGTTGTCCCTTCAGGTCCTGGAGAATTTGGGCTGCTTCGACAAAGATAGAGAACCAGGAGCTGTTTGTCCCCTAGAAATGTCCTCTAATGGTTTTAGGGTGTTAGGATGAGGTTGCTATGGTAACTACATTGGACGGACAGTGATTGGATGGGATGGTCCGAGGTTTCACCCTGTGGGGGAGAATGTGGCACGACATCCACGCTCACACACACATGCTTTCTTCGTCACTTATCCTCTCTCACACACACACACACCAACACTTCCTTTCCTCTCGCTCCGTTCCCCCGGCATCACTTACCTCTCGGACCAGGTAAACCTGGTTGTCCTGGAAACCCAGGTATACCGGGCTCTCCGGGTTCTCCCCGAAAACCGGGTGTTCCAGCGTAGCCGCCTCCGGGTTCGCCAGGGCCACCGGGACGACCTTTAGGACCTGGATATCCTGGGAAACCTTTCTCTCCTACTGTGCCGTAGCCTGCGTCGCCCTGGAGAGGATTAGAAAGGAAAAGGTTGTTTTACAATCTCTTCTCTTAAGATGAAAACGCTCAGATTGACGCAAATATTGCGTGTCAAGCACTCACTGGGGGTCCAGGAGCTCCGGGGAAGCCAGGTAGTCCGTCTCTGCCAGGTTTTCCAGTTTCACCTGTAGGTCCTCGGTGTCCAGGAGCTCCAATCTCTCCTTTTACCCCCAAACCCAGGCTGGGGTAGTAAGATGCCCCCTTCTCTCCCTTACGACCAAAGTAACCTCTGTCACCAACACGACCCTGCAGTAGGACAGAAATGATGGATTTTTGTGAAGGTTGCAAAACTCCTCAAAGCTGTAGAGCAACAGTAGAGTCGAAATGCTACTCACAGGAGGTCCCTGAACGCCATTAAAGCCAGGTGAACCACTGTCACCAAGCTCACCCTTTCTTCCAGGAAAGCCAGGGCCGCCGTTGCTTCCCGGGGGTCCAGGTAACCCAGGAGCTCCTGAGGTGCCTCCTCCTAGGCAGGCACAGTCACCAGGATCACCTGGAGGATTGAGGAAAAGGGATAAAAAACATAGGATAGATGGGAAAGGAGATCCAAAAACATTTATTTCTGCAGAAAGGAAAGTTCAAATTCATGTTGAGAAAGTGCAGGACTGTGACTGAACTGAACTGGAACATCTACAGACGACTAACGACTGGGTACGTACCTCTGAAGCCTTTGTATCCTGTGTTACCCGGCTCTCCTCTGTTTCCAGGCAACCCAGGCTGTCCAGGGATACTAGTGGGTACACCAATGGGAGAACCTGTTAACACACACACACACACACATACATAAAGTTAGATCAGTTTGAGGTTAAAGAGATAAATTAGACACAAAGTAGCCAAAAAAAATAACAAATCCAGTGAGTTTTAGATTTCACACAGTTTGAACTTTCGCTGAATTGCACTGGCTGATGTACGACCCCGATTCCAAAAGAGTTGGGATGCTTTGCAAAAAGCATAAGTTTTTCCTGAAGGACACAACGTCCATGATTTCCAAAAAATAGTTTCAGATGAGCTCGGGTCCAGAGACATCGTTGATCTCTGTCTTTCTCTTTGCATGATAGAGTCTTCATTTGTAGATGCAGCGATTCACCAACAACAGATTTCAAAAAGTGTTCCCGAGCCCGTGTGGTATGTATCCATTCTAGGCATCAAAGATTACGGGCATTCAGTGATGATTTTAGGTCATATACAGAGATTTCTCCGGATTCTCTAAATCTTTTAGAGATAATATAGACTATAGATGGTGAAATCCTTCAATTCTTTGCAACCGTATGTTTAAAAAAAATGCTCTTAAACTTGTTGGACGAATAGTGGTGAACCTTGCGCCATTGTGAACAACTAAGCCTTCAAGGATGCCCTTTTCATACCCAATGAGTCGGATCACAAATCTACAACCAAGTCCAGTTGCCCAAGTTGGAACTCTTCTCAAAGAAAGATTACCTGGACGACTGGGAACCTTCAAAGACTTTGCGTCTGATTGTTTTGCTGCACCTGTCCTAACTTTTCTGAATTCAGAATGAGAGTAAAAAGCAATAAAGTTGATGAGTTTGAACATTAAATATCTTCTCCGTACTGAATTCAGTTAAATAAAGGTTGACTTTGCAAATCATTTAATTTTCATGTAGGTTTTACACAACATCCCAACCTTTTTTTTTTAAGAATCAGGGTTCTAAGATGTCAAAACAATGGACGAAGGTGTGAAGGTTCCTGTCTTGAAGAAACTCATTCTTCTACAGTTCACACCTGAATGTTTAGATATCATAAACAGGAATTTGTTTAAACCAGCACAGTGCAAAGTGCAGCTTGGTGTCACGGTGTGAAATCAGGATTAGTCCCTGTTGATCAGTATGTAATATGAAAGAGTTTAGCAGCTGTTGCAAGATGACAGGTGCTTGTTTTGTTTTAAAAAAGCATTAACTCTTTTATATTGTATTAAATATAAAACAGAATCGTACTCAGCATGAACCAACTCATTGATTTTACATGGACTATAATGGCTAAGAGCTACTTTCCACAAGCAGCATGCATAGGCTGTTGCAGTTTGACACCTACACAAACAAAGGAAACCGCTAACAAATACACGTTTGTGCTATTATTTTGTGGACAGTGAAAATCTGTCGAATCTCAAAGGTCAACTTACTAGTGATTCAGAGCTTTCAGATGCAACTTCAACGGCTGAAAGTATGAATAATTAGTAAGGTGAGCTGAGATTCTCATCACCACACACATGCATCCCTGGTGGGAGTATATGTATGATTGAATCAAGCAAATATTTAATTTCCTCCAAACTGCAAGACAAACAATGATTATTATTATTGTTTTCTTTCAGTTTGTTTTCTCCATTTTTTCCTTCGTTTAATGCGACTGTGCCAACAACATACAAATAAAAACAAAACAAACAACGCTGCTGCCAAGCATTACGTCCATGTAAAATCAATGAATTACGCTCACAGCAGGCGACACCGAGTGGCCAGAGATGAAAAAAAGCAGCTTGGAGTAGAGAGAAGTCTGAAGCCTTCACTAGCCTCCACTCTTCTCAACTATACTTACCACCGCACCCTCCACAGAGTTTAGCGCAGATAAAAAAAAAAGCGTTTTGGCAGTTAGATACTGGCTGCTGAAAGTTGTGTTTGTTGTTGCTGAATTTTTTGGTTTGGTAGGCCGTATATTGCCATGGCGATCATAGCAATATGGCCGCCTTTAGGGTACCTGCCTTTGGGCTGGATGGACCACTCAGGATGGATGACGCACGGACCAACGGCAAGGCCTTGGAGAACAGTTAAATGAGTCAACCATGATGTTTTGAAGTTTATTGTACTTTTAGCGATGAACTGGCTTCATGCCAACCGCAGTTCTGTGTCAAGATGATAAAGATCCTCCCATGTTGAAGCATTTTACTTAGCTCCTTTTAGACAAAGAATCCAGCTCAAAGTGCTTTTTCACTGACAAATAAATAGCAGACAACACAAACAACAGCTAAGATTCAAAACACTTTTAGCAGCTGCAATGACCCTTTAAAACCTTCTAACTTTTCGTCTCGTCTCATCAAATAAGCCACGTCAGCCATCATCGTGACCACCTGTGAAGGAAAGACCAAAGAGTTTTTTTTGTCAGAGAGCTTTCTGGGTGAACATACTAGAAGGGCCCTGAGGTCCAGGAAGGCCTCTGGGTCCGGGGAGTCCAGAAGCACCGGGGAGTCCTTCGGTGCCATAGGCTGGTAATCCTGGGTTACCTTTCTCTCCCTTCGGGCCTGGTGTCCCGGGAAAACCTGGAGATCCAACACCTGCATATGTGGCAGAGAAGATGATTGGTTGATTTATTATTCTTTACTTTTGAGTGAGATTTTTGCAGTTTAACTTCACATAAACCAACTTATAGGTAAGTCTCAATGCTGTATGTGTGTTTGCGTATATTACCTGTGCCATAACCACCAATTCCTGGTTGTCCTGGTGGTCCTGGGAATCCTGGAAGTCCCTGGTCACCGGGGGCACCAGGAATTCCATTGTAACCTGAGTCACCTGGTGGTCCTGTAGCCAATCACAGAAGAAGAAGAGAAGCTTACTCGAAGTCGGGCTGCAATTGATTCATTAGTTTAATGGTTTGGATTTTGTGGGTCTGTGTTACCTTGAACAGTAGTGCCATAATCAGAAACGAAAGCTGGAGGTCCTGGTAGTCCGGGCTCTCCCTGGTCTCCCTGTTAGACATGCACAACCAGGTCAGGACAAACACAGGACTCACATCGAACATTGACATTAGCTAACTCATCTTATCTGATTCACGTGTACAAAAACCAAACATGTAAAGATGTTTTGCTTCTAAAACATGTCGTTTTTCAGACTAGTTAGTACTAGTACACAGCTAGGTGTTTACCTTACTTTCACTTTGTCTGTTTGCGTCTGAATATTTCTCTTAAATTCCCCCTAAAGTTAGCATTAGATAATGCTATATCACAACAAAAAGTTTTATAAAACTTGTAATACAAATTTTTGGCTGTATTCACATGCAGTGTCTTAAAATTAAAAATTAATTTTAAATCTTTAAAGCCGTTTTCTCCAAATTAGTTTTTTTCTCAGACTCTGAGCCACAAATATCCACTTCAGCAGCACTGACAGACACCAAACCTTCCAGTTTTATTCCTGTCTTTATTCTGGGGGCTTTGTTCATTTATCATTCAGAGCCTGATTAATAGAACGCTTTATTTGGAGTGATAAAAAGAGTCTATTTGCATCTTTAAATATAAATTTTCTGAAAACTTGCAATACAAAAAATAATTGTCTTCATGTAAGTCATCAACTGGGAATATTTCATGGTGATTTCTTTTAGTTAAGATTTTGACCCTATTCACCTGTAGCATCTAACTTTGGTAAAATCCACTGTCACCATCTACTGGTGAAACATGAGTATTGCAACATCCTAAACTGTACTATGTGCAGTGTTCTTTCTAAATAGGTTTTGAGTATGTAGTTAAATGTGTTCAATGTGTTATTTCCTGTTTGTATAACACACAATTTCTTGCACCCTAACTACAAACACACCATACTATGAAGCACACTATTAGATTATTAAACACTCATTTTACCTTGGGTCCTATGTATCCTGGTTGTCCGGCGAAACCTGGGTTACCTCTGTATCCCTGCATTAAACAGATGACAAGGTTTTCAGCGAATGCTGCACTGTTGGGGACCTTAAAATATTTACTGTTGATATTTACGCTGTAAGTCCTAATATACAACAGGTTGTTGTAGATATAACAATAAATGCTGTAAATATTTATCTGCAGTAAACTGTTGACCATGACCAAGGCTCAGTTCTGGTTTAACAAACGCCTACCTGTTGTCCTGGACTGCCAGGAGGCCCGTTGAAACCAGGAGCACCCTGTTTGGTGGAAAGATGACATCCACCACAGAGGAAGAAGAAATAGAAAAGTGAGAGGACACAATGCTAAACAGTACCGTAGAACAATGCTTTTAAATGCAAATCAACAGGAGTTGAAGTATTGGTAAGGAAACTCTAGTATTCTGAGTTTAGCGCGTATTTCTGCTTCTCTAATGTGTGAAATTACTAAAATACAATCAACTGTTAGCTCTTACTCTTGCACCAGGGTATCCAGGAATGCCTTTCTCTCCATATTCACCACGATAGCCGAAAGGTCCCTGGAAACAATTTAAAAAATGGCCTTAGTTTCTACTTCCTCAGCTCAGTTGGTCAGTGGTGTCCCACATGGCTTCGTCCTTGGTCCCCTTCTGTTTTTCATATACATGCTGCCTCTTGGGATGGTTATTCAAAAATATATTATGCTTTACCATTTTTATGTTGCTGATACTCAGCTACATATCCCGTTAAAACCAGCAGACTGTAGTAGCCCAGCTAATCTCACAACTTGCCTCTCTTATAATTAAATCCTGGAGGTTAAATTGAATGCCGTCCACCGTCTCTAGCTGGTACAAAACACTGTTAATTGACTTTCTTTTCAATTTTGTTTCATAAAGCACTTTGTAAAATTGTTAAAAAAGGTGCTAAATAAATAAAGTTTATTACTATTAAAAATATTATTATTAGAAATACTTACAGGTCGGCCAGCAGTGCCAGGGTATCCTCTCAGTCCCTTTGGGCCAGGTTCACCCTTTGAGATAGACAGAGAGAACAGAGGTGAACTTGAAATCAACATCATTTACAGTGTTTAGGAACCACAAAATATAAATCTATGAGCAATATTTAAAGTCCAGTCAATAGGTTGCATCTGGTTTTCAGGTTTTACATATTCTTTGTATTTAAACTTACCTTTTGAAAGTCCGTGGAAACGGTAAAATCTCACTCAAAAGAAAGATCGAAAACAACAAAAACTGCTGCTGCTAATGTTCAAATTAACATTTTCAAACTGGCCTCAAAAGGTGACAGGAATAATATGTGGATGTTCAAGCGCCAGAGAAGATGCACTGTGTGAAGTCTGAGAAATACAGGCCGGATGACGGATGATTATTTTCGTCTTGATGGTTAGCAACAAACGGATGCAGTACTAAACTAAACTGAACTGCAGTGGTTTCAGTAACGGTAACATCTTGGATGTTTTTGTGTCCTTGAATGCAACATCAAAGACAGTTTTGCAACTTAATTTTTATACTGTATTGAAATAAGATGAAACTAATTGCTGCTTAGAAGGTAACAAATGTAAGAAAGCTTTGTAAAATTAAGTAATGTCATGTACCCAAGATGAGTTATTAAGCAGAAACTTGCAAAACCACCAATATGATTCTTTAAGTAACCACAGTAACACTTAATTTGGCATACATATTGTTTGACGAATGGTCCCTTGACCATTTTTCAGACTTAATTACCAAGAAATGCTTGGTAGCAGGTCACATGGCTGTATTTGGACACTCTCGGGTGTCCATCTTTCACTTAGTGTCCTTAGAAATGTTGACTATGAGAAGAGTTGCGTTTTCCAACGAACCTGCATTCCTTTGCTTCCTTTGGGAAAACCCATTAACTCCACAACGCCATTGATCAGTGGCTGGCCGGGGTCACCAGGCGTGCCCACGTCACCCTGGATGCCGTAACCAAGGAAGAGAGAGCTATTTACACTGGTCACCTTGGCAATTAGGGAGAAGGCGGAACAAGGATGCGGGAATAACAACGGCAGAGTTTTGGGGGGCATTTAAAGGGGGGGGACGGACTGTGAACTGATGAAGCCAGTGAAGGGGCTGTTGTGCACACAGTGAGAAGATGAGTGAGGAAACATTGGGGTGACAATGAAAGGCTGGTCCAAGAATCTCTGAGGCAGAAAGGACCTGATTGGTTGAGGTACACCTCGATGGAAGGTGCTAGCCATCAACACAAGCTCAATTTTTTGGGTGTTTCAACATCTTATGGCCTAAATTGTCTACTTAGGTAGCATGCTGACAACTGAGCAAGACTTCACCTGTTTATAACTGGTTAAAAGTTTGAACTTGGAAGGCTAGTTATGCTAACTTCCTAAAAGATAAGTTAGTATGAATTCAACCATACCAAGACACTTTGGATTCAGACTAGTAGCATCCACTAAGCTTCCCCTTTGCCTTTCTCTAAGTCAGAGAAAGGTTGAACCACATGAAATCATAATATTCACAATATTTTGTAGCTTCAAACTTAGAAAGCCAAACTTTAACACATACATAATCTGCTTTGTCCGGAAACAGATGCAACAGTTCGGTACTTGTGCCATTTCCCTATATGTCTACGTCCTGCATGCTGCATCTTTGTGGTGAAACTTTAAACTAAGCAGCTGTACTTGTAGAAAGTGTCAGGAAAAAGATGGTGGACTGATGCCCCCATTGGACCAGCCTCTCCTCTACCTTTTCCCCAAGTCTCCTCCTCCTTCGACTCCTCACACTTCGGTGCCAACACGTCCTTTCCTCCACGGCTTGTAAAAGTTTGCTGCAATCACTGCTCCTCTTCCTCTTTTTTCTTCTGCGTCATTGACCTTCTTTTTCATCGCTTTTATAGTGAAACCCCACCACATCCGTGTGTGTGTGTGTGTTGTGTGTGTTTGAAGGCGTGACATCTTTCCTAGCCTTCCCTTGCTGTGTTACCTTATCTCCTTTGTAGATAGTGAGAGTTTGTTCGCTTCTTAGTGACGGGACGGGAGTACCACTGGGTCCAGGAAGACCCACATCGCCCTGGAGTCCGAAATACATACAGCACACCATTAGCCAATCAGAAGGGTTCAAGGAAGGGTGGATGGATGGATGGATGGATGGATGGAGGTGAATCGGGGAGAGAAAGGAGGTCACGATGGGAGGAGAGAAGGAAAAAAAGGAGGAGGAAGGAGACATGAATGGAGGGAAAAGAAAAAACAAGCAGATAGAAAGATAGATGGACTACATGGCCAAAAGTATGTGGACACCTGAATCGGAAAGCTTCCCACAAGACTCAAGTCAAATCCTCTCACCCCCTAACCAGGAAAAAGTCATTTGTGCACTCTTGACTGAAGTAGCTACTGTACCTTAACCAAGAGTCACTCTCTTGACTGGCCTCCTGTTTGTTTTAAGATTTTACTGATCAACTTTAAAGCACAGGGGGGGTCTGGCTCCAATCTACCACTTATGAGCCTGTCCGCAGCCTTGGATCCTCAGGTGGTGGGGCCCAAAATGAGGCTTAAATCTAAAGGTGACAACATCATCCTTACCATCTTCTTAAATCTCAGCTTTGTCTTGCTTGTTTTGGATCTCTGTTTGTGCTTGTCTGTCAAAGCACTTTGTAAACTCTGGTTTTAAAGGCGCTATATGAATAAAGTTATTATTAATATTATTATCGCAGCCCTTAATCACAGTCAAGTCTTGTGATCAGGGATTATTCCTCACTGCTCACGGCTCAAAAACTAAAGAAGACGACCTTTAAGGTGGCTCCTCAAAACTAACTACTTGTTAACTTAAAACTTCATTTTGTGGCTCAAGAGAAGGAATTTGATAAATTGCCTCAAGTGACGTTACAGGAGTCAGCGTCACTTTGGGCTGAAGAGATTGAACTTGGTGATCACGGCTACATTACTGCTAGCATAACAATAACCTGAATCTCTGACTGAAATGTCTGCGGCTGAGTTGCATTGTGGGTAATGTAGGCACCGGGTTTTGTGCCTGACGGTGTTATTTAATATCGATGAACACTGAAGATCTGCCTGTTTAGACTCACTTTTGTATATTTTTTATTTATTTTTACTCTTTTTATGTATTGATTCAACGTCTGTCACCTCATTTTTTAAAATTGTAAAAACCCTTTGTGATGTCGCAAAGAAAAGCGCCATATAACTGAACTTATACACTTAATATTGTCTCAAATGTCATTGTATGCTGTAGCACTATGATTTACCATCAAACCCTAAACCAAACACTGAAAATAGCCCCAACAAAAATGTCACTAAAGCTGTTCTGTACTTTTGGCCATATAGTGTAAAGAAATAGAATGGACAAATAACTTCTTGTCAGCTTTGTTCTCTTGAAAAGGTTCATGACTACATCCATCTATTTATATTAAAAGATAGACAAAGAGAGAGAGAGAGAGAGAGAGAGGGGATGAAACCAAAAAAAGAAATCAGAGAACAGTAAATTAACGCAAAGATGAAAGGACTGGGGAAGAAAGACAAAGAGAGAGAAGAAGAAGAGAGAGCTCAGGGATACTTTATCTTCAGTTTCTTTTCCCCTCCATGGTTCAAAGAGAAATCTCCCACTGGGGGGCGATTTTGAATTTCATCCTACAGAAATGTATCTCAACAGGCTCAGCAGTAAATCCAGCTGTTCCCACATTCAGTTCAACCCTGAATCTTTCCCGAGTTCAGCGGTTTGAGAGTTCGGTTGAGCATAACGTGCATGCAAGTGTGTGAGGAAGGTGACTGTTAGTACTCTTGTGTGAGTGTTCAATGGTTGGTTGGGTGGATTGGGGGGGTGGGGTGAGGAGTCAAAAGGAGGCAGGTAAAAATCGTAGAGTTCACCACCAGATGCCCATGAATGTGATTAAAAGAGGGAGTTTGGGGGGGGGATGCAGTGAAACCTGGGAAGTAGGAGCAAGTGATTCCAGCACCCAGTTAGAGTCCACAGATTGTCCTCCAGAGTGACAGCTCAGAAATGTCATTTTCTTGATTTAATGAGAATTTTAATATTTAATGCCGCTGAATGCTGCACATTCAAGGCAAGTTTGGATGAATTTTATCTGATTTTTTTTTCATTTTCGGAGAAAAAATCTCTGAACTGTCATTCAGCAGGGAGGGAAACAAGTGTGTGATGCCACCGGCCAACTCACAAACAATACTTGCAGTAGAATTACATTTTTTAGTTTCAAAATGAATCCAGATTTGATCAAAAACAAGTTGTTGTTTGCGATTATTTGTCCCAGCGGCATCACGGATCATTCGAGAAAGAACAAACCAGACTGAATCAAGTAGAGGTTCACGTGATCTTTTTATCATACAGGAAATGAATGCAACAAACAAGTTTGGTGTCAATCTGAGGATGGAGAGAGAAGAGGATGAGGATGATGATGATGAAGGGGTGGGTGGGGTTAAAGAGGGTGAATTAAAGTGTGCTGGACGGAAGAAATGCAGCTTGCAAAGCCACCACCAGTCAGATTTTTAACATGCACGGTTTTATGTCCAACCAGTTCATTTAACAAACATGCACGCACACACACACATAAATGCACACACACACACACACACACACACACACACACACACACACAACTAGGACACAGCTAGAGCACTCTAAGCCTGCTGTACTGATGCTACGCTAATCTGTAGCTAAAGTGAGAGAAAGAGTAGAAACCACAACATTTTACTTTAAGAGTCTCGGCTTGATTTGGTCACAGAAAAGAAACGTACTTCAGGAAACTTTCAGGTAGGAAAACTTCACCTTCAACCTCACAGGGTCGACACATTTCCAGGTTATTATCTATCTGAAGAGTTTCTGAAGAACGTTTTGTTACTGTAATCTTGCATCACTTGGCTTTTGCATCCTCTTAAAAGATTAGCAGCGTAGACACCTAGAAAGACAAAAATCAAACTGATATCGAACATCATGGATCTTTTCAGCCAAGATGAGGGTACCAGTATTGGACTTCTTCCTTTTAAAGTTTATTTTTTCAGTTTGTTGTTGTGGATTTTACACTTTTCTCTGATGTTTAGATCTCAAACTAGCATCTGAGACGTCGTCATGGTGATAAAGTATCCTCAGTCTCACTCACAGTTGATTCGACACAAAAACAGTTTCTCAGGTAGGAGTTAACATCAATACTGGCAAATCAACTTCTCCTGTTTGTGGTGTCAGTGCTGGATGATGAACAAGATGTTACTTGTTACCAGTTTACTTACTACCAGCATCAACAGACCATTACATATGTGTGTGAATGTGTGCGTGACTCTACATGAGCTACAAAGCGTACCTTGTCTCCTCTCTCTCCTTGATATCCGTCGCTACGACTCCCCTAAAAACAACAAGAGTTAACAGAAAGGAACGATAACTGTGGCAAAACTCCTGTACAAACTGTTTACTGCCTTATATTAGAACATAATATGGTACTTACCATTGGTCCTGGGGGACCGGGAAGACCAGGCGTGCCCTAAAAAAGCACAATAAAACAAAATGTTCTTTGATGCATGGACAGATTAGTGTCTCTAATGACTTTTAACGTGACATAAAATACATAAAAAAACCATAAATTCTTACACCTGTATACCTTTTTGGAGCTTTCTAACCCAAACGTTAATAAAAAAACCTGAATTCATGAGTTAAAAACTGTTTCATGTTATGAAATAAAGACTTTAAGAATTAATTAATTAGTAGTTGATGTAATAATGAAGTATTTTGTGGTATGTTAAACTGGTTTTGTGGCATTTTAAACTCATTCCTTGTGCGGGTTATGAAGTAATCCTGCAGTTTCTACAATATCGGCTGCCACGAACAATCATCAGTCATCAGCGTAAAACATAAATATTGATATGACGAGTGTGAAGAAGAGAGTTTACATACGGGGTATCCGTCAGGGCCTCTTGGACCAGGAAAACCAGTTGGACCATCAGGACCTCTGATACCCTGCAGAGAAAAACAAATGTCATTATTATGAGTGTATAACACACGCAGATCAATTTTATATTTTTACGCTGACTGGACTTTCATTCTTTATATTCATATTGTATCACAAGTTCAATATATTTTGCATGTGTGCAACATTAAAGCAGAAAAGGTGAAAATCTTACAGGTTGACCGTCCTGTCCTGGCGGACCTGGTATACCCTAGATGAGGAAAGAATAAAAAACGATTAATTAATAAACATGTTTAACTTAATCTCAATTTTTAATGAGGACTAATTTTTTGATTTCTCGCGATGCAGAGAGTACAGAGTAAGAAAAACAGATGCTTTAGAAAGGGCTGGACCCCTCAGGGGTTTCACTGAGGGAAAGGAGGCACCTTGAGAGGCAGAAATAACTTTTTAAAGGGACCAAATTTCATTCAGCTTGAGCCTTTGTGCATTTATGTTATTAATATTAATATTTTCATCTGGTTTAACGCAAACATGGGAGTCAAAAATGACCACTATGTTATTGCCATTCAGTCTATTACTGTAGCACCATCTGGTGGCCAAATACCATCAAAACGTGCCAGCTTACAGCTGATATGTACATGTTATCATATCAAGTTGACAGCAGTTACAGAGAGAGTTTCTAAAAAATAAGAAATCTAAACAAAACCTGGGCTCATCTTCATCATTTTGTGCACCAAATGTGGTGCAGATTATTCAAAATGTGTTACGGTCTTGCAGTCCTTATAAGTTTTACAATTTATGGTTGAGGAGTTGGTACAAATGGCCACAAGAGGGTGCTATTCAGACCAAGCAGACAAACTACCGGACTGAAACCACAACAAAACACATTTTCTTTTCATCAGAAGTTGAAGGTTTAAAACTCTAGAAAAAGTTCAAAGCCACACTTTGGTATAAAGACAATAAAAATAGCTTGTATGTGTGAGACTTTACCGTGTAGCCACCGTCTGAGACGTATAGAGGTTCTCCTTTTTGACCCTTTGGCCCAGAAAGCCCCTGTTGGAGGAAAGGACTTCATCAGTATCACTCGATCTATCCCAAGCAGTGATAGTAAACTCTCTAAATATTTAGATCCAAACAACCAAAAGAGACTAATAATAGAAGAAGAACTGAAGTATGTCCTCACAGCAAATCCAGGAAGTCCAGGTGATCCTGCCCCGCCGTAACCAGGTGGTCCAGGATCTCCTCTGGTCCCGTTACAGCCGTCCAATCCCGGTGGTCCTCTGCCACCCTCCAGACCAGGGTGACCCTAGAGATGATGAAGAGGGTGTTCACTTCAAGAACAAGTGCTGATGCATGGTCTTTTATTATAATGAGAACTTTTGTTGTCATTGACAAGGAAAGATCTTCAACAAAGACGGACATTAAGGTGAAAAAAGCATGAATACATGTGGTGTGTTTCTGGTTTACTTACAGGTACTCCATCATTTCCTTGGAACCCTGGAACTCCCATAGGTCCCTGTATGGGTAAATAATCAATGTTGTTCATTTATAATCAGTTAAAATAAAAAGTTTGTACTTATACTACAACATATATACCACATCAGGATCTACAGCACCCACCTTGTCTCCTTTGGGCCCAGATGGTCCTTTCAGTCCAACGTGGCCTTTCTCTCCTTTAGGCCCTGAAGGCCCGACACCACCACGTGGCCCTTCTGGTCCACCTTGACCAACTTCTCCAAGAGGCCCTGGGCGACCCTGAGAGAGAAGAGAGGAAAGAGACACTACTTAACCCAAGAAGGAAGATACCAGATGGCCTTCAGAGAGCATGATGTATTGACTGGAAAGAGAAAGAGAGAGGCTCCTGCGACTTTTGCCATCTGATGATCAAATCAACTTAATCTGCCTCTGAAAATAGTCCCTACAAAAGCACCATTTGCTCCCATTTGTGTAAAAGTGACAGTGCCCAACTGTTTTAGGAAATTAGTGAGCCCATTTTTAAAATGAAACTACAATATTTGTGATTTACGTCTTCAGCAGAAACCAACAGTGAACCGTGTTGGGAGATGGACTTCTTGTCTTTTCATGGCTTATTCTTTAATATTTTATGATATTTGTAGGTCTGGTGACGTGCCGACATCCAGCACGCCTCCCAAAATAATCTTTTAAGAGCTACAGCACAAAGTTATTGGACATTGAGTGCATCGTTATTGTGAAGTCAGCCTTAAACTGGTTCAAACCTGAAATATATAAGTGACCTGCGTACAACACCCATAAGCCTCTTGTACGTCTCTTTGTAATCTTTATCTGATGTAGTCTGAGTAAACACAGAGTCTTCATTTCTACTCCTTTCCCCCTCCTTTCATCTGCATCATTACACACCATCATCTACCTGATGAGGGAGTGTTTCGAGCCAGGGAAACACTTGCAAACAAATTCCTGGGGAAGCCATTTTGTCTTTGTGTTTTGGGATTTGATGGGTGTGTTTACATGAGATGGGAACAAGTCAGGGCGGAAAGCCCAGCAGTAGGTTTTTTTTTTTCTCATGGGGTGGGGGTGTGTGCGTCACAATCCCAAATCTCAGAGGGATGATGAAGTGCTTTATGTGGGCATGCAGTGGCATGTGGACTTGGATGGTGGTCTGGAAGGAAAACTGCTACTGTGGAAAGACTTTTTTCCCCTCCAATTCATCTTATAGCAATGAGTTTAGGGGCGTTAAGACAAAAAGAAGTTAAATGTACTTCATATGTCTTCATATAAATGTTCCTGTGCTGCAGGTGCCACTTTCAACCCAATGATGGCAGTAGAAAACCCAAGAAACAACATTAGCAGGTGGGTTTGAGCTGGATGAATGAACAGGCCAAAGGAATCCCTTTCTTAAGAGTTTGCTAAGACGAACGCACACACACCTTCACACTACAGCTTCAACTGCTGACAACCTGCCATTAGCTGAGATTATAAGCACCATAACAGCGACAGACAGATGTCTGCGATCGGGTCAAAGGAAAGTCAGAGGTGACTCAGACAGGCTGAATTTTTTAAGTGTTTTGTGTTTTTCTTCGTAACTTGTTGTTGCCACATTTACATTTACCGATATTGGATTATGGAGATCTTTTATGTCCATGCTCAGGCATTACATACGATCCACACAGCTTTCCTCAGATTCTGGGTGAACTGTAACACCTTGACTCAACACTGTGAGCTTTACGCTCGGGTAGGATGGTGTGGTTTATCAACCCGCAAAGGAATTCTTGGGTTACTCCAATCCAAGGAGCTTTTCTGTGATGTCTGTGCCAAATGTTTGTAGAGAAATCAGGATACTTTGCACACTTTACAGAAAGTTATAAAACTCCATGATCTGATTATTTTACTACACCTTTTATCTTGGTCCTGCATAGTGAATCGTTGTGTTGTTGATGCTTAAAACTGATATTGTATGGGTGTATGGGTGTGGGTATGGATTTTGGGATGTTCTGTGTTGTATTACTGTCTGTTTGTATCTGTTTTAAAGATTTAGGAAGTTCTATTGGCAAATTGTTGTTTGAAAAGAAGGAAAAGGAGAGGCGAGGGATATTGAGCTGGTTGGAATCTCACCACTAGATGTCACAAAATTCTACACACTGGACCTTTAATTTACTTATTCTTAGTTTGTGCTGCTCCTTTCCAGGTTAAATAACAGTCCAGTCATTAGCATGCAAACGGGGAATTTCTTTGACCCTTAAAAATTTGCGTATAAGCAGTTTTGTTACATTACCGCACTGCAAGGAAGCATGCACATAAATTCATCCATAAAGATGTCACACAATAATGTTAACTAGGGAAGTCACCCAGTGCTGCAGACGTACGTTTAACGTTTACGTGACATTTATAGACGCACGCACACGTGTGTGCTGTCGTTTTTCTTACACGTCTGCTCTTAACCCTTGAACACACACAGAATTGTGTGAGAAGTTGAAGGTTCACACACCCCTCTATTAGTGCCATGCACACACACACACACACACACACACACACACACACAGACACAATACAAAAAGGATGGTACTTTTGAACTCAACACCTGGTCCTATTCATATATAACTGCTCTGCCTGCAGACACAAACCCATTTAACCAGTGAAATAACAAATCTAACACCAGGGGACATCATGAAGGTCAAATACCAGTTAGAAACAATCTTTAGCTTTTGTTTTAGCCTGCGGGGAGAAAGTTTACAGCATCCGGACTGCTATAGATAAAGACTGACAATCACATAAAAGTATAAATGCTTTGTGTCTGTCTAAACTTTATGTTATGTTCTGGATGTTTATTCAGACATGTACGAAGCATGAGATGATCCAACTTAAGGTAGCAACCAATTAGCAACTGTAAAGCCCTCTGGGATAAAGTAATTATTTGATATGACTGAATAATTGATGAGCTGCAGTGATGTCAGTGAGGCTTGCAGGTAGTTCCTGTGTCTTTACTGCACTTGGCTTTTAAAGTGACAATGATCCTGGATTAGCCTTGACCACACTGTGTGTCTAGTTGAGTCTGCAGCTCTGCTTTGAGCCCACGTGGCCTCGGGCTGCAGGCGGAGTTACGGTAATGACAGGGCTGCGCCAGGTGAAGGCGGCCTGACGGAGCTGTCTGCCTGCCTGCCTTCGTGTTCACACCTGGTTTCACCCGGGGAAAATAAGCAAGGGTCCCACTTTCTCTCACGCCTCGACTTCCCTTCGTCTCAGTCTCCGTCACTTTTTCCTTTCATACCTCATCACCTTCAGTTTGCATCTTTTTTTGTTTTCCATGTCGGTCTCTAATCACATTTAAAGCAACATTGCTCCCTCAGTGTCTCAGAATGCATCACCAGTGAGGTAAATGTTACGTACGTCTACAAAAAGATTCACACGATGTTGCTTTAAAGTCCCAACCACCTATCAAGGTCTGAGTTCTCTGTGTCCATGCAACAGACAGACATACTTGGAGGGTTGTGGGGTCATCTCGTCAAAAGTCTTTCTAGTATGTATTTTTCAGGTCACAGGAGTCACTTTCAAAGACGCGAGTTAAGGTGTTCAACATAGCACAGAATAATGCTTTTGTTGTTCTTCCCTCGCCCTAATCTTACTTAACCCTGGACGCATGGACATAAAGGGAAAAGCCACTAAAATCTTAATCTTCTTCCTCTTTGTTGGTCAGCTGGAAGCAAGTGTCTTTGACTGTTTGAAGGAGGTTGGTTTAAAACCATCTCTGTTTATTCCCTAACATGGCATGGAATCAAAAAATGCAGTCTGCAGAGGAGCACATCACAGAGGAAGGTTAAGTGGGTAGTAGAGATAAAAGGGGAGGTGATGAAAGGGAAAAATCACAGAAAACCATAAAAAAATCACATCAGGTTTTGCTGGACCATGAGGCTGCTCTGAAAATGACCACTAGGGGGCGATCTACCCTTTAACACAGGTCAACAACCTTCAATGACCTCTGTTTATGAAAACTTTGCATGCAATAATGTAAAAAAATAGCTGTTAATTAATCATTAAGGCAGCATTAATATTTTTGTGGCCACTAGGAGGCAGAATTGCTGCTGTTACCTCGGAGTGTGAGCTCAAAGCACCGGAGGAGTGTTAGTGTTTTTACCACAGGTGTTTCGAACCACCGGGAGGAAGAAGAGGAGGTTTTGATCTTCTTAACAAAGATGATGGGGGAATGGAGCCGGTGTTGTGCCAGAACCGGAGCTAGGCAAGCAGGCAATGTAACCGGGCTCAGCAGCCTCTATGGACATACTGTAATGACAGAGGTGATGTTGACGGAGGAAGCTAAGAAGAGAAAAGGAGAGAGTGAGCGAGCAAGAAGCCGCCGGACAAGAGTAAATCTGGGACTGACTTTTAGTGGTTGGTGAGAGCTTGGTGAAATAAAAGGCTGAAAGACAGACGCCGAGCTGGGCTGACTGCTGTTGGACTGGCTGGCTGCTATGTCTTGTGTTGTTGACCTTGCTTGATGTTTGGCAGTGGTATTACACTGAAACTGGGGGCGCTATATCCCAAAACATACCAGTTTCTACATAATGTTGCTTTAAGATTATGACTCATTATTCCGCATGGTTCACATCTGGCTTGCACGCATTGTACAAATAATTGACTTTGTGTTTTATACACATGGGGACAAACTCTATCAGAGATCAGTCTATCACCCTGCCAGCGTCTCCCCCGTGTCCCGATACCCTTGCCAGTTGGCATCCCCGTCTGTTTTCATGCCAGTCCGTCGGGTCTCCGCCCAACTCTTCCAGACCTTCCATCCTCATCACCTTCCAGCAGACTGGTCAGTTTGTAGGCTCAAATCCCCTCCATCACAAAAGGCACAATGGAGCCTATTCTGGCCTGCTAAGCTCTCTGGACTTACTGCTCCCATCGGGCCTACCTCACTTCCTGCTTGGACAGACAGATTCTAGCCGCCATGCGTGTGAAAACCAACGTGTGTGTTTGTGTCGTCCACGAAGGCATGCGCACGCGAACATGAACACACACCCTCGGGCGTTCTGAGGATTTATTGGGGCGCATTGTTGCGAGCGCAGAGTGTGTGAGGGGGAAGATTTTAGCTGTCACACCTCATGCTCACTGGGGGACTTTGATGGGACCAACCGAGAGGGGGGGAGGTTGGTAAATGTTGGGTCTTTGGGTGCAAGTTTAATCAGCGAGGTCTGACAACCCAATTACAGTTTGATCCGCATGCAAACACGCACATGACTCGGCAAAACCTCAAACGCCCTTGGCAAAAAAAAAACGCAGGGCGATGGCTACAAAATGTGCTCAAAGAACCAGACCTCTGTTAGAGATGAAACAAGTCAAAACACTAGATGTGAATGTTTAGATTGTGTCTTCTTCTTCTACACCTATCCCCTCCAGCGATCAGACGGCGAATCCAAAAACCTTCTATCTCAGACATGTTTGTCCTGCCCAGGATGAGCGATAAGAGCATCCAAAGACAGGGACAGTAAGCGAGATAGCCTTGGCAGATGGGCATCTAAGATGGAATTTCTCAGATACTTGAAGTAAAGAACATAGAAAGGGGAGGTGGAATTACACCTGTATTTTATTTTGTTTCATTTATTTGGTGTAGTTACAAGGTCGCAACAAAAATGCTTGGACCGAATTTGGTGCCATTTTGCAAGATTTATTTGCAAATCTGATGCTGAACTTCTTAAGTTTCCATTTTGACCATTTCGTGTGCTAGGTTTACTTCAGATTTGTCCCCTTATACCCATCAAACTTTGTGTTTTTCTATCTTTTCCTGGACTCTTATATCTTGATTAACTGGAAGACAGCTGAAACTCATCAACCAGAGGTGACAGATTCTCAAATGTAAAGGTTGCTTATCATGTGAACTGAGTTTTAGTTTTGGACAGCTGAAGACATCACCGTGGTGTCTGGTAAAGATATTATATTCTGCCATTTTATAGAAAAAAAGATGACCTAATCAATCAAGAATATACGATTAATAGCTAATGAACGTAATCTTTAGTTGAGTCCAAAATCTGATTAAATTGCTGTGTTTCTGAACTTGTTTCAGGTCGTTGTCCAAACAAAAAGAACACCTCAAAACTCATTAATTGAAAAGTCAAAATCTTCAAAATGTTTGACAGATGATTGCTGGGAAATGCAGTGCAGGAACACCATCCCAGTATCCCAGCACCTCCTTCAGACTGATTCCCACCCCTCCTCTTCTGTTTGTGGCGATGACCCCCATTAAACAAACAACCTGTTCTCTCTTTTCATCCAGGTGCTTTACCCCTCCAATAAAAAGCCCATTAGCTGCCAAGCGGGGCCCCTGCTGTCCCACGGTGATGATGTCATAAAGCCGTTGCATTTTCTCAGCTGTCGGACAGGAAGTGAGAGGAGGAAAACTCAAGGGGCAAAAGACCGGCTATGACACTTTGTCTTCTTGTTATTTTAACCATGACTTGAATGTTTCTCCAACAAAGAACCAAAATTTCCCATGAAAAGGTGCTCAGGATGAGCTGTTAGGAAAGCCATAAATATAATGTTTACTATAATGTTTACTCCGCACGTACGACTTGTTTAAACCTTTAAAAACCAATGCATGGATGCAAACGTTGAGGTAATCCTGATAAAGATGTTTGGTAACGGCTTAAAAATCAAGTACGATGCTTCACTATCGAGTCGTTTGGTTCATCTCATTTTGGTATTGGTGAGCTCCACTCGACTGCTGCTGTGCACGGAAAAATCACGGATAGAAACAGTCCTTTGTTGGGGGAATCAGTTACACCCAGTGCTTATCATCATCTTGATTTTGAGTTTGTTTTCTTTCTTACCATCCCACAGTGTGTTTTGGGGAGGAACCATCAAGATAGGAACGCAGGCATCAGTTAAGAGATAGCTAAAAAGTGAATGAGTAGTGGTGGAGTTAAGAGATAGCGGGCGGTGACGCCTTCCTTATCGATTGCAGGGAGGAAAAAACTGAGAGCAGCACATCGCAATACAATCATATCACCAAGAGCAAACGCAGCACATGTGGGAACATACAGCTTGAATGATATTACTTTTCTATGAGCTATTTATGAAATATGAATATTTTGCAATATTTCGATTTTTTCCAGCATTTCCACTCTTTTATGGTTGTTCTTTAAAACCTCTCATCAATGTAGTTTTGCGATGATTTTTTATGATATATTTCTTTGCGATGTACCCAACCCATCCATGTAGATACCCCATTGGATGATATGTTTGTCGATGTATATGATTGGTTATCTTTCAGATTTTTGTCCCAAATTCTCATAAACTACAAGTTCTGACCTTTTTAGACCTCTTTACTGCAACTGTATTGTGACTGCAGCAATCTAGCAGCATATAGAGTCTTGATCTCAGTAGGAATGCCAGTTATTTTCCTTCAGTCTTCCACCTTTATCCTCTGATCTATGTATGGTTATGAAGTGGAGTCATACAACATTCACATAAAAGTGAAGCTTAAGTGAATTTGCGGCTCTTCATCTTTGTTGTTCGAGTTCACCTCGAGTATTTAATTGGTTTTCGAATATTTTTACTGTTTTGTTGTCGAACTAATGGTTTATTTTTAAAGATGTGACTATCAGAACAAAATCCAGGCATCGACCTACAAATATCAGAGTCAACAAAACTGTATCTGGGTGAAAATCTCATTTACCAACAACACTGAAGTTTGATAGACAAAAACAACACGGTTCAGACTTGATTCATCAGGGCTTCCCAGAAAAACCTCTTGGTTTCCATCCAGCTTCACCTCCCTTTGTTTATAACGCCATCCTGTTGGCATTGACGAAAGAAATGAACCGTGTGAAAACGAGCTCAAATCCAGCTGTGTTTAGTTCGGTAGGGACGGTAGTGTGCATATTTTCTGTATCAGTGTGTGTGTGTGTGTGTCGGACTCTTCTCCTCAACTTATCTCCTCAAAGAGTCGACAGATACAGCCGAGTTTGGTCCCTCCTGATACAATCTGACGCCCAGCCCGACTGTAGGTTCTCGAGGGTCTACGTTAAAGAGTGACATCTTCATGTATTCACTTTTTAATTGTGGTGTGTAAGAGTTAATCCATACCACACACACACACACACACACACACACACACACATAATTGCACATCATAAAGTACTTTTGCCCCGTTAAACAGTGATGAGCATCTACATGTTTAACAGCGTACTTCAGTAACGAGCAGGGCAGGACAAAAAATGCCATAAATGATAGTTTGGATTTGTGTTAAATGTGTGTGTGTGTGTGTGTGCGTGTGTGTGTGTGTGTGTCATAAATAACTCTGCCATTATCATGGCATCAAACAGTAATAACCACTTGTGTACATTCCTGCACTTTGTATAGATTTGTGTGTGTTAGATCACGTAGAAAGTTTCCTGTTCTGTGCAGAAAACCAACGAAACTTTCCCCTCTGGCATCTTTCCACTTCATTTATTATTTTATGTTCTCTTTATTTGAGTTCATTAAGATTAGATGAGTAAAAATGTCACTTTATTGCCTAAAATCAAACAAAAATGCAACTTATTGGTGGTTTTCTGTAAAATTCTACCAAAACTTCAACGTAAGTGTACCTAAAAACTTTATATTAAGATGTTTTAAAGCAGATTTTAACATAATACACGTGTAGCTTCAAACTAATTTCATACAATCTACACTGAACTACACTTAATGCAACACTTTTGTTTCATGGGTTGAAGTAAAAGACAAAAACTGCACACAAAAGGTTCGTTTGTCTCAAATATTGTTCACAAATTTGTTAAAATCCGTGTTTAAACCATCCGCCTGACAGGTGTGGCATATCAACAGCACAAGACTTGGGCTTTCAAAATAAAAGAACACTCTAAAATGTGCAGTTTTGTCTATCTTAGGCACTGGTAGGACTACTAAAGCTTTGAGTTAGGAAGCTTTGCATCTATTATCTCACATTTTTATGTATTGTGTCGTCTTATGTGAAGTATTTCTTTTGTTGTGGTTGTTTTTTGTTGCAAATTAGCTGTTAGTTAACACTGGTGCAATTACTTTTAACTGTGTGCTGTCCCTGTAAAAATAAATGGCCTCAGATACCAGGACAAAGTCATGACGCAGACTACTCGTCACCTTTGTTACTAAACAATCAGAAACCACAAAATTTTAGAGAAATAAACCTTTTGTTGTTCAACGAGCAAAAACAAAACTGTTGAGGTAATATTTATATTTTATATATAAACCCATATAATGGGTGAAATAGGAAGGTTTTAAATAAGACTGTCCAGTCCAGGCAGGCTACAATAATGTGTCACTCAGAGGAGATGCTCATTAATATTAATGAGACTATCTATATATCATTATGTTATATGTTAATGATAGAGTGGCTACAATCAACCCTCTGAGAGAAACTCGTCGCAGTTCCCTGCCGCGGCCATGTGAGGGCAGCGGCGTGCACAAGATACTTAGTTTCTTCTTCTGTTGTCTGTTTTTGGGACCTGAGTGACTCTTTTTCTTCTTCTGCACTTTTATTTCACCTTCAAAATAAAAGATTCAAAGTGAAAGATGACACACACACACACACACACAAACATGTCAACCTGTCATCCCGGTGCCCCTGGCCTTTGTGTTGGCTTTGACCTTTGACCTTACCTAGACTAAACTCAGTGGGCTGTGAGTGTCAGGTGTGTGTGTGTGTGTGTGTGTGTGTGTCAGGGGGTTCAAAGCTAAATTGCATGCGTCCTTTCTATCATTCAAACTCAGCTTGAAAGATGAGGAGGTCGTTTTTTGTTTGACTTTGGACAAAAGGGAGGCAAAATGGCGTCTCTACCCCCATTTTATGTGTGTTTTATGAGTGTGTGTGTGTCTATCTGTGTGTGTGTGTGTGTGTGTGTGTGTACATAAAGATGAAGCCTAAACAAAGATCACAACCATTTTTAGACCCCTGCCTCAACAGGAGGAAGAGATTGATAAAATGCCATACAGGGGCCCCGCGAGTGTGTGATAAGATTGTCCTGTACATAATGTATGTCTGGTCTGTAGGTACATCACGTCACATGCGTGTCTCACACACACACACACACCTACACACACACACACACACACACACACACACACACACAAAAAAACAAACATAAAAGTAACCACACATACATATAACCCCTAAAACACACTCACAAACGCTTACTCAGCGAAACCCGGACAAGCTTCATAATCACAAACACAACACGTTAGAGAACGCATGGAGAGACAGAGAGGGTGAGACAGAGGGTGAGATAGAGAGGGTGAGACAGAGAGGTTGGCGATATATTGAAAGATAAGGAAAAGAGAGATCAAAGTCGTCAGTCATGCTTGTCTCGGGGTCGTCCTGCTGCCAACAATGATTATCTGTGTGCAATCTGAGCCTGTGTGTGTGTGTAGGTGTGTGTGTGTGTGTGTGTGTGTGTGTGTTGGACAAAATATATTGCTATGGTTTTCCGTCGGATTATTCGGCTCAATATCGCTTCCCTCTTTCTTTCTTTTTGTTTCTGTCGTTGGGATTAACGAAAGAAAAACGACATCACGTTTGACGGTCACCCACTGACTGTGACCGTGATGTAAAAGTCAAATTTTGTTTGTTTTGTTGTTTTATTGAAGTTGCAGACTGCAACCGACTGAATACGCCTCGCCTCATCCTCCCCTTTCAAGCATGTAGGAGAAACCAGAAACTCAAGAAAAAAATCCTGTTGAAAAAGTTCTTATTTTCCTTGATTGTCTTTTTGTCTTTTTCTATCTTCCTTTCTGCTTTTACATCCTCCCATTTTATCTTTCACTCCGTTACTTCAGGAACATTTTGCCAGTCAGACTCTTGTCTTTCATTTTTCTCTCGTTACGTTACGTCACCTGTCTCGCTCACTCGCTTCGGGACTAAACATGAAATTTTTCCTCAGTCTTTCTCTTCTGCTGTGTCTTTCTCGTCTGCTTTGACATAAAAGGAATTCATTTTTTTCCCTCTCTACCTGCTTCAAGATTAAAGAAAAGGAATTCAGGGATGGATAGACGCAGTCTTTCATCGAGAGGCCCTCACACGGGGTTTCGTCCCTCCTTTTCTTATCTTCCCACCGAGACACACATCCACTATCGCTTCACCCTCATCCTACTTAAAGATGGGCGTCTGCTGCTGCACTCTCTCTTTTTCTGCTTCCTCCTTTGTTGTCTGTGAGTGTTTTCCCCATCTTTCATCCAATCACAGTGTTTCTTCATTCATTACACATGTTGATGTTAACTCCTCAAATGTGAGGACTTTCTGCTTTTCTCTGTTTTATATGGGTGTAAATGAAATGTCTTTGGGGTTTTTCATCACTTTGGTCTCTGGGAAATGGTGACAGACATCTTTTATAGATAGACAAAAATTTAAAAGAATCATTATTTGCAACTTGTGCCAGTTTTTTTTGTCACATTTGAGGTAATTTAGGCTAAAATCTTGAAATATGTTTTAACACTGTAACTTTAAAAGCAACATTGTGCCACTTTTTACGGTAGTAAAACAACAGATTTTGCTGCCAACTGTAGCTGCTGATAGCTTGTGTTTGCTCAGTTTGTTAGCCAGGCTGCTGGGTGTTGTGCCAGAACAGGAGCCGGACTATGAAAGACAATGTAACTAGACTCAGCAGCCTCTATGGACATAATGGCAGAGGAGAAGAGACTGAAGAGGACGTTGACGGAGGAAGCTAATTCACATGTGTTTGTACTCTAACTTTCATTGACGGATTGAAGGCGTCATCGCCGCAGAAACGCTCTGATTGGGTGAAAAACGTCAGTTAAGTCCTCTTGAGTCTGTTTCTGATTGACACAGAAGGAGGTCTGGACAAATTAAATAAAGCACATCCTTCCTGACCTCTTTGCACACCCACAGAAACCATCCTGTCAACCCTAACGCTGCCCTTTGACCCGTGGGGTTTACCCAGCGGGAGCGGATGTTATTGGACCTAATAGATCCAGTATGACAGAGATATTAAAGCCAGCGCAGAACGTAAGCTCTTGAACACTCGTGCTTTGTGTTTTCTCAGGACTTTAAGTCAAACTGAAGCCCCTTTGGCTATTAATAATGAAAACCAACACACGCCGTCTGGATCACGTCTCCGCTGTGTTTGTGTTGGGGTCGGACTTTCTATCACCCAGGGGAGCAGAGTCTTACTTGGGTCTTACTCAGGCATTAGCGATGGATTTAAGGAGGCATGTCAATCTTTCTATCTCTCTGATACAACCATTAAAACCATCTTCATCCAATTTAAGCAAACAGACTTGACAAGAGGAGTGTTTGTTCCTCCCATTATTACCTGATGTATGTTTTTCATGTCAATCTTATTGGCAGGAGGGAACGTTTCAGTTCATATTTTCATGTCTTGACATATCCGCCCTGCCCTCCTCCTCTATAAGCACAAACAATGTTCCAGTGTGTGCAATGCCCTTAAGAGTTACTGGCACACATGTTGGTAAATATGAGGTAAAGCATCTCAACCAGACAAACAGCACAGGCAACAATGGAAATATGAAAGGCCAGGTGTTGTCAGTGATTGGTGCTTTAAAGGAATAGTTCAACATTTTGGGAAATACTCTTATTGGCTTCCTTGCTGAGAGTTAGATGAGCAGATCGATACCACTCATGTTTGCACTGTAAATATAAAGCTATAACCAGCAGATGGTTATCTTAGCTTAGCATAAAGACTGAAAACAAGGTGGGGAACAGCAGGAAGTCCGGCACATAACCCTACGTAAGCTTGAAACTTTAGAGGTGTTGGTAGGCACATTTCGTCACCTTTAGACCAAGTGGCAACCTCCGTGGCTGTGAAGCGAAGCCAGAAAACTGCAGTTCCTTAAATGTCCACTTGAGGCTGGCTCCAGAAGTGAGTCAGTCTCCATAAGTCCCCATGTTAAAGTGTCCAACTTCACAGCAGAAATAAACATGTTTACAGCCTGGTACAAAAAACAGTTTTGGTCTCTATAGCTAATTTCACCTGTTCAAATTATATTAAGGCTTAAAGTTATGCAGGATTAAGAGCGTGGACGCTTTGGTTGACAGGTGGGTGTCGTCACAGATGGTTTGTTTGAGCAACCAAGCTTCATTCAGCCCGCCTCAAGTCCACCGACATTAAACGTCTTTGCCCATACACGGCGGAGGTAGGGTTAGGGTTAATCTCCGTCAAACTCTTGGCAAGAAAAAGAACATTAAAAGTGAAGTTTTCCTTAAATCTAGTTTGTAAATCTAACTTTGTAAAATCAATGAATCGATGCACAGCTTCAGTGGAGTAAAAAATAAATACAGTAACAGTAATTGTACCTCTGCAGTTATTAAAACGACATGATTTATCTCTTAAAGAGATGAACTTTTGATAAACCCTATCATTTGTTTAAGTTTACGACTGACCGCGTGCTTTGACAGGCGGTGGCAAAAAGACAAAAATAAAAGGTTACCCCCCTCGGGCTTCAACATATCTGTCAGGCCTCAGCTGTGCTTGATTCATCTGTTTACTTGTGTTGTGATTTTTCTCGTAAAATGTGCCAGAGTTTCTTGTATGCGCAGCTCCTGCACGATACACCGAATATGATTTAAGCTCATGTGCACGGTGAACATCTCAAGACAGGAGAACCTGAGATAAGTGATTGATTCAGGTCCAAAACAAACTAAACATACTGAAAGACGATTACAGCAGAATATTTATCTCAGTGAAGGAACGCCTCCTGATATCATTCTATGTTCTATCTCACCACTGAAGGAGTTGCAGTGATGCCATAATATGAGGTCTGTATGCGTATAGACTACTAATTGCATGTCATAGGGAACAAAGCTGCAGATGCAAGGTAGCTGAACTTTCACTCGCTTTGAAACAAAGTGAAAACATGTTCAGAAAATGATCTAAACGACACAACGTGTGAAGTGGAACTGTTAAATTTCAACAGTTAATTGATCCGGCCATTAAGTCCCAAACTTTCAGGCTGAAAATGAAGCTATATGTGAACCCTCGTCACAACTTTCTCCATCGAAACATCTCAGATTGTTTCATTTGAATAAAGTTTTAGAGGTGGAATATCCGATATTTCACCAGAAAGCAAAGATAAGAGTAACACGGTTTAAGTTCCAAGTTAAATTTAAAGGTCCAGTGGGTAAAATTTAGTTCTAACTTCTAAAATATCAGTTTTTGTTGCTTTTTACAGTTTTACACCATCGTCGACTGAAAATTTGGGGGTTTTAAGATTTGATTGGACATCACTTTTATTTTTCCTATTTTTCGACATTCATGAAAGTGATAATTGGCAGATTAATGGATGAAGAATTTCATAGTTAGTTGCGGCAAAAAAATTTTCTTTCAACACGAACACGATTCCTGATTTGCTTCTAAATTTGAATAATGGAATAACAGTATTAGTTCATAGATAAATTCACGTTTATCCCGCTCTGAAACTAAGAATGATAATTAATTATCAGAAGAAGAGAAACCGCCTAGTCCCCGTCCCCGTCGTGAACCTCAGGGCTGTTAACAGCTATGATCGAGAACACACTTCACCTCGCTGACCTGTAAGTACAAAAGTAAAACTGAAAAGAGACAAATAAGCACCTTCCCACTTAAACGTGTGCCAACAATAACAGGTAAAGAAGGTAATACAGCTGTGGATGTGTCATTTAGGGTTAGCAGAAGGCCTGTACAGAGGTAGGTGGTATTACCTGAGCTATATCATTTAACTTCAGGTACTTCAGGTACTTGGGTGTAATGTGGAGGTCGTCACTGTGTTATTTACCTAAACTGGTGTACAGTAGGCAGGCGGTAAGTGTAGGCTACTGTGTCAGACAGTAATTGTTGTTTGGATACAGGCTGAAAGAGACCGAGCTACAGCGCGAAGCTTACAGTTAGTCTGGTTTTAGGCAGAGGTGAACACACACTCAGGTCTCAGCTGGGGGGTGTTTTGTTTTTTTACAGTTTTTTTACAATTTTTTTTCTCCACAATAAAGATGTGTGTCAGCATGAACTGCAAAATAAAAGACCACCTTCTCAGCTAAAAATGATGCATTAAAGGGTGTAATTCCACTGTGGACTGTGTTTTCTCAAAAAAAGACACTGTTCTGTACTGCCTCATTTAATATTTCCAATTTTGACTGGCGTTTACTTGTCTAGTGTCTATTTTTGGAGATGTACTGGGTGTAAAAAAAAAAGATTTTTTCCCCAAAAACTTGCAAAGGAGGCTGTAAATAGAGTCAAACTGCAGGTACAGCCTCCACCAAACAGATGATCAGACAGTCTGTATGAAGCCTGAGACACCAAATCCAGAGTAAATAAGTCTTCTAGTCTTGCAAATTATATTTTGTTTTGTTTCATTTCATTTTTCTGTTGTTGTTATGTAATTTTCAGCTTAAGTACATTAATTGTACACAGTTTTCGGCCATATTTGTAGTTCTTTTGCTCGACTTATCGAAGGTGCAAAGACCGACTTCTTGTATTATTTGCTAAATTAAAGGTCCGGTGTGTGAAATTTAAAGGGCTCTATTTACAGAATCTGAAATAAATTTAATATAATATGCATAACTATTTGAAGAAGAAACATGGCGGGTCAGTATCCTTTTGGAAGATGACTAGTTATTTCTGCAATATTTTTGTAAATAGAGCCCTTTAAATTTGACTCACTGGTCCTTTAAAGCACATGTTAGTAAATAAATAGTATTTTACTTTTGAATATTGTCTATAAAATACATCGGAATTGGGAAAATTCTACTTTTTTACTGAAATATAGTGTTTATATATTTAATTTTATTCTTTAAAAGGTGTCAAAGTGTCTGAAAAAGCATTAAAACAACTTAAATCTGCAGAATACTAATTACATTTTTCATATGTTGTTAAGTTTAGAGACTGACAACGCTGCATTTAGCCTTAACGTGAAACCAAACATCTACCTTCATCATAACATCAGTGACTAACTGATTAAAAATCTTGAATCAGCAGTTTTTTTATATATATATATATAATGTGTTTGTCCGTTGAAGCACCTGTGTCTTTACCTCTTTCTGTCTCTTCATAAAACATAAAGAGAAACCCTCCCTCTTTATTTACAGCCTCCACCCCTCTGACCCTGATGATGCTGAAGCATTTATAGAGGTGCTTGTTAATTTACAGGAATTTATATGAAGCCGACAGGTTTATACTGACGTATAAAACGCCCACAAAACTTTCCCTTCAGCTGCCACTTTAAGTCGTAAATCAGAAAGTGGAGCGGCTCAGTTCATCCATACAAAAGTGGGAACAGCTGACAGGTGGAAGGCTTGTGCATGTATTTGAATACTTGAGTTCCAGTTTATGCAGCTTTATACATCTAGAGATGTATTTCTTGCAGGACGCTACAAACGTATGATGATATGTAAGACCGTGATGCATTGCTTGGATTAAACCAGCCAACATCTCTTTTTTAGGAGGATAAAACTGTTTGTTTTCCCGGAAACTAGCTCACAAAATGAACCTAAAACACTGTAACGAGACACATTTAGCACCAGAAATTAAGAATCTGTGTGTAGTATAATGAATAGATAATATTTTAAATGGATTTATATGGATTTTAACCCAAACTCTAATGACGTGTACGTGTTTCTAAGCCTCGACTCTAATGTTTACGTCCACCTGAGTTGGTAAACTATGAATATCAAGGCCTAATCAAAGCTGTTTGACTGTTTTAGATTGAAATCACTACCTACATACGTGATGTAACAAAACACCTTTTCATTGGTCGATAAGAGTCTAAATGGTGACCGTACTGGAGTATTTTCACAGTATATATAGTTTATATAGTCTATAAGAATGTGAAATCATTCATCGATTCGCAAATCACATTTCACTCTGTCAACGCCTGTTTGGATATCATTGGTTAACTGATGACAGTTGACGTTAATTTCATGGTAGCAACGACAAGAAAATGAGTTCCTCGCCTAAAGATATTGTTTTTTTTGTGTGTCTTTGTTGGCATCTGTTTCGACGCCTGGAGAAATGACTACCCAGTCTATAGATAAGGAGTGTTGAAACATGTAAAACACAAACTGACACAGAGCTTCATTTGATATTTGTCAAATAGTGATAAAGTTTGTGGGTGTCAGTGTGTGTGTTGCTGTGTGATGGGAAGAGATAGCAATTAAAATCGAAACCCTGAGGATGTTTCTTAATGAAGTGAAGAAAATTGACTCAAACTAAATGTCACATACTAAACACTGGTTTGTGGGCTTGTAATGTTGCCAAATGACAAAATAAACCGTGTTTGTATGCCAACTTTACAGGAACTACTTAATTTGCTATGATGGATCGATAAAATATGAAGTTTTTTGGGGGGGTCTTGTCAACGGAAACAGCTGCACTTCTGTAAAATTAAGTTTTGTTGCACGATGAGGACAGATGATAAGAAGGTATAATTTGAAGTCATTATGGTTTTAGGAGAGGTTTAGGTTTATTTTTAATAATACATAACAAGTAAAGTGTTTAATTAAAACATTTAAATTCACAGCTTTTATTAAAAAGAGGAATTTTTTTTTTTTGCGGGCTTATGTTGTGGCAAAAGGGTGAAATTAAGCCATCTAATCCATAATCAAAGGCATTTTTGAGCTAACCTCACAGCTGGCACATTATGCTTCCATATAGAGCAGGTCTACTCCATACTCTTTATAATATTATTTACAGAAACCCAACAATTTCCACCATGAGCAAGCACTTGGCGACAGTCGTAGGGTAAAACGTCCTGTAAAAGGCAAAAACCTTGAGCAGAACCCGACTCATGGTGGACGACCATCTTCCACGACCGGCGTAAAGTCTACACAATGTCTTAGTGTCACTTCATGACTATTATGACCAACCCAGGCTGCCCAAACGAGATTTAAAAGAAGTACAGGAGACTAAATCTACAGGTTTTAAGTATTTAAGAGAAAACACAACATCTCTCCATTGCTGCATCTCAATTCATGTACTTCCAAACTTACACTCGATGTTTGAGGTTATAAATGTACTTTGAGTACCCGGATGATGCCCTCATAACGGACAAAAAGTTGAGTGTTGTTGCCCTAAATGGTTGTCATTTTGGCTACGCAGTGAAAGAAGAAAGACCATCTGCATTGTGAAAATGGCTCTTTTTCACAATGCAGATGGCTCTTTTTGTGCTGTCAAAAACATGAAAACGGGGTGGCCATCATGTAGACGAGACGTGACTCACCCTGCTGCCTTTCTCTGGATTGCACCTGCATCCTCCGCTACAGTCCAGGCCGCCACACGGCTCGTTAAACTTGGTACCCTGCAGAAATAAAGAGAGAGAGGGAGATTACAAACAATGCTTCGGGGATATACGTGTCGAATCGCTGTTCAAGATCAGACATTTTGGTGTTTAAATCCTCAGTTAATGTCAAACTTTTCCCCCGACACTTCATGAACTGTGAGTCTGAAGTATATTTGTAAAAGAATAAAAGAAAAAACTCAAACAAAAAGACAGAAAACATACATGAAGGAGCACGGAGAAACTCAGGTAACAACTCCGTGACTCGTGTTCATTAGAAATCCTAAAAGTTGCATGAGTGAGAAGTTGGCAGATGTGCAGAGATTTCAAAAAGGCTTTAAATTTTTTTAAAGAGGATTTAGAAGCGGATCAGTGCTTATAAAGGATGTCGATGAAAAAAACTTTCAAGATTTTTTTTAAAGTTGAGATCTAATTATGCATCAAACGTCGCATGTACGATCATGTTCTTCAGATTATGCTACTTTAAATCGTGTTTCCAACCTTTATGTCTAACAAGAGACAGATGAGTCGCTGTGTGACCTCTTTTTCTTTTCACTTGTTGATTAGTAACAGAGACCACAAACCAGCCTTAACTACAACCAGAGTCAAACCACTGAGCAAAGAATAGAGCCAGTGATACCAGCAGCCGCCCTGGGGAGGCTCTTTAGGACATGACTCCTTTCATAATGTTACCGTGACCTGTTGGGCATTTGTTTTCTCGGCAGCAAAAAAAAAAAAAAAGCATTTAAGAAGAACAAGAAGATATTTTGGGTGTATGTAATTAATTTGTATGGAACATGTTGACAAACTAAAATGATGTGAAATAAAGCTAATGTTATTGTTATTTGAACTTAAATAGCATGTAAATATATTCTTTACGTCCACAAGACAGCTTAAATATCACTTGTTGATCAGAAGAAGAATAATCATTGGGTTATTCCAATACAAGACGAACATAACATTTTTTATTTTAAATAACGATTACGTGAACCTAAACGTCTCCTTTTCACTGAAATCTCCACCATTGCATGCACAGTAAACGACACCACACGCCGTTTGTAGCTCATAAACTCGAAGTGAACTACAGATTAACCCTTTTGTGTTCAGGGTGGCATTCCTGAGATATCTACCAAACATCACGCAGTGCTTTTAGAGTTTATAAGCAGCGCACACAGAGCTTTTATAAGCTGACGTATGAGTGGCATAAGCTCATATATGTGAGGCTTTTAAAACCTCAAAACACCAAATGCCATCTATTGACTTGTTGGGTCTCTGGGTGGGACATGATGGACCACATGGTGAGCGGAGTGTTTTCATATTTGCCTTTGAAATATTGGTGAGTTTCGATGTCTTACACTTTAAATATTAGATAGATCATTAATTATGACCTCCTGAATGTGGGAGCCAATATCCCATATGAGTCCATGGTTTGGGGGTCTCTTTGGGGTCAAACTCAGAGGTCATGGCCGGCATTTCAATGTGATTAGCGGATGAAAGGGTGCTGGCGGGGTGGAGAGACGTGGAGGAGACAGGGACAGGAGGGGAGGAGGGACAAAAGAGTGTAGACTGGGGTGTGATGGAGGTTCAGAGGACAGGGGTGGATGAGGAGAAAATGAGAGAGAATGTGTAGGGTGTTTTAGTTCATATGACCACAGCCTGAGAGCGTTCATATCCACAATAATCGAGGTCAAGGACCCTCCAGGACCCCTGTAAGTAATCGTCAGGTGGTCTAGTCTGGGTCTCAGTCTGAGCCTGGGAAAGACTGGTGTGTATCCCATGTGAAGATGTCTGAGAAATATTTAGATCAATTAACAACAAACAGACAAATGTTAACAGTTTACACATCCAACACTTTAAGAACAACATTAATACTTATTTGGAGTCCAAGTCTCTCCTTTTAGCTCTGTTTTTGGTCTCCACCAACTCTTGAGGGAATTATTTGGCTCACAAAGTTTACTCTGTTTGCTAGTCACTAACTTTGTCTACATTATGTTTGGTGGTGGTCAGTTAGCATACGGTGGATTTATGTAAGTTTTGCTGATGAGATTGATAAAACTGAAAAACAGCAAATATGTAGGCCAAAAAACAAAAAAACAAAGAGCTAAAAAGCTCAACAGATCATGTATATACAATATATATATATATATATATATATATATATATATATATATATATATATATATATTAAATGACATAGCCTTTTTAGGCAACACATTTTATTAAAAAAAAACTTTAAAAGCCAAGATTATCTACTAAATGAAGTGACTACATGAACATTTTGGACATTTCTCTAAGGCAATAAAAATTAAGTTATGTCAAATAGGTCTACCATTGCATGTATTCAGAGAAACAACTGACCAATCAGAGCTTGTAGGTAGGATTAAGAATGGGGAATCACCTTTACAGGTGTAAAGTTGTAAATTTTTGTACAGAAATAGCAACTCTAAGATCAAAATATCACAATCCCAACAAGAAATGCGCTGACATTAACATGGCAAGAGACAAGAGAATCCATACTCAGATATTTCTATGGCAAGGAAACTAGTGAACATAGGACATAAATAGAGGAGGAGAGGCAAATGATCATGACTGTCAGCTACTACTACTGCAACTACTACCACCTGGCCAAGATAACAGAAAAAAAAAAACATGGTGGAGAATGAAAAGAAAAATGGGAAAACACACAACAAGGAGAAAGCGAGGTTGGCACAGGGAGAGGAGAGAGAGAGAAGCAGGGGAAAGGTCAGTGGTGTTCGTCCTGCTTTCTTCCCTCTGATCTCCTCAACTCGTCTAATCACAATGACAGAAGGAGGGCAAGAAAGTGAGGAGGGAGACGGTGAAATTTGGGCTAATGGAGAGAGAGACCAAGGCAGGGAGTCAAAGAAATGAAAGGAAGAAAGAGAGAGCAGCTCGAATGAAAGTTTTGGCAAAGAGGCTAAAGAAGAGGAAGCTAAAAATAGAAGCACAAGTGATTTGGAGAATTAGCACTTCAAATCAAGTTAAAAAAAGAAGATGCAAACAGGACAGCGACTTTATGCAGTGTAATGACAAAGAAAGACAAAAAAAGAAGATGTATTTCTGCTCTCTTAGCTCCCATCTCTATATTATGTTACCCTTATTATTTCGGTCTATTACCCTCCTTTTGTCGAGGCATGAATACTTCCTCGGGTACTATCCAATAAGAGTGGCCTGCCTCAGATTGTTATTGGCACTGAGATCTATTGTTCTGGGATATAATCCAGCCTCTACCTGAGTGGGGCGGAGATGTGCGCTTATCCTCGTTCAATTCGCTCAGTCCACACCCAGAGTTAAAAGTGAAGGATGATATGAGCAAACAGAGGCTAAGCCAGCGCCTGAGGGAGAGCATTTGACCTCGGTAGCAGGAGGATGTGTGATGTGGTGTTAAAATACACAGGAGGAAGAAGAAGAAGATGAGGCACACACACACACAAAAAAAGAATCATTAGAGGTAAATAAAAACACTTGGACCAGGACACGTGAGTGCATTTGGACGTGTAGGCACAGGCAGAGTTAACACAATGCACTTCTATACTAGTGATGACCCTCCTGACTGTATTCAGTCCCTACACCTAAACTAATAAACAGAAGTTTAAAAAAGTGACAAATGTCCCCACTTTGCAACACAGTCCTCACTTGTAAGGTCAACAATCATGGGTCCCCACAAAGATAGGAGTACGCGCACACACAGTGCTATATTCTCCCATAGAAAACAAAGACATACGAGGACAATGAACTGAAACCAACAATATGAGATCTCATCTCATCTTCACCCACTGAAACACAACCTGCGAGTGTGTTTGTGCGTGCTTTGCAGGATTACCATAGTCAGCATTCAAAATTGAGATAGAAAGTTCATTCTTGGCCAAGCTGACAAAACAAACAAGATGTCATTTAGCAGCTATTCTGTAGCTTTCGATCACATCACACAGCCTTCCTCAGCAGTTGTAACGAAACTATACATCGACAAACCCTATCCAGCCAAGCTCCAAGCAACTGTAACACTTCCTAACCATTATACCAGTTGCTACATTAGTGTAAAGTGTTACGAACTATTGTTTTACGGCCGTACGCACATGAGAAACCATATTTTTATGTTGGTGAACTGACCCTTTATGTTAAGGTAACTGTGTGTTTAAGTGAAAAAAATGTAAAGCTGCTACAGGATTAGACATGAACTGTTAAAAGTACTAAAAAACGGCACTCCAGACAAAAGCAACACGCTCAGAATTTGCATACATTAACTGACATAGCGTGATGGAACAGGCACATTCCCCGATTGTCTGCATGAATTCAACACTGTGTTCATTCTTTCTCCCATTCTGTCATCCCGGCATTACCCAGCTATGCGTCTATAAGCTTTAGCTAATGTTCCCCAATCAATCTCCGCTGTTTGCTCATACTTTACTGTCCAAACACTTTCATGTACGTACGTCTAACTCAAAATTTTAAAAGCTGTCTGTAATACCTGTCTGCTTAAACCTTCTGCCGTTAATACACCTGGCAGCTCATGGGCAATGGCTGACGTCTGGACTTGCCTCTTCATTCCTACAGGTTCTGCTGATGTTATCCGGATGAAGGTTGAGTCTAAGGTTACCCAGAGTATGATATACATTTTCTGAGGTATATGGCCAAAACAACAGAGCATGATGTGACAGGATAGCCGGTTTGTTTTTTTAGAGATAAAGAATAAAAAATTCCTTACTTTTGAAATGATGGCGGACTATACAGAAAGATATGGTGGGAAAATATCTGATTATCAAAGCATCTGCTTGAACCAGAAGAACTCAAAGTTCCTGAAGTACCATTAATATTTAGCAAACTAGACCAATGACAGATTAAAAGATTATGTTGTAAACTACAACTACATTTAGTGAAAACTCCCAAATACTTGCATTCATGCCAGGAGTTAAACGAGAAGATCGACACGTCTGGGACTGGAGTCAAGACGTGGTTAGCTTAGCTTAGCATAAAGACTGGAAACAAGGGGAAACATCTAGGCTGGCTCTGTCCAAAATGTTAAAAAATACAGCTAAAAAATAAATGGCTTTTTAACTTTGGACTGAGCCAAGCTATCTGTCTTCCTCTTATCCCAGTCTTTATGCTAAGCTAAGCTAAGTTAAGCTAAGCTAAGCTAACTGTTTACTGGCTGTGGGCTCGTATTTATAGCAAAGTCACAGTCAGTCCTATAAGGCAGTAAATCTTCACGTTTAGGAAGCTTGAACTACACATTTTTTGACATTTTTTGCTTCTTAAGTAACGTGATTATATATCTTACATAAGTGGTCTTCAATATGGAAAATTCTTTCGTCACACAGGAAATGATGAAGTGTCTGTCTTTGTTTGGAAAAAGAAACAAAAGACGTAAAGTCGAGCATGAGCGGTGACGGCCAAACTGCCTCAAATCCTAAAATTGACCCTTCATGCTGTGCAGGAATCTGTTAAATCCACAGCCTGCCAATCAGCATGTCATCACACGGTAACAACCAAAGGGGGGGTTGCAGAGTTTACGCCAACACCTGTCAGTCAAAGTGTCATGGCACAATACAAACCAATGAACACGGTGATTAGTCAAAGGAGAAGCCGCTGTCGGTTTTCGAACAACAAAACCTGACTGAGATCCAGTGAGTGACAACGAAAGGCTGGGAAAATATGGATTTGGAAATATTATTTGACCCCGGAAGACTCTTTACATTTCACCTTCATCTGAACCTGATGTTGAGGAATGACTTCGAGAAGAGGTTGTCACTACTTATGCAAATAAAGAAAGGTGAAGGGCAAGAGAGCAAATGTGGAGACAAGACGAGGAAGAAAGAGTCTTATCTGGCATCTCTTTCTTGTTTTGTCTTCCCTTCATCCTACTCTTTATTTTCTACTTCAACCTTTCTCCCTCTTCCTCCTTTCCTTATCTTCCTCCCCTCCTCTCTCCCTCTTCTTCCTCTCTGGTCTCTGGTCCATCTGTGACCCTGACATCCACAGCAGGAGATCAACCAGCTGTGTTTGGGCCTCCAGCCTTCCTCGTTTACTTCTGTTTATTCCACACTGTGTGTGTGTGTGTGTGAGCAGTATGGACTCTATATAAGCACGAGCATATGCATGTTTTGTGTACTTGTACACAAGCTCACGTGCATTTCTGTGTGTGTGTGTGTGTGTGTGTGTGTGTGTCAGGCCACCCAGCTGGAAGCATCTGTGACGCTAAAACGCAACCCAAACAGGACGTTGCACGTAGCCAGATGACATGGCCGACGGCTGCAAAAGTAAATAAAATAAACTGATGTTGTTGATTGCGAACAGAATGCTTTTATATCAACGTAGAGGAGTTTTCAGTAGTGCAGAAGAGACAGAAACAAAATCAGTTCACGTCTAACCCCTAAAATACACTGCATGCGGAACGCCGCTGGAACGGACACAGTCTCCGGTTCCGCTTCGACGCGGCTCTGGAACGACTGCGGCGTCCAGCAGCTCTCCACAACACATACGCAGAGCGTCTATTTTTCCCGGACGCCGGAGCATGGCGCATAAATTCAGCTCAGAGCAGATTGTGCGGGGAAGGAAATCGGCTACAAAATACAAAATAAAACCCCGGTTGATTTTCAAAATAAAATACTCTGTGTTCACCGCGGATCGAGTTTCATTACAAGAACACGTCATAATGGGCGGGGCCGACCTGGAGTCAACAGGTCAGAGGTTTTCAGGCGTCTTTTCACCCCGTCGACACCGTGGATGAGGAGTTGATTTGATTTTTCTGGAGGTCCAAAATCAACCTATCATTTATGACACCTCACATCCTTTTTATAAGGACACCAACAAAAAAGATGTGGCCGGCAATATCGCGCGATTATGCGTGAATTCGCGAGATCTTGTGAGTTCTTGCGACGCTCGGTGTCCTGCGGAGCTCGGTGTCCTTCCTCAATGCAGCCATTGGCTTCCATTCACTTCTAAATGCTATTAAAACCAATCAGTCGTTGAAAGTTATGCAGATCATGCAGAGCAGACAAATACCTTTGTATACAACTGTGTTTATAAAACAGAAGTCAGGTTCAGTTTTCAGAGTCTTGTGCAGAAATCAGTGGAAATCAATGGCAGAAAAATACATTTAAAAATATAAAACTCTACCACATGTTTTGGAAAATGGTCACCAGTAAAGAAAATTAAACACGATTTGTTGCTAGGGGGGTTAAAGCTCATAAAAACACTGATATCCTTTAAAAGAACAGTTGACATTTGCAGTCATGAACTTTTAAATCCAGATGCATTTTGGGACTTGGTGTAAGCAGATAGTAAACAGAATCTCTACACCATTTCTCAATCTGTAATCCAGGTAAGACTTTGTTAATGTTGTGAAACGCTTTAATGTCACCAACTCTAAATCCAAACGCTGCATAATGTGATAATGTGGATTACAGAGTAAAGTAAACTAAGATTTACAGAGATAAGCTGCCTCCAATTGAAGAATTACAAAAACAACCTCCGAACACAACAACAAAAAAAAGACATTAGACCAGGTTATTTGTGTATATTGGACTTTTATCTAAGTGAATCGACTGGAAAACAAAATTTAGAAAGAAATATGAGAATGAGTAATAAGTAATAATTAATAAGTAGTGATACATTCATGTGTAAGCATCACTCATGTTGCAGCTGGTAAAGGTGGAGCTCATTTCAGTGACTTTATACACTGATGCATAGCGTAATTTATAATAAAATATCATAATTTAGCATTGTATTTCTGTTTTGTGCCAATAATCTGAATCTATGGTCAAATAAAAGTAGTGCATTAAAAAGTACATGTGTTATTAGGTACCTCAAAAGCAGAGTGATTGAGTAATTGCACTTATTTACATCCCAGCACTGCTGTGGGGAAATGTTCTGAACTTAAACACCTTCAGGAGTTTTTGGATCAAATCCTAACCCTGCTGAATGCTTGTAGGAATCCTGAAGAAACACTTGACATTTAAAACACACATTACAGTACATATCATCAATCACCTCTGACTCTTTACAGCTAATGTGTCAACACATGAAACGAAGCACACACACGCTGTCTACAAGTGTGAAGACTTTCCCAAAAAGAAAGTCCAAACTTGCTCACTAATATGCAAATTCTCTCCCGCCAATGAGGTTTCTGCATCATCCTGAAAACGGACCTGACCTCTCCGAATACCTCTGATACGAGCGTGAAGCAAGAATGTGACTACCGAGCTCACTGACATCTGAGATACAACATAACGGTAATTTGTCATCGCCAGGGGAAACTGTCAATCTATCAATCAAACGGTAACACAACATATTAATATATACAGAACATATTAACTGATATCTTGACATGCAGCTGCAACACAAAATCCAGAAAGTTTTCTCTGTTTCGTATCATTTTAAGTTCAATATGTTTGAGTTTTGGACAAAACAAGTGATTTAAAGACGTTTTCACTATAAAAGAATCTAGACATGTCAGAGGCAAATATCGCTTTTAGTTACTTCAGTTACTTAGTTCAAAGACACCAAGATTAGATAATTAGTCACTCCTGATTATTATGACATATGAAGCAGCTGCAACATTAGTGATGCCAACACATGAATGCATCGCTAATTATAATATAAGGAACGGGACCATTCTGCATAATGCCCACTGTGAAAATACTCCATTCAAATACAGACATATTGTCAGCAAACTGTTGAAAAGAACCCTTTCAGATTGATATAGTTCATAAAGTTAACAGTGTTTTGAGTCAGTGTTTAACCCCGGACAGCGCAGGGAGCTTTCGTTTAATTCAAACTGTTGATGGTGATAAGGCCGTCTGATGTCTGTAATCGTCTGTAATCGTGAATTACATTACATTTTAGAAGATCTTCATCCGTGCTTTTTTGCACACATGTAAAAACCTGCAGTTATTCCTTACTGCACACACACTCTTTCTTTCCTCTGGCTAAAGATTCTGCAGTCGTGATGGAACAGAAACATTGCTATTAGACAGGATTAAGACTCTACCTGCCTGGCCTTGTTGTCTCTCTCTCTGTCTTTCTCTTACTCTGTCTCTCTTTTTTTTCTTCTTGAACATAATTAAAGACTTAAGGGTGGAAATTTAGCAATTTTATCATGTTTTTTAAGAACAAAATGAACCGGGGGCGAGAACAGGCACGCACGCAGTATAGCGGCGAAGTAACATGTTTTTGCTAATACCACTTATACTGGTTTATGTATCCTCGGGTCCTGTGTCTGGTATTTCAGCTCACTAAAAAGTAGATGTTATCAGGGGAAAAAGAAAGGTAGGCTTGATGTGATGTCTTGCCCCACCTTGCCTCTTTTAATGGGTGCTCACACGAGTTTTATACGTCAAATGCTTCAAATGCCTCTTGTGGACATGCTTCAATGGCCAGAACATCCAAACAGATATGCATGAATCAAGGTTACTTATTGAAAGTTTAATGTTTCAAGAGTTTGCTGTTGCTGTTGTTGGGTGTCAGCAAGAAGCTGTGTCCAATTTTATGGTGACTTTTGTATTTTATAGACAGAAAATATAGTGTTAGATCTCTGATTTATTCAAATTTGTCAACTAGTGAGAGTTTCTCTCACCAAAAACTCAAAATCCCAAACCAAATATCTTTATTTCACTTTCACTGTGATAACTTCTAATGATTTAGAGGTGTTGTTGTTACATTAAGCTTATTGGAGACCCCTTTGGGTCCTTATATGACACCAGGTTGTTGTCGAACAACTGAGGAGGGACGTGGCAAGGTTTTGATGGCCTGTACCACCCTGTGTCTTGTCATCTTGCATTCACTTATTTTATTTATTATTATTATTTAGTCGTCTTCGTTCTATGTTCAAGTGTTTCAGTCTTGTGTTTTGTTGCTCAGTGTTGTTTGGACTGGTCTTTGGTTTCTTGATCCCTGACTGTCTTTTGGGTATTTAGGTATGGCCTTGTCCTTAACGGATATATTTGCTTGTTTGGACTGCCTCGCCTGGTTCTGTAGCCTGACTATCCGAAAGCTTTTGTGCATTCACTTTTGATCAATAAACCATCGATTTGCAGCAGTTCAGCCACCAAGTCTCCTTTAGGATTCTCGTTTTTCTGCTTACCCTGCTTTAACTGTGATGGTGGACAGATTTAAGGAGGCTCCAAACCAATCATTAATGTTTTCAGCCGAAGAACAATGTGTAGGAATACACCGATTTTGTATTCAACATGGTTCACCCTTTGGAAACAACATGGTGGAATGACTTTGCCTCCTATGTGGACAGAAATACCGTTGCCCAGACAACCGACACCAACACAGAGGTCACATGTTCCTCACTTACTTCTTATTGAATTTCCAAGCACAGACTCTCATCGCAACCCCCCCTACTGGTATTCAGACGTCCAGCCTGTCCGACTACCCACATCGTCAGAATATGAGCTTCCGGTAGAGGTTTGGTTTCTCTCACGCCTGCTCACCATTGCAGTGCAGGATGGTGACATGAAAATAGATCCGAACTACCAAGTATAGAACGGTGTGTCACTTTTAAAGTTCATGCAGGGTCAACAATCATTGCAGTGGTCTGTTTACTGTCAGAAGAAACACATTTTCAAACGTATATCAGGCAGAAAGAGCTGAAAAAGTTTCATTTTTAAACTTGAAACAAATCAAAATCTGTGAAAATACAGAATGGAAACATGAGAACACTTTTGACAATCACATAATATTGTTGGGATTCCCCAAGCTTGCAAGTTTCTTTGCCATTGTTTCAATCACCTCTCCTGTTGCCAATGGAAATAATTAATCATCATTTTTATGACCTATGATGGTGAAAGACAGACTCCCATCTAAACATATCTGCACATCCTCCACCTTTCAGCACAGACGCAGACACACTTGGAACAAACCTTCTTAACTTACAGCGTGCCAACAAAGGCGGCCGGCTGCCCACTGGCAAAACGGGCGCAAACAACCACGAACAAGCAGCTTCACGCCAGATTAAGGACGTCATCCCGTCTGCAATAAAAAAGATCCCCGAGACGTTGCATGCAGCACAAATCTGCAGTTGAACACAGAGCGAGACAAATGAAGAGGCTCAGGTTGGAGCCAAGACAAATTGCAAGACGCTGTCCGGACAAGAGCACAGACAAAGAAGGGGGGAATCACACACCATGAGCAATGGAGCAGATGAAACATATGTTTAGGTGTAAATCAGCCATAAATTACCGATGAGCCAACGATAGATTGTAGACGAACGATTGGCGCAATGAAAGAGCAGTTGTCACCACAGTTCTTTTTGGCGATTGTCATGTTTTGACTTGTGAAATGAGACAATGCGAAGGTGGAAGATGGAAAAATTTATGATGATTAAACTGAAAACAAAACTGCTCTGACTTTGATCCTGACAGGCTGAAAAATGACCACAGGCTACACTTTTCTTCATGAAGACGCTTTCGGTTAGGACAAAGTTTGGGTTTGCCAACCAGAACTTTCGGTTAAGGGTCGAGAAAGAGCGCCTTGCAGTCAGATCCACTACATACCCTCGATACATCAAGACAATATTGGACGTAAATCTTGAGGTGTCCAATATGGAAGCAATTCCTTGGGATATTGGTTGGATTTTTAGGTACACATGACTTTAAAAGTTCCAAGTATGTTTAATTTAGTTTCTGGACTAACTAGAAAGTAACGCCTTGTTTGTTTTTAATCTAATCGAGCAAAGGAAATACCTGACAAATCAAAGTACTTCATTAAAGATGTTCTGCTCATTGATTTGATTCCACAACAACATTATTGCAAAGTCTTTGACGGTTGACAGATTTATCTTAAAGTTTGTATCAGCATTTAAGCCACCAAGAGTTAAGATGATCTTCTTTGACATGCACCTCAAAGATATTCATTAAGAGCAGAGCAAGAAACAAAGGCAGCGACTGTTTATCTTTTCGTTATCTCTATCTTTTTTTAATCCCCTCAATTTCGTCTTGGCAGCCAACGCATCAGAAAACAAGGCTACCGGGCCAAAAGTGACAGAAAGACGGATCTGAAGCTCCGCAAGTAAACATCCCTTTTGTTTTCCAGCATCTGGGTTTGATTTGAGTTACATGCGCCTGTTTCACTGAGGGGGATTATTACTCTAATAAATCACCCCCCCCCCCTTTTTAAGTGTTGATATCAGACCACAAAATGTTTTGACAGTTCAACAAATTACCTAACTCAAGACAGACTGAGACATTACAGCACAAGACTGTATTCATGAGGAAATAACATTAGACCGCAAAGATGTATTTATGATTTGATTTCAATTAGCGCAGCAAAGTACAGGCAGCAAGACATATGATGCTAAAGATAACATTTACAATACACATTCAGGCTGTCATACAGCAGGATCCATTAGCATAGCATAATGTTAACATTAGCTGGTGAGCATGAACAGAGCTGACAGGAGACACACTGCAGCGTAGTAAACATGGAATTAACCTGTCACTGCCTCCACAGACAGTTTAAATAAGGTGAAATACTCCCAACAGGGTAGATAAAGGTAATACGCTTTGTTTCTTTACAACATCCTTTGTCATAAATTTTGAGTTTAAAGTGGATACTGATGACTGGATACTGTTGAAATACCTGCAAAACTAATGACATTCCCTTCAGCCTCAGCTGCACCACATGTTTATTAATGCTAACATGCTAAACTAAGATGGTGGACATGTTAGATACTAGAAAATCCACAGTTCTTCTACTTCCATGCTTACACTTGCTATTTTGAGTACATAAGTGCGTTCACGCCGTCATGAAAAGTCGAAAAGTGGAACGACGGACGCCATTTTGGCTACGATGGTAGCGGCCACCAAGCATTGTGAAAATGGCGTCCAAGGAAGCTGCTGGAGCTGAATTGGGACTGCTGCCGTGCACATGGCGTCACAAATGAATACTTTAAATAAAGACCTTATCTTAAATATTACTAACATAATTTTTTGAGTCACGGCCCAGAAAATGTCGACAAATCCTGAGAAAACCTGCATTGTTTTTTTGAGCTGCTGCCAGAAAAACCCTTTAATTATGCTAAATGACTTTTTACATACGTTTCTCTGGTTGGTAATGAAAGTAAACAAAGCTTCCCCCCAAAAAACACAATTGCAGGCATGTAAAGACACACACACATGAAGTGACAGTGCCCACCCCTCTTGATAAGTGCTATGGTAATAACCCCCTTTGAACTACACTAAAACACCCCTCGCCTGGAGGGGCGACGAGGGGCTTTTGAAGAGAGGAGAGGTGAATGGAGTGAGGGATGGAGAGGTGGATAATAGAGGAGTAAACCGATTAACACAAAGGAAGGGGGGGGGGGGGGGGAGAAAAAGCAACCAGAGCGGGGTAAGAAGGAGTAATGGCTCCCAACAGGTACAGATGGAGGCAGAGCTGGGATGAAAAGAGGGTGTAATGGTGCACAGGTGGGACTGATGGTGTGAAAATAATCTTCTGCAGAGGTGGAGGGAACGACGGGAGCCCCTGAAAGAGAGGAACGAGATCTGGTTTCACCTGTGTGATTTCAGTTTTTGTATCCTGGAGGGATGTGTGCAAAAAATGTGTATATATATATGTGGAGTTTTTTGTCTATACATCACAATGGGACGGTGATTACAGCTCGTATATTAGAGGGCAGAAATCTGAGATACAGCTAATGTGCCTCGGAAGAGCAAAGAAACTCGTCACATAGCTCTGTCCTTACCGAGAGGCCCACGGGAAAACGCACACACACAAATGCCTTCGCCGTGTAGTTTAAGGTTTCGTCCGAACAACAAGAAGTGTAAACCGATCAGTTGGTCCCCATGGATTGAAGTGAAAGGATAAATGCCCCCTAACACTCCCCTGTGTGTTTGTGTCTCCAATGCATGCATGTTTGCGTGTCTACCTGAGCCAGGCTAGCTGTTTCCACCTGTTTCAAGTCTTTATGCTAAGCTAAGCTAGGCCAGAGGTTGTGTTAGACTTGATTTTTGAACAAAAACAACTCATTTATTATACATAACTTGCAGATCATGCATTCATTAGAGCATTAGAGCACCCTAACCAGGGAGTCTCTGGCTTAATCCAGACCCTAACATCTCGTCCACATGCTTGCCTTTGGACCTTGGATCTTTCCAGAAGGGTATCCTAACCCTAACCACTTAGTCTCCATCCCTAACCAGAACAGCGTAGTCTTTGGCTGACCACATATCCCAACATCTCGTCTATATGCCTGTTTTTGTAGGTTGGATATCCTCGAACATAAGGCCTTCCCAGACAGCTATCCTAACCTTAACCACTCTGACTTCTTGCCTAAACCGCCACATTGACCTCCTTCTCTTCTATGTGGTGATGGTACACTTGGTGTGGGGTTTATCTGGTTGATTGACTCTCTACCCCAAACTGTGTGAGTCAACGGACAACACAGGGAGAGTGGGGACGTGATACTCAATAAACCTAACCCTAATTCTGTTGTCAGGTCCAGCTTCTTCCAGCTCATAACCATCTCCAAAATCAAGCACTTCAAAACAGTCCCGGTTACAAACAAAGTCCGAGAAAAGAGACCACCTCACCCTTATTCTAACATCCTTACACTTGCAACTTTGTCTTTAACAGTCTCTAAATACTTTCTATTACTTCACATGTAATATAAGAAATCGAGTGCTCATAGATCAGACTTTTCCTTTAAATTCCCAGGTCGCCATAGTTACAATGATCCGTCAGAAACCAGCTGAGCTCTGCTGCACTGTAGAATCACTGAGCCAACGCGCACCTCAGGTTACCTCACGTATCCCACCGCCCTGCCAAACATCGCCCGGCTTTGCCAACCAACCGCTGCCAACTGAGACCTATTTTTAGTAACGGAAGTCTCACTGACAGAGGTGCAACTTCACTCCTCGGCTTTTTTCTCCCCCTTGTCGAGTCGGTGTGAGCGCTGGACACAGATTTCACTTTTGTGTGTACTCAAAGAGCACGATACATGGCGGGTATGTGTGTCCCTGGACAGACTTCTGTAGTTTATGGTGTATTTTTATGTATATATGCATCTATGAGTGTGTGGTGCCTCCCAGGTGTGAATTCCTCACCTGCAGGCTGAAAGAAAACACAACTCTGGAGTTGCTGGGAGGCACAGACATGTTGCGTCTTTCTTTTTTATCATCTTTCACCCCTCTTTCTGTCGTCTCATCACTGTTTTCAGCTCGAGTTTCAAACCCATGAGAATTCACGACTTTACTTTACAGTTTTAGATCATATCTGGAGTGCACTACTAAACTAAGTGTCTTAAACCTGCATTCTTCCAAAAGGCCAGCAGGGGGCGACTCCCATGGTTGCAACAAAAAAGCCCTGATTGTATTGAGTTTTATGTAAAAACGTGCCAACTTCCCACTTGATTTATGACCTCTGCAAACAGTTTGTGGCCTCAACTCTAGTTTCAACTCTTCTTCCACACAGCATGATGTTCATTTTGTAAATGATGCTTCAGCGTGTGGCTACCTTTTGATTGACGAGTTACTCAGTGAGTCCGTCCAGCTCAACAAAAAGAAGATTCTGATACTGTAGAAACTTTTTTTCCTGCTCGTAAGCCAACTCAGCAGCCACACTCTCGCTCTTGTCCAACTATGGTCACCAAAAAAACCAAGATGGCAACCACCATAATGAAAAAACTCGAAGCTTCAAGACAATTGGACACAAACCAATGGGTGACGCCATGGTTTAATGGTCATAAAACACTTTCCTACAATAATGAAGACCATGAGATGCTGCTGAAAGCTCCAAGAGAAATGCAGGAACCTTGTAGTGAGCGTTGACTACAAGTTAACTCATTAAAACACAAGAAAAAGCAATAAGAAACGTAGTTATGGTAGCAAAAATCTACACGAAAATTAAATTATTACAAAGAGAACTCAAAGATATTTTACATATTTAGTTAAACTTTAGAGGAATGTATAATTTAACTAACTGACAGACATAAATTAGTACATTTCTCTTAGTTTATCTCTCAATTTCCTCCTTAACCTCAGCGTCTTTAATTCTTTGGTGAGTCACGTCCCGTTAGCAAAACAGCGCCAACCACAAGCCTGATGAGTTGTGGCTAAAGTTCATCCCTAACAGCAGACATAACTCCAAACATCATCAAAAACTCTTCTCCCGCCTCAAAATCTATTTCATCTGTGGATTTTTTACGAGACAGACAAAAGAATTTCCCTCTGCTGAGTCATTCTCCGTCCGTCCATCAGCTGCATCTACCTCACGTGCCGTCTGATTTTTTTGGCTGATTGAAGTGGAGCTCCCTGTGCAAACACCTGAGCCCACATGAATAACAGAGCGTGCATTTCGCCGTCACCGCAGTCTGCTTGTACGGCTACTGTGCAGCCAGACAGATGCATCAAAACCACAAGGGTTACGCTGTGACTCATCGCTGGGTGTGTGTTTTATATAAAAGAAAGAGCTGAGGAGACAAAACGCCCGTCAGATGACCCCAACCTTTGAGTTCCTCTTTTTGACCACAGGGGGCAACGTGAGGGAGGAGGAAGCCAAGACAAGTGCATCCATCCACCCCCCAAATGTCGTCTGATCACAAACAGGGGTGAAATTCCACTTGCTGACCCCAAACACACACACACAAACACACCTGGGAGACCCTGCGGCGGTGTAATAAGACCGCAAGAGTCGTTTACTCCATTAAATTTCACTTTTACCCTCTTGACTAACTAACGGCATCTGCGTCAGCCCATTAAATCTCACTTATTATGGTGACTAACAAACTTGGAAAAAGTCTGTTAAAGTCAGCGGCGCTTTAAATAAATCGGTGGTGGTGTTTGTTTTAACCTGCCTGGAGGACCAGACGGGCGGGGTCAGTCTGGATCACATCAGAGAGTATGACAGTCAAAAAAAAAATCGGACTGACTGATGGTGATATGATCCCCTGGAGGGATGTCCGAGGTCAGGGTCAGTTTGAGAGCAGCACCCTGGAGCTGGTAGAGGTGTTAGGTTTTTAATTTTACCACCTCTGGGTCACTAAATTTACACTCCATCATGGTTTGTTGAGGACAGTTTACTACGACGATCCTACTGCTTTTATCATGAAGGAATGCAATGTTTGCATGTTGTTTTAGAGGTTATAAAATATAACAGAATGATCTTGGTCCTTAAATATGAATATATTTTTCAAAAAGTAAATAAAATATGAACTTGTAGCCACTTTTTGGGAACATTTTTACCACAAACTCTCTTATGAAGGGGTCCAGTGAATCCCCTGATAGTGTTAACACACTCGGTGCACAGTCTGACGTCCTTAAATGGAAAAAGACGTGTGAAGTGAAGTGTGACACCTTCAGCATGCTTTTTCTAAACTTTCTTTCTAAACTAACTACTTTTTTTGTTGTTGACAGATTTGTCCTCAAAGATTGTGAAGAAATGTGTTAAAATAGTCGAGTTTTGAGTGACTCTTCTCAGTCCGAGGTTTTTCAAGGACGTCTTAGAGCGCACTGAAATGTCCTTAAATGGTAACGGTTCACGAAACTCTACGGAAAAAGCCGTACAGAGTGAAGCTTGCTTCGCTTTGGCCAGTGCTCTCAAGGAACCTTGAAAAAGACCTTGAGATTCTTTCACCAACTATACAAGAGGCCGGCCGAGTTTCAGAGACACACCGGTTTGTTAGACACACTCATTAAATGAGTTTCCATGCTGGTTACATGTGGGGATTAATATCAATCTCACATCAGTACGTTAAGAACAAATATGATTAGCTTAGCTTAGCATAAAGACTAGTCCAGCAAGGTCCAGAGTTGGAAAATAAGCCTACAAACACTCTAAAACTTACTACTTCACATGCTATATATCACTTGTGGGTTAATTAAATCTGTAAATAAACTTATTTTTGAACTTTAGACAGAGACAGGCCAGTTTTATCCACGTTTACCTGCTTTTTGTTATGCTAAGCTAGGCTAATCACCACCCACCTCCAGCTCTGTGGCCGTTTAACACTTAAACACTTGTCATTCTCAGAAAAAATGCAGATATATTTCCTTATATTTGATATCAATATCATGTCTGTACGTTAGGAATGGAGGTGATTAGCTTAGCTTAGCATAAAGACTACACTGGCATGGTCCAGAGTTGGAAAATAAGCCTTCAAACAAAGCTGACTATTTAACATGCTGTATCTCAGTCGTGGGTTATTTTAATCTGTAAACAAACAAATTAAATCAAAATTTTTGAACTTTAGCCAGAGCCAGCCCAGTTTTACTTACGTTTACCTTTTTTTTTGCTATGCTAAGCTAGGCTAATCACCACCCACCTCCAACTCTGTGGGTACGTAACACTCAAACACTCAGAAAAAATGCAAATATACGTCCCACAACGTTGATTTATCCCTTTAAAACACGATAAATGTGTAACCACTTAAATGTCGAATGACACTTTGTGTGACAAAATAACGTAGCACGGTAACAAAGCAACACTCACACATGTTAAACTAAGTGGAAATTGTTTACAGGTTGACAGGGGAGGAGCCAGCAATGCAACAAGGCATGTGTGAACACACAGTGTAACCAGTGTGTGTTCGAGTGTGTTCACATATAAGCAGCCTGCAGGCGGGAAAGAAAATCCCAGCTATGCTATGCTATAGACCCCCCCCTCCTCCCTCCTCTCATTCCCTCTCTAGTCAATCAGCTTTTCAGCAGCTCTTAAAGCAGCATGGTGAGGTTAAAATATCACCCTGACGCTCCTTCTTTTGTGATCCGATCCACCTCTTTCTCTTTGTCCTAAACACACAGACAGGCATGTATCGCGACGTTTGTGTGTCTGCGTACGTCCATGTGAATGTGTGGGAGAGAGAGAGAGAGAGAGACAGAGGAGAAGCCAGCGTTAAGAGAGAGAACAACAGAGTTACCTACAGACCATTAGACTTTGATGGGAACCAGTAAAATACAGCCTGAAGCTGTGAATGGGGACAAACAGAAAGGAGTGTGAGGGAGGGGGTGAAAGATTCAGATATAGGAACGCTAAAGGACAAGAGAGGGGACTCAATTATTTGACGATCTTACATTATAATTTAGTTTTTAGGACAGAAAATATGGATTTAAAATGTTCATTTAAAGGTCCAGTGTGTGGGATTTAGTTGTGACTCTAATATAAATATAAATATAAATATAAATATGGAGGCTGCACGGCCGTATCCAGAGCTCGAGGTTAGTTTTGTCCGCGTGCCTGCGTGCTGTAGATATAAAAAAGTAATTCAAGGGCAAGAAAAACGTAATTACTCTTATTTTCAGGTGATTATAAACTAATGAAAACTTCCTTATGAATATTATGTGTCTTATTCTGTAAATAGAGCTCCTTAAATCTGACACACACTGGACCTTTAAAGTTTGAGGCCCAGAGGTGACAAGAGGTGACTAACAGGCTATCGGATGAGTCAGTAGTTTAATATAAAGTGAATTAAAGACATTAGAGTTTATTAATGGAGCAACATGGAGGGTTATAAATGAAATGTTACTTTATTTTAGCGTGTTATTGTTCAGTTTTACAGTCTTATGACCGTTTTTTTAACATGTTTGATATCGTTGGAATCTCATGTTTGGATAAATCAAAAGTAAAGCTTAAAATAAATCAGGAATCAAACATTTTAAGTTGGTTTAAGACAAATAAAAACTTTGATATTTGTTATTTGGTTTCTTATTTTCTTGGTTCTAGGACACTCTTTCTTTTCTTTTCCTCGCATCTGCGTCCACTACTCATGGGTAAATGTATATAAACCTCTCTTTCTTTTTTTTTTTTACTCCTCTTAAAGGTCGCTCTACTAAATCACGAAGTTGTCGACTCCCACCTGTGAAGTTATGAGCTGCACACACACACACACACACACACACATGTGGATGTAAAGTAATGACAGAGAGGCGTCACATAATGCCTTTCTTTAGTGTTGGGGGTCCCCGGGCGATGTATGCACTCATGTAGGTGAATCTCAGAGGAAGCTGCGGTTGTGGTGAGCAGTGATGAAAGTAAAGCGCTGTGGGTGACATCGTTTAAGGCGGTTTAAGCGGTCGGTGCAGCTACTTCCTGTGGCTTCGCTCACTTACACTTTAAGGTGGTGAGGCTGACAATGGGAGAGGAAGCTGTGGACTAACGCAAAGAACGGCCACCTTAAACAAACACCGCACACAGCCTGAACGTCTGTCATCATGGGTTTACAGCTCGATGAATACAGCCAGATAAGGTGTCGCTAGAAATACTGCTAATGGATACACTTGTGATACTGAACGCTCTTCTTCATGTGTTGTTTTTTTTTGGCTCACAACTGCTTTAAAAACTCTTATTTTGGAGGGAGAAGCTTCATATTAGGGCATCTTATTTTGAAGTAAGACTACTTTCTGCATATTGTCGTAGAGTGAAGCTCTCAAGACTTTTCTTTGTGCGTGTTATTACAGAAGACAACTGCTTCATGTGTCTCAATTTCACAATAAAACTCTTCTTTATACATCTTATTTTGAAATTAAATCGCTTTGTGCCTGTCTGTGTCTTTCTTTGCAGAGCAAATATCCTCTTTGTGCATCTTATTCTGGATCAAAACTGCTGTGTTTTAGAAGTACGTCATATTTTAAAGTTAAACTCTTCCTTATCCGTTATATTTCGAGACTTTTCTTTGCGCTTTATTACAGAAAAAAAATGCCTTATGTGTCTAAATTTCAGAATAAAGCTCTTCTTTAAACGTCTTATTTTGAAACCTGTTGTATTTAAAGAAATCTCATCTTATTTCACAACAAAAACGACTTTTTTATATCTCATTTGGAACTAAATAGCACTTTTTAGAATCTTATTTTGTAGCAAAACTTGCAACTTTGTGCAAATTACGTCAGAAGAAAATTCTTCTTCGAGTGTTTTACTTTGAAGCGAACCTCTTTGTGGTGGATATCTGTTGCAGAGACACACTTTGGGCATATTTTGGAGTACGACTCTGCATCTTTGCGCGTCTTATTTCAGGGTGAACTCCTCAAAGTTCAATAACTGTCTTATTGCCTTTAGCGGGCGAGGAAATTGTGCTGCATCTTCTAACAATTCCAGACATTTATCATGAACGGATCCTCGCTTGAATGAAAACCGCTTTTGATGTTCGAGCTGCTGGTCTAAAATGTCACTCAAATGTCTCATTCTTACTAGTTGAAACAGAGTTTAAAAAAAATGACTTTGCAAACCTTTAATCGGAGTGATGCCAAAAGAAAAAAGCAGCACACCGCTGCAGTTCGCTTGCATATTTTAGCATGCTCCGACAGAGCTGGAGTAACCCCACAGCCAGCAGCCTCTGCAGACAGGCAGGAGATAGAAGCAGCAGGGGAAATGTCTCTGGTACCTGGAGGCTAGACTGTGTTGACATACTTCTATTATTAAAAAAACATCAATCTGAATGCCGTAGACAATGGCTCGCCTGCAGTGATGTTCACAATAATAGGAATCACAGCAGAGTTTGGACTGGGAAAGGTTGGGAGGTTTTTTTGGCGTGTCGGAGCGAAAAAACGGGAATGTTTGCACGCAATGTGAACACAAAATGAAAGAATGTAGAGGCTGGTTTTATGAATCAGACTTATTTGTGTCTTTAATCCTGCAAGTCAGTGCTGAGGGTCAGTGCATGTTTCTTCTGGATGAGCAACTTCTAAAATAAATCCCAACGTATAGATAAAGAAGAAGCCACCTCCGATAGTTCCCACTGTACACTGACACCGATGAATAAACCGTGATTTTCAGCTGTCTGCATCCTGTCGGCTCCTCTTTTATAGAACCAGGATTTATCTCGGTCCACTCTCGGTATCTAGGTGCGCCGCAATGCGAGCCGCATCCAAGTATTTCTTTCACATATACCATGTGTAATTGAACAGTCTCTGTAATGACTGCGCGGAGCCAGCGGAGGCCATATATCGCGCTAAACATCCCGCCACATACCGCGTCTGCAGTCTGCAGTATCCATGCGAGGAGCACAGGCATCCTGAGGGATATTTAGGATGACGGTCAGGAAACATTGCATTGTGCTTGGATACCAAACGAGCCCCTTATAGAGGCTGCATCACTGTGTAGCTTTATATGTGCAAATATGAGCGACCTCATGTTGATACAAACAAGTTAAATGTTTCCTGGAGCTGTTATTAGATGTTGTTAACAGATCTGTGTGAATGTAATTATTGTAATTACAGTTTTTTTTTTTTTTAAAGCTGTTTGATTAATGTGGCTTTGTGGGTGAAAGATAAGATGAAGCAATTGTAGAGGTATCTCGGCATTGTGACACACTCTTCCTTTATTTACAGTCAATTTCTGTTATTTGTTTAACAGCTACTTTTTGGGTTTTTCAAACAACACGTGATAAATTCATAAAATATGATGCGTTTTTATGGATTAAACCACCAAAAAAGTAAATTACAACATAAAAGTAATGCTTAAATTAACAATAATGATCCACTAATAGAATATAACAATGTCTGTTTCCCATTCTGCTTATGGTTGAGTTGCAACAACTTGTGTTTTTTTACGTGTAAGTACTTTTACACTGTCAAACTTACACTTTTACTACCTTTAAGTACTTCTTCCATCACTATATATCAGTCATAGAAAGCTCCTGCTTATCAAACAACCCCATATGAGGGCCTCAACCCTAGTTTGAGAGACGTTCAGTTACTAAACTACAACAAGGCAGTCATTAACAACTTGGCTCGGGATCCGGACTGTAAGATGAGCGGGACTTAGGATGTTACCAAACAAACCTGGAAACGAGGCGAGTAAGTTGCCCCGGCAACCAGACAAACAACACATATCCGGCATGCCAACGGGGTGCACTTGACTGGGCAGTCTCTTAAGATGAGGATATATACTGTGTTTTGGGACAATCATACTTTGTTTTTGTTTCGGCTGTCACATATTTGATTTAAGCTGCTTATTAAAGGTTGGGAGGAATCAGAGCACGAGTGTAGAAATTCAACAAATAAGTAACTGGCCAAAAAATCAGTGCAAAGTCTCAGAAGCCTGAGTCATTACAGTCTGAAACTTTGCCAGCGTATATTTGCATATCTAGAGTCTCAAATTTAGGATGTAAACAGAGAAGCATGCTGATTTACGAGCGGCAAAATTCAGGTCTAAATATAGACCAAGTTTCTGACTTTATAACCACTAATAATGCCAAAACTCAAGCTAGAGGCAGCGGCCCTTGACTGTTTTTGTTTATGCGTTTTAGATCAAGATACTGTGCCCATATTCACGTAGGGAATCTCTTTATCTGATTTACTTTCTCTTTTACTCAGGAGCGTCCAAAAAACAAATGCCTGCCAGCTATGTGCTTTCTTTTCATGCTTCTTTATTTATTTAGAGGCCACAGGGCTCATCTTTTTGGACCTTATGTGCAATGTCAGTGATGAAAAACGGTATGATCCAGTAGATTTCAAAAGCACCTCAGATACAGTACGAGATGAACTATTGCACAAGTTGGATTAAGCACAGCCGTGATGAAATCACACACCTGTTCGGCAGTGTGGGAAAGTGTAGCACACTGCGGCTCACTGTACGCGAAGAGCTCCGCCTCGTCTTTTACCTGCATTTATCTCTAAACTAACAGCGTCGTTATGGACATGTGGCTTTGTGGTTTTGTCAAAAATGGCGCCAACACAAAAATCCACTGGCAAAGTGGCAAAATACATAATAACCATGCAAGAAAATAGAGATTATTGTCTTTTGGTCTAAAGCCTTTAAGTCACGGATGTGTTAAGCCTAGTTCAAAAACACTAGCACTCGTCAAAGGAGAAAAACTAAGCCTTTATTTTTTAATTTTGACTAGCAAACTAGAACACATCCAAAAATCACCTGCTAAACCACAGCTCTACATGTTACAAGGGATATGCTAACACTAGCTTCTACGTGGTACGTGACCTCTTGTCAAAATCAGACAGCGATGACAAGCTAACAAGGTGGGACAAAATCAATCACATGGATGAGAAGCCAAATGATTCCCCCATCCAGATGTTCCCTCCGCTCATGAGGCCAAAGGTGAGGGGCGTGACGGTGCCCCTAAAGACGGAAACAAATGGATGATGGGGATGCAGGAAGTGAAGGACAGCTCCTAAACCAGGTGTACCTCTCGAGGTAGTCCACTTCTTCTACACTGTGGTTAAAATGACTGATGTAAACGGCTGAACTGCCAGAGCTCCAGACACATCCGTCTTCCTGCTATTCCATCAATCAACAAGTCTCTCAGCCCGACATTAGCGTGTCTGGACAGTGACGGAACGAAAAAACGGATGTGGAGGTTATGTCAAAAAAAAAAAGGTCATGTGGCTGAGATGAGAATAAAACATCAGGACGGATATGGTGAAGAAAAAACAATGAAAGAAGGCGTGCCGTGTTGACCTAAAAAACGTAATTCAATCCCATCAAATGACTTCGTTACAAAGTCTAATACATTTAACATCCATGCATGAGGCGATATAGTACTCATCACCTCAACTGCTGCCAAGTGTGTGTGTGTGTGTGGTGAGTGTGTGATATACATTCCTCTATCTCCCATGTCTCCTCTATCTCCTCGTGCGTTACATGACAGGACAAGAGACGTACATAGCTGTCCGTCACCACTTGTTCGCGTCTGTCAGCAGAGGGACATGTAGACCCAACACAGCTGCTTTTACCTGACACACTTTCTCTTTGAAACAAACTTTCCATCATTACATTCGTCTCTTACTTTCTCTTGTAACATCAATCTGAGGTTTGAACTGGCCTTAAGAGTGCTTGAAAGTTTGTAGAAACTTTTGAAAATTAATTGATATCTTGGAAAAGGTTTTGTGGAGGAAATGCGCATCTTAGACATACGTAATCTCTTTGCCTCAAGATCTAAAAAAAGAAGATAAAACAATCGTGCTATCAAAGTCAACATTCCTCCGTCTCCATCTCCCTCGTCCTCCCTCGGCTTTCATCCCTTCCTTCTGACCCAGAAACAGAGGAAGGACCTCGGGAGGGAGGGAATGAAAGTGGATTTTCCAGCGCAGTGGATCAGAGTGGATCGCGGAGGTCAGGAATGTCGTGTTGTTGGTTGCAGGGGCGGGCGGTCAGGATCACTGGGCTTAATGGTCTGGAGAGACCTCATATAGGAACTCAACATTTGCAAATCAGGGAATTTGAGGAATTCAAAAGCGGCTGTGAAGGAGGGCTGTTGTCTGAAATGGCTAAGTGTGTTATCTGGAGGAAGGCCTAGGTGATCTAAGAATTCCAGGGATGCTGCTTTTTGAAGTGAGGACTACGGGTGTTACGTGAGCTGCCCCAAAGTCAATGTAATGAATAATTAAACGAACACGTGTTTGAAATGCTAAGACCTATAAACCCCCACCACCAAAATCTGGCTTGGTAAACAGCTACTGTACATGAATTCAGAGGCCTTTAGAATACAAACATACCATGAATGCTTCATTTGAAAAAAACAGAAGAAGACCGCAATCGTTCCGCAACCTTAACCTTAAGTACTGCAGCTTTAGTTCAACCAATCAAAGGCAGGGAGGCTGAAGAGTGCTAGCTAGTAAACATGGAAAACTAAAGTTGTGCTGCCCTAGGGGAAGTTAGGGGTTCGGTGCAAGGCACCTTAAGGGCAACTCTTCGTCCATGCTGGACTTAAACTGGCCACCATCTGGTTCCCAAGCCAAGTCCCTACGGACTGAGCTACTGCCACCCCGAACGCATGATTTAAAACATTTAAATACTTTTTTCAAAAGATTGTTAGAGCTCAACTTTTGCTGATATTATATACTTTTCTTGACAGAGTGAGTTGCTCCAACTATGAGTTTAAAATACTGATGATGGGACATCAACTTGGAACCTTAAATGAAACAAATTGCATTAACTAAGGCCATTCAGACATACGTTAGGTGTCTGCCAAAGAACACAGCGGAGAAGTTGAGCTGGATCCAACTTATTAAGATTCATCGTCAACACATGACATAATTCACTCTGGACCAAAGCGATGGGCTGACTAATCGTCCTACAACATCCATCGCAACACAATTAAAAACTCACCAAACACACAACTCACAACATCTGTCAGTCAACAGGATATTGTTCAAGGGATTTGAAGCTGAGCGACAACATACTGTATATCAGCGTCTGGGTCATATCCTGTCTGGACGTTCACCTGGACATTTCTTTGTGCAGGTGTATCTCTGTGTTTGTTTTAGCCTTACACTTATAAAAATGGGAATTTAGGACACATACAGTAAATTTCCTGTCGCTTAGGTGAACGCTTATTTCATATGTTGTCCACTCAAAGTAGGAATGTAATGCACTTGTCTTTAAAATTTCCTGTCCGTCCAAACCTATTAGTTTTCTCCTGAATGTCTGCTTTGGTGCATATGAGTGACCTGGATCATGCAACTTTTTTTTTGATTTGCTTTATCTTACTTTACTTCAGACAGGTCACAACAAACACAAGGTGATATGTGCAAAAAAAAAAAAAAAAAAAAAGCTCAACACCGGGATCTTTGTGTGCTTCGTTAAGCATCGCTGAGGGAGTGTTGCATGGACATGCTTACATCTGGCCAAGCAGCTGGCTGGTTGTGTAGACCACTAACATCTTCACATCTTTCCATTTGCTGTTCGGCGCCACTGCAACTCGATACTGTGAATTGCATGCATAGATCTGGTGTGTATTTTATCTATGCATACCTTTACGCATGTTCTTTGAATCAGTGTACATGCACAACAAGGGATGCAGATACAAACACGCAAATATTATGAAACTGAGGCAACATCTGCGGTGAACGGAGGGACAAGTGCAGGACATAAAGATGGCTTTAAGAGGGAACTGATATCGCATGTAACAAAGACAGGGATTTGACTTTGTACTTCTGAAGCGGGTTGGAAAATACTTTTGTCGTATGAAGCACATTGTTCAGTCTGACCGAACTGATTTGGTTCCCAGGGCTCCACGCCCAGTCCTTCTATTATGCATTAACTATTAATTACTGGAAAGGGTGTCAATATTTACCTGCTTCATGCTTCAGCAGCACTTTGGACAAACGCCTCAAACCATCACATGCATTTCAGCAGATTCAAAACGAATTCAACAACTTAACTGGAATTGCCACCAAATCAACCATAATGTTTCTGAGTGCCATTTTAGTGCAAGAAGAAGAAGAAATTCGATTTGGGCGAACACTACCAATCTAAAGTTTGGGATCACCTCTTATATTGATGTTTTTTGTCTTTCCTTCAACGTGTTAATATTATAACAGATACCAAAAGTAGTATTTATATTTGAAATAGTTTAATAGAACAATAAATAAATGATTAATACTTGTCCCCAAAGATGTCCCCAAAGTGTATGAAGGGAGAATACCTTGGTGACCATTTTACGGCAAAATACCTCCAATTTTAAATTTATTTTCCAGTCCAGAAAAGTCTAAGTGACCCAACAGAACAACTGGACTCTTAATGTTTTGGGAAACTGTTTGTCTTTCAGTCGACTCAGTGATCACATGGAACTGCTTTAAGGTCAGTCCATAGTGCTAACTCTAGACCAAACTTCTGTTTATATTTGGATGTTTTAAGAAAAGCTTTGCTAAAGTTACACACCTGTTAATTTGATCTTGTTTTAGGCATATGTTGTGCACTAAATCTGCACATATTTTGATGCTAGACTTCCAGTTTCTTTTACCAATTATCTTCTTATTTAACTGTTGCTCAGAGGTTCTTTGTCTCTTTCTGTCCTTACAGTTGTCATTCTGGTTTGGACTTCCTACAATGTAAAACCATCACGGAGCATTCAGAATATAAACTACACAGAGAGTAGTCCTTTTAGAAATCTGACTGTATCGTGTTAAAAATGTTTGCGGCAGGTGATCCCAACATTTTAAGCGGTATTGTTCGTGGATCATCAAGTGCAGCCGTGCATCAACACTCATCCATCAATGTAATAAGAGAGTGTGATTACACAGGTATTTAAAGTGTGTGTGTGTGTGTGTGTGTGTGTGAGCGTGTGTGTGTAGTGGTATTATTTTAACCTGAGGCTCCATAAACAGGACTGTGCTCTGTAGTAACTCCCACATGAATTAACACAAACAGCTCTGACTGTCAACTCAACTACTGTCAATCAGTCAAACCTCATGTGTGTGTGTCTGCATGCTATGTGCAGACACACACACACACACACACTCTAAATACCTCTATAATTACACTCTTTCACTCCAACTGGGGACATCTGTTGAAATGATCTTAATTACCTGGAGCAAGTGATAGGTAGATGATTTGTTGGTCACACACACACACACACACACACACTAATGGTACCATGACCAGATCAGATCAGTTTAGTGTTTTTGGATGGAAGGTGTTCGACGTGTCGGTACATCTCCACGGCCTGCAGGCCTGAGATTCAGGAGGCAGATAGATGGAGGGCAGAGGAGGAGAGGGATGGAGGTCGGGAGAGGCAAAAAGGAGAAGTGAGGTGAAGTGAGGAGGAAAGGGAAAAAAAGAGGGAAGGAGGGGTGTAGTAGGAATAAGGAAGGGAGATTTTTGGACATTGTGAGTTCAAGTGTTCAATGAAATCACATCACATAATCACCATCAGTAAACAGCAGGACTTAACCGGCTCTCACTCCCGAGACGATGTTTTCTGGGGGAAAGTTCGCCGAAGAGTCGGCAGAGAACTGACCGGGTCACATCGTCATTTCTACAAAAAAACATCTTTTGAAGTTGCCAAAGACACTACCTACTACCACAGCACTGTTGTTTGTTATAACAATATGGGTTACTAGAAATTTCATCACATAATCACCGCCCAGACGGAGAGGATGCTTCCCGGAGGGGAAGTTTGCCGAAGAGTCGTCAGGGAGGACTGACCGGGTCACGGTTATCCAAATATAAAATAGGTGATTTTTTTCTTATGAAGCTGTTCTGTTGTTGGTTCTTATAAATGAAAAAAAATATCTATTCTTGTTGATTCAAACTCAGTTTTAAAAGCTACAAAGTTGGAAAAATGCATTCACGTACTGTACAGGTAATACTGAATACTTTAAACAAAATCCTCACCTAAATGGGATTCTAATCCGGTAATCTAAACAATATTAGTTTGTCAATGGAAGACTTAAGTTACCCGTGACAGCTTCTAAAGGTAGACGTACTTATAGTCTTAATGTTTCTGCAATAGGCATTCTGTAATACTCTCTCTGTATATTAAGGGCTGCATTAACTCACTGCTGATGCCAAACAAAAGAGCAGATCACTTTTAAATATGCGCTCCTTGCACACAGTAAATCAGCTTGCATTTGTAATTATTATTCTTTATTTAAACAAAGTTGAGTTTGTTTGGCTGCGCTGTAAACGGATACGACAGTTGGTCACGTGTTGTATGTCTGCAAAAGTCTCCAGGCGTGTTTGCTGTAGTAGAAGTCACAGGTGCCGCCCTCAAATCTAACTTTAACTTAAAAGTTAAAACTTTAGGTTTAGCTTAAAAGGTTACAACTTTAAAGGTTATTTGTAATTTTTCGGTTGCTAACGTTTTCTTGTAAGTAGAGCTACAACTAATCTGATATTTATTGTCATCATGAAAACATGAAATCATCTTCAAATTCGGTAGTTTGTTCAAGAGATAATCTGACAATTTATCCCAAAAATGCACATTTTACAATGACATAAGACACAAAAAGGAGCAAATATTCACATTTGAGCAGCAAATTTTTGGTCAATTTTAGCTGAAACATATAATAGTTGTGGATTCATACACTATACATCGACTACATCGACTTAAAACGATTCTGGATGAACACGATAAGTTGTCAACTATTGATTAAATTAATCGCCAACTATTTTGCAAATCGACTGAAAAAATGTCCAAATTCTTTGAGTTCAGCTCCTGAAATGTGAATATTTCCTGGTTTTCTTTTGTCATCTATGACAGTAAACTGATTATCTTTGGGTTGCTTTGTGCAGTGATCAATAATCGTCACTATTTTCTGACATTTTCCTGAACCGACAGCTAATTGATTAATCTAGTTGCAGCTTTAATAACCTGTAAATTTACCCTTTAATTCCTCGTCACTTTCTCTGATGTGAAATCCCTCCCTAGCTTTTGTTCCCCTCACTTTTAATTACGACCCTTTCGTCCTCCCGTTGGAGCCCCGGTGCCCTCCGAATGTGCCTCGACACAGACAGATGAAGAAGGAAGGGACACTGAGAGAGAAAGAAAAGTGAGACAGCGGGGGAGGGAGGGGAGAGAGAAAGAGAAGAAAGAGGGAGGGGAGTCGACGGGGATCGCCCCGGTAATTTACGGCTCTTCATAGTGATGCAAAAAAGTCAATAAATTGAGGCTGTTGAATCACTCACCCATGAACACACACTCGGAGGAAACACACATGCAGACAAAATACCTTCAAAATAAGATTTGCAGCGGCGAGTTCAGCAACCTTTTTGAAGACTAATAAGTGAAGTTACTCAGCGCACCAAGGTCAGCCCTGCGCGTGAATCAGTCCACGACCTTTGCAGATAAAGACATCGACACGACGCTGACAGATATACGACCGTCTCTTTATATCTTTTTTTTGTCTCCGCACACACAATAACTCCTTCTGTCACTCTTTCTGTTCCTCAGCTCTCCCGTCGTTTCGCTCTACTTCCTTCTCGAGTTTGTGTGCTCTTCATGTCTTCTTTTAATCAAGTCAACAGGACTCGCTGCAGAGAAGGTGAAGACCTTTTTGATAGAAGTGACAAGAAAGAGCCGAGTCATTGCATGATGGCCGATGTGGGAGCAGAGGTGGACCTTTGACTCCAGTGGGCAGCTGTGCTACAGCTACAGTTTACACACAACATCCACTAATCTAACTTATCACACTAATTAACATGGGGACTTATGGAGACTGACTCACTTCTGGAGCCGGCCTCAAGTGGACGTTTGAGGAACTGCAGTTTTTAGGGCCATGGAGCTCGCTGCTTGGTCATTTCTACCTGATACCAGCTGAAATATGTCTGTAGCCTGTATGTTTATTCAGTTCTTTACACTTATTTTCTCTCATATTTCTCTACAAAAGATCATCATCTTGGTATTGGTACGAATATGTATATATCATGTATCATATATCAGAAGAATTCAAGGTATGAGGGCTATACAGCACAAAAACATCAAACTGACAGATAAACTGATGTATTTGGGTATCTGATGTTTTTTTATTTTAACCTGTTTAATGAGTTTAAATCACAATATTCATGTCTGTAGATTTTACGGTAAAAAACTGCCAAACATGACAGTAAAAGACCGTAAAATATAACATGAAATGTGACTGTGTTTTACTGTATACAGCCATATTTCAAAACCTTTATTTATACAGCATTTTAAGGGAATTTATACAGAATAAAGTAGTATTTTATAATAGAGACTGTTAATTTTACAGTAAAACACTGTAATATTTATCAGCATATTTTACATTTTTTGTGGTTTGGCAGTTTTCTGCAGACATTTTAAAATATAGAATAAAACGCCTTAAACCTTAAATGTGAAATCAACTGTACTAATATCCTATTACTGTAATATTAGAAGAGGTTATGCTGTATAGAAACAACCCACACACACACACACACACACACACACACACACACCCGTAGTGTGTAAAAGCAGCTGAGAACCAGAGGAGCAGAAAACCCTGTTAAACCCCCTCCGACCGCGACAGCAGGCCTTTTGAATGGTAATGCCATTCTCTCCTTAGCTACGGTAAAAACACCACATCACAATGCATCGCTCATCTTCTACACCACAGTCCACTTGATGGGGGGTCACACACACAACACACACACACACACACACACACACACACACATGCATGCATGCATTTACAAAAGGACGGATGGGTTTCTAGCTGAAGGAGCAGCAGCAGCGCGTCGACACAAACGAAGTGAGATGGATTGTAACCTGTTGCAGGTTTTTTTTACTGGACCAGAGGCCACACACACACACACACACACACACACACACACACACACAAATACATTGTCTTTCACACACTCACACACACACATTGACAGTGGTACCCTTTGAGGTTTTTGAACAGAACAGTCCCCAGACACCACTTTGCTCCACGTGAGAGGCTTAAGGGGGCCCCTGGGGAACAGTTAAAATCTGGTGACTTTGTAGGTCAAAGACCTGCTGGTGGCTGGAGAGTGAGCGCACTCCACTTAAACAAAATGCTGGAGAGGGGTCACAGTGAGATAAATGCAGATACAGTGTGTTGTGTGTAGCTTCAGGGTCTTGATTTGATTTACAGGCCAGGTTCAGGTCTCAGTTTTAGACCTGTATAGATGTCCAAGAAAAAGGAAAGTGTGGTTACAGGTGCATGATATGTATGAGCGGCTAAAGACTACATTAGCCATTTGCCTTCTCATCATCTCTGCTTGAGGCCCGTGGCTAAAGACTTTTTTTTTTGCAACTTAGCGTACATTGTCAAATCACCCAACCCTACTAGTGCTCTTGTTAGCAACGCAGAGCTACGAGATTTCCATTCTTGACATTTATTTGATTTTTTAGCGAGTTTACAACTCAGATTTCGTCTCCTTCCAATCCCCAAATCTTTCTAGCTCACGTGTTAGCAGTTAAACGCACAGAACGAGATCAAATTGCGCGGCGAATATTGGCTTTACTTCTGACAGCTTTAACGTTAGCTTAACAGATCAGATCAGCAGGCTAGGCTGCTTTAGCATTAGCCGCAGAGGTTGGGTTACAGGTATAAGTTAGCATTACTTGAGGGCTGTGTGAATGGTGGTATTGTAGATGTTAAGGAGTCTTGGGCATTGTGAGGCAGAAAAGAGTTAATTGGCCCCCTTTTTTTTCACAAAGTGTGCTACCTATGACCCAGTAGGTGTCAGGTTGCTTTAAATCTTTAAATTTTTTAATCTGGACTCCCCTTAAAGAGCTTTGTGAGGCTGGCTTCATAGATCTGCTGAGGAACACTTCAATAAGAAGATTTACATACAGTAGACTCTTACATGGGTCACTGGGTTACATTCTTATCCCAATCCAAAGGCAAGACCACCTTTCCAAGTCATTTATCACCCTGACGAAAACACCAAATTGAGAAGTTTAAACGCTGTGGATGAGAGTAACTGAAGAGCAACACCAACAGGTATGAAATAAATTGACACTTTGACTGATTTACAAGCAGTGTGGGCGTAAAGGTGTGTGTCTGACAGTGTTTGTGTCTGTTTGATGCCCTAACAGCTAAGCTAAGGTGGATTCACCAGGAGGCCACCCAGGAAGAAAGAGGACGGCTGCCAAATACTGTGTAGTGTGAGAGGACCGAATGTGTGTCTGTGTGTGGAGAATGAGGTTTGGAAAATGATCTATAAATCATTTATCATGTCGATGAGGGACCTATCATTGCAATCATACAGCATGTTCTTGAGTATCTCATCATAAATCCCACAAGATTTGCCTTGCCTAAACATGCACAACCCCCCCTGACCTCGACACAAACGTACATACACGAACTTCCACGATGCTTCCAGATCTTGAATGAATCAAATCCTCCCCTTTTCCAACATATTAAATTATGAACATATGTCTGCCAAATAGTATTTGGTTTTCCCGGAAATGTAAACACAAACCACCATCATCATCATCTGTCTTCCAGAGAGGAACCAGAAGATTTATGTCTCTCCGTCCAGAATCGTGTGATCCTGAGGTCCAGGGGAACAACTAACTGGACCAAAGCGACCATTTGATGGCTTCTGTTGCATGTAGGAATCCCAACTCTATCTATCTTTGCGCACCTTCTACGGACAAGCAAAGGCTCCACAAAAAGATCAGTCTTTCCGATATCAATCACTGCTGAACCAATACATCCAGTTTGAAACAAGCTTAACGTATAAATCAATAGCAATGAAGATGTCTTGCTGTGCAGAAGCTGTTTGGGAAGGTTCTATGGATGTTTTGATAAGTTTTGACTTGTTGTTTTGCCAATGTTTCATCGCAGGGATTTGTTGTAATCAGTGTGAATCCAAGTTGGCACCCTCAACGAAGAAGCAAGCCATGAACTTTCCAGAGCTACCTTTTTTTTTTTTTTTAAATGAAGCTTAAAGAAATATGTAAGGATCAAGTACCAGCACAAACAAAACAAGCTAATGAAGTCACATACAGTTGTTTGCCCATACTCTACACCAGAGGTTTATCCCAGGACAAATATAAGGAGTCACAAGAAGATTAAAGGAAACAGAAATATGTTTATTTTACTTTTCTCCTGCCTTTTCCTATGAATCACTGGATACTTATTCCTTCAAATGAACCAATCTGAGGCAGGAAAATCCCTCAAAACTCACGTTTGAGCATGTCGTAACCATTAATGATGGATCACAAGTGGAAATTGCGTCATTTTAAGAGGTCACAAGCCAAAAAGTTTGGGAACCAACTGCTCTAGACCAAGTGCAAGAGTGAATGTTCGAAAAGTCTTGACAGGGATGTTGGCATGAAGTCTTTCTATGTATGTTTGCATGTTTGTGTATACATTGGGACCCCTTTGTTGTCAATGAGGAATGGGAAAAGAGGTCACCAGCAGACCTCTCTGATCTGGGGCACAGTCACAGAGAGGAAGGGGTGGTGGTGGTGGTGATGGTGGAGGTTTGTATGATGGATTCATCACGTGTCATTGCAAAGAGCCGTGCATGTGCTCGGGTCTTTGAGTTGGAGGGCAGTTGCAAGAGGTTATGAAGGACATACCGTCATGTTGGAGGCATCACAACCAAATGAGAGAATGCACTGCAGAATCATCTTCGTAGCCAGATTCCAGCATCATCTTTCTGGTTTTGTAAAGAAACCTGGTTTTCAATGGATTTCCCCGTGTCCCCGTTCCCCCCTTCTGCCTCTTTTCTTTTTCTTTTCTCCAAGACAAGCTGTTGTCAGTCACATGCTGAGAGATCATTCTATAAGATCAGTCACGGCAGCATTTCCTACAAACACTTGTGTCACTCCACAAAGGCCTCTATCCCAGAGAACAGCAAAACTAACAGTAAAATTTAATCTTGAGTTATCGAATCAGTATTACATCTACGCAACTGATCTACTTGTGGCTCTAACGCAATGTAGGTCTGTTTGGTCTTGAGAGGATGAATCGTCACAACTTTGGTGATCACCATTATTGGCTGGATTCATCCAAGCACCACCAGCAGGTCACAGTTTGCAATTATTCAGTGAAATATCTCTACATCAAAAAAGATGAATTTTGGCACAGACATTCACGGTCTCCATGGGAAGAACCGTGCTGACTTTGGTGATCTCTTGACCATTCATCATCATCGTCATTTGTGGCTCATACTGGTATGTCTCAACATCTGTTGGATGGATTGGCATGCAATCAAATTGTACAGTACTTTGGTTTGTCCATCCAACAGTGAGATTACATTTCAACCTCAACCTCTTCCCAATAAAAAGTTAGAAATACATGAAGCAAAGGCTGCTGAAAAGGAGTCAAATATGAGTCCCCTCCTACAATTTGGATGCATTTTGGAAGACATACCAATCTAGCACTGCTTCTAATTAAGTACAGATTAAAATGATTTGTGTGCACGTTCAAACATTGACATAATTTCGTCAGACCTCGTCAAATCTTGCACCAATGGGTCGCTCTAAAATCATAGTTCCTGGCAGCATTGTGTACCATCACATGCAGATGTTCAAAACAATTCTGCTACTACCCCGACTTTTGGAAAAGGTTGTGTTTCGACATCTGCCTAACTATTGCTGGCTGTATTTGAAACAAGAGGTAGCTCAGATCATATCATTAAGTTTGTGGCTGAAATTGAGAAATCTTGTTTAAATCGTTACCAAGGCCTGTGCCAAATAAACACCTCAAGCAAAACAGGCAATAAATCAGAGGGTTCAGTCTCCATTGCCAAACAACTATTCCTCTCTACTGGCTTAATTTAAAAAAGTCAAGCTTTTGCTTGACAGGTAAACTTTCCATCCATATATCAGTGTATATTCGTGGTTGGGATATAATTAGATTTCACAAAGGACGATGTGTGGTGTAGTTTCAGTCCAAAAACCTAGTGCAACATGCTCACACTTATTCTTTCACAAAATATAAATAGGAACGCAGATAAACTCTCACACTGTTTTTTTTTACAGCAGTGTGTGAGAAGTGTCACCCACATTAGATGGAGCATCCAAAACAGATTGTGGCCTTAACACTGCAGCGAAAAACATCATTTATCTTCCTGAAACATAAGCCCACAAGAACAGCTGATTTTCTTTTATCCAAACTTTATTTAAACAGGCTGCACAGACAGTGTATGTTGTCTGATATAATGTTGTCCCATTGTGTTTAAATCGAAGGCTTAGCAAAGTTTTCTAACTCCTGGTGAAATATGTCTTGTCATAAAGAAACACTGACCCTGCTGCTGTCTTACGAAGACAAACATAGACAGTATTTCACGACCATAAGGCATACACACACATCTCGGTTATACACTGAAACACATAGTAAGTGCTCTGAGAGAAGCTGTAAGTATAGAAAACAGAGCTACAACTCAGGAGTAGCCGGTTGCCATGGAAAGTTTGCAATTATTTGCAGGTTTTAGCTTCTTAAATGTGAGGAATTGCTGTTTTATATCATTGTAAGGTGATTATTGTTGCGTTGTTAGGATAAAACAAAGAATACGAAGAAGAATAGAACGTTCTATAGACTGAATTTATTGAATTTAAGAGTACTTTTGGTGACGTTAGATGTTAAATTCTCAATGTCCCATACTATGAAAGTTCTGCATCAATGCAAAATCCAAATACAAGGGTGCAGAGGTGTGAAACAGTCTGTCATGACAACAAGATACAACAAGAGCTGGTGCTTGCCAACACAAATTCCCCAAAACCATACCAAAACAGTGCAGCACACAAAACGTGCGATGGTGCAGCGCAAACAGCGAAGACGGTTCAAAATATTTTTAAGCGAAAGCGTTAAAATAAAAGTGCTTGAATCTTAAAGCTAACAGTGAATTTAAGGGGGTTCACTTGTGACTAAATATAAGACTGGGGAATTCACACTCATCCACTCGTGTTTTTCAATACATCTACACACATTACCTGCACACACGGACCTGCCGCGGCACGTTACTCCACTTTTCCTGACATGTTCCTAAATCACACATTGTGTATAATGAAGCTCTTGGTTGCATGCTCGTCCTGTTGTACACCTGGGCGTAAATCAAAGCTGCTGAAGTCAAAACTAGCAATAAAACATGGCAGGAAGCATTACTTGGAACAATCACGGTAATGTACGACGAAAAAACGGCAGCGAAAAAGGGAGGAAACGAGTGTGACGAGTGAAGAAAGAGGGGACGCAGAGAGAGCAGGATAAGGAAGGAAGATAAAGAGAGATGGATCTTAATCTTTCTTTACCTGCTTTGCGGTGTTGTAGGGCTTGTATAAACCTGCGATAAACAGTACATGGGGGCCCTGCTGAGTGAGATGTATTGACAAGTAAAAACCTCTATATGTGGGTGTGTGTGTTTGTGTGCGTTACACATGTCAAAGTGTGGCTAGCAGCTACAGAATGTACAGGAATTCCTGTCGAGGTTGGTCATTATGCATCTGGAAAACTAAATCCTCCTTAGGATAGAGCCGAAGGGGCTTATCATCACCAATCAGTGGTTTCTAGGAATGAGGAAGGAGGGAGGAAACAAGGACATAGGGAAGAAGAAGAGGCAGAGAAGAAGAAAGAGGCATGAATTTAAAGGTTCAGGGTTTTAGGGTTTTTCTAACCGTCTGATGTCCTCCGCCTCAACTCTCTGTGATTCACAGAGCAGCAAACTGAAGCCAATTGTAGCTGCTGTTAGCTCAGTTTGTTAGCCGGACCCAAAATAAACAGTAAATAATCAGTTTACCATAACGTGCGACTTGAAAAGTGTGCAAGATCTTACATTTAAGAATCTGGAACTGTTTGGGAGATCGAGGAAATGACAAAGAAAAAGACTGAAGAATGAAGCCCCCCCCCATACTGTACCACCACCTCCACCACCACCACCTCCTTCTGCCCCTTTGGTCGAACCAGCCTACCTCACACGAGGAATTCAACAAACCCAGATCACCCTTCGTCACTCACTGGTCGTCTGGAGGTTCGCAAACGGTCACAGGTAGTAAGTTCAACCTGTCAATCCCAAACTATCAAAGCAGCCCAGAAGGAAGGTCGACAGCGTACCAGAGGGGATTTTGGGGCATTTAGACAAACACTGACTGACAACCGGCAGCTCTGAATGGGGATCAATGTATGATGTGGATTATTATCTGACACATGAGCATTCCTCCGAGGAGCAAGTTCTTTTCAGGTGGTATGAGCAAACATAAAAGAACTCACTATTTTTTAACAATTATTGCTTCTTAAAAGCTTAAAAATGTGAATGAAGTTGTAATATTTCAACAGTTACTCAAACAAATCAAGTTGCTTCAAGAATCTTCTAATAATTTATCTTAAAATGTTGTTTTCTCAAGAAAAATACCTCTTGTTAAAATCAAAATAAAAGCTGAAAATTCATCAAAACTACCAAAAATCACTGAGTTGTGATGACAGAAAAACAAATATATTCTTCAGAGGAAACATTACACCAACTGTAAGTGACACCAAGACGGCCAGGACATCTTTTTGCTTCGTCGTCGTCTTCTTCTTTTTTATTTGTCTGGCATGTGAACTGCAGAAACCCTCCAGTGCTTTTCCAAACACACTGTAATGTAATCTCTACAGATGGCCGAGGGAGACAAGCTGAGACACAAACACGCTGTCTAAAACACACACACACAGACACATGCAAACACGGTTATACACGTGCGCATGCAAGCAAAACTCTCGTCCGCACGCTAAGATCCTGTGGTTGTATGTCAAGTGTAACAGGAGGATAAAAAACTGGGGCGAGAAACCAAATACTGGATTTAAACCCAAACTTCCTTCACTACATGTGGGTGACAAGAGGATGTAGAATGTAATAACAGCTTTGAAGACAATGTGAGAGGTCATGCAATTAACCGTGACTTTTAACACAACTACAGGGTTCCTACCGGATAGATTTCAGACATATAAGACAATTTCGTTGTGAGACAATGTCGTGCAGCTTGAGGAAGCTCCAAATTCAAATTTCTGTCATGTCTGCTGAAGAATCTAGTATTTTACACGTTGTGGGTAGCAGATGGCCTCCATCTTTCGAGCCATCTGCAGGTCTTTTCAGGTTTTTCCTTCTTTACATTTAAAACCAATTAAGGGTTCTGTGTTTACGTCGAGTCCTACCACCCACGTCTTTAGTTTATTTCACATCACGAGCAGGAGGACATCAAAGCACGCACGACAACAAGATAACACACAAAAAAAGTTGTGTCCGGTTGAAAATCGTCGCCAACCCTCGCACATCTGTTACTTCAAACCTCTGTTGGTACATCAGGAAGCAATGCTTTGTTAAAGTCTGACAGGTTGAGGTGGAGGAACCCCCAAAGGATCTGGATACTGGATACCTTTACAGCAAGTAGACAGATGCACAGACTCAACCTAGTTAGCCATGTAAAAACAATAAATATGTTAACTTCACAGCAGCATGCACGAGGGTTCCTGGTTTGATTCTTCAAACCCTACTTGGGGCCTTTCTGCATGTACTCCAGGTTCTTTGGCTTCCCCCTTGACTGATGACTCCAAGTTGCTAATAGGTTGTTTGTCTCTATGTGTCAGCCCTGTGATAAACTGATGACCTGTCCAGAGAGCTGTTCAGAGAGGACCTCCTCTCCAACACTACCAACAACTGGACATGATGAATCTACCCCCGTCTAGAACGGTCCTTGTCACACATCAATCGCTTTGGATAAAAGCGCCAACTAAATGATTTCTGACCGGAGAAACATCTTAATTCACCTTTTTCTCCCAGTTTTAGCTTTCAAAAGTCAAAAAAACACACTGAAAAGTTGCTGGATGACGCATTCGATGTCTTGCCTTAACACCTGTTGCACTTGTGCTAAGGAATGCATTAAAAAGTGAAGCTTTGAGGCGAAACTGTGATGAAATTGACAGTCGATCCAAGCAAGGAAGATGAATGGGGTGATATGTGTTTGTTAGGACTGGTGTGTGTGTGTGTGTGTGTGTGTGTGTGTGTGTGTGTGTGACATACCAACAGAGAGCTATGTTAGACACTGCACAGGCATGCTGCGCAGGCAATTATCAAATTAGACCCTTCGCCTATACTCTCACTTTAAGGCCTGACGTATGTGAACACTCAGTGTGCATGTGTGTGTGTGTGTGTGTGTGTGTGTGTGTGTGTGTGTGCACATCCCTTTCAGTGTAATGACTGGCCCTTTGGCAACTCATTCTTCATATTTCTATAGATCCCCTAAGGAGTCGATGTAATGAATTCTATTCAGCTGTCCGTCTTTATGCTTTCAAACACTCAGAGGCTCCTAAAATCTTATTTCAGATAAAGGGAAGTCTGGGTATTAGCCTTAGCCTCGGGTGACAATGGAAAGACTTTACCCTGGGACCTGTAACTGTATATCACAATATCTATATCATGAGGTCGGACATTTTCTGAGAAACTGAAATAACCGGTCAGGAATGTCTGTTTTTTTTTTTTTACCGTAAATCCATCAAATCGGGACGATTCTTCGAGACATCGCCCACAGTGGTGACTAAACTTTTTGGTGAACCCTCTTACAATAAAAAAATGTCTTCCAGCAACCCTCTGTCACATCTGTTAGATAGTTTGATTTGAGGGTTCTTTATTGTCTTCTACCCAATTCTTGTTAAATGTCTTGCAACCAACTGAGGGGAAGAAAGAGAAGAAGCAAAGGCCAACGCTACAAGAGATACTAACAAAGTACAACTATTTCTGATGATTAGCATAGCAGAGCTTGTGTAGAGAGAGGAACTGTCTCATAAAATATATTCTACTCTACTTTTTGCATGCTTATGGCTGCAGTCTCACACATATATTAAAACACCCAATGAGGCAGAAAAGTCTCTGTAGTTGGTTTGGATTCAACGCCTTGCTACGAGACACTCCAGGATCTTTCTCGTACGTGGATAAAGTTTGATTTGACAAGACAACAAAACCTGCAGAAGTTGAGGCCTTTTACAGGCTCGTAGCTCTTTCTGATGGCAGATATTTTCAAATTCTGCATGAGATTTTAATAACTTAATGTTTGAGATGGTTTCTCTGCTTTAAACTGCCGCGCAAACGTGCTCTATGTTTGCATAAATCCAATCATGAGTGCAGTTATTTCATCAGCAGTGAGCCAATCTCTGACTCTCGTACCGATCCCGCAAAGAAAAATGGGATCCACCATTGAAGAACAGCTCCCTGCTCTTGCAGTTAAACACCACCCTACTATCACAACATGTAGGTCGGAGGGTTGTTGAGGTTGGGTGGGGGGTGTGAAGTGACAGGTGCTGATAGGAGCAGGGGTGCAGATTACATAAATCTGATAAACATACACACACACACACTCAAGGAAGCACTATTTTAACGACGGTGACGACCCGCTCGCTGTAATTGCTGCACTTGGTTTAAAATAACTGAGACGGAGTGATGGTCGAGAGAGAAGTGTCGGATTCTCTGCCTATCTGTCTGAGTCATCCAGAGGAGTGGAGGAGGGGCGACAGGCCTAAAATATAAATTTAAGGATTATAATTATCCAGGAGAAGGTGGCATGGCTCCAGTTTTAAGACAACTTTGATATCTGTATTTCAAGAGGTGTGTTTCTTAAAGCTTCAGCTTGGCACCGGGAGCAGAGTCACGAGGCTACTTTCTGCCCGAGATCCTGCATGACGAGATTATCTAAACATTTTTTTAATGAGACTGGGTCGCAGCCAGGAGGACGGGCTACTCTCATTTTGGGTTCGCTCGTTTGTTATTAACAAACACAGAGAGAAGAAGAAGAAGAAGAGAGTGAAACATCAGGATCGAGCGGCTGTGACAAAGCAGTATTGTGCTTTTAAGCCAGGGAGTGTGTGGGTATATGTGTCCATGGAGAAGATCTAAAATCAGACTGGGGTCAAGGACCAAAGCTGGAGTGCCTCCACACTCTGAACTTAGCTGCCAGCTGAGTGTGAGAGGTAATAAAATGCCAGAAAGTTCAATAACACATCATCAAGGCTGCTGTCTGTTTTCATGAAATAGTTCTTAGTTGATAAAAAGTATCGACTGTAGCTGAAGGGAGTCCTTTGCTCCCCATCCTTGTCTTCTCATCCTCTCCTATATACCATTCAATTCCTCCTCATTGTCATCCTTTACTCCTCCTTCTTCTTCTCCGATTTATCTTCATTCACCTCAACCAACTCCTTGCCCTCCTCCTCCTCCTCCTCCACAGTATGCTTCTCCTGAAGAATTCCTGTCTCGGGTCGTTTGCAGCCTTTGACTGAAGTTACAAGGAACTGTAAAAGCAGCGTGTTTACCCCCGAAAAGAAAGGGTGAAATTCATTAAACATCTTTTGTTGACAGTAAAAAGGCACGGCTACGCTCGAGGGAGCGTACGCTGACAATCGCCAGGTTAGGGCATGGAGGATGTGTGTGTGTGTGTGTGTGTGTGTGTGTGTGCAATGCTAAGGAATGTGAGCAGTGTGTTTGTAGTCTATAGGGCACGTCAATCCACAACTTGTTCTCTGGTTAAAAATGACAAGCTGGGAAGGACGGAGGAGGGAGGAGGACGTGTAAGGAGGGATGAGAGGGAAAGGACAGGCATCGAGGGAGAGAAGACGAATAAAATGAGAAGTACCAACACTGGAGATGATGAGTAACTGAAGAGATGCAGGAAAAAAGGACAAGAAGATGTATTATTTACTTCCTTTCTCTACCTGAACTCCCCTCCCTCATATGTCTTTCTAAGGCTATCCCTCTTTCCTTTTGTCCTCCTCACATTCCTCCCATCACGAGCCGGGTATAGCTGTCTCGATCATCCTCCTCCACCCGCCATCTACACAACTCTGCTCTGACAAATGTGTTGTTAGTTCTACTGATAAAGACGAAAAGATTCACCTTCATTCAACATTTGTTGGAGGCAGCATGGAAGAAAGAATGTAATTAGCCTTTAGCTAAGAGGAGATGAAGCTAATACCCAACTGATACCTGAAAAACTGTAGAATAGCTAATAGCTAGTTAGCCTAGCAAAGTCTGGACTACCCAACGCCAAATACTGAACTGCTTTGTTATCGTACAAGAGTAAGTGGCGACTTAAAACAAGACCGCCATCCGTCGTCCTCGAGCTCAAATTAGCCACGTTAAACTTTGGTGTTGTGCTTCAGGCCACACCCTAATCTGTGATGTCACACATCGGGCGTGGCCAGAAGTACAGCATACTTAAAGGTCCAGTGTGTAGGATTTAGTGGCAGCTAGCAGTGAAGTTGCAGTTAATCTCAGTGTTTGGTTTGTCCGCTCTGGGCTACCGTACAAAAATGGTGGGTCAACATGGCGGACCCCGTGGAAGAGGACCCGCTCAGGGCTCATTTAAAGACAATGCAAACACAACAAATCTTATTTTCAGGTGATTATACACCAATGAAAACATACTAATGAATATTATACTCCATTCCTGCCAATAGATACTATAGATGCCAATAGATACACCTGGACCTTTAATGCTTTCAAACCATAAAGTCTCTAAGACATTACGTTCATATCCAGCTAATTTGTATTAGAAAATATATTAAACAGACAAAGTTGAAGACATGGGACATTTTACCTGCTATTACCATATTTACCCAAAGGCATGAGCTTACCTCAAGTGTTTTAGTTTCATACATCTGCTTCAGGCACAAGCTCAAGCCAACAAATTAACATTTAAACATATTTTGGAGGAGATTTCGTTCCATCCAGACACAATTTGTTTTGTCTTTTTTTTTAAAACCCACAACCCGACAACGCCCGCCCAACTGAACCAGACGGTATAATCCTCTCAACATATCAGATGTTCATTGATATTCAACTTCATCAACTTGACTGAACTTGTAAGAGCGAGCATCGGATTGCTCCTTCTAGGTACAGATAAAGTGTGACAGCGCTGAATTCATCGGTTGGCATATTTATAGCGGCCATAAATAACCTGCCTGAAGGGCTGAAGTGATATTTGGTAGCCCACGTCTTTTTGGTTTTGTCAAAGAAAACGATATCTCTATTTAAGATGTTTAAAACATAAAACGGTTTGGGGTTTACTCCGATGGTGCATTTTTGTGAATTTCCTTGATCATGTTGAAAACTTATTAATTCAACCCATCTTTTTGCAGGGAAATTCTGCAAAAACAGACAATTGTATGATGAGAAATGGGTATTTTTATAAACAAAGCATGTAAAAGATGCCTTTACTTACAATAAAAATGTATTAATTAAACAAAATGTCATATACAAATGGTTTCTACTTTTGAATTCTTCATGTATGACTGCAGGAAAACACCTAGCTGTAGATAAATTACCTTAACATTGCTTCCAAAGACCCCTTCCTCAGCTGTCCAACTGGCTTCAATCCAACTTTATTTGTATACCTTTGTTTACACAGCAATCCGTCACCGTATACTTAATGGCATTCCAAAGAGCCAAAGCTTCACAACATTGCAAACCTCAGGTAAACTTACAGCATAAACAAACTCCTTCACACCCTCCACCTCTCTGGTTTTTGTGATCTTTTAAATATTGCTCCATGACAGTCGCAGTCATTTTTACTGGAAAGCTCCTCGACAGCAACATAAAAGGAATAAATGTATAAACTGAAGTCTAGACCACCAACGTCAAAGCAAATCAGCTGCCATGACTGTTACATGTCTGTGTTTATACATACGTGATTGCGTAGTTAGACACTATTTTTGCGGTGTTGCAGCACAGAGGCTGATTGAGAGTCACTATGAAGAGAAATTTCTACTCCTGAAGCGCAAAGGGACGTCTAAAATGTCTTTTTTTAAAGTCTGAAACTTAAATGTAATTAGTTTAATATCACATAATGAAAAGAAATGAGGCAAAGCAAGCATTTTTGCTCCAAAACAATGTTTAATAATCTTTTTTTGTTCTTGTTTTAAAATGTTCTTTGGAGGACTGATTACTGGTCCTTTAAGTCGACCCTTTGCAGCACCTGGTTTGTTCTTGAATCAATAAGGAAAAGGTTCCTTGCAGAACCGAAAAAGGTTCCTCTATGGCATCAAGAGATACCATGGCATGAAGAAGCACTTCAGGTTATAATTCAAACATCAAACATCAATTCACTGTCCCCTAATTCCTGTCTGTCTGTCTCGGCACCGTCAGCTATCCAAAAAAATGCAAGATGTCCAAAAATATTAGCTTTTTTAGCATTAGCTTCTTTGCTAAAGGCTAAAAATAGCAACCATTGACTCCCATGAACCTTTAGTCCACCTCCTATGTGACACTAACATACACAGAGATGGGCTGTGCTATGTGCTGTAAAAGTTGGCTGGCCGGTGCGAAAGGTTGGACATGAAAAGCCACAGCAATGTCACAGCAGCTTGTCAAGGAAGAGGACGACCGAGTGACAGAGAGACACTGACAGAGAATAGAGAGAGAGAGAGAGAGAGAGAGAGAGAGAGAGAGAGTGTAGGTGTGTGCTTCGCTGTATGATAAGTGTTGAATGTGTGTGTGTGTGTTTGCACTCCGGACAGCTGGTGGGAATCTCTCAAACGTCAGCTCCGCTTGTTCCACCTTGTGATGGGCAGCTGTTGCCGCAGCAACCGTGTACATAGAGCCGATGGCCGAGCGTTGTGTTTGGCTAGCGGGTCCTCGGAGGGAAGTCGAAAGCGAAACACAAGACAGCTGAGTCGCCCCGGTGACTCAGCAGGCGAGCGATTAAACTGAAAATAACGCCCACGGATTGGTGTAAATTAACGAGTCATTACCTCAAGATAAACTTGGAGTTTAATCGGCTGTTTGTTTGTTTCTCGTCGCTCGGAGGGTTTTATTTGCCTTTTTTTCCCCTCTCATAATACCCTCTTCAACAAACAAATCCCTTTTTGTTCAGACCTGTGTCTAACACATGATACACACAGTCCATTTTTAGTCCTCTGGGTGCTCATACACACACACACACACACACACACACACACACTCAGTGCCAAGAAGCCATCAGGTAGGTATGCGGAACAGGCCTTATTTCAGGAGCGACAGGTATTAAACTGGAGAAGGTAGAGAGACAGACGGAGAATCAGACAGCCAGACAGACGATACAGGAGCAGATAGGTTTTTGTCTCTCTCACACACACAGACACACACACGCAAATAGTAAATCACTATGGAGCTCCCTGTGCTATGATCCGTTTAATCCACAGAGATATTTCTCATTTGTCTCAGTGACTTAGACACAGGCCACTGTGTAATTTATGAATTGAGGCGGCTGCTGCCGCAACCAGTAAAGTGCAAAACATTTTGGTGCTTTCGTTAAACAAGAAGAAGAAGAGGAATAAGTTATACGTGACGTGATCGGACACAGCACAGGCTGAACATGAAGCTATAAAAAGTGAGATCAGGGAAGCGATAACGTCTAATCGTTTAATCGCTAACACTCGTGTGCTGTTGGCAGAAGTACACACATCTTTTAGCGCAGTAAAAAGTAGCAACACCACAGTGTAAAATTACAGAAATATTAGCATCAAACAACTCTCTGTGATTTACAGAGTTTCCTGATGGACAGTGAAGTAAACTGCTGCCAACTGTAGCTGCTATTAGCTCAGTTTGTTAGCCAGGCTGTGAGCTCAGAGCACCGGGGGGAGTGTTAGTGTTTGTACCACAGGCGGTGTGGACCACTGGGAAGAAGAAGAGGAGGTTTACAGGTGAATGCTGAAGCTGGTGTCGTGCCAGAACCGGACCTGGGCTCAGCAGCTTCTATAGACATAATTTTGGACCAAGGATTTGCTCACTTTTGTCAACTTTCTCATTATAAATCATGTGTCTTTAGGCTTTGACATCACTTTTTCCATTGTTTAGAGCTCTAGTAACACGTGACCAACTGATTATTTTCATTATCGATTAATTCAACAATCATTTTTTCAATTAATTGCTTTAATGCTTTAATTGTTTGGTACTAATAAAGAGTTTATTATCACATAAGATAAAGAAAAAACACCAAACCCTCAAAACTGAGAAACAAGAGGATGAAAAATAGTTTCTGCTTCTAACAGATGAATCAATTATTAATCTTAAAAAAAACGAGAAATTAATCATTAAGGGAACTTCTCGTTAGTTGTAGCTCTGCAGTTGAGTTGGGAGGAGAGCCAACATGAGTAACACTTTAACCAATCCAATCTATCAAAGACCAACATACAGGAATACAAGACATGGACGGCTGCACACAAGTACTGAATATTAACTCTGAAGTTAAGACATCAGGACTTCTGTCAAAGAATTCATACGAGGTCTGATGACAGGAGGTGATAAATGTTGAGATATCGAGAAGTGAAAGAGGATGCGGTAAGACGTGGAAGGTGATAAGAAATGATGTGTGCAGCAAGATGTGATGATGATGGAGCAGATATAACAGATGTCAGGTGAGTCGAGATCATGGGATTGTGTGGTACCGTCATATTTAGAGTCATGATATGTTGAAAAGAGGTGATAAGTGATTTGGCTTTAATTCAACTGATATGGACGTGATCCAAGAGTTAAAGCAAACTCAGACACAGAGTTTGACATCACGTCCACAGGCTGGATGAACTTCTACTCTCGATTCTGAGAAAAGGTGGAAAACATTTTGACAAGCTGAAGATTTAAAGAGAACTTTCAAAGCAGCTCCTCGAGCTCGTTGACCCTGAGTGTTCTCCATTCGTCTTCTTCCCACCCACGGGAAAGTCAGAGGTCGAGGCCACTTCGAAGGAGGCTCAAACGTGCTCCTACAGAACATGACTGAGCTGCATCTGCACTGCATTATGGGTGGTGGTGTTTAATAAACAAATGCATGTACACAGGACATCGCAGTTTACTGAAGCTAAGAAGTTTAAAGCTGTTTTCGGAGTCGCAGATGTACGAAGTGACAGCGTGTATACAGCCACATCTTTACAGTTTGTATGTAAACCGGCTGTTTGAAGGGACGAGACGCCGAATCGTACAGGACGGGGGACGGACGTGCTCGGTCGACATATTTCAGTCAGTGTGCAACTAGGGAAGAGGAGGGAGGAGAGGAACTGAATGAGAGATGATTTGTGGTTGGGCTCACCCACTCTGTGTCGCCATAGCTATTATCCAGCACCATGCTAGCCAAAAACATGACAAGACATTTAAAATGTGACTTTAAGCTCCGATATTTTCACTGTAAGGATGAATTCAGATATTTGAATCACATAGAATGTGATTAGTTGAAAAAACTGCAAATATAATAAAGGGAAGGGGAAAATAATCAAAATTGAGTTATTAAACTGATCTCAGGTGAGTCATAAAACCTGTCCAGTGCCAATATTATTCACTCTATGTATTTAACCTCTTGAACTGGAACTGCCTGACGTTGCTTCAATTCAGACAGGATGTTTGTAAAATTGCAGACACGCGACGTTTGTGTAACAAGGTGCAAATCTGAAAAAGTATTACTCAATAATAGATGGTGTCAAATACATGATCTGAACATGCGCTGAAGGAGGGGAGCCATTCAATTCAATGCAGGGAAGTGGAAAAATATTATTTTTCTTCACAGAACACCAAGCATGAAATGCGTTGGGTTCACTGGAAGGTGCTCGGTCATGCCTTATTTGTGCTTGTTTGCCTCTCAGTGCCTGTATTTATGCCCATATGTCAAAGAATAGTTTCACCTTCTCTGCATCAAAGATCAAGATTACTTGATTTGTCCCCATGGAAATTTATCATGAGTTTAGGAGAATCTTCTAAAAGTGGAAGCCTACTTTACCACAGATTCTTTGGGATTATATCCTCTATAAAGCCTCCATCCCTATAGACGGGTGGAGTGCTTTTAAAACAAGACATCATCACTTGTTTTAAGAACATTCATGAAACAAGTGAAACTGTAGTGAAAACAGGAGGAGATGTGCAGATGATGGACACCTTCTGCATTGTGCAATGACAGCTTTTTCCAAAGAAATGCCGGGACTTAGTCGAACTTTACACAGCTGGCAGGCGTCACGGTTTCACACACAGCGGGAGTCCTGCCTGAACAAGCCGCCCGCTGTCGGGCCCCCTCGACTCCCCTCTTCACCTCAGGAAACCGCCACTCGGCTGTTGAGCGCGAGGAGGTGACGGATCCCATAGGGGGAGCCATTTTGGATTAAACCGCACTGGAATAATACAGACAGACTTGGGTTAAGTGTCCCACTGGGGAGCCATTACGGCTCACCCATCATCACAGTGAGCTACAGAGGGACTTAAAGATGACGAATGGACGTATAGACACAGAAACAATATTGTGCATTACTGAGATAATATTTACAAGCTGCAGCCCCGTTGAGAAGTCGTTATAGCGATGCAGCAGATAAAGTCACTGATCAGAGGAGATGGTTGACGCTTTTGACGTCCAGATGGAAGCCATTTTGGGTTCAAACATATTGAAATAACATAGGATGACTGCACGGAGGGTTAAGTGCTTCACACACAAGAGAGCAGGGGTCAAGGTCAACATATAGGAAGCTGTTTGATCCTCAGATCTCCACACACTCAGTGGGAGTCAATGCGAGGATCAAACATGCTTTACTTAGGTTAGCAGTTTGGGGTTTCAGACCTTTTATCAAAAATCCAGGAACCTTTACCTGCATTTACACCTGAAGAACCAATGTTTAGATGCAGTTACTCGCCCCAAAGAAGCTCCAGAGGGAGTTCATTCCCATGACCCAGGATGGAGTTTGCTACAACGACCAGTCGTAGCTTGGTCGACCACAAACCTCAAAGCTGCTGCAACCTTTTCACAACATACCATCAACCATTAAACTTACACGGGGGCGCCAGCAATAGCGCACCAATGTGGGTACTCCGTTAATCTCCATATCTGCATGCTTCGTTTACAACATCCATTCAAATGTCACAGTCACGCACTAGTAAACTACATAACAGCAATGTGGTTTCGTGTTTTTTGTTTTGCCAAGTGTGAAAACAGGAACGTGCAGAAGTTCTAAGGCTAAAGTGACCTAAAGATGATGGATGTTGAAATCCAACATGATTAAAAGATGATGTAAGGGTATCTAAGTTTTTCTTTGGTTCATACCTAAAACTCAAAGGTTTTCTGAGAAACTTCAGAAATCCTGACAATGAGCCAATCAGTGACACGTCCACCTGCTTGTGTTAATTACCCATGAAGCGTTGCCTGTCAGGGCAACCTACGTGCCCGTGGGCGGGGGTTCAGAAAGAGAAAAACATCGTCCTGCCTCTGCTTTCTCTTTCTGTGAAAAATGACTGTCCTTTGAAGACAAAACTAACACAAGAACATACGGAGAAACCTCCGAGCTAACACAACATGCAGGGAAAATAAAGGACACTCCCTGCCAACCACCTCCTCCCTATTCCCCCCACCTCCTCTTTTGGTTGACCTTTGACCTTATCTGTGGAGAGGTTGAGACAAGTGGAAGGAATGGAATGCTCAGTGGCCATCCGACATAAGGTCAGTACAGAGAGAGAGAGACCTGCCGAGTAAATGTACAACCATGGCCCCTCTGCGGCTCGCTAAAGGTTTTGGCTTGCTGTAAGTTATTCTCTGCCATGAAGAGATGCTTTGAATGTGATCCACAGTGGCAGGGGACACATTTTAGTTAATTATTATTATTTTTAGTCTTTGTGTTTCCACACTAATTCTACAGTAGGTACTGATAGTTGTCACAGTACTCTGCAAATATCAACACATATTACCAACTTTTTACCAACGGGAATTGATACAAGCTACTGATAATTGAGAGATGTCAAAATGTTTTTCCTAAGATTGAAAACGTGTTTGTTTTCCAAGAATTTTTGAAATGTTTCACCACCAGACACAATGTGCTTGCATATTGTCCAGCTTGTGGGTAACTAGTGTCCAACAGCACACTTGGAAATCAAAGTATTTACTGTAGTTTGCATACAGTCTGGTTTGAGTATAAACACACTACATAAAAATCTGCCTAAGCTGGATTTGGGATAAGTGTGTCCTTGCTGACCTGCAATAGAGGGATACAAATGAATGGGGGTTATTTTGTACTAAAAAGACAGTTACTCTGGACGATACAGTCGTCCAGGTCATCTTTCTTTGAGAAGAGTTCAATCTGGGGCAACTGGGCTTGGTTGTAGATGTTTCAACTCTCTTTGCTGGATATTTTACAACAATCTACTGTGATATAACCAGTGGTTAAATTGGCTTTTGTAAGGGGGGGGAGCCCTTCTTCACTCACAGTGGTCAATATCTCTCAAAACATTTGTATTTACCTCGCACCATCGGTTTAATACATATTTTATCAATTTATAACCTACTTATTGTGACTTTGTCACAAAAACATTAAGGTGAAAAAATAGACATTTAGTTTCAGTAAGTTAACAATGACCTGAACATTTTGTTGTGAGAGTACTCACCCTAAGCTTCCCGCTGTCGGTGGCGCATCAGCAGCACTGTGTGTGTGTGTGTGTGTGTGTGTGTGTGTGTGTGTGTGTGTGTGTGTGTGTGTGCGTACGCGCGGTACGCGAGAAGTTGCCTGTATCAGTGAAAACATGGACTGGAGTTTCATTGATTCAGGTTTTATATCAATAAACAAGCGGAACGGATTCAGTAATGAAGCTCTGACACAGCGCTCTGGAAACAGCGATGAGTGAACAGACTGATGTAGCCTACTGATTTTTGACATGGTAAAAGAGGGGAGGTCCAAACTAATGATTTTAAAAAGTCGTATAATGGTAGCTACGCCCATGATTATTATAAACACCGAAGCAGAGGGAGCTCAGCTCCTGCTGGCTGTACTGCCGAGGTGAGGAGGCGGGGCTGAGCTCCGGAGGGCTCCGGCCCAATTTAATCTCTGGATATAACAGTTTACGTTCTTTCTTCGTAATTTGTTGGTTTTCTTAAAGATAAAACCGACTCTTTCAACTGATCATTAACTCTCTGAGGTCACCTACGCTGCATCCTCTTTGCTTTAATCTCCTAAATGTCCATTAGCCGACTAAGGGATAATAAAACCTGCATAAACATTTACACGCAATAACAAACACGGGAGTTTGGCATTCAAAACATTCAATATTTTAAACACTTTGGGACGAAGTTGAGCAAACGAACAGTGACGAACTCAACCATCAGCGTGGAAAATAAGAGGCTTAAGCAAGGGTAAACCAAGAGCAATGATTTACATCAAGAACAGGAAGAAGGAATGTTGTCCATGTTGGATGGCCGTAGTGAGTGTTGAGGCGTAAACAATGACCTTACGGTGTGAAAGAACGTCATGGGAAAGTCTGTTAAGGAGAAGGAAGGCAGAGCATTGGTTTAATTTGGTCGTAAACAGGGGCTGAGTTATGGGGAAGAGGCCCAGGTCCCATTTTGCTTTCTTTTTGTGTTCTCTCTATAGACAAAGTTATGGTGTAAAGAGAATGAGGGGCTAGAAACAGCATCTGGGACATGTTTTAGCTATTTTATTGCAGTATTTAGCTATTTCTCTTCTCTGACTTGCTGTTTCTGTCTAACTTCTTCAAACTCCTTCCATCTTTCTGGGTAACCCGTTCCCGGTTTTGTCCAATCTATCTTTGGACACATTTAGGTGACACAGTCTACCTTAAAGAAGATTTTTTTAAAATCAAATTTGGCTTGCAAAAATGGGTCTGCACCTCACTGGATGTATCAAAACAAGTGCAAGGTGTTTGCCTTCAAGCATACCCACATTCAAGAGCCATCTTCTTTATGCAAAGCAGCTGCTGACTGCAATAACTCTCCTGTCCAGGACAATCTTTTCTCAGCTTTGAGCATTTTCCTGCCTTAAATTATTTCCAAAGACTCATTATTGTCATCTTCAACTGATCCTATCTCTAGACCTCCAGCTAAAGGTCAGTCCATGACCTTTCCTAAAGGTTGGATGCGAGGTCAGACTTCTTCCAGGTGGCTGACTTAAATAGTCCCTTTAAGCAGTGACAGGTCTTTCTTGGCCTCACTTTTACCTCTCCATCTGCAGGTCAAACATGGTCGCTTTAACCATTTGAAGCGGTCATTACCTTGTCTAAAATGTTTTCTTTTGTCTTTGTCCATGCCTGAGAATCAAGTCTGGACAAGAACTCCAACTGTTAAGAGTTTAACTTCAACCAAAGCGAACCTTATTCTTACTGAAATGGGCTGACAGCAGGCAATCGCAGTGCTAAAACAAATGATGGTACTTTTAAAAGAATGCAGGATAATTTGGGACTTTTGTTCACAAAATAATAGCCCCACAAACAGCCAGGAGCTGTCACTTTCAACAAATGTCTAAAAGTTGGTGTCTTTTCTGAAACACTGGAGCTCTTTTTGGGATGTAAAATCATAGTTGTTGATCCAACCACTGCAAGATTTACAGCCCCTCTTATCTGTAGAGGAGTCAACAGGTGAATCCATGCTTGCTACCCATCGTGCTCTAATAAACCCTGAAGCAACTCCTGCAACCACGTGTCCATCCATCATCGCTACAACTACAACCCCAAAAGAAACACACTTCCAACTCAATAAACAGCTAAAACTTTGACCTCTGATGAGGTCACCTTTATGACATGCTGTGTACACTATTCGAATCCTAAAATGCATGTGTGCTCTTGTCTTATACCGCTGACAAATTCCTGAAGGTAACACGTAGACACATTATGTAACTGAAGTCCTGCTGTTGACCCTTGTACCAACCTTTTGGTACAAGGGTCAACAAGCTTTTCGCAGTGACCCGGGGATTAGGTTCCCACACAGACGGATTTATGAGTATTGTAATTTAAAAATACTTTCTCTTACGCTGCAGGGGGCGAGAATTCACCTGTGAAACCATCTGCTCGAGGATACAGATACAGGGAAAGAAATGCAGAGTGAAAGAGAGACAGGAATATCTATGTGGTTCTCTGTCATCCAGGTTATTGGATTTCGAGCTGCAATTTGTAGTCTTCAAAGATGTTTTGTGACTCATGGGAGAATACACAGTTGAGTCTTTGAAGACAAAACATCTCCGAGACCAAACAAACTCAAGTTCAGTGGCTTGTGACTCACTGCCAGACTGATACTGAAGCTTTAAGCAACACTTTTGTGTAAAATTAGACCTGTCTACTACTCAATTTAAATCAACTACAGATGGTAATCACGTGAGATGTTGTATGTTTGTTCCATTTGTTTAGCCTACAGTTCACTCCTGAAGGAAATATTGAATCTACATAAGAACCAACAGGTGGTAAGCCTTGTATTAAAGCCATTACAGACATGACAAGGTTTATCAGACATTACATGTGAGGATATCTACAGTAGACCGTGTAAGACTTGATATAAATATTTATATAAGTGAAGGTAGACTAAATAAAAGAAATACGGTATATCTCTGTATAAAAAATACAGTTAAACATCAGACTACATCTTTCAAAACACAGTTGAATCACCGCACTAAAACAGTAAGATTTCTTGATGCTAAATGTATCAAATAAACTTGTTACAGAGTTTATACTTTTAAAGCTTTGTTTCCCTGTCCATTATAGATGCATCTGTTGGGTATTTTCTCAATAAACTGGTTTAGCGTTTGGTCTATAAACTGAAAATCTAGTCTAAAAATTTTGAAAATGGACCAAAAAAATACAATTTGAGGCACTTGTGTTTCCATTTTATGCAACTTTTTACTTGTACATCTCTGTCTCTCAGCAATTTTTCATACCTTTCCTGTCCAGTGAACCATTTATCTCCAAATTTGTTGATCAGAATATGGATGGTAAACAGAACATACATGATAAACTATACTAAAAGCATGAAGTGTTGCTTCATGTGTTGAGACAATTTTCTGACTACTTGAGCAAAATAAACTATTTAAAAACCTTCTTGGATAAGCAGGAAAATGCATTTCACAAAGCTGAAAACTCATGAAAAGTTGACTTTTTAGAGACAAACATATGATGATTTCATAGACCATGATGCATTGATGATGCTTTATGGCCGAACAATCAAACAGGTCAATGAGTTCAAATGAGAATACGTGATTGGGGGAGTTGGGGCGCGGTGAGAAGGCAAAGAGTGAAAGGGGAAGAAGGGAAAGAGGGTGGGGGGAGGTAAAGGTGAGGAAAGGAAAGAAGAGGTGCAGACAGGTGTGCGACCTCTTCAAGGAGCTGCAGGGCATCGGGGGTAGGAGGTGGTGGTGGTGGTGGGTGGTGGTCTTGAGGGAGAAGGAGAGGGGGGTAGTAGCTATGGTGATGACATGGAATGCTCATGTCGCCCCTGGCAACGGTTCATTAGCTATTAGCCCTCACAGGCTGATGGGTCCTAAGCCCAGACTTGTCCCCCCCACAACTGTCTGTCACGGATTCCAGGATCATAAATGTCATCTGGAATGCCGGTGGGATCGGGAATTTCTGAACATTCCTGAAGGGAAAGGTGCAACGCTCGCCCGCAGGTTGTGGGGCAAACAAAACCGGGACAGAATGTGACACTATAGGAACGGACCTGGAGGTGCCGCCACAACAGCTTCTCGGTTACACCTCGTGGATAGCTTCTTCTTCTTCTTTTTCAAGTCAGAAAATTAAGCTGAGGAATGTCCTAATTTGAGAAATATGTTGTACCTGGAGGGAAGCAAAACACTTGAGTCTGAATGTGCTTGGAAGCTCAAGAAGATGTCATTAAATGTCGGAGTAACCATCTAAAACCAAAAGTAATTCATTAAGATGGAGAAAAGAAGCTGGACCTGTCAAACGTTTGTCATTTGAATCGATGATCGACCTCACTTCTATCTTAATTAAGTTAGAGAACATTTCGAGGCATGGTTGCAAGGTCAATGTGACCCCGAAGAGATCTTTTTGATTATGTAGGAGCAGATATTGTTGTGAAATATGCACTTAATAAGCTTACAGTGTGTACAAAATACTGCAAATACCTGCTCATCGCATTATATAAGCTGAAAGGGGAAGGGTACTGCATGTGGAAGTTATCGCTCCTTCCTGACGTCACTGTGTAAAGAGTTTCAGGCGTAACAAAGACAAATACGAAGGCAAAGCTATAAAACAAAAAGAGATTTGTAAATTTGTGTTTCACCTCAAGCTTACAAAAGGAGTGAGAGTTTAAACTTTTGCAATCTGAGCTGTCCAACAAAAAATGTTCTCACTGTGTTTGCTGTGCTGAAAAATGTACAAACCATTTTTTTCTTCATGCTCTTGCAGGCCCCGAAATGACTAAAACACTCAGTGCCAGTCAAAAGCATTGTATCAGTTCATCTTCTACCCTGCAGTAAGAGCAAACAACACCATCTCCTTCAGTGTGTTTGTGCCTGCAGGTTTCAATTTTAGGTTAAGGCTCAGGGTTACTGAGCGTACGTGTCTCTAAGTGGATCAGAATTTAACCTTTATGTTGAAACACTGGGTGCCTGAGCCATGAATCCTAAGGCGACGTCAAAGATCTAATAATGTTAAAAAGATTTGTGACAGTCAAGCACTCAATTATGAGATCATGGAAGATGTGTCAGATATTGCGTAAGGCGATAAAGTGTTGTAATATACTTTATGCAATGGAAGTGCTACTATCTTCTGTATGTTTTTCTTTTTTGCATGTAGTCTACCAAAGTTATTGTCACCTAAACATCAGTAGTTAAAGTGAAATGAGGTAAATGTCAATGAAATCGGTCGCTGTCGATCACGCCTGTAGCTGAGAGTCAACATGCCGAAGCAAAGTATTACACCGTGTCATTGCTTGAAGCGCACATGCCGATGAGCTGCCGTAAAGGCTCACCAATCACAAGCTGACAGGACACGCAGTGTTAAAAGGGCAATAAATGTCTTCACTGTTACTTAATTGATCTTCTGTTCGCTCACTATCTTCTCATTGATTCATTTCATCCGCTCGAACTTACACTGAAGGTGAGCAACAGGTGTATTTTCTGTTTTTCAATATCTTCTGTTTTTTGACAGTCGACCAGCTGAAGAAGATTAACTTTATTGATCCCTCAAAGGGGCTTATAGACATGCAAATGTGGAGAAATGGTTGGAGTGATGGGCAGCCACGTACCGGCGCCATGGGAGCTGGGGTTCAAGGGCACCTTGGCGGTGTCCATGAGGTGAACAAGCAATTCTCCAGCAACCAGTTCACACTCAATGTGGTCTGTGCAGGACTTCAACCGGCCAAGACTTCCCAAGCCAAATCCCTACGGCCTAAGCAATGATTTTCTGATATTTTCCTAGCGGTCCATTGATCAAACATGAAAATAATCAGCAGATGGACAGATAATTTAGGGGTTGTCTGGAGCCTACCCCAGGTACACCTCGGACAAGTCGCCAGTTCATCAAAGTTAGGGGTTGAGTACCTTGCTCAAGGTGCCCAGGAGGTGAACTGGCACCTCTCCAGCTACCAGTCCACCCTCCATACTGTGGTCCATGCTGGACTTGAACCGGCCACCCTACAGGTCCCCTAAAGACTGAGCTACTGTCACCCCAGAGCAATGATTATCCGATATATCAAAGACCAAATAGTCCATCGATCAAACAAGAAAATAATCAGAATAAATGTTGCAGGTTGGTTGTGGTCATGATAACAGTAAACTCTGTCAGTAAATCAATACTTTTAGTAGACTTTAGAAACACAAGTACTTAAGCACAGAATTAAGCCTGTAGACCAGAGTCTACAGCCAACATGTTGGTTTTTCAATGAATTTTGTGCTTTCTGAATTTGTAAATTTGGTTTACTAAACTTTTATGACAGAAACTACCTCTTGAGTAGCATGTTTTTGTCTTTTTCTGTCACAAACACACTCGACAGCACACCGACCATTCACAGAAACCTTGCCTCACCCCCTTTCCACTTGGCCCACAAACCAATCTGCTCCCTGGCCAGCAAGTGAGTGAGCTATTTTAGGAACAAGAAGAGCCAGCTAAATAAATATGAGCAACTGCACTCTGTTGACAAACACATGGACGCCCAGTTACTGTCGGCTTATAGAACAAGAGACTTCTTCTAGAGTCTTCTGGCGATGCGAGATATTTGAAATAACGCCACATTAACCCGGTAGCGGCTGTGTTTTCGCGGTGTAGGTTGGCACAATGATTATCTGTCCCCCCTCATTAGTGGCCATTTGGGGCCACGGTGGGCACACAGGGGTGGAACACAGCCAAAGGGACTAGCTGAGGCCCTTCACTCCATAATGAATGGGAGTTAAAGCGAAGAGCACGAGGCTCGGGGTGAAGTTGAAGGGAACGGTGCCAGGTAGCGCTAAGCTGCAAAGCACTTCAGACAGGGCGCTACAATGAGCACTATGCTGGGTAACCTTTATTAACTGGTTAAATAGACATTTTAGAGGCTACAAAGCTACATGGTGTGACCATGTGCTGCTCTGAATGGTATAAAAGACTGTTTATTACTGAACTAGAGCAATTATTTGTCTATTATTTCATGTTTTCTGTCCATTTCTTGGTCTAAATTGTTGCATTTTTTTCTGTTTTATTGGATTTTATTCTGCGTTTTTTTCCATGCCAGAACAGATTAAATAAATATGTGGACAATGCAGTCAAGTTCAGCTGAATTTCTTTCTAGAAATCTCTTTGAACAGTCTGATCTGCTTTAAGGGGACCGGCCACAGAAACCTGATAACAAGAGCTCTTTGTTACGTCTGACGTTAGCATTGCACCTGCCAAAAGTTGTCTTACACTTGCTTACAGTCACTCAGCCAGGTATGAGGCCTGAGTTAGAGAGAGAGCAGGAGAAACTGGACCAGAGTTTGCATGTGAGGAGGGAGTACCCGCCAGCAGTGGGTCAAGGCAGCGAACTAGTTTTATGGGCGCCTGCCAAAGGACGGAGTGACCCAGTCCCTGAAAATATCCCCTGCAAGGCCTTTAAAAGTCGCCACTACTCCCTCGTAAACAAGATTCTGCAGATTCTGGGACTTCTTTTCACACCTTGCAAAAACATGTTGTGTAGGCTATACAGACTTAGCTGGTGCTTTGTTGGTCACAGCTTTACGCAAATAATTGAAAAAGTAAAGATTGACTGCTGCTCATCGGTCCCGTCACAGGTGATGAATCGTGCCGGTGGGGGTTCAACAGCAGGGCTTCACACTCAGCTACAAAGACCCAGTAAATTACACCTGACTGATGTGGTATTTTACCCCTCTGGTTATGCCTAGTAGACAAATTGGGAAGTCTTTCTGATTTATGACTTCACAAAACAACACTGATTGACAAGGTTAGTCAGTGAGTGAAGAAAAACAGCTGTCTTTAAGCTTGACCACCCCGAAAAGTTCTTCTATAAGAATCCCTCCACACGATTGTATCCTACGATAAGACAGCTCAAAAACTGAGTTAAATAATCGCACAGAACCGCCAAGTCTGGTGTTTCTGTGCCTGTGTTTCACAAGCGACCACATATCTGGAAGCCCGCTCTATAAAAACATGTTTTAAGGCATTAAACTGACGAGATATTGCCTTCGAAGGAGTGTCTGCATACAGCAGTAAGCTGGGGCGCTTCCATAGCCGGAGGCTTGTGTTTTCCTCAAAGCTGTGGCATCATTAACTTTGGCAGTCACTTCAGTGAAGTTATGACAAAAAGGTGGAAGCGAGACGAACACAGACAAGCTGGCATCACGGGTAAAACATCCAGTAAAGTAGAAACCACTGTACCAATGTTATGCAATTTATAAGCTCAGAGAAGAAAGGAGGGAGGAGGGGGGCGATAGTCGGAGGTATGGCTGAGACTGAGGTAGTTACCTGGCTGCCTGGATTACCTGGCTGGCACAGACGAAGGAGCTGAGGATGAGTGTGAGACAAAGAGGTGGAAAAACAGAGCGGAGGTATCCGTAATTACAGGGACAGGCTGAGACACAGTGAGGCGGTAATAGCACACAATAACTGACACATGTGATGTGCCAATGATAGTGTTCCTATCACACCGGGACATTAGCAGGGCTGCGGCCCGGGGGTTTACCTCGGCACAGATATGGTAACCATGGATACACAGACTGGAAGAGGGTGGTGTCAAATTAGGGGAAAAGTTTTCTATTAATTTGAAAAAATGTGAGCAAAAGAAGTTTCTTTTTTTTTACTTAAAGAGTACTCCTTATTTCTGATTGAGGCTACATTAGCTGCTGCTAGCCTAATACACCTGAATCTCTGACTGAACTATGAGCTGCATCATGGGTAATGTAGGCGCCAGAATTCCACATTATCCTGCTGCATCGATTACGGCCAATTTGAGTCCAACAAAGTTATAGGGGTGCAATGCCAGATTGATAGATAGTTTCTACAGGAGAGTAATTCTATGCTAATGCTAACCCCCTGAGTTGAGTTAAAGCTAACACTGCCGTGCTAAAGTTAAACAGGATATCAGCGCTGTGCACACAGTTGTTTTGGTTTGGTTTACATTAGCTGCCGGCCGCATATTGTCAGACTGCTACAAAAAGGGGCAAATATGTGCACCTGCACCTTTATCGCCCACCACAAGGACATTAATGCCGACTCAAGTATGTAATTAACGTCTCGATTAAAGAACATTAATGGTAATTAGGAAGCCACTCACACACACACACCTTGTCCCTACAGGGGCGGCTGTTCAGACCACCACCACCACGGTAAACTGACAAACAAAAGAAGATGTGTTCCCCCTGCACAGGCATGCATATGATAATTGCAGTGAAGAGGGAAAAATGTTTGACTTAAAGGGCCGATGTTGGTGTCTAATGCCAAAGTAATGATGTTGCAGGGGAAAAAGTGGAGCATCAAAGCAAAGCGGGAATTGAACCTGTCAGGCTTCCTGACTTCAAAACAAACCAAAAGTCCCAGAGGGGGTGAAGTTTCCATGGTTTCTGTTTTGAAATCAACACTGGCGATAAAACAGCCTGTTTAGAAAATTCGGATAAAAATTGGGTCAAAGAAAGCAGCTTATTTTTAGATTGTTTTGACTAACTCAAATAACATATTTAATCCATTGATGTTTAAAATATTTGAAGCTTCAAGTTGTTGTAGTTAGACTTTTCGGGGAAAAATGGGTCCATATTTGGGGTGTTACATGAAAAGTTAAGACGAGTGGGGAGTCTGAAAGACACAAGATCAACAAAATGAGGCAAGAAAGGGAAGAATGAAAGACAGACACAGGACAAAACCCAACAAATGGGGAAAAGTATATTGGAGGTCTAATCCTTCTAAAGTGCAAACAGCCCTGAGGGGTGTGATGGCATTAAGGAGAAGGGACCGGGCACGTCGAACAAGCTAAGACAGCGCTCCCACCGAGCATCCAGTCAGCCAAACACTGCCCCACCTCAGCTCCTCTCTGACAAGACTAAAGACCTTCACAAACACACCCCCGGGGGCTGCAGATAGATAGAATAACCCCCATTCTTCCCCTCCTTCTTCCACCTCTGTATCGGTGGTGTTTTTTCGCTCGTCTGCCTTTCACGAGAGGCAGGAAAGCAAAAGACAAAGTGCGATAAACAAATCTTGGAGAGCGGGCGATTGGAATGTTAAGCCGTCGCCGCGGCCGCAAGCCCCTGCTGCCTTTGTGCTCGGGCGACCTCCGACCTCCGGAGTTCACCGCGACCAATCGGGGGACAAACTGACAGCGTGTGCTTCGTCAAAAGAGAAGGAGGTGGTGGTGGTGTTGGAGGGGTGTCTGATATGTGAAAAGTGGCCGTGCCAAGGCCTCGGCAGATGGAGATGGAGGGGGATGTTACTGTTTTCTTGTTCTGTCCTGCCATTTGTTGGCACAACCTTTAAACTGGCTCTTCGATCACAACACAAACTGATGAATTTGATGCTGGTACCAGCGCTCAACAGCTGCCAAGACTCATAAATCAAAACCACAGGCCTGATAAGGACTTTCAATGCCAATCAGCTGCTAAAATACACAATTAAACCCGGGAATGCAACACAAATAGTAACTACTGAAAAGCACCATTGATAGCCACCTTATCACATTTCAATCGGCCATATCGATCTTTCCGAACAAGCTATCTGCATCAAAGATCGCAGAGTTCATTTGGAGAGATGCATGAAAAGATGGATGGAGCAGAAGCATGACATGGAGGCTTTGCCCAACGCAAACACTGTTACCAAGAGAAGGACCAATACATAGATTGAAGAGATGGGAGAGGGAGGGCTGAAGGCGGCGTCTGTCAACGGTTACGCCAACGCAACCTCTTTCACTCTGTTGTTTTTGGACGTTTTAACAAATCTTTTGCCTTCAGCATAACATAACAGAGTTTGAGTCACATTCCTCAGAAGTACGAGGTTCTGTATATATCCTAAATAAATATCGCAAAGGTCATTCTCATTCACTGTTTTAACTTGTGACGGGTGACTCGTAGTTTTAGGCTGGAATGCTAACAATGCTAGGCAAATATTTGTTCTATCAAAACTCGAGTATAAAGTGGAGATTTTGTCACCTGACGAGAAATTAAAGGATGACATAAGATGAAGGAATGATAATAAACTCACAAACTTTAATTTCATTGGTTCTTTAGGTTGTTCATAAAAGCAAGAATGTCCGACAAACATTGGTTCCAGCTTCTCAGGTGTGAGGATTGGTGCTTTTGCTCTGTTTTATATAATTGTCAAGTCAAATCTTTTAGTTTTGGACTTTTGGTTGAACAAAAAAAGACATTTCAAGACATCATATATCATATTTTTCAGTTATCAGTGACGTCATGCATATGCTCTCCATTCTTTCAATATATAGAGTATATTTAAGGGTAATAAATGGTCAAAGACGTCTTCAAACTTTGCCGATCCTTCTGGAGACTAACAACTTGCGATGTTTAAGCATAAATCTACAAATTTACTTCTTAAACGGGCCCTAAAAGCTTCCAGACAACATGCAAAAAGTACTTCTGATGCTCTCTCTGTTCTTAGCCTGAACATCTCGTGATATCTGGTTTCACACATTAATCTCCTTTGACTCCAGATTAGCTTTATTTGTGTACATTGCTGTGACATTAGTTGAGGGTATTTCCCAAAAAAACCCACCTGCAGTCGCAACGTACACAAAAACGGAGCCATACGATTTTTTTACGGGAAAACTTGAATGCATGTAATCACCACACAGGTAGCTGAGTCTTAACTATGGGCGTGGGAGCGAAACAGCAGGGGCTTTTCAATGGTACATTAAAGCCGCTGTATGTGGTTTATAGGTTTCCTAATGCACTTACTGACAAAGTACTTAAACCTTCCTCTGAAGTACCTACAGAGAGAAAAGTAGGTCGAAACAGGAGGGGGGGTTATTCCAGCTTCGAAAACATGCAAAGAAATTTAGATTTAAAGCTAGAAACGGAGGCTGTGATTGGAAAGAATCCTCCAGACTCATGTCAACGTCAACTTTTTCATTAACTTGACCTGACAGGAACACATTGGTATTTAAACCACCACATACATGTACAGTAATGCCTGATATATTTAGAGTAAAGTCATAAGTTATGTTTAATTACGTCTGACAGCTCTCTCTGTACAACAATTATGCGGTTTCGGTGCTTGTCACACAGTAAAAATGTGGAATTATAACCCCTTAGGCTAATATGTCAAGAAGATAGTTTTATAAAGTTGCATGAGACAATCAACTGTAAGTGGAAATGCATAAACTTATGATTGCGTGAACGCTAAACCTTTAGTAGCCTGTGTAATGTTCCTAGTATGTGTAGACAGATTTTAAAGTATGAAACAAGACTAAAACTCTTCGCTTTGCAGGACTGTTTTTGCCTTTGACTCTGGGTTTTTACCAGAAGTTAGCTAACAGATGCTGTATACCACTGGTACTCAAACAGTGGTACCACTGGCGGTAGCGGATAGCACACGCTTACATCCGTGATTAGTTATGAGCGTAAATGTGACGTGGAGGTAAAGAAATGGTTCAAAAAGTCTGCAATCGTGGCTACAAACAGGACATATATGGAAGAGAAGTGTGGATCAAGGGTGTCTCTTTTCCACCCAGGGAGCTGGTTCTGGTTCTGAGGTTTGATTCAACAAAATTAGGCTAGTAGTTTCATAAAATCTTGAGAAAGACCTAGAGGAAGAAGAAAGGACAGAAAGATTTGGGCTGGAGGGGTGAAGAGGTTGGGACCACCACTCGCAAATCACAACCACAAATCAACTGGTAATGGATTTCCTGACTTGTGGAAGCAGCGAGGGGTAAAAAGTGATAGGACAAGAGGGGGAGGGGGGTAATGATCGGGTGAGGGATGGAAGAGGAAGGCAGAAGGGAAAGGAAGGAGGAGGTAGATAGGTGGTGGTGGGGACTTAAGTTGCGTTGGTGGGGAGGGTCTTGCAACCACAAATCAAGCAGTGATCAGTCGCCTCACTTAGCATTTCTGGAATATTCCAGCCTATAGCACCTGCAGGGAGTGGGAGACAAGTCCTGCCAAGCTCTGCAGGAATTCAACAGAGGGAGGGAGGGGAGAGGAGAGAGGACAGGAGAGGAAGAGTAAATGTTGTCCTTGCACCATTTGTCATGAAAGTCTGCAAGTCATTTACGCACCGAAACCCCCTCAAGTATCCTAAATATCGCAAATATCGAAGATCAGATCGGTTCAAATGCGTACAACACGTCCATCTCGCATGCCAACTGGGTCAAACCCGATGCAAAGAGTACATTTCTGGATAATTTCCAAACTGTCCAGGTAGCACAAACCTTTGACTCCCTCCTCGCCTTCTTCCTGTACATACCTCCTCCCCTCTCCTCCACCATTCCTCCTCACCCGTGTGTGATGTTTTCCCTGTGCCAACAGCTTTGTTAGCCCTTACAGATCCCTTTGGAGCAGCTCCTAAAGGTTTTCTCTGTCTCTATATGTTCACTGAAACATCATTTTTAGAAAAAGGTATCGCGTCCCAACGAACAAGACTTGCAGACATGGAGGCTAATCATTGACTATATATATATAGGTAAGTAGTCCACGTTTACTGTAGGATAATGTGGCTCAATAAACGTTTGTGCATTTAGCTCTTACTTCCTCATAGCACCACAGCTTGTAGCTTGAGAAGAGTCAGCTCAGCTAGCCTGAACAAACTGTTGACTTTAGCATCATAACCTGCAAGCAAACTCCTATAAACAACGTTACATCAGTATGAACTGTAAGATATCCAGAATAATACAATCTTATTACCAAAGAGTGTTACATAACCTACCCAGCCTTAGTTACAATCTTTATCACGCTGCAGTGCCATCGCTGTGTCATCTAGCAATCTACAATATCTTTCCACCGTAAGATAAACATGTGTCATGTATTTAGTTTTGTCCGATGACACTGATAATACTTATCTTCTCTTTGTGCAGTAGTACGGAAAGTTTATGAACATAATTTTTTGAGTCAGCCAAAAACAAACGCTAACCGACACACCACAGCGATACCCACCCAAAAAAACCCAACTACCAAAGTAGTGGCAGCTCAGACCACCCAATGAACTCATCTGTTAGTCACTCAACCCCATATCCATCCACTCAGCCACTCAGCCACCCACACATACAACACAAAACAACAGGGAGGTGGGAAGTGGGTGGAGGAGTCAATTCAAAGTTAATGCAGCTCCATCAGCCGAGTCCCATTGAGACGCAGGAAGCTTTTTGGCTGCTGAATCGCTTTAAAGTTCCCGGTCAGCGTCTCTGTTACAGCCGGCAACGATCTTATTAGCATTTCTTGTTGCTCAGCTGCTGTAGCAAGGCACTGCTCGGGTTGAGGGTTTGATTCTCTCTATAGTTCATTGATTCGATGAAGTTGGGCACAAACACCAAAGGGTTATGGTTGGTTTTGAGCCAACTGAAATTGCATTCAATTAAGTACATTTACTCGAGTACTGTACTTGTTACTCTTACTAAAAGAGTACATAAAATGGTATGAACTTCTTCTGTTATCTATCTGGAATCATCAGGGCCTTATGAAAACCATAGAACAACAGCCATGTTTCTTTGTGGCAATGCAATGGGTTGCAAGCAATATGGGTTTTTCAACAACTACAACTGACTCTTCCTGTGGACACCCATGAGTGGAGGCTGGCATATGAACAGATAACGAATGGCAACATAGTAAAACGTAGTTTTAATATAAAGTAGTATAAAGAAGCCAAAAAGCTGCAGTTCCTCAAATGTCCACTTGAGGCTGGCTCCAGAAGTGAGTCAGTCTCCATAAGTCCCCATGTTAAAATGTCCAACTTCACAGCAGAAATAAACATGTTTACAGCCTGGTACAAAAAACAGTTTTGGTCTCTATAGCTAATTTCCCCGTTCATGACAACTGTACTGAGGGTGAATTTTTATACAACTCACCTGTTCAGATTATATTAAGGCTTAAAATTATGCAGGATTAAGAGTGTGGACGCTTTGATTGGCAGGTGGGTGCCATTAGAGGTGGCTTATTTGAGCAACCAGGCGTCATTCAGCCCACACTAGATCCACGTCTTTGCACATTTATAGAATAGCCGGCAGGTAGTGGAGGCAGGACTGGAAAGATGACGGCTACCAGAGCCACCACACTCCTGTGGGTGACGTCATGGAGACTACGTCCATGGTTGCATGCAGTCTACGGTTCTTATGTAGTATTAAAAGTCAGATTTTAGGGGAAAAAACACTCCACTAGTTGTGATAGAAAGCAATAAAAGTAGATGTTAGTAGATCAGAGTCGAGCAGAAATGAGAAACTACAAAATACTATTAATGTTTAAAGGCTGAAATCTGTGACTTTTGATTGGTGCAAAGAGAGCAGATGTTGGCTTGCACTCTCTGGCTGCAGCTCAGCGGTAGGAACTCTTTTAAGGGTGTGGCTTTGGGAGGAAAAAAAGCATGGTGCCCTAATAATCTCCTTAATATAAATATTCATTAGCGGGGCGGGGTGTTTGCAAATGACTCTGAGCGGGCCCACTCAAAAAATGAAGTGCTTTTTTTCACTCCCTGGGGCTACTCAAATCTTTAAAAAGAAGAAGTATGCGCACAGGTTGGAAAGCAGTTTGGCACACATGGTAACGCACCTGGAAGTTTGATTTTAGTATAAAATGAGAATAAAAAATAGGACAAAGCAGTGATGAGTGTCCTTTAAGCGATGGAGGGTGACCTAAAAAAAATATTGAGAAATGTGTCTCCTCATGCGGCAGGCTGAAGACACCCACAGCGTGACGCATTGAGGACTAAAAGGAGACCTGTGCACTCTCCATACAGCATGCGTTTGAAAGTCACTTTATAAACATATAATTAATGCAACCAGAGGAAGATAAAAGTGGCTTTACGCAGACGTTTCGGATAAAATCAGATGAGCCATTTTACGCGCATGGGAAGTTAGCTTCTCCAGGAATTACGCACACACACACATAAAACATCACATAATCAGCTCCATCTTTTTGTATTTATTTATCTGCTCTCTAAATAAACCCGAGCACTGACTTTTCACTTGAAGGAGTGTAATAGTAAACAAATGGGACTTACTCCGTGCGCAGAGCTCACCGCCAAGGCGACTGCTATCACACAAATCCTGCAGGAGGAACAAACATTTCGGTTAGTGTGTGTGTGTGTGTGTGTTTTTTCTCCACTAAAATATCTGGCAGGTAAACTGCGCCCCGAGTTTGAGCTAATGTAACCAACAATACCGAGCAGACCAGCACTGAGGCTGGCTGCAAAGCCGAAAACTAACTTCGGATAAATAAAGAGGACAAAAAAAAGAGGTGCTTACAGGAATTTCATTTTGGTCCGACTGGTAGAGGGGGAACCGCAGGTCGAGACTCGACTCCCTTGTCTTCACCAGCAAGGCACTTCAAACGCGCTCATCGACGGCTCCAAAAAACCCTGTCATCTACCCGGAGACAGACAGAGAGAACGATATAAAGTAGTCCCACCACCAAACTACAAGCGCTTCCACACACATACACGCAGAAAAAAACAACAACACACAGCCAGCACGGAAACCCTCTGTGTGTGCGTGATTTCTTTCATAAAATAGGAGCTTATCTAACTCACCAAAGTTGCAGCGCTTGAAGTCGCTGCTGCGCTCTCCGGGTTGTTGCGCTTCAACTCAACAGCGCACCACAGCAGCAGGAGAGGAGGGGCCAACACATGTCATTCATGCCTCCATACCTTTGGCTGCAGCAGATTTTTAAACTAGGCACTCGGAGCGTAACCCTCTTCAAACAGTTTGAGGCAGCAAAAGAGACACTTCTGTCCCGAGAGAGTCTATCACTGCCATGATGTGTTTTTAATCCATGAAAAAAGCAAAAAATAAATAAAATATGAAATATTATAAAGACTTTTATGTCTATAATGCTCAATTATGACTTTATAGAAACCATTATTTGTATAATTTTCAACATAAAATCCCCCAAAAGTTAGTTTCTCGTCAATTAATGAAGTTTAAAGTGCAACATTAGCACCCATATAAGCATTATAGCACTTCTGCCAATCTCTATGAGGACATAAAGTCTAGCACTAAACTTTATTAAACTCCTGTGGTTGCATGATATTTCTGTCGGGTATCATAATAAATCTATGAAACGTTTATTTTTAACCTCTTTTAAAAAAAGAATAATGTAATTATATGACAGGATTATCAGACTATCTGTTGTCGTGTCTATTTCAAACAGGCGATGAGCTCAAATTAAAAACTTTGTCTCCTCAGTCGTGATCTCTCTGTTCTAAACGTGGCTTTACTCAAGTTGCAAACAGTTCGCTTTTATCTCCTGAACGTTTTATTTTAGTTTTAGAGCCTTCAACAGTTTATCACAACACGTTCATTCATCTTCTAGATAGATTTTGGTAAAAGTATTCTCATATTTCTGTTTAAATTATGTAGATAAAGCTCAGCTCGTTTTTAGCTGCAGTATACCACAGGGATCCATCCTGGGACCCATGTAGTTTTGCACTGTAACATAGGAATTTAAGGGCGTATTATCTATTTTCAACGCTGCATGAATTAGTACATTACTTCCCATACGTACCCTATCCATAACCCTAAACCTAAACCCTTTAGTATGAGAATTTCTGTCACCGGAGGAGTGTTGAATTGGTTTTACTTCTGCATGTGCACCACAAACTACATGCGTGGGATGTCGTTCGACTGTATCCTAAACTAAAACTTTTGCCTTGTACAGATAGTTAAAAGCTGAGAACTTTAAAACATAACAGTGATCATTATATTTTGAGTTCATGATCATCGTTGCAACTTACATACTGTTTAATAAAACTGCATCGAAATATCGAAAAGTTACACTAATCTGATTCTTTAAGGCGTGAAGGTCTTGTTATGAAATGTGAAAAAGATGTGGTTCCTCACTGATAGAAACGGGGCACACTAACTAATAGAAACACCTTTGTAGCACCGTTTAACAACACCACAAACTACAACAACCTCCTAAAAGTTCAGTCAAACCACACTTCTCGAAAACAGTTCCAAAGCGAAAACTGAACATCGTAACCATCGTGAAGGTTGGATTTATTGCAGGACTGTTGGAAAAACTGGCAAATGGCTGTAGTGTTTGGATAAGTTTTGGTTTATTTGATATGTTGACATCACATTAACACAAAACTGAAAAAATCTCTATGTATTTGTTGAGGTTACGTATGATTTGAATATGTAACTTATTCCAACTCTTGCCACCACAGAGCTTAAAAGAACACAAACCAAAGCACAAGTCAACATTACTTGCTGTAGTCTGGTAGGCATGAGTTCCCTAAACCCTGCAAAGGTAGTTTCTAAGATACCTTTTAAAGTTCTTGTTTCTAAATAATGTAAAAAACTCATGTAAGCCCTCTGGGAAAAAGAGCTAAAAACACTAAAATACAAGTTGAGAGAAAGTTGTTAAACAGTTCATTAACTCCTCTTTACTCCTCCATAAAGAACATGATCTGCATTTTAGATGATTTAGTACTTTTTAGTTTTTTTTTATAAGAAAACAGCACATCGTGTGTTTTTGGACGTTTTGATGATCTCATCCATAAAGTTTGAGCTGTGCATGTGACTTTTCCAGTTAGTCACATCGCATTTAAAATAATGCAACAGTAAAACATGAGCAGGAGGAGGAGAAGATGATGTCCTACACTTCAAATTGTGCCAGCAGCATCCGTCTGTCAGGAGTCAAAAGTGAGTATTTGACCTTTAATAATCTGTCAGGAATGCAACATGTTGGAGCGTATAGAAAATGTCAAATAAAGATTTAAAGTCAGAGCTTCTTCTTTTTTTTTTTTTTTTTTGTGCAGCCTGAGGCGATGGGTAGGATTGGGTAGGCACCATATCCATCCGCGAGCGTCCTAACATCATCAAATTCTTTATGATTGGAGAAGAATTAAAAACAGCAGAGACAAATGGTTCCCCGAGCAAAGATGGCACACACTGACGGTCACTTTAGGATCAAACTTTGAGGTGCAACACCTGCAGAAAGTTTATTTTAAATGGATTGTGTGTCTGCCTGTAGGTGCACAGAGGAATTGATATCAGTGCGCAAGTAGATCCGGCCTGGGCAGGTTTGCAAGTCGAGGAGAGAAAAAGTTAGAGAGGGGGACTGCAGAGGCGCACGGTGCCACAGCCAGGACCACTAGGAGCCTCTGCAAGCTGCAGCGAACACGCCGAGAAGAAGAGCTTCTTCTTATTATTTTCTATTCCGCAGAGGGGGAAGTGTGCTGGGGGGGAACAGAGGGGCTATGACACGGGAGTAGAGAGAGTTTTGTGAGTGTTACAGCAGGCGGATCCTTGTTTTATTCCCCCCACAAGATGAATAAAGACTTGAAGAGCCTGCGACAGCTCGCCGTGCCTCTGCTCTTCCTCGCCCTGTGCGTCGCGGTGCAGCAGTCCGACTCTGCGGTAAGTGCGTTTTCTGCTACTTTTGTTTCCACAGATTTAGAACCCTTTAACGGATCTTGCCTCCCCTGTGAAGGAGCCGAGAGACCTGCCCGCTCTCACTTCATCCAGCGCCGGGACACCACCGGCTCTCCCGACAAGCACAACTAAAGGTTTATAAATAGAGAGGCTGCTTTGTAACAAGTGCTCCAGCTCTAATAATAAGAATCCACGCACTATTTCAGTTTTGTTGCACACTTATAAACATGTGAGGAACTTTTATGGTACTTTTTTTTTTTTTTTAGACCCTTCACGGAGCTCCGCTTTGTAGTTTCATGAAAGATCGCGGACGGACTTTTCTGTCCTGTTCCCTTTGCGCATCACGTTTCTTCCTCCCCTGTTCCCCTGCTGCAACCTGTAGCAACACGCCGAACCACGGCGCACTTTTTCCCCTTCTCCAGCCTGCATGCATCTTTGTTTTATTTAAATATACATTCTTGTTATCATGTGAAAGATTCAGAGCAAACATGAGGGGAAGCTGCGCGTCTGGAGAAGCGCGCAAAAGTCTCCAAAGTCTTCTAATTAAAAATATGAAGTGCAACATTCCTGCTCTGTCACAAAGACTTCAAATGTTGTGCGTAATTTGGTGATTTTTTTATGAAGGTGTATCTCCCCAGCAGGTGTGTCTTATGTTGACAGCACCTGGTTACTTTAAAACTTTACTTTCATCTCCGTGGGTTGATTTTGCGTCTTTGCAGCTCAAATCTGTCTTTGCACTTGAGCTGTCTTCTCCAGGAGGTGTGTGTCTGTGTGTGTCTGTGTGTGTTTGCGCATACTTCACCCTGCATTTGTTTGAATTACTTCAATTAGCTTCTCATCCTGCAGCTGTTCTGCTGCATGATGCAGCTGTATCATCAAACCATCGATCAGGAGAAGAGAGAGGCACTCCTCATGTAATATTCCACATGATGAATATTCACACACGTATTAATAATTCATGAGGGGATAGTTACTGTGGGTCACGCCCACAAACCAGGCGTGTCCAATCAGGCCCTGCTCATCAGTGTCAGGACTTTTTCTGCTCCAAATCATGCAGGAGGCTTTAAGAAACCTCCAACCTGAAGCACATTTACATCCAGTGTTTCTAGAAGAGGATAAAGGGAGTTTACTTTTGTGCCATAAAATCATTTTTAATGAGTTCAGGGTGTCAAATTTGGATAAATAACACCTCAGACAGCTTCCTGCAACTAAACATGCAAGCTTAGAGATCTTTCTTCTGCAAGCCAGCAGCATAAAACTGATTTTTTTAAAGGTTTTACTCGAGGTAAACACGCCCCAAATGCTTAAAAACATCTAAAATATAGTTAACCTGTAACAAAGGATTGAAGATACTCCCTTAGTCAAATATTTACTTCCAGGAACTTCCACAAGAAGCCCATCAAGTGCAAGAAAAGTCAAGAGTAAAGAGGTTAAAATAAGTCAAAGAGCGGCTGTTATTGTTGCCATGGTGACATCAAAAGTGGAGGGGAGGAGGCGTGGGGGTCCATTTTGTATCTATAGGAATGTGGGTGACCCCCACCTTCACGTAGAAGATGGAGAGGTGGAAGTCCACCCTCGACCTTTGTCAGGTGTTTCTGTTTGTAGACGAGCTTTCAGCCACATCGCACAGCCTTCATCTGTAAACAGTGTGTGTGTGTGTGTGAGACGAGCTCAGGAAAACATCAGTAAGTGACCACTGAGGGGAGACGTTAGCTGAGATGTTGCAGGTGTGGTTGTCATTCTCCCACTTTCCCTCTCTCTCTCTCTCACACACACACACACACACAAAAAACCCGGGAATACTGGGAATAACAGGAAGCCAGGTGTGTGTGTGGACTCGCTGAGGCCCCCTAGTGGAGTCTGAGTAGATTCCACCTCTGCTTTACCATCACTGCTCACTGAAAACCACGCATCTCCAAACATGATGAAGCTTTAAATAATAAATGGACTTTTAAACTTTTTGATTTTATGCAGATTATGTGTAAAAACTTCAAAAACACGTTTTCAGGCTGTTTTTGTCTTACAGTTGATGTAAAGTTGACATCTGGAGATACGTGGTCTTCACAGGGCGGCGGTGACAACAAGGATAAAGTCTAAATGAAAGTAAATCTGGCGTGCAGACGGCGTCTCTTTTTATTCAGTTTGTAATCATTAACCTGTGATAAATAGATGTCACTGTTTCATAGTGTGTGTGTGTGTGTGTGTGTGTGTGTGTGTGGTTGCGGTATAAATCCTGATATGAATCTCCATTCAGCCAGGTGAGGGAGTTCAGCGGTAATGTATACCTGGAGCTTTTTTCCTTTGAACCCGTCATGCCGTGCAACCACAAACACACACTTGATTTGATGCATGCTTTCCTGTGCGCGTTGACACACACTCACATGTGCACACACACACACACACACACATTCATGGGTTCCCTAACCTTTCACATGACCCACATCCCAGGTGGAGTTCAGTGCAGGGAGCCCGTGTGCTCTGTGTTTAGTTAGCCATAACATCCTCAGATTGTGGAGACAAATCTGTGAAGTGAAAGAGCGAGAGGAGGAGCTTGTTTTCTCGTCTTCGCCTCCAGTTTTTCTTTTTCTTTTCCCCTCGTCCATCTGTCGCTGCGAATTTAACATCATTTCAAACAATCCCTGCGATAATCGGGAGATCTTTCTGTTCAGTTTCTGATTAAAAGTGGAGCCTTCTAAATCCGACACACTGGACCTTGATTGAGCCTCAAACAAGAGCGACAGAAATGTTTTAGATGATGGACTCATCGTTTAAGTCATTCTTTGAACTAAAACACCAATTATGTCCTTGTTAAGGTTTTGTAACTTTTCTTTGCTTTATGTGAGAGAAAACTGAAACATCTAACCAAAACAAGCAATTCAAAGATGTCGCCTCGGCTTTTAGGAACTTATACAGGCATTTCTCAGTATGTTCTGACTTTCTACAGACTAAACAGTTAATTAATTATTTGAGAAAATAATAATTAGACGAATAGATAATGGAAATAATTGATAGTTGTGGCACTACTTGGTTTATGTAGCTTCTATCACAGGATACAGTCGACTCGGGAAAGAAAGTATCATTAAAAACAAGATATTCCTGATATCTTCAGAGATTTACTGTCATTTATGACTTATTTCAGTCATCAGTGAGATGATCACCAGCTGCATGTTTGCTGTTGACTTGTACTACAAAAATGGACGCGTAATTTCTTGCCGAAGCTTCAAATTTTGGGTCATTGGTGGTGATTTTAGGCTGAAAAATTAGACTTTCTATCACCCATCCCTCCCTCTCTATCTCCATCTCACTTTGGAAGGCTTCATCTCACCTGTTCAGAGACAGCATGTACCTCCTTTATACAGTACAGGGAGGTATTTGTACTCGGTGTGTACATATGTGTGTGTTTCCTTGGCAGAGCTCACACTGTGGTGTCAATGAGCTGAAGATGCCATTAAGGATTAACAGAGCTAACACCAAATGTTTAGACAGCTAATTACCTACCATCCAGTCCTCCACCTCCTCTTCATTCACCTCCTCAATCAGCCTTTTCTTCTACAGCTGGAGGAACCCAGTACTACAAGCTGAAGTAGTAAAAGGTGTAGAAATAATGCAGCAGAAGCAGTTACAGTTGTAGTTCATGGTGGTGGCAGCACTAGAAGAAGTAGTATTAGTTGTAGAAGTTGTAGTAGTGTGATAGTAGTAGTAGTAGTAGTAGTAGGTGGAGGATTAGTAGTTACAGATGTACCTGTAGACATTGTAGTAGTAGTAGTGGTTTCAGTGACAGCAGCAGTAGTATTTGTAGTAGAAGTCAAAGTAGAAGGTGTCGCAGTAGTCAGGAGGTGTAGTACCTGTAGTAGTTTGCAGTAGAAATGCCAGCAGCAACAGTACTAATATTAGTAGTTGTAGTAGTTTCAGTGGCAGCTGCAGTAGTTTTTGTAGTAGAAGTCAAATAAGAAGACGTTGCAGTTGTAGCAAAAGTTGCAGTAGTAATGGTAGGACGAGAAGGACTACAGTAGTTTCAGTAGCAGTAGATGTACCATCAGTACTATTAGAAGGCTAGCTGCAGCCAGCAGTAGCAGTACTTGTATCAGTAACAGTATTAGGAGTAGCATTAATCATAGCTGTACTCTCAATAGAAAACTAGTTGCAATAGTAGTACTAGCTGCAACAGTAGTTATAGCAGTAGTAGTAGTAGCAGCCGTACCAACAATAGTAGTAGTTGTATTTTCAATGCCAGTTGTAGTTGCAATAGTAGTAATAGGAGTAACTTTAAATGGTACAGTCATATAGTAGCTGTAGGAGCAGCAACAGTAATTTTAGCAGCAGTAGTAGTTGTAGTAGTAGTAGTAGTAGTAGTAGCAGTAGCACAAGCAGTACTAGACATAGAAGCATTAGTAGGAATAATATAAGTAGTTTCAAAAGTAGAGTAAGAGATCATCATCAGCAGCAGCAGTAGTAGTAGTAGTAGAAGAACCAGCAGTACCAGATGTAGTATTACAGCAGAAGTAGTAGTAGTAGTACTTTCAATGGCAGTTGTTGTAGCATTGGTAATTATAGCAGTAGTTTTAAGTACAGTGTTGCAGTACCAGTACTTGTAATAGTAGTAGCACCAGCAGTACCAACAATAGTACTTTCAATGCCAGTTGTAGTTGCAAAAGTAGTAATAGCAGAAGTTTTGGTACAGTTATGTAGCTGTAGGGGCAGAAACTACTTTTAGTTGTAGTAGTAGAAGAAGAACCAGCAGTACCAGATGTAGTATTACAGTAGTAGTAGTAGTTGTGTTGATAGTAGTACATTTGTAGCCATTAATTGATCAAATGAATCGACTGGTTTTCTCCTTCTAAACGTCGTAATCCTGCGCTGGTTTTCCTCTCTTGGTTTATAATCTCATTTAATCTCTTTGCACAAGATCTCCTCTTCTGTCACTTACACTCAAACCTCATTATCACCCCTCGTGCCTCCCTCTCTCCCCCCCTTTCCTCCCCTATTCAGCATTAAGAGGAGGGTAAACATGGTGTGTTTGTTAGAGACTCCTTTATTTACTCCTTCCCTCACTGTTTGGTTGGAGACTTTAAAGGTCAACCTTCTTCTCCATCTCTTCCCCCCACCTGTCGATAAATCATCCTGACTTTATACACACAGCTCATAGTCACCGGTCCGCTTCGTTATGAGAGACTTGGAAGTTTCTGTTAAAGTCAAGAATCTCTGATCTGGAGGGTCAAACAGTGACACGCTTAAAGGTTTGAGGGAACTTTTCTTTGAACACACTGAGACTATTGAGATTAGCACAGAACTCTTTTTAAGATTAAGGTCAAAGAGACTTAGTTGCAAACTTTGAATGTATATATTAATCCTTCAAACTCCATTGTGCTTACTTACTGCCTCAACGCTCTGTGATTTACAGTTTCCTGATGGACAGTGAAGTAAACTGCTGCCAACTGTAGCTGCTGTTAGCTAACGTTAGCTCCGTTTGTTAGCCCGGACTGTGCTTTTTGTACATTTGCTTTTGATCTTTTCACACTCGGAAACTCTTTTTCTGTCTTTAAACTCAACAGAAACACAAGATACTTACGTGGGATTGAAATCTGTTTTGGTTCTGGGATCAGCTTTTTGGTAGCGATCCAAACCTGGAATTTCACATTTTGTGTTTTAGTGTTTTTGTGCATTTTAGCCAATTATTATATTGTGTTCACGCACTGATGAGAAAATCAGACATCTGGAGCTTTAACATCATGTACTTATTTGTATGATAATCCAAAGTGGAAGGTGAACAAATGAATCATTACGGAGGCGGCAGCTAGAAGTTGGTTTTTAGTTGAAGTTCTCTTGTAGTCTCTGTTTGGACGTGATTCAGTCGGCTACCTGACAAATCCACCTACACAGAGCGGTCACAAGACATGCCGTCCTCCTTCACTCCCTCCCTTTCTTCTTCTGTTTTCCTGACCTCTTTTTTCCAGAAAGAACATCATCATCACACTTCCCCTCTTTCCTTGGGAATATGGTCAGCCTAGAATAACAGAGTGGCTGCAAAGGGACAACAGAGGAATCTGTGAAAGAAACAGACATCTCACTTCAGAAAACTAAGAATGACATGCATTGCTTATTTCTCCTCCAAACAGGAGTGTATTGTTTGCATTCTTTCTTTGAAGAGGGAGTTTTTTTTTCTTTAATCTGTCTGAAATCAGCAGGTGACCTTGATCTGATGTCTACTTCTTTCCCTCTGTCCTATTTAAACTACAGGCTGAGTATGCTCGCTGTGCATTATGCTGAAGCAAACTTACCAACAAATTTCCATGGAACAGACACAAGTTGACTCCTCGCCTCGCCCTTAAATCATTCAACGCCTTTATATTACTTATTATCTGCTGCGCATCCGCTCCCTGTCTCCTGTTACTTCTCGAGTCTTGTATCTTTCTATTTGCGGCTTCTTCTTTTAACATTGGAAGCTGAATGTGAAGCACAACATGAACAAATGCAGAATTTTGTTGCAAAATCTGGCATTAAAATAAAAATTAAAAAAAAACAAGACTGAAATAACAGATCTAAGCTGCCACAAGGCAACTTTACACTTCAACATCTTCCAAAAATTGTGCCAGAATCTTTGAGTATCAACTAATTCATCTCCAGGGTTGATATTTTTTTATGTTGTTGTTGTAAAACATTGCACAAGGCAAGAAAGCAACATTCAAAACACTTCAAACCCACAGAAATGAATTAGAATGAGTCTTCTGCAGTTAAAAACAGGAAACCAAAGAAGGAAAAATTCAAATCACAGATTTGTTGTTTCGTTTTTTGGCGTTTTAATCCCTCGACTTCATGTTTAGTTGACATAGAAGTAGAGATTGGTTGCCATGAGGTGCTTTTTGCTACCTTTTTGTCATTACTTGCCTTGAATATAGCTTTATAGCATACTAGCTAAGTGGAAATGTGATTGTTTTTCTAACCAGCCACCAATGGGCCCAACACCACAATCACCCAAAGAATCCGTGATGTACGATTCAGAAATCTTGATGATGTTTTGGTAGTTTGACAGCATAGTTACACTATAAACATAGACATGACAAAGGTTTTCTAGACTAAATACAACCGGGAACACCAGTTCAAGAGTTTTGATGGGTTATCTACAAGAATAGTTTAGGTTTCGCCTAGAAATATAAAGCTACGAAATCCATTTATTAGAATTCTGATGCTGTTTGCAAGATTACAAAACAATAATCCAACTAACCAACGAAATCTGGGAGGTTTTTGGTGTAACTGACAGAAACTACGTTGTATCGTAACCAACTTAGAATTTGTATTAGTCTACAATCAAACATGCATTGTACCCATAAAGAACACGACTATTGACATGTCGATTGGCAGCCTCACTCAACTATTGTTGTACTCCATCCATCCTTCTTCTTGTACCTTCTTTCTCGGCCCTCATCTTTCAACTAACCCTCTATCAGTTCATCTTGCATGAGTCGCCGCAATCCCAGAGACTGATGGATTGATAACAACACACACATATTCTCAGGACTAAAACACAGACACAGCTTAGTGTGCTCAATGTGGCTGCGTATAGACGAAAGAATGAAGTCACTGGAGCTGCTTCAGAGGGGCATGAAGCTGTTTTGACTGCGTCGCTTTATGCACACATAAATGAGTCTCGCTTTGGCTGAGTGGACCTTTGGTAGCGTGGGAGGGCGTCTGGTTCTCTCTTCTTCTTCTGTTTCTCTCTCTCTCTCTTGTTCCCTCACAGCTTTTAGTGCTCTCTCTTCCATTTTGGGCACCTGTTTCTTTCATCACACTACTGTGGAGGAAACAGGGCTTCCCTAAAAACCACATGGGGAAAAGTGGTGGGCCAATGGTATGACTTGGGAGTGTGTGTGTTTATGTGTGTTTCTGTACTCTCTCTACTGTTTCTTTACATATTTCAGTGTCGAGTTACCATATTACCTTTTATATACTGGTCTAGACGCAGTCATTTTTAAAGTCAAGGACATGCTCATTTATCTCACAGGAGGAAAGGTGGAACTGGGGTGATGTTGTTGTAGCAACTGCAGCCTTCTAGGAAGGATGGTGGGATGGACGCACCATGTTTCCCACCGACATTCAATGATGGTTTATTATACCCATGAGTGCAGCTGTTCCCTTGATGTAACCAAGTAGTTTAAGTGCCTAAATTTAAGAGATTTTTCTGCCACTTGGGGGCAGCAGAACAAGCCGATATCCTAACCAAGATAGCAACTGGCAACATTGAATCAATGTTGATAATTTTTTGCTTTTCCAATGTTGAGAAGAGAAACATTGAATCAGTGTTGGTCTGCTATCGGGGAAGCTTTCATGGCAAACTTTTCCAACCAATTCTAGTAGCTACAAAGCTTTTAGCTCTGTTTTTGGTCTCCACCAACTCCTGAGGGAAATATCTGGCTCTTTAGCTACAAAACACTCCATTATGTGGTAGGAGGAGGTGGTGGTTCGGCGGTTCGATCCCCGGCTCCACCAGTCTGCATTTCGAAGTGTCCTTGGGCAAGATACTGAACCCCAAATTGGTTGCGAAGTCTGAAGGCTGTGCCGTCGGTGTGTGAATGTGATTAGCACCCAAAGTGAGCAGTTGGCTTGGTAGCCTATGCTGTCCATGTATAAATGTGTGTATGAATGGGTGAATGTGATACGTAGTGTAAAAAGAGTCCAGTTACCAACTAGTTGCTAATTCTATCTGGTTGTCTGCTGCAGCTGGAAAGGAGATTGGTGCATAACAGCAAACTTGTGGTTAAAACCAAAACAGTGAGCTGAAAGACACAAAAATAAAGTCAGTAGAGCTGCAGAGTCAGGTGATAATTCTCTGCGACTGCCCCCTTCAATCTGAATCACATATTTCTCTACATCAGATCAGTGATGGGCCAAACCCTGATAACTTGTACTGTACATACAGTAGTCACGAATATTGTTTGTACTTTACACTCAGAGGTACGCCGCTGTGTTCCTGTGTGTGTGTGTGTGTGTGTGTGTGTGTGTGTGTGTTCCTCAGGTGGAGCTTGGTCTTTGTTAATCCCAGGTCAGCGTGCCGGCTGGTATGCAGCTAAGCCTTTAGCATGCAGTCAGAGGATAATGTTCAGCAGCATGGAGCAAGGTGCATGTTTCTGTCGGAGCATTTTTCACATTGTTGAGTTACTCAAACGAGAGGCAGGAGGCAAAGTCACCTGATCCAACAGCTGATTGTTAATTATTGTTGTGCATTTAGATCTTTTTTAATAACTCTGTGACCTGTTTGATTTCTGTTTATTGATGTAGATGCAACTTTTCCTTCAAGTTGGTGACAACTTAACAGATGAATCAACATAAAGTCTCTTGATTAAGGTGTTGCTCCAACATGAACCTCCACAACAAGCCTCGAGACTTCTCCTTTTGTCTTTTTGCCTCTGTCATTATGTCCATAGAGGCTGCTGAGTCCAGTTCAGCTCAGGTTCTGGCACGACACCGGCTTCACCCGACTTTACTGGCATGGCGATGATTTCAAAAACATATTGTTGCTCCGTTCATGTTCGAATTCGTTCATTCACTCGTTCATTCAGGTTTTTCCTTTAATTTGACACCAGTGTGTATGAGTGGTGATAAAAGGCCAGTTTTCTCTCTTGTCTGTTGAATTTATTCACGCACAGCCGTACATCGTCTCCCAGACTTCCTTATTGTCAGCGTAGTGCAATACTGAATGGAATTTCAAATCATACAAGACTGACAAGTCATACCTTAAATATTTTTCTTGGTGATAAGTGTGTTTGTGTGTGCATGTCAACACCGAATGCACAGCATTCCTCTTCGTCTCTAGACAAACAGACCCCCGCCGGTCGGAACAACGGGACATATCAAACATCTGTTAGAGCACAGGAAGAGAGAAGAAGAAGAAGAAGAAGAAGAAGAAGAGATGAGTCAAGGGATTGAGCTAAAGGGACATAAACACTGTGTTTTTGATTATATTTATCCAAAGACAGAGTGGTTAGAGGGGAGCTAGATTTCAGGTGACTTTCTACTTCACTTCAATGTTGACTTATTCAAAAGAACAGGATGAAACTACCTAACGACCTGATCTAAAAGTTGCATTGCTACAAAGCTTAAAGCTTAAAGTTTATGAAACATGGACAGTAAGACTACTAAATGACTGTATATCCACCATTTGAAAGCTTTCCAACATCTAGAGAAGCAAGCCTGTCCTAGTTTATGTTTTGTCTGGCTTTTTCAGCTTGAAGTCATCCATGTTTCAGAAAAGCGCATACTAGAACTGCCCTGCAACATCTCAGCGCTTCAGCTGCAGCAGCACTGAGATGTGTCTGCTCTCATTAGAGCCTCTTTAAGTGAAGATATTTAAGAGAAATGTAGTAGGCAGGGCAGGAACCTGCTGCGACCTGCCTCTTTCACCAGATCAGATTAGACACCGAGACCTTGGAGAAGCAAGAGAGAGCATGTTCGGCGATCTGAATCAAACCACTGCTGTGAAACACAAAGTAAATGCACATATGCATGTATGAGGCATTTTATTTGAGTTTTTGTTGTGATTTTGAACTGAAACAGTTAGTTTGAATTGCTGGTTTGCCCAGAAAATCATTAGAATAATCTTATTTTGATGGATTAGTTTCTTAAAATGGTTAATAATTTGTTGTTTTGCTGGATTTCTGATTCATGAATGTCTAAATTATGTTAAGTCATAAATCTGCATTGTGGCTGAGATGCCTTTCATCATTTTACCTGCATGCTTCCTGTTACCTGTTATCTTCTTACCACCCTCGTGTGGTGAAGATGTGGAACTACAGGTGGACAGGATAGAAGCAGTGGTTGCTTTAGGCCTAGGGTTGTTGATGATTTGAAATCATGAAATCCGAAGGTGCAAAGGTTTAACTATAAGGAATAAAGACAAATAAGGAAACAAGGAATGTGCTTCTTTTACTCGGCTGAACGCATATTTTAGGGTGCTTCCAAGTTTGTGGAAACAGTTTAGGAAAAGGTCTTTCCTGTTTCAATACAACAATGAGGCCCCCTGTGCACAAAGCCAGGCCCATAACGGTTTCCCCGGTTTGGTGTGGAGCCCTGACGTCAACCCCATCCCCATCCAACACCTTTAGGATGAGCATGAACCCCAAATGTGGAGCAAATCCCTGCAGCCATCCTCCAAAATCTGGTGGAAAATAGTGGTGTCTATCATAGCAGCACCAACTGTAATGTGATGTTCAACAATCTGGGGTAAAGTTCAGGTGTAAACTTTTAGACTCAACCTTTTTTCACATGTTACTTCCTTCAGGTTTCACGTCCAGTCAGAATTAAATCTCTGTTTAGAGTATTAAAACCTTCAGCTGTCACTTTCCATCACAAACAAACTCTCGATAACGATCTGAACTCCGAATCGGATACATCTTCTACATACAGCGTTGAGCGCAGAGCGTTCATGCGTTCCCTCCTTTCTGTTCCACTATCTCAAGTCAGATGCAGCCAGGACATCCAGTGCTATTTTGTTTTGTCTACAGAGGGCTCCTGGGTAAATATTAAGGTTAGGCTTGCGGCTCGTCCAAACAGTGATAGACCTCAAGGTCGCACACTTGGTTTACGTCGATGTCTAAACACTGGTGTTCATAAAGATAAACATGATCATTTGTTGATTTCTTTAGATTGACAGAAGGGACTTCAAGACATGACCATGGATTTGCATCTCCAGATGAGACACAGACAGAGACGAAACCACAGCAGAAATGCCTTGATCTAACCCCAAATTGAAGGGAAGTTGAACGAAACGCTGAGGGACTTCTTTAAACACAGATTCATTTGTTCTACCGCTGGACGGAAACCCCACAAAGGGTTCATGATTGTATGAAACAGACTCTGTGCTTGTGAAGAACAACAACTTGGACCACACATATTTTCCTTGCGGTTATAGTTTCTGCCTGTGAACCTGAATGCATCCCGAAATCTTCACCCAGACTCTTATCAGTGACTTTAAAGCGTATCTAGAAAGTAAAGCTGGTGTTCTTTCCATCTTTTCCTCTCCCTCTCCCTTTCACTTTGTCACCTCCTTTTCTCTACTTTTTCCTTCCTCCTCCCGTCCTCTCTCCTTTCTACCTGCCTCCTCTCAGTACATATCCCCAGGCTACGCATATCTAGGTATTCAGCTGGCAAGCCACCGCTCCCCTCTCTAATTTCTTTTTGCCTGTAGCTACAGCGCAGTGTGCCAAGTGGTGATGTATGTGGAGCGTTGCATAAAAGAGGTAGACGTAGGGCATGTTTAAACCTGTGTTAGGCAGGGCCGAGCCAGGACGGCCAGAGCTGGGCTGGGCAGGGCTGGGGCTGGGCCAGGCTAGGGTGGGTTGTCATATCTCCCAGGGGAAGGAATTCAACTCTCCCCCCAACTTAAATAATCCACATGAGGACATTTGCAGGTACACTGCTGGACACTGAGAGAAATGACATAGATCAGCAGTGCGTCTTTGCATATTCTGCAAAGTTTTATAGATGTGCAAATTTATTAAGAGCAAGTTAAAGCTTAAAATTATACTTTGATACCTGATTACAAGTCTAAATGATTTAAAATCTGTAAGATATTAATTATTAATCTCTCCGGCAGCAAAGAAGGTGTCAACTTTTTCTTAAATTCAGCTTCACTGCTCTTCAGACTCACTTTCAGATTCAACTGAATCAGGGAAAGTGACCCGAAGGATGAAAACGGATGCAGCTGCAGCAGAGATATCGCCTTGTTGATCATTCTTGCCAAAATCTGGATAAGCAAACACTCCTGTGGTGTGAAAACCTGATGCTCCTCATTCTGTTCCTGTATGCAGAACATTACTGACGCAAGCACATGGTGTGTTGTTTACCTCGCAGTCTGAGGGCCTGATTTAGATAAAGTCCCTACAAAGTTTGTATGAGAGAACGAAATGTTGCTTTCAGTTCTTCCAAACAGCCAGCAGGGCGACCTGTAACTGAAAGGACCCTGTTGAGGTGTCCTGGAGCAGGACTCAGACGCCTAAAGCCACCACCTTCACGTGTTCACGCGTTGTAGAACAGCATGAAACCCATAGTTGCGTGTTTTGTTGATCGTTCAGTGCAAAAGATGGGAGATGAAACAGCTCAAAGGAGGGCGAGGTGTGTTTTTACAGATGTGTGGAAGCAGAAGGCGAGAGGTTTACAGGAGCCAAGTGATCTCTGCAGGCTGCTGGTGGACTAGCAACACAAGATCATCTTTGAATCTTTATCACTGACCATTAACCTCTTAAACAGAGTCTGATTCATCCATATTATTTAATCCTTACAGGGCTGTACACAGGGATTCATGTATAGTTACTGATTATACCTGCAGGACTTCGGTGGTGGTGGTGGTCAGCTGCCTGGTGCCTCAAAGTGCTCTCCCTGCAGGTATCTCTCACTAGGAGGTCACAGAGGGGCAACATTCATTAGACCAAATGAAAAAGAGAAGAGAAGAGAGAAAATTGCATTGAGAAGAAAGAGAATTCCCGGGAATATCAATGGAATTCCTGAACCGGCGCTGTGGCACGACGGCATGTGTGAGAGAGTCCCATGGTGGCGCATCCAGTCGGGGGGTCTTCCTCTTCCAAAGAGCCTGTTAGTCAAAACATGGTCAAGTGAAAATATTTGGTTTGTTCGTCGCCTCTCAGGGCGTCAGCACCTTGAAGTAGTCAAAATCCAGTTGGGATGAAAGGCATCAACGGTTTGAAGCAGCGTCTCTTTAAACACAGATATTCAACCCCGTGAACACACAGATACTGAGCCGTGAAATGGTACCATTGCAATGACGTAAACCTCACGTGTTTTTCATTAGATTGTCAGCAAAGTAGACAGCTGTAGTATTTCTGCGATTACTTATGATCAAAAACTAACGAGTCAACAACTTTGCTAACAGCCAAACATCAACAAGGTCAACAACACAAGACATAGCAGCCAGCTAATATTACTTACTAGTCCAACAGCAGTCAGCCCAGCTCGGCGTCTGTCTTTCAGCCTTTTATTTCACCAAGCTCTCACCAACCACTAAAACTCAGTCCCAGAGTTACTCCTGTCTGGTGGCTTCTTGCTCGGTAATCCTCCTAATGTTCTCTTTTTTAGCTTCCTCCGTCAACGTCCTCTTCGCTCTTTTTTCCTCTGCCATTATGTCCATAGAGGCTGCTGAGCCCAGTTACATTGCCTGCTTGCTCAGCTCCTGTTCTGGCACGACACTGGCCCCATTCCACGGCAGCATTCCCTGTAAAACACCTGTGGTACAAATATTAACACTCCCCCAGTGCTCAGAGCTCACAGTCAGAGCTAACATGAGCTAACAGCAGCTACAGTTGGCAGCAGTTTACTTAACTCTTAATTTTGTAGCATGCTAACGGCCTGTGGTTTCAATTAAAGTGTATAAACTGATTTATACTCTGATATGGGACACACACACAGTAGATTCAAGATTAGTTTGTTGTGTGTGTTGTGTGTCAGTCGTGCTCGAGCCGGTGTGAACACGTTGGCTCTAGTTTTCAGATTGCGGTCACCGACTGCTGAGCTGAGATCACTGTCGGAAAGCATAAGTTATTAGTTGTGGTCAAATCAGGGGGTTTCACAAGCTCAGTGTGTGTTTGTTTGTGTATTAATGATGTTCAAAAGAAAGAAACACGTTGTGTGTGCTGTCTATGAGAGTATTTGTGTATCTACAGTATGCATGTGTGTGTTTCTGTGCTGCATTGAATGTGTGTGTTATCCAGGGCAGGGCAGTGTGTATAGGTGTCTAATCATCAGTCTTTGATGAGCAGGGGAATTCCAGTCTCGCCAGTCTAATCCCCGGTTGCGTGCCTTCCGCTCGCTCCCCCCTCTTCCTCCTTACCTCACCCACCCTCACCTGGTTCACCTCTCCATCACTCTTTACACACCTTTTAGCTTTTTTAATGCAGTTTGCTTGTGTACACAAAAATTGACTATTTTTAGGGACTTTTAGTAGCTCTAGCAGTTAACTGCTTTTTTTTGTTGTAGCCACTTCCTCCCAACCGACGTCTGTTTTGTCCAAAGTTAGCATTTAGCATGTCTTAGCATGTTTGTATCCAAAGTTGCTGAGTTGGTTTCATATTTCAAAACAATTATTAACAGTATAAAATGGTGCTGTAAGCTGTATTGTTTATTTACTTGTAAGGGACAGTTGCTAAAAGGTGTTTAGATTAGATTATTTTAGAGTTTAGAGAATTAGCTTTGAGCTAATTTGCCTGCAGTAAGTCATAATTATACACACAATGTTGGACAACACTAAACAAACAGAGCTGGACACGGGAGCAGCTTAGCTCAGGTCTGTTTTTAGCCAAGTGGCTATGGCGAGTCGGTTGCTTTTTATTGGATTTTTACTGTGTTTTGGTGTACCACAAGGTTCGATTTTAGGCCCATTGTTGTTTACTTTGTATATTAATAATATCTGACCCTCAGTAGACAACTGATGACTGTAAAACACATTTTTATTGTTCATACACATAATAGTCAACTAGCTAATAGCTTGCTAAGCAACAGCAGACTAAAATCACTAAGACACTAGCTAGTGATATAAATGCACAAACCATAGATTTATCATATGTAGCAAGATAGACGAACAACTGAATGCTTTCTTGGCCTGTAAAATCAATCCCATGTGTGCATAAATTTAAGATACTTTTTGGTAATTTACTACTTAATCTTGACCTCAAATTGTGTCTGTTGAATGTTCACCCCCCAGTGTTCAATGGGCTGCATCTGTGACACATTGACTGTGATTACTTGTCCTATACAGACCTCCAGTGGGGGAGGCCTGACCACTGATGGTAAAAAGTGGGCCGGAGGTGAGGAAAGAGTGAGGGGGGAAATGATAGAGAGAGCTATAAAAGAGAGACAGACAGAGAGAGTGGAGCAAATATCTGAGGCTCACTGACCTTTCTAAGTGGATTACATGCCCCGTCAATGCTGCGGGGGTAAACGAGAGGGTAGAGAGAGGGAATGAACAGCACACAGAGAGAGAGAGAGAGAGAGAGAGAGAAGAGAGAGAGAGAGTGGGAGAGATGCTTTTAACATTGTATTTAGGCAGAATTTTAAACCACACTCAGCTCTAATATTTTACCACAAGGGGCAACAGATTTGCCACCTCAGCCTGCAGCTCATATAAGTATATATACTAGCATATATACCTACATTAGGACTGTACAATAGTTTTACAGTCGATATAATAGATTAATAATATGATAATATAGGTTATACCATAATTTAGCTTGTGATATCACTAATCAGCATCATCTTACCCACCTGATGAAGCAAAATTGGTCACATAATCTAATTAAATGTCATATATGTTGTGGCAGTGGTTCCCAAGATGGGGGGGGGGTCAGGATCCCCACAATGGGTTAAGACATATCTGAAGGGTTGTGTGATGGGAGAGGAGAAAGAAAATATCATATAATAGCACAAATAAAGAGAATTTAATTTAATTGACAGAACAGAAGGTCAATCAAAAACAATATTCTCATCATTCTCATTCTCAGCCCTGCTGACAGGCCTATGTACAGTTTAAATCCCTACACAAAGATCATTTATGACGCTACAGTACAACATGAGGACTTGTACCATGTTAGTCCCATCTAGTGGTGTAGTTGCTGATTGCAACCCTGTTGCCTCATCCTCTCCTTGTAGGCATTCAACATGGCGGACTCAATCTGGTGCCAAAAACATAATGATTCTTATCTTCAGGTGTTTATAAACATAAGTTATAAATATTATATTCTATAAATAAAGTCCCCTAAATCTTTGACACACTGAACCTTTAAATACATCACATGTTGTGCAAACACTTGTAATCCATAATAAGGTTTGCTGCTGTGGTCAAATATGAGAGAAATCTTTTATTAATCATCATAATTATCATTTTTTCTATTGTTTAATTTTCCATAATCTGCTAGTTGTTCAGTAAAGGATGCAGTAAAGGTTTGTTTGATGTGGAACAGAGTAGAAAGCGTCAGCCACATATGACCATTGTAAGACATTTTTTATTGATGCATACAGTTCAGTTCATGAAGTGACGTGTACCCTTAGAGCATTTCTTTAATTTTACTGACTGTTTTCTCAAAAAAAGTGAATGAATTAACACTTTTTCTAACCTTGTGCAGATCATATGTGTGGTGAATTTGAGGACATGGACGAAGCGTGTAAAAGTCTGTTAAGTTGCCGCTGAAAGAGTGAGCATCTATGAATGTTTTAAATCCTTATCAGAGCAAAGTGAGCTTTGCTATGCTTTTCTGGACTGAACGTCAAGAGGGTGGATGAGTGTAGAGATGACAGGAAAACAGACGGATGAAGAGGAAGAGAGAGAGAGAGATGGAGGTGAAAAGAGTGTGAGCTTCAGGCTTGGGCGTGGGAGAACAGACCGCATTGAGTTGAAGCAGACCAGAGACTAATCAGGAGATTCAGGGCTTGTAAAAACACCTCCACACACACACACCCACACACACACACACTTGACTACCCATGTACAAATGTATTCAGGCATGTATGTGTGTGTGTTGGTAAGCCGTCTACCCTCCAGTCCAGATAACAGTTTGCACACGTTTTGTGTTTACTGCCAACATACGACACTCTGGGTAATCCAAAGCTCCTGAATGTTGACATGTGTGCACTGCACAGTGGGAATCAAACCCTCAACCAATGTGAATAGCGCCTTGCAATGCTAGCTTAGCTCAGGTCTGTTTTTAGCCTAGGTGGCTAGGCAAATATGTTGCTTTTTACTAGATTTTACTGTGTTTTTGGGTTAAAAATGGTGTACCACAAGGTTTGATTGTAGGCCCATTGTTGTTTAGATTGTATATTAACGATATCTATGCCTGAGTAGACAACTGAGGACTATAAAGCACATTTTTATTGTTCTAGTTACAGAATTTTCAACACTGATTGAAGCTGCAACTGATTATTTTCATTATTGATTAGATTGTTTTGGTTAAAGAGGCAGATTCATTATATAAAATATCGGAAAAGCCCAAATGTGACATATTGACTGTTTGGCTGTTTTGTATGATCAGCAGCCCGTAACCCAAATATATTCAGTTTATAATGCTAAATAAATGCTGTATAAACTAGATAAAGGTATCAAATCCTCATATTTGAGAACCTGAAACCAGAATTATGCTCATTAATTGTCTTTTAATGATTAACTGATCATCCAAATGTTTGTCAATGGACAAATTGAACTAATTGTTTTAGCAAAAAAGTGGATTTTAACTCTTAAAAGAAGACAATCCTCAGGGAAAATCAAGACTGATATATCATAATAATGTAAAAACTTCAGCTTTTTATTCATCAGTTTAATGCCACAAGTGTTTGTAACATTTAAAACACATAGAGAGGCGCTGTATAACGTCTGTATCAGAATATTCACACTGTACTTGGCCTGATGTTGACCTTTGTGAAAGGAAGTGTTGTAATGTTGTCAGTGAGAGTTGCAGAGAGGCCTGCTGGGAACTTGATATTGTATCCACAAAGTGTTGAAACACACATGGCCATGTAAGAGAACTTAATACAGATAGACACACACACATGGGAATGCTGCCTGCAAGCAGGCACAAACTAGAAAGTCAAACCAGCATCGTTAAAGATTTAAACTGTTGGACATGGAAGGATCACTCCTGTAATGACTTGTCATGTTTTGATTTTTATTGTCAGTTACATTTAATTGTATTTATAAAGTGCCAAATCGTAACAGTTCGTAATAGGGCACTTTTCACATCTAGATGATACTCATTTCCCACCATGAGCCAACACTTGGCGACAATGCAAAGGGAAAAGGTAGAACTTCCTTCATAATGCCGGGTTTTACCTTTTATTTATAGCATAAAGTATAAATTGTCAATCAATTCTGTGTTACACCTTTAGTCTTACTTCAATCCAACCCATTAACATATCATTTATTTCCCTTTGTTAGGGCTAATAGACCTCGTTTACATGAAAGTATACCCTGTTGTTGAGGGTTAAGAGGTGGAAACCTTGAGTAGAACTGGGCTCAAGGTGGGCAGCCGTCTGCCTCGACCAGCTGGGTTCGGAGATATAGTTACGTATATGTGAGGACGCGCCAGTTTGAACTGTTTTGATAATCGATTCATCATTTTTCAAACGTCTGCTACTCAAATGTGAGAATGTGCTGCTTTCCTGTCTCCATCACTGGTTGTTTTTGAACTCTGTGCCCACGTGGTAGCACTGTTATGGGAATCAAGTGTGATAGTCAGGATGTTGATGGGGATCACTGGGCTGAGACGCTGCACAGATGAACTATGATCCGTGTTTTATACCACTCTAAGTGTAGTGTCAATTTAGTGACATTTTCTAGACTAAACAGTGATTGGCTTTGTCAGACTAATCAACACTGAGAATGAGTGACAGCCCGACTGTTTGCATGGACAAACATGGACACACACAAAAGGTTTTGCAGACACAGAAGAATGCTGACTCCGTCTTTCTCACAACCTGACTGCCTGGCATGCGTGCAATCGATGCCCGTCTGGCATTCCCTATGTCAACTAGCATGGGAAAAGTTCATCAACAGCTTGGCACTCCCACTCCTATCTCTCTCCCACTCCTGTCTCAGCCCTCCTCAACTTTCTTACTCATCTAAAAAAAAAGCATGTCCCGTTGAGAAAAGTGAGATAAGTTTTGTTTTATCTCAGGGGTTAGGATGTTGTTTTGGTCCTCGCTGACCTTGCACCTGTCGTCTCATCTTCAAACAAACCTGGCAGAGTTTTTTCCGTCTTTATCTGTGGGAAGAAATGCTGCCTCCAGCATGCAGTGACGCAGGATCATAATCGTGTAGCGCCCTATAGTGGCGCTGAATAAGTCCACAGAAAATGTACAAAAAACTGCAAGCAAAAACATGCAAATGAAGATCGTTTCGAAGCGTTTCTTCCGTTTATTTTCCAAGAAGAGGTGATTTTAGCTGCACATGGTTTCATTCTGGGCTCGTGATCTTTGGGTTTTGTCTGTAAGTCAGTGTTTTTGTTGCCAAATCTGACCTCGAGGCTCATAAAGAAGGTGATTTTAAGTCAAATCCAAACAACAAACATCCTCATCTCTTTATTTTTCTTCACAGGCTTGCCAAGGATGTGTGGGAGCCAAATGTGACTGCAGTGGAGTAAAAGGAGCAAAGGTAATAATAACGAAACACTCATGCATCGTGTCTAATATTCAATATGGAGCAACACACTAATAAGAGTGTGCAACAGATATCGTGTCTTTTATTGGTGAAATGTGACGATGGCAAATAAGATAAAGGCCGTCTTACTTACAGTTTTTTCAGTAAGTATAGCTGTTGACAGATATATACAGTAATAATGTCCAGCAAGTCCTGACAGGCTGATTCAAGGGCTGATCACATGGTTACCTCATTAAAAAAAATCAATCATTTGACACGAATTTGTTTGATACAAATTGTTTTATTGCTGTCGTCCTCAAGAGTCTATGATCGGACAGCAGCGGCCTCTAATTCAGATAACAGACGGCAGATTGCGGTAACTGACCAATCAGAGTTTAGTTATAGTCATAAACACTTTCTAAAAGTTAATGCTGTTTTTTATAAATGCTAAATAAATTATGGCGTTATGGTTTAAAAATTTAGTGCAAAGTTCGATATTTTCGAAATAATAATAAGTTGTGTATCTGTGTCATTGTGTGCAGGGTGAGCGGGGTTTCCCAGGTCTCACCGGACAGCCAGGAGTCCCAGGATTCCCCGGACCTGAAGGGCCAATCGGACCCAGAGGAGAGAAGGTGAGTTTTAGGGTTTCATCTAAGACGAGTTCAGTGTTTTTTTAGGGCTAATCGTGCACAGCACCAAGTCATTAACAACTCAGAGAATAAGTAAACAAACGGTTGATAATCTGGTTTAATGTCTGTTCTTCTTCTCAGGGTAGCGATGGACCTCAAGGACCAGGTGGCCCGAAAGGAATAAGAGTAAGCACATCACTTTCTTGCTCTTGCTTGTCACAAGCATCAGCGTCACACTTGCTTTCTTGAATTCGAGAAAGAAAACACACTCTAACTACATTTATAATAATTTACTGACCAGTGAGGTTCAGTAAGAAGTTTAATTTGAGTTTGGTGAGTTGATTCACTGTCTCAAAGTGTCTAAACGCTGAAGGATTCCAAGGTTGCAATACCCACCTCTGACCAGCAGGTGTCACACTTCTCATCCATAAGGTCACAAATGAGCTTCAAGCTGAATCTTCTTCACTCTTTTACATTATTATTATTATTTCCCTCCTCACAGGGGCCTGCTGGAATGCCAGGATTTCCAGGAACACCAGGACTTCCAGTGAGTAATTCCCACTCCACTACACTACTTTCACAAAAAACTCAGGTGAGCATGTGTGATGTAACTTCCTGTTTACTTCCTGTTTCACAGGGTCTACCTGGGCAGGATGGACCTCCAGGCCCAAGAGGAGTGCCAGGTTGCAACGGGACAAAGGTATCTGATGAAGAAGAGGCATTTGAAAGAATTTTAAAGAGTTCAAAACTTAAAAAAAAAAGAATCTATAGGACAGGAAATGTTCGATTTTGAGTGATTATTTTTCCAGATTTGTGTTTGCAAATCCATAAAATAAAAACATCTTAACTCAAGGTCAACTTACTTGACTTTTTCTGTACTATTTTGTTAAACTCTTGTGTATTAAATATGTTTCTTTCTTCTTCTTCTTCTTCTTCTTCTTCTTCTTGTCTCCAGGGTGAGAGGGGTTTGCCAGGAAATTCAGGAATCCTCGGACACCAAGGACTGCAGGTGAGTTTGCAGCGGTGGAGAAGAAGTCTGTTCGTTATCAGATAATTCATGTTGTTCCTTTAATGTTATCTTTATCTCTCTTTTTTTTTTCTCCATCTCTAGGGTCCACCTGGTCTGCCAGGACAAAAAGTGAGTATATCATCAAGGAATACAGCACACATTTTATGTTTAATTTCAGTATTAATTTAGTTTTATTTTCAATTATAATATGGGAATATTTGTTAGGTGTGAGATGGAGTCAGTTGATACACATAGACATCCCAGTCTTTAAAAACACATGAATCAAAGCCTCCTCATGCTTGTTATCTCAACAAATTTGACCAATCTGACAGTTTCTGTATTTTCTTTCTGTATATTTTTTGTAGTGTTTGCCAAAGAATAAATTTGTTTTATTGGCTGTTAAATTGGTAAATTCCGTTTTTAGAAATATGACTTAGCCCAGCCTTATTTTAAAAATTATATATATTTGCTATAATATGAAATTGTGCAGTTTTTGTTTTTGGCCACAAGATGGTGCTGTTTAATTCGATGATAAATCGAAAAAAAAACAACTTATTTTGATGAGATAGTTTCTGATATTTTGAAATAACAGACCTATAAATTACAGAAGTTGCTTTTTGGCCCTTTTGTTGATGAGTGACTGACAGTTTCCTCTCTGGTTGTGTTTTTCTCCTCTGTAGGGAGACCCAGGTGAAGTGATCTCCACCAACCGTTTTGGAGACAAAGGAGCAGTGGGATTGCCCGGATTGCCAGGAGTTCCTGTGAGTTATTTATATCCTGAAATCTAAAAGATACATTCATAAATACATAGAAACTTCATCAATTTGAACCTCATGAAAACAAACTTTTAAAGTATTTATGAATAATAAATTTCTCATGTCTCAGGGGTCTCCAGGACCCTCCGGTTTGCAAGGTCCACTCGGTCCTCCAGGACCTAGAGGCTACGAGGTAAAGAAGGCTGATAACAAAAAATAATATTCCCGTCGAAATTTGTATTTCATGTATATTTTCATTGCAGCTAAAAGAGCAGTTGAACTGTAAAAGATGTTGAAGTGAACGTTTTGTTTCTGGTGTTCTTTTCCAGGGTCGTCCAGGTTCTCCCGGTCCTCCTGGACCAAAGGTGAGTTCAAATATTGACAAGTCAACAGAGAAACAGTTTAAATCTGATCAAATTAACCAAGACTAGATGATTTACGTATTGTGAAACTGAGAGCTTGTTGGGGCACTCAATGACACGATGTTGACCTGCTTCCTGCAACAGGGAAACATGGGATTGAACTTCCAAGGACCCAAAGGAGAGAAGGTAATTACTAATGCTACCAGTTGAAAGAGTCATCTCGTGTCTTTTTCTATGCTCGATTTAAACCCTTAATCTCATCTGCGGCGCCTCTGCGTGTGAACACAGGGTGAGACCGGTCTGCCAGGACCTCCTGGTCCTCCAGGACAAGTTGGAGAACACAAACGATCACCCGAGACGGAGATTCAGAGGGGAGACAAGGTAATACCACCAACAGAGTGAGAGTGACGCCAGTCTTGTATTAATAACACTGAGATTTATAACTTCGGTTCGGTTGTTTTTAGACTTTAACCAGTTAAAAAGAAGCACAACTTGTTGGGATTTGATCAGACTGGTGACAAAAACACCCCCCAAAAAAGCTAAATAGCTGTAAAGGTGATGAAATTTGTATCAAATAAGCTCCAAACAAAGTCCAAATTAACCTGATTTATATTTGAAAATGTGAACAAATTAGGGTTCATCATTAGGGTACATTATGTATGGTGTCTATATGAATAAATGTAATAACAATTCATGTCAGGCTTTTTATCTGTAAAGGCAGAAATTATTAGTTTTGGAATTTTTGGATGCCGCAACCTTCACTTCAACCACTTGGTGGCAGCAGATAATTTCTGGTTCCATACAGGAAACTAGTATATTCACAAAGAGTTCTTCAAATATTTCTTTACTTTGTTTTGCTCATATATATGTTATATATATGTTACATACTTGACAAATTCTAGAAATGGCAAGAAATGGCTAAAAACAGTACCAGAATGCATTTATGTCTTCATATTTCCTCATGTTGTGGTATAAAACCATTTATAGCCAATACATTACAATAAATATGATGACAATGAGCAGCATTCTGGAAATATCTATGCATTTGTATTTAAACCCTGCTTTGTAGGCATTAGCAACCAGTTAATAATTTTCAGTCAGCTTGATTGAAGTATTGTGTGTTTTCTCTGTAGGGTGACCCAGGACTTCCAGGCCCCCGAGGTGATCCAGGCTATCCAGGACCTCCTGTAAGTATCTGTTCTCAGTGCTCCACATCGTGTACTTCTGTGTTGTTGACGCATGTTTTGTTGTCTTTGTAGGGTCCCTCAGGTGGCCAGAAAGGAGACAAGGGAGAACCAGGAGAAGCAGGCAAACGAGTAAGTAAACACACAAACTGATACACGTGTGTACTATCTGTGAGAACCTTCATTGATGTAGCATTTTCCTGAACATCATCAATCCAAGTCTAATAAGTACTTTCATCTAAGAATCATCTAAGAGCACCTGGAACCCCCCATCCAACATGAAGATGGGGGGTTGGTTTCCAACAGTTTTTGTAACTTTCCACAGCTTAAGCTTTTTGTAGAAGTACTTTCACTTCCCAAATATATCCTCACTTGTAACGTCTAAACGTGGTCCTTACACACACAAATTACTTTTATTACTTCCTGATCACTGCTTTCTTCTATCTACAGGGCAAACCAGGCAAAGATGGCGACCCCGGTTCTGCAGGCTTTCCTGTAAGTAAACAAACCAAGACAATCCATCATTCGTATTGTAATTGAAGGAAAATTAAATCCCTTCCTTGACTAACTTATCCTTTTTCCTCCTTGTTTACTATCAGGGAATCAAAGGAGAATCAGGCCTTCCGGGTCCTCCAGGCAGGGATGGGGAGAGAGTAGGTTTCCTCCAATATTTTTTGTCAAATTTCAAATGATATTCCACAAGTCATACAGTGATGTCATGGATCGTTTTCACAACTGCCCCATGTCCTTCTCTTTTTAGGGACTCAAAGGTGATCGTGGATACCCAGGCCCACCAGGACAGGTTTGTATTCACTTTTTTCTGGAGTTTTGGAGTTTTCAGCAGCATGCACGGCCTTCATCATTAGATATTTTGGTAAATTTCTAGTCCTACTAGCAAAACTGTATTTAAGATGCTCTGCAAGTACCATCTAGTGGCAATACACTCTTCTCACCACTAGGTGGGGACATTTCTCTCTGTCTCCATGCTTTACTTTTCAATTATTTCCTAATTTAAAAAAAAGACTTAAGGCCTTTCGCCCTCCACTAGCATCCCCTTTGGTGGTGAATAATAAACCAAACTTGTAACAATAAAAAGAAGACAAAATATGTTAAGTGCAGTACAACTCTTCTGACCACCAGATGGGGATATTTCCATCTATCTCACCTTTATTTCATTTGTTTTGTTTCTGTAGGCTGACAGTAAAGTGATCGACATTGTATATATATTTTATATTCTTAATTGATTGTCCCACCAACCAGGTGATTGGCGGAGCCACAGGAGGTCGTGCCGGCCCTAAAGGTGAGCCGGGATACCCTGGCTCACCTGGACTCAAAGGAGACAGAGGACCAGCAGGTAAACAAAAATACACCCCTACAGACACAATGCACTCGCATTTCTTGGTCTTACACAACAGTAAACTGAATGTCTTTGGGTTATTGGTCTTTAAGAAATTATTTCCTGAAATTGCAGTGACCCAGTGACAAGAAAACAATTGGCAAACTAATCAATAATTACAATAATTTGTTGCATCCCTAAATGTTTTTGTTTTTTCATTTGTCCTCCAGGTTTATCAGGACCTCCAGGTCCACCAGGAATTCCAGCTACAGGTGGTAGTGGTCAGCCTGGACCGCCTGGCTTCCCAGGAGACAGAGGTCCAAAGGGAGATTCCGGCATTCCAGGAGTGTCTCTGCCAGGTCCCCCGGGTCGTTCGGGATCTCCCGGTGCCCAGGGACCACCAGGTCCTCCTGGACCTCCAGGCTTTTCCACAGCACATCAAAACTGCGCCGCTGGAGAGCCTGGGCGTCCCGGTCTGCAGGGAGAGAGAGGTTACCCAGGAGAGACGGGCCAAAAAGGTCAGAGATGAGATAAAATTTCATCGCCCTGCATGTTCACCGCCAAGCAGAAGACGCTGACCTAAGTGATTTATTGCTGTTTTCAGGTGAGAAGGGCGACACCTGTGTGAACTGCTTTGGCGCCACCAGTGGTATCCCAGGACCCCAAGGACCTCCAGGACAGCCCGGATTCCCTGGTAAACACCACTTGACAGACTGCCACATTAACACCTTCTGATTGTGGTTTGTGCAGATTCATGATTAATGCAGTGATGGGATTATTAACCTTCTCAGTGTGGATGTAACTGATGGGATTGGCCTGCTAGCTTTCAGTGTACTACTGGACCATGCTGTTGGGTTGTCAAGTTTTTCTAGTCACCAATCTGTAATGCCTAGGTTGTTTTTTATTTATCTAGGTTGTTCTTTTCTATTTTATTTCATGTCATTGAGGTTTATACTGTACATACGGGTGAAATGCTGTTGCTGCAATGCAATTTCCCAGTTTGGGATAATTAAAGTATTTTCTAATCTAATCTAATCTAATCTAATCTAATCTAAAACACTGTTTCATTCACATATTCAAATTTTGAACGTGTATTATAAGGGCTCAGTGTATTATGATAGAAGTACATGATGGCCATTCCGATGCTTAGTTATGTCTTATAAGGAATTCTTGGGTTGATACCATTTGTTACACAGATTTTGTACAAGATTTAACCATTTTGACAACATGACATTTGACAATAAGCTGATATGATCTGCCAAAATACAATTTTAAGGTACTAAGACATTGGAGATCATTGTAAACATGAGATTTTCTGTAAGAATTGCGTTTTTCGGCAATTGTATGGCGAGCACTTCTGTTATCACACATGAATACAATTGGGCTCATTGAATCCAAGAGTCTCAATCTTCATATCTATGCAATTCCAATGTTGTCTAGAGGATCTAGTATGCAGAAATATTCAAATTCACTAATATTGTATGAGACAAATAGGCATGTCTGTAAATGGGTGACTCGTGGGTACCCATAGAACCCATACTTGCTCATGAGGAGGTCATTATTTTTATGTTCATGAGCATATTTTGTACACAAAGTTGTCATTTAATATATAAATTAGACAGAACTTAACGTATTTATAATTCCTTTCCTCTCCCCCATCAGGAACTCCCGGCTCCTCAGGTGCCAAAGGAGACAGAGGATTTCCAGGAACACCTGGTAGCGGTGGGCCACCTGTGAGTACTTTTTCCGTAAACGGCACGAATCATCTTAGAACACACATACATGACATAGAAACTGATGCTAATTTGATCATTTCTTTGCTTATCATGTTGTGTTTGTATCTATAAATGAATAAACTAAACTAAAAGGATGTTCTTTGAGCTTTGCTGATTTCCTCTTCTTCTTTTCCTTTCCAGGGTCCCGCTGGTCCTCAAGGTTCTCCAGGATTTCCCGGAGAGAAGGGAGACCCAGGTGATGCCGTCACAGTAAGCGGTGTCAGGGGAGAGAAGGGTGACACCGGATTCCCCGGACCACCTGGTCTGCCCGGTCTGGATGGTAGACCTGGACGTGATGGACAGCCTGGAACTCCTGGACCCAAAGGAGCTCCTGTAGGTGGCTTTCACTTGGTCTGTCCATCAATGAGATTTAGCCATGATCCATTTCATAACTAATATGTGTTTGACAGGGCTCTTTGCTAGTGAAAGGAGAACGAGGAATCCCCGGTGATCCAGGTCCAGGAGGTATTCCAGGAGACAGGGGTCCTCCAGGACCACCTGGCTTTGGACCTCCAGGGGCCACAGGAGAGAAAGGTGTTCAAGGCGTCTCAGGAAGACCTGGAGGTCCCGGCGCACCTGGTAAGATGACGATCTAAATAAGAGCTTTTTTCTGCAGAGAAATATCCTGTAGATGTTTCAAAATAAAAGCTTTCAAGGAAGGGTAGGGAAGGAAATGACGCTAACGAACCATGGAAAACTGGAAAACTGGAAAAAACTGGCTTGATTTTCTCTTCTGGATTTAGGAGTGCATACTCCTTTCTCAGTAATATTATGCTTCTCACAGGTTATTTAAGTACCAGTATCTTTTATCTACTTACTGAAACCATCCAACCATCTTTCTCCATGCAGGTGCTAAAGGTGAACCAGGCCTGTCAGTGGCTGAAAAAGGCTTACCAGGACCCAGAGGACAGGATGGCGCACCAGGACTGCCTGGTCCACCAGGTACACGATAATTATTTCACAATGAAAGACTTGTAATCAAGTTTAAATGTTTCTGAAGTCTGACTGGCTTTTTGTTTGGACTTCTCTCTTGTCAGGTGGCCCAGGTCAGCCTGGACAGCCTGGTTTCCCTGGTTTACCAGGAGCAAAGGGTGATCCTGGACTCACAGGAATTGGACTCCCAGGACCCCCAGGAGCTAAAGGTAAAGACACTCCACCTAAAGTCTTCATCCTGTCCTCTTCCTCTTCCCCTTTTAACCTTCACATTTCTCCCCACAGGACACCCAGGTATACCCGGCCAGCCAGGAACACCTTCAGGACCCGGCAGACCAGGAGTAGATGGACTTCCTGGCCAGCCTGGATTCCCTGGACCCAAGGTAGATAGATAGATACATAGATAGTCCTAGTTTTATTTAACGTTAGCCAAGCAGCAATTTTCACATAGTACCTTGTACTGTACTGTACATCACTCGTTCATCACTGACCCAGATTAACTGTTTTGCCTCCCTTGATTGTGTGTGTTTGTAACAGGGTGAGCCTGGCTTTGGCCTTCCTGGCCCCTCGGGTTTACCAGGAGTACCTGGAGCTAAAGGACACCCAGGACCAAAAGGAGATCCCGGTTACCCTGGTAGCCCTGGTTCATCTGGACGATCTGGATTTGATGGGCCTCCAGGCACAAAAGGTATTCTGCAGTCCTGTTACTGATTTAAGCGATTCGAGGGACATCCGTGTGAGTGTAAAAATAAGAGGGATTTATTGAGTTTGTTTGTTTACCAATGTCAGACCACTGAAAGTGTAACATATTTCCTTGATCAATTACCCTTTCAGCATAAGGCATCTTGGACTTCTGTGCACTTTGCCTGAATTGACCTTTAATTAATAAAATTCACCACAATAACATAGTGACTTTCTCATCTGACTCTGTCCAGGTGAGCCCGGTACACCTGGTATACCTGGAGCCCGTGGCCCGCCTGGATCCCCCACCATTGGCTCACTGGGGCCTCCCGGCCCACCTGGAACCCCTGGCCCAATGGGACCACCAGGTGAGATAGATAAGGCTGTATTTTCCTACAATACCGTTATTACCTGGCACATTGGAATTAAAAGAATGATACTGAGATCCGTTTGTGTTTTTCATTTTGCACTGTATTTGTGCATGTTTTGAAATACTTGTGATTTTGTTTGTCAGTCCCTTTGGACTGTGCATGACTACTCCATGTTTTGAGCTTGTAAAGGTGTCTGGATGTCGTTTTGGTACAGGGGTTCAAACTATATATTGCACACTTTCCATGTGAGCACATGAGCACCCGACTGAGTGTCGAGGGTTTGTCTGGTTGATTGAATGATTTTGTGCGTATCATGGTTACCAAACTACTCGATGTCAACTGTGCCTTGATTTGGGGAACTTTCCCTCACATGTTCATCTTCAGAGCCACCAAAAATGTCACCGCTCTCTCACCCCTTTCTTGGCTAAAAATCACCATATCTCCACGCGTTGTTTGTACCAGCTTCTGTATCACTGAGCAGCAACAACACACCAGGCCTCACCATTTTAACATCACTCAAGCTCTTTCTCTGCGAGCACACCAATCGTAAACTAACCTCAAAGAGTGTTCGGTTCACGAGCGTTTGCGTCAACCTGTTCTCTCACGCTGCCACCTCACCGCTTTAACATCACGCTGCTCTTCCTTCGAATGTAGCCACAAACTAACCCATATCCAATCAAGTCTTCAAATACTCTGAGCATGCATTGGTAGTTTCAGTGTTCCTGGCGACACTGTGACACCATGTTTTTCCTTGAGAGCTTTGGTGCATACTCAGAGTGTTTGGAAACCGGCTTCATATCTATGTTTTAATGCATTTAATGCATTATACTCTGTTCTCCTCATCTCATCTTCGGCTTAATCCAACGCTCCGCCCTCTGCGCTTTGAAAAAACGCCCCTCCCTTACCCACGATGCTCTGATGCCAAGGCGAGAAAGGTATTGTGACCCAATACTGGTTTTGCTTGATGGCCATTTAATGGTGACATATATCACTCGTGACAATGTATTATTGTACTTTGAAACACACTGAAAAAGTGTCATTTAAGATATTATGACTCCATTTGTAACGTGTGGATATTTGCCTGCAATTTTACTGCATTGGGCATGTGTCTTAAGAGTTACGTCTAATTTTGTTGTGGACTCACCACAAGTGTAATAAAGTCCAGACATCATTCAGTAAAAAAACAAAAAAACATTTGTCTTCAAATTATTCATAATCTGGAAATCTTGAGTATCTAAACAATTACATATTGATACCATCATTACAGGGTTCCCTGGAGGAAATGGAGCAAAGGGAGACCCCGGTCCTCCAGGTCTAGACATCCCAGGTCTACCTGGAGATAGAGGAAGTCCTGGTTTCCCAGGATCCCCAGGATCAGCTGGAACTCCAGGACCTCCTGGAGGACCTGGACGGGATGGCCTGCCTGGACTGCCAGGTAAAATATAATGCTAACATAGCCACAGTAGTACTGTCAAAGCAAATGCTAGTGGAGGTGCTATCTCTTTGTCTAGGTGATTCGTTAACTGATAAACTATAGAAATGAACTAGTAGCATCTGATCATTATTACGGTAACTGAGGTCATTCTCTTGACACAACAGATAGGTACATAACGTAGAAGCCTCTACGGAGTCAGATAACAATGTTGGACTACAGCTGTTTGTAGACTAATGACTATTTATGAACATAGAGTTGTTGTGACACTCCTGTGTACTTTCTCTGGCTGAAGTGACCATTGATGAATAGAAATTTCCATAATAGCTTCGTTAGTTGACTGGCTAAGTGTCTAAATATCTAGGTGAATGAGTTGCTGTGTGGTTATTTAAGATGGCTGAGTGTCATGGCAGCTAGATGGATACTAAGAAGGCTACTGTTGGTTGGGTTGGTTAGATTTAGGTACAAGGTTAGAGTTAGGTTAAGAACATCAGGGTAGGCCAATTGGAGAGTATGGCAGGTTATTTCGTCATCATCCTAGGAAAAGAAATATAGCTTTGGGGTAAGTAGCAGCAACTCTCTGGCTGACCATTTGTCTGACTGCGTAACTTTCTGACTCTATAACCGTCTTGCTATACCTGTATGCATGACAGAATTGTATATTTGAACAATTTTTTTTCTTTTGTTTATTTTCTGCTCTAACCTCTCCCGCTTCTTTCTAATGTCTAACTTTTTGCAGGTCAGAAAGGTGACATGGGTCCTATGGGAACTCCAGGACCTTCTGGAGGACCAGGAGGGCCAGGAGGACCTGGTGGTCCCGGACAAAAAGGTATTCACATAAACACACAAACTCCATACCTCACTCTCATATATATATAGATATCACACACAGTATGTCCAAAGTTATGTTTGGTATCGAAGAGTTTCAAAGCCATGAGAAAACATATTGTAGAGCCCACGACAATGAGCAGAGACACCAAATATGTCCCAAAAATAAGAGAATGAGTCAAAATGACAGAATAAATAAATAAATGACCGTGCTAAATATTTCCAACTTTCTCCTCTCCAGGTGAACCTGGATTCTCAGGCAGAGATGGTTCACCTGGTGGTCCCGGAGCTAAAGGCGAGAGAGGCGACATCGGTGTCCCAGGACCCCCAGGACCAAGCGTGACATCACAAGCCATAAAGGGCGGCAAAGGAGATCCTGGACTACCAGGTACAGCTGAAAACGCCTTCACTGCCTCTCAACAACTGATTTTTACTTCAGCCTTAAGATCTTATTCTTCTCAGAAAATATGAAAGATTAATGACGAAAAAAGGTAAAAAACAAGTAGGTAAACAAAATTACATTACATTACATTATGTTTGTGTGTGTGTGCTTTTCAGGTGTACCAGGTATTCCAGGTCCGAAAGGTGCCTCTGGTGTCCCTGGTGACCCTGGAGTGCCAGGATCAGATGGACGCCCTGGACTCCCCGGACCACCAGGTAAGGGTTTATTTCCTAACACACATGCCCATGCATACATAAATACACATTTCCTTTTTAACGTGCTGTTTCCGTTGTACTGCAGGTCCTAAGGGAGATCCTGGCATTCCAGGAGGCCCAGGTAGTCCTGGAGGGCCAGGACCGAAAGGCGGCATGGGAGAAATGGGATTTCCAGGTGGGTTTGAATGGGATTTTTCGTCGACATTAGCGACTAAAACAACACCTGATTTCTTCGTCACAAATGCTGATGTCACACTTCGATGATGTTACAGGACCATCAGGACAGAAGGGTCTACCAGGTCTGCCAGGTAGGTCTGGATCTCCGGGACAGCCAGGAGGACCTGGTTTCCCTGGACCCAAAGGTGAACCAGGCTCTGCTGGAGTTGGACCACCAGGACCACCCGGATACAAGGTATAAGATGTAACCAATGGAATTTCCTACTACAAAGTGCAATTTTAGGTTCATACTTCATTTTATTATGACTCTCATAGGGTGAACCAGGCCAGCCAGGGTTCCCAGGAAGTCCAGGACTTAAAGGAACTCCAGGATCACCTGGTCTCCCTGGTGTATCAGGAGGACCAGGTACCAAAGGCGACCCCGGCCAGCCAGGATTCCAAGGTAAATCTGACATTTGACTACAGAGCATTCAGGGAAGACCAAAGCTGGGTACCGATACTGGTCCGGTCAGCTCCACACTTCATTTTAATGATGTTATCTACTTGTACTATACAGTATATCATTTTATCTTTTGAAGTAGCTTGAGCTTGAGTAGTTGAGCTTAAATCTTGCAAGTTTATGAGCAGGTTTTTTAGACAATTACAAGAAGCATCGTGGCATGATGGTCTTTTGTTGACTTTGCAAGACAGATCCATTGTTGACTGACTGACTGATCTTTCTAACTGGACTGGCCTCAGTAGTCATCCGTTGCTTGCGTTAACTGATGTGTTGTTCATCTCCTGTTCTTCTGTCAGGTCCTCCTGGTACTCCCGGTCCTAAGGGTCTCGACGGTGGGCCCGGTGGTCCAGGTCTCCCTGGATCTCCCGGTAGACCAGGAGAGTCCGGCCGACCTGGAGCACCAGGGTTGCTAGGAGAGAAGGGTCAGCCAGGTCGGGATGGGATCCCAGGACCAGCTGGAGTCAAAGGAGATCCAGGTAAGTTAAAGAAATTGAGTTACTGTATATTCATAGCTGTCAACATGTGTTTGGTTGCTTCGCTTCAGTTTTGTTTACATCTGATTCACCTCTGATTCGTTTCTACTCCAGGACTTCCTGGTTATGGTGGTCCTGGTCCATCTGGTCTTCCAGGGTTGCCAGGTGAGGTTACCACACACTATGTGTAACATTTGCGCTTGTTGTGATTATTGTCTCTGCAGTGATATAACAATTTTTACCTTATCTGTCTATGTGTTCAGGTTCAAAGGGAGACCCAGGTCCCCCAGGCCAACCTGGCAGTCCTGGTTTCCCTGGCACTAAAGGAGAGGCTGGTTTCCCCGGCCCTCCTGGTTCCGGAGGCAACAGCGGCCCTCCTGGGCCACCAGGACTTCCTCTGCAGGGTCCCAAAGGCCTCCAAGGACCTCCTGGACCACCTGGAAGAGCAGGTAAAGGATTTAGATTTAGTATTTGCCACCATATTTGTTGCCAGAAATTGCTGCCTGGTTTTCTGATCCGTCAGACCTGTGATGGTTTGTTTTACTCACCTACAGTAACAGGTGGGAGGTGGTCATTATGTAGAACATTCCAAATAATATTAGGTTGGTGAATTAAAGTGAATTCAACAACATTATCCAAATGATCGTCAGTTGCTGGAGTCCCTGTTAAGGACAGGAAATTAAAGCAACACTGTGTAACCTTTCAACCGTAAACTAACTAAATAACTGACTTGACACCTGACCCACCCTAATCAGGTGAATGATGTCATTCGTTCACATTATGTAATTTTGTGCTGTGGGTACGATCATCCACGAGAAGTACGTGGCGCTTTACTGCCATAAAGTTGCGCGCCACCAACTATTTCACTGATTTTGGTGAGACTGGTGAAATCGCAAAAATACCAATTTCTATGCAATGTCGCTTTAATAACTAGAATTTAACTTTAAGATAAACTTTAAAGTGTTACTTATTGAAAGACATTTTAAATTCCAGAAACCTGGTTTTATTACATCTAATAATGAGCTCGTACTTAATGTTGTAAAACAACTTCTGAATTTACAGCAGAAACATTATATGTGCAAATTAAGGAAAATACAGCACTGATGAATGATGGTTATCATTAAGTGAGATCATTCAGTTCACCTTATGAGCGAAAACCAGACAGCAAATGGCAGAAACTCCACTTTCAATGTGAATGCTTCCATCTCCATGTCAATTGATTTGCATGGGACGTTGCTGCACCACCAATGACGTAAGAACAGTCAATGTTTGAGCACCACCTGTCCAGTCATTGTCGAGAACACAAATTTTTGCAATGCCATGCACACTCCACAGCACCTCCCCAATACCTTTTCACCAGGAAACGTCGGGGACGCTCCTCACACCAATCATTTTGTGTTTGTCACAAGGTTTTGGCCACGCCCCCCAAAAAGAGCATGTGTTTAAGCCACTTTCTTGTCTGTTTCATCATCAAATTTTTTTCTTTTAGCCACCAATTCATCCTACCTCATGTCTCCTCACCCCCTTACCCTCTTCTCCTGATCAATGGGGCTAAGCTGTAATCTATCCATTTGTCCACAGCCATGATGTATGTGTTCGTGTATCCTCGTCTTTTTCCCTGGTCATTGTAACAACAAAACGTGTGTGTCTGATGTTTGTGGTTGTGTTAGATCATCCTGAAGAAACGTTGAAACAGCTGAGTTTGGGACAAACTCAAAAAACTCTCAACTGCAACTTAAAAATAGAGTTCAGCATAGTTTTTGTCTCCTGAAAACCTGGTTTCAAGTCTTCTTCTAGTATTATTTATTAAAAGTTTAATACTCAAAAGCAGCCTTTAACAAAAATATTATTTGTATTGGTGCTGATATGGCTAGTCTAGGTGAGTGATTACCATAAACAATAAACAGAGTCGCGTTGAGAGTGTTGGAGGTTTGCTTCTGGCTCAGCTGTCCTGATGTGGTTTGTCACACCAATCAGTCATCTGCATGGGCACTGTTGGTCCCACACACATTGTGAACAAGCCTAATACAATGCTGGAAAGAGTGGACAACCCTGACACACACCTCAAGAAAATATAGGGTATGCTTCCTAATCCTTCAGTTTATCTGAAAAATTATCGAATTTGGACATGCAAATTTGGAATTTGACAGTTAAAATGCAGTGAATTTGGAAACGTGTAGTACTCTTATGTAGAGTTGCTTTTATTAGGGTAGATGTAAGATGTAGACTTTTTCAAAAGTATATGTCAGCTCTGACCGCACACTAGTGCTGTGTTAGGCTTGTAAAGAAACACTCAGGTGTTTTTCTGAGTGTCAAGGTGACAAAATGAAGCTATGACATTTTACCCCCTGTTTTCCTTTGGCTTGGCCTCACCCAATGTGGTGTGGCCCCGCCCTCTTCATGTGATGACACGTGCATCCGGGGACCGCAGGCCCCTCAGGTCAGATCAACGGCATCCAGACTTCTTCTGCACGTTCCTTACAGTGCATCGACTGCGTTTAACACCACTTTCTGATCTAGCGGGAACAAATGTCACTGTATTTTTCTCATTTCTGACTCTTATTTCTTCTTGATCACTGTCTTCTTTCACTTTCTGTGCACACTGATGGTAGTATAATGCACCTTTTAACAAGTAAGCACCTTTTTTTAAAAACGTTTTTAAAAGTTTTCTGGCACATGTAGCATGTTATCAGGATCACATGGAGCTACTTTCAAATACCAATCATACAGAATGTGTTATGCATATAGCATCGTACAGTTTGTACACAAAAACACACCATTTAACTAACTCGCCTGAAACATTAACTCATTGTTTTTAATTTGTATCACATACTGTAACTCCAGTTCTGTTGGATTTTACTTCAATTTGATTGTATATAAAATTTTCGGATTATAAGATTATTATAACATACTGCGACTTAAGGTATTGCTATAGCATCCATCAGCATCTCCCAAATCTCTACAATTTGTCCTTAGGGAAACACAAATGTATCATATTTCATGTTGATCCGTCCCAGGAGATGAAAAGACATTTCCTTTAATCCTTGGTTGTATCTCATCTAAGAAGGTTCTTCGGTTCTTCAGAGAAGACTCTTTGATCAGAGGTGAAACATCTACAACTAAGTCCAGTTGTCCAAGATTTAATACTTCTGAAAGATGAATGTAAAGAGGTCCCCAAAGTCAGTATGATTCATCCTCTGAGAACCATGAATGTCTGAACAATTCGCATGGTAGACATTGGGACTACATGGTCAGCATATTAAACTGCTAGTCTACTAGTTTTTTCCTCAGTGAGCACAAATAATTGTAATCTTTTTTCTACCATGTGACCTCCAGTGATATTGGAGCAAATTTTGAGATTTGGGAGTTGCTGGGTGCTACCAGCTCCTCAGCATTAAGTTGATAAAACAAACAGCAGTGTGCAGTGTAGACTTTCTTGACTGATGCTTGTTTCTAAACATCCTCTTCTTTTTGCCCTGTGCCGTCAACCCGGCTTCGCATTCCCTGGGAATTCTGGGAACCCTAGGTCCTCCAGGTTAGACTCCAGTGGTTTGATGGTTCATGTGGTCTTGAATGGGGAATTGTGGGGAAAATTGTGAAGTTTAAAGTGGGTTTTAATGTATGTGCCATGTTCATTTACTATTTCTTTACCCAACAGGACAGGCTGGACTCTTAGCATTGCTCATAATGATCCAAACACATACATAAAAGAAAACATACGCACATTTAGTGCAACTGTGTTACTGTTGTACAAGGTCATCTTCACCTGAAGAGTTTTGAGGGAACGAAACAGTGCTGTTCTTTTCTTGTCTTTCTCCTTCTTCTTTTTCATTTCCTGAGTTTATCTGAGGTAAAACTGCTCTGTAGGAAACAAATTATCCAAGGTGGCTAGTAACATTACTTAATGTTCCATAAATTGTTAGCTGAATTTCAATGACAGTGTCAACCGCTAGATGATTTCAAACAGCTTTTTCATTGATAAATGGAAACTAAACTGATCCCAAACATTGTGAAAAGGTATTGTGTTTTTTTTTGTGTGTGTGTGTATTTCTCCATCATTTTGTACCTGATCTTTGATTTTTTTTAATGTCTGCATATGTAGGTGGACCTGGCCCACAGGGACCCCGTGGTCCCCCAGGAAGTGGCGGCGTTAAGGGAGAGAAAGGTATTCCCGGCGCTATTGGCCAGCCAGGCTTCCCTGGACAGAAGGGAGATCCTGGTAGTTCCGGATTCCCAGTAAGATAGTTTTGTTAAATTTGCTGTAAAATGCTTTAAATGTAATTCATCTGTGATCTAACTATCTGAACCTCTTCATTACCAGGGTCCCTCTGGTCTTCCCGGCGGTTCTGGTACAAAAGGAGATGTTGGTCTGCCTGGTGTTCCCGGATTCCCTGGTCAGTCCACAATACTGTAACAGCATTTTCTGATTCTTCCTACAATGCAAAAATATGTTTTGATGTTATGCATAAGCAAAGCCCAAAGATTGTTTCATTTGACTTTTTACCAGGACCAAAGGGAGACCCAGGAATTCCCGGTGGCAGTGGACTCCCTGGAGATCCTGGAGATGTCGGAGTCACTGGTGCGTGAACACATTTACATTTTTAGTTACAGTAAATAGTGATCTGAACTACATACGCATCGTAAAACACTACTGTTGGTATTGCTTAGAGTTAAATGATTATTTTCCCTCGTAATATTTGATCTCTAGGCCCTCCTGGTGACCCTGGTGTACCTCCGACTCCCATTGTGGTAAAGGGAGAGCGCGGACCCCCTGGTGTTCACGGTCAGCCTGGTGGTCAGGGACTACCTGGTTCTCCTGGACGTGACGGACCTTCAGGTGGGTAAATGTGGACTGTCCTGCTCACATACTGTATTCGTGTCCAACCTTTTGAAATTTGAAGAAATTCCAGCATCAGACATGGTCAGCTCATCTAACAATGACGAGTCTTCTCTCTTTCTGCTCTAAGGTCTACCTGGTAACCCTGGAGAACCTGGACCAGAGGGTCCTCCAGGCTTCAGCGGCCCACCTGGCAGAAAGGGAGACAACGGACCTGCTGGTCAGCCTGGTGAGTGAAACAGGAATAAGCAAAAAAATAAACATAAGCAATGATTTTTGACGATGTGGTGACGAGTGATGACATGAGGCTGATTTAGATCCAATCTCTAACATATGCCTTTCTCCTGATCTTAGGTCAGCGTGGCTACCCTGGTCCTCCTGGTTCAGATGGTCCACAGGGTCCTCCTGGTCTTCCAGGATCAGTGTCTGCAGCCCATGGCTTCCTCATCACCCGACACAGCCAGGGTCAGGATGTGCCTTTCTGTCCCGAAGGAACTAACCTCATCTACGACGGTTACTCCCTGCTGTATGTGCAGGGCAACGAGAGGGCCCACGGACAGGACCTGGGTATGAAGGATTTTTTACTAAGCCTTTATTTTATCAGAAATTTGCATCAAACATTTGACCTCCTTCGTCCGCTGTTCCAGGTTCGGCCGGCAGCTGTCTGCGCAGGTTCAGCACCATGCCCTTCATGTTCTGCAACATCAACAACGTTTGCAACTTTGCCTCCCGTAACGACTACTCCTACTGGTTGTCTACACCTGAGCCCATGCCCATGTCCATGGCCCCCATCACCGGAGAGAGTATCAAGCCTTACATCAGCAGGTAAGGATGACCGCCTACCATGAGCTGGGATCTGCTCAAGGTTTCTGCCAGTACTTGCTCATGGTGGGGATTGTTGAGTCTGTAAATAATATTAGAGGTATGGTCTAGACCTGCAAGATGCACGCCGTTTAGCTTTACATTTCTACGTTTGTCTAGGTGTTCAGTTTGTGAAGCTCCAGCCATGGTGATCGCAGTCCACAGTCAGACCATCCAGATTCCTACTTGCCCTGGGAGTTGGGAAGCTCTGTGGATCGGCTACTCCTTCATGATGGTAGGACGTTAACACATTCTGTAGCCCATAATTCTACAGATACATGTTTTACCCAACTTTTACCCTAACCTTAACTTAAACCTAATGCTAGTAACCAAACCAAAGAGGTTATGCACCATGTTTCTCTCCAGTGTCACTTTATCTGTCTGACTTTCTACACTGATGCATTTCCGATGCTTTAATATATTTAATATATGGTGTACAGTCGTGCAAAGCATAACCAGTCTTCCCTTTCGTCCCTCAGCACACTAGCGCAGGTTCAGAAGGCTCCGGTCAGGCTCTGGCCTCCCCTGGCTCCTGCCTAGAGGAGTTCCGCAGTGCTCCCTTCATAGAGTGCCACGGCAGAGGGACATGTAACTACTACGGCAACTCCTACAGCTTCTGGCTGGCTACTGTAGAACCCAGTGAGATGTTCAGGTATGGATGAATTATATGATTTAGTGATTAGAAAAGCTATTGCATGAAACCAAAGAACACACGGACATGGAAAGTAAAGGCAGAATAACAAGACACAAGATGTGAAACTAATCAGGATGGAACAGACTGCGCCGAAATTGGCTTTCAAATGTTTTCAGGGTTTCAGTGAGAAAAACTTGCTCCCTGAAATTTGTCAGAAAATCTTAAAGACATAAATTTATAAGGAAATGCAATTTATTTAGCATTTTCTGTCTTTTTCTTGTGATTTCATGTCTCCAAGACTTTCTTAACCACCTTTACCCTTTGCCACTTACAGGAAGCCCCAGTCAGAGACTCTCAAGGCGGGTAACCTACGGACGCGCGTTAGCCGTTGCGTGGTCTGCATGAAGAGGACGTAACAGCACTCGAAAGCCTGATCGATAACAAGAGATGATTGGATGACGGGGGGGAAGACAAGTAAATAGGCCCTTGTGGCGACGAGGTGGAATTCCAATGGTGCATTGTCTTCCGGGAAAAAAAAAAACCCAACAAAAAAACTACAACTAAAACAATGGTGCTACTGTGCAACACAGCTTTTAAAAAAAAGGAAAAAAAAAAGAAAAAAAAAAAAAAAAACTAAATCTTACATTTAGTCTTTGTTTTTCTTCAGAAGTACCTCAAATGAAAGCCGAAAAATATCCACTAAATGGTGTGCCAAGATGGATGTGTGAAAACAAAAGTGCATTTTTTCATTTCTTTTCCCTTCTTTCCCAAAAGTTTCTCTTTTTATAACAAAACAAAATCACTTTTTTTGACAAAAAAATGTGATACATACAAGTGCTCTTTTTTTTTCTGTTGTTTTTTTGTTTTGTTTTGTTTTTGGCCTTATTGATGAGGAGTGGATGATCTCCACGGTTACCAAATCGGCACTTTGACTTCGGAACATCCAAGATGAGAGATGCACTGACGATGAGCTTTCCTTAGTGAGACTGGCTGCCTTTTTTTATTTTATTTTATTTTTTTTATCATCACTAGCTCTTCATTCACACACTCGTTCTCTCTTCTCTCTCCGTCATTTTTCTGTCGTTTTTTTTAACGTTACATTCGGTGGCACTAACACTGCTGTAGCACGCCTCCTAACCATCAGCCTACACCTTCTTTCTCTTACTTTTTTTTTTTTTTTTGTAAGTAATTAAATGTGTATATTGTGTAAAACACCTTTTGTTTTTAGTGTATTAGGTCCTGAATCTGTACCAGTTCTTTGTTATAAGACAATTTTTCCAAGTTCTTTTTTAGCTCACACACACACACACTCACACACAGACACACTCACACGCACACACTCATTCACTTCATCTCTCACTGACACACATCGACTCAGATATTGTACAAAGTAAGGCTTTTATGAATGAAACAGTATTTTATATATAATAAATATATATTTGAAAAAAGAGGATAAAAGGTATATACTTTATTCGGCTGTGGGGAGATTGTTCGCTGTTTTCAAACACAAACAAAGGTCAGGCATTTTAACGGAAAACTAAAGCTAACTACTGAGCACAGACAGAGCCATTTTCCCTAAAACATAACAGTCTTGTATGATATTAACGACGCCAATCGCTTAAATCTTTTTGTACTCAATTTGTAGAATTAATAAATGTTGAACTGAAATAAAAGGGGATTTGCTTTTAGGTAGTCTAATGATTGGGGGAATGTTACAGATATTTGTGCAAGAGAAAAAAAAAGAGGATTCTAATTAAAATCTTGGCTCCTTGATTAGAAAACCGTGATATTTGTTTTGTGTTTTTTAACATTTCCAGGTGCTGGGCTTTGCTATAAAACAAAAAAAAAAGGGGGCCTGAAGTTTTTGGGGCCCATTTTTTTTTCTTGCACCCCAAAACTTTCACACCCACTTTCGCTGGCTTGAATTTGTATCCAAAAATTGGTTCAAGTGTTCACACTCGACCCCTGTTGAAAACGCAGGTGGAAGTGTCTGTACATTTAAATCAGGTGTTAACAGTCCCGTGTGACACTCACTCTCGCGTCAGGTGGACACACACTCCTGATGTACTGTAAGTCTACAAGAGCTGTTTTAGGGGGGAAAGAAATGTTTTTCCTGTGATTTTATTGTTATTTTTATTTTTTCAAAACTGCTTTTATGAATTCTAATTTTGTCAACCTGGGGTACGATTAAAAATGTGTATTTGTTTTTTGTTTTTTTTCTTTTTTTTTTTGTTTATTTTTCATGTTATGTTATCCAGAAGTTGTTATAAACTTTTAAGACTGAAATAAATACTATGTCCAAAGCTCTGTCTGCTGATTATCACCAGGAGAGTACAGCTGAGTCTCCTACAATCGTTCATACAAATAATATTTTGCAAGTGCCACAACAAACTTTGCAAAATACATCCATGTGTCTGAAATGAAGCCAAAAACTACAGTTCCTTAAACGTCCACATGAGGCATGTGGCTCCAGAAGTGAGTCAGTCTCCATAAGTCCCCATGTTAAAATGTCCAACTTCACAGCAGAAATAAACATGTTTACAGCCTGGTACAAAAAACAGTTTTGGTCTGTATAGCTAATTTCCCCGTTCATGACAACTGTACTGAGGGTGAATCTTTATACAACTCACCTGTTAAAATGATATTAAGACTTAAAGTTATGCAGAATTAAGAGCGTAGCTGTTAGTAAGTAAGTCATTGTTCGGTTGTCGATGAATTATAGAGTGATATGGTATTGGTTTAAGTCCCTTTATGACACGGCTGACATGTCATCTAGCCTGTGGTTAGACATAATTAAGATAATGTGCATAATCATCTGATCTATCACATGACAAGAAAAACCTTCCTCATGATGAAATCGAAAGAACTGAACAAGGTAAGTGGTGTTGAGGTCAATCATGAGATGCACACCTGTTTCCCCCGAACATGGAACAAGTAACAGGATGATGAGTAAGTGTTTTGACTATTTTTAGGCAGTGATAACATGTATGTTAAATCAGCAGTGTTTTTTTTAGACAGAGTTAACTTCCTTTGTAGCTGGTAACTTATTGTCTGCGTCCCAAGTATGACGCCAACCCAGCAGCTAATTGGCTTCATTTAGGTGGAAATGGCTGATAAAGAAACAATTGGTGGAGGTGTGTAGTGTATATAACTCTTTTGTTTATTTTAGTTATCTCTTCCTTGTATATCACAGATGTTTTCTAATTCTACATTTTTAGTACTGTTATTATCTACTTTGCGTACTTTGTGTGAGCTGCTGTAAAAAGTCAGTTTGTGGGAAGTCTATCTTATCTAGCTTACACTGAACTGCAGTCGTGATTTGCATGTTTATCTCTGTTGCTGGGGAAACTGAAAGGCATGCTTTTATTAAAGTAGAATGAGGAAGTAGAAGTTTAAAGGTGCGATAAAAAAAGAAGAAGTGGTGTAGCTGATTACAGCTGGGTAAGTCCCAGGTTATTAACGTATAATCAGAAACACAGGGAAACTACCTGCACGGTACTTCTTGTTATGTTCAGTTCAGACCTGTTAGTTTTTTAAAAATTCCAAATCTATGTTTTGGTATCAGTGAAAGACCGGTGAGGTTTCATTTGTTGTGTGTATTTATGTAAATGTTTTCCTGCGTGTAGACTCGGGATCTCGGATCGGGTTTAGTTTATTAGAAAGAGAGAGAGAAGAACACAAAACAGACAAACAAAGATAAACAATGTAAAAAATAATGAACGTTTCCTCAGTTTAATACAGAAAATTATACACAGTATAAAACACTGGCTGTGTTGTCTCCTCTCAGGTGGTCCACGGTTGGAGAGTTGAGTAGATGGTCGCCGTAGGATCCATTTCTGAGGAAGAGACGCATGCAAACTATTAAAAAGCTTCGATTTCTGTCAAATGAAGTCAGTTCTGTGAGCATCACGAGTGTCACTTACATTTTCAAAAGAAAAAAATAGATGAACAATCACAATAATCAAGTGATGATGTAATGTAAACTCTTTAGATATGACCGGGGAGGTTAATCTATGATAATTTATCAACATTTGTTTGTTGACTTCCCTCTCTGAAATGTAGTGGAGTAGAAGTATAAAGTTACAATAAACTGAAATACTCGAGTAAAGTACAAACCCCTCAAAATTGTACAAAATTGTACTTGAATAAATGGAGTTAGTTACTTTTCACTGCTGCCTTCATTGACTTTACCTCACTGCTGCACTCGTCAATGACAACAACTCTGTTTCGTATCAAGACGTAACAGACCTGCATCATCAACACTCCCATTGCCACAGCTGCTCAGCTGCAAACAAAGACTTTCTGTTAAGATAAGACTTGTTGAGACTGATCCCACGCAGGGGAAATTCTAGAAAATCTAGAAAGTTAGGTAACAAAAACTTCCGTCTATTCAGGCCATTATACACTAATGCAAACATAATTATACATATTATATTCTGTCATATTCTGTAAACAGCCCCTGAAATCGGACACACCTTTGGACTTTTGAACACAGACTGAAACTGGGAGGGATGACAGTATCTCTCTAGACATACCAAAACAATTACAGTACATGTGGTAGACAGGTATTTCACAACATGTTAGTGAGATAAAGGAAGGCATTGTCTTTACCGTGAGAGCAAAAGAGCTTTGTAAACAGCAAATTTCCCTTCTGCTATAAGTCTGTAGGTCACTATGTCAGTGGAAATTAAATAAACTGTCCTGCTTCCTTGTACATCCATGTCAACTGTGTGTGTGTGTTTGTGTGTTACCTCTGTGCGTCTTCGGCTGAACGTCCTGAGTGATGATGACATCAACGTATGACACATCAGAGTTGGTTTCACCTGCAGCACAGTTCAGTTCTCACTGTTTAATTCAATAATAATAACCATTTAATAAAATACTGTAGAGAAGTGACACAAACTGTTGCATCACTTGAACTTTTTAACTTGCGGCAATAAGATAAATATAAAAAAAACACATGTTGCCATTCATAATTAATTACTTATTTATTTACAAGATGTTGTAAAAATATCCATCATTAACTGAGGGATAAAAACTATATATATTTTTTGAAGGTCGCTGTGTGTGACAACATACATTCCGCACGGCAGCCACACACGTCATTAGAACACAAAACAAACATATTTCATGAATGTTATTGGAATGTTTACTTTTAATATCACGATAAGACGCAGGTAGTGACATGCCCAGTTTGTTTGAACTATAATTAGCCGAGGTGTTCAGTGATCGTTTTATGAAACAATTCATCCGTTGCAGATCAGGAATTTAGAAGACGTCATGATGATCTAATAAAAGATGCTGTTACTTCATTACTTTCTTTATCTTGTCTCAAAAAACAAATAAACAAAAGGTCTTCGTTCCCTCGTTATTGTTCAGTGGTAGCTATTCATGAAAATATTTTTTTTATTTGTCCATAAGATACGTCATACTGTCTCATTTCGTTCTCCGCCCTGTTTATTTATTTTTTTTATGCTCTTATGCTCAGGGGAGTGTTGTGCAGGGTGCAGGGGAATGCTAACAGGGAGCGGAGCCAGTGTCATGACAGAACAGGAGCTGAGCAAGTGGGCAATGTAACTAAAACTGCTGGGTAATCAGTGCATTTGTTGGGGACTATTTCCAGGGGTGGAATGACACACATTTGGTACCTTAGAGTGTATACAGGACTGAGCCAAAATGTGTGTGTTTATGGTAATGAGGGAACATGTGGTGCACTGTAACCATGAGGCTCATTGATGGGTCAAAATTTGTTGTTGGTTTTTGGTGTTTTAAAGGTATTAACACAGTTACTGCTGTTGTATGACATGCTAGCATTTTAACACAGAGGTAACCCCGAAACTGTGTATAAAATGTCACTCTGTTTACGTGAAAACATACTGACCTTTGCGACTCCTCCAGAGGCACAGCAGCATCACCGAGGCAAACGAGAGGCAGACGCCCACCACAGGAAGAACAATGTGTGCAAGAGGGTAGTGAAAAGATTCAGGACGCCCGGCTTCAACACAGCACATGAAAAAAACCACAGCATGGCCTCAATGCAAACACAACAACAGCTCTCGTCTGTATGATTAGCATATAAGATCTGCCAACATGGCTGAAGCTCGTCTCACCTCTAACGGCCAGCCAGCTGTCCGGAGATTCTCCAGCTCCGGAGATCTTACACTTGTAGACACCTTCATCGGACGTGGAAACACTGTGGATGGTCATGTTTCCTGTAGAGCTGCTCCCAATTAGGACGTCGTCTTTATAAAATTTAGTTGTCAGATTAGAGGAGGAAGTCATTTTATTTGTGCAACACAAAGTCACAGTTTCTCCCTCCTGCACAGGATGGACAGGACTCTCCAGGATCACATGACCACCTGAACGAACAGACCAGCAGAAACAGTTTGAATAGAAGCTATCTGGTATCTTCGCACATAACCACCCATTAAAATGTGTTTTGTACAGATACAACAACATGTTCATTGCTGCACTAGGGCTATTTTGTTACTTTTAGATGTTTTTAGTTGGATTTTACATTTTTACCAACGCTGGCTCTGGCTCTGGGGGTCGTTCCACCACTTTGGGCCCCACAAAAATATCTCAACAATTCTTGGATGGATTGCCATGACATTTTGTACAGAAGATAATTCATAATAACCTTTGGCATCCCCCTGACATTTCATCCTCTCTCACAAATTGAGACACAGTCTTATTTTTTTCCCCTAAAAGGCTAAATCTGAGATGCCGTTGCACACTTGGCTGCGGTCGATAGTTTTGTGAAACCCACCGGTCACAGTGATGTTGACAGCGTTGCTGCACTCTCCAGCTCCTGATTCACACCAGTACACTCCAGTGTCTGACTGGTAAACAGTATCAATGAAGCACTTTCCCCGGGTTGCGGCACACTCTTCGTTCATATGTCTGGATGTGTTTCTTATAACTCTCCATTCAGATGAGTTTCCATGCTCCCCACAGCTCAGGGTAACGGACTCATACCGAAAAAACTGGATTCTGTTGGGAAAGACGCTCAGCGACGCTGCAAGAAACATGTATGCATTTTGTTGTTTTCTTGTTTCACTACAGAGATGATTTGAAAAATAAATGAATAGATTTAAGCTGCTTAAAGCTCCCCAGTTCTCCTCAACTTTTATGCAGAACAATCGTTACGTCCATTGTTGGGGTTGATGAGAATAAAGTCAAATTGGCACTTGCCATCAACCACAAGGCAAAGCAAAACCAGACCCAAAGTTAACACCATCTTCCGCTTCAAAACTTTTGCAGCTGCACAATGTTTCTTAGTAGTAGACGTTATAAAAACTTCACACATCGCCCACATATCAAACTAGTTGCTTTCAGCCTGAAGTACCATTGAGATCATTAAAGATATGGTTGCATCCATTTGCAGAGTCAAACAATATGCAGATGATATCTCGTTGTGAAGTGGAGCAAATGGTTCGGTGTTGGCCTGTTTATGGTTTTGTTCTCCTTTGTTACAGGGCTTCTCTTGCTGAAATGCAAGTTCATAAACATAAAAACAACATTTCCAGGGATTTGTTTTCACATAAAACAAAAATCAAAAACTTTGGGGCATCACATATAATCACTATAGCGTGACATAAAGTTCTTAAAACATAAAATGAACATTGTCAACAAGAAAGCTTGATAGTTATAAAGTATTGGGACAAAAAGGTAACTAAGTACTAGTGCTTTGTAGTAATAATAATAATAATTATGTGGTTTTCATAAGACAATTTGCAGAACATTTTGTAAGTACTAAAAATACTATTGTAACAAGTACAGGCTTTATTAGAGTTATATATTATAATAACTAGTAAACTACTATAAAATAACAATTTTTAAATTAAATAAATAAATGTTTTTATTTTCTAAAATTAAGTACAAACATATTTTCTGATAGACCAGTACTTTATTTTTTAATCCACAGACTTCTCTTAAAAAAAATCACAAAATATTCTCGATAAAAAGTTTTAAATTAAAAACAGACGCTAACATTAAAGGCGCTCATAATTATCAATGCGCAACACAAACACACACTCATATTGTACAATCAGATTATGCATAAACAAACATATAATGCTCACCGATGATAGTGCACAGTGTCGTGATCTCCATGCTGCTCAGGCTGACTGATCGAGAGGGGCTGCATCACACCCCTGAACACACTTCATGTCAGGTACTCGTGTAGACCTCGTTCGCGCAGGATGTGTGTCGGCTTTACAGTATAAAACCACAAATGTCAAATGTTTTACTTTCTTTAACATGATGACACAAAATGCTTTGTCATGTAAATAGGAAGCTTTGATTCGCTTCTGAATACTAGACAGGAACACAAAATTTCAATCAAGTTGAACTCATAACCTCCGAGTTATGATGAATGGGTGATGAAATAGATATTTCAGCAGTTGCTGTTGCATCAGTTGGAGACTCAGAGTTAATATGTGCAAGTGTCACATAAACTTGGCAACATTTTGTCTGCACTGTAGTTGTTCAAACCACATTGAGCGTGGTTATTCAAATACATTTTATATAAAAAATCATATTACCTTCATTTGTAGGCTTTTTCAAGAAATATTACCTTTTAATGGTGAAAAGAAACTTACTGACACATCAAAGCAGCAACTCCTAAAGACTGTTTAACAATAGGGAATAGCAGTAGAAGTATAATATCAGCATGTTAGAGCCAGTTAATCACATTTTTATGTTTTTATTTTATGTTGCATTTGCTCTTGTGGCTGACACATTTTCTATGAGCTCTGTGCAAAGGTATGATGCAAAGACAACTTCAGCTTTTGCAACCAGAGAGAGATTTATTCTCATAACGCAATAATATCAGTAGAACAACATCACCCGACCAGCTTTCTACACGCACACCCTCTCCTCGGCACAGCCTGCAGCCGACTGCTGAGAATAGCACGAGTTCACAGGAAGTGACAGCACCGAAATGTCAAAGGTCAAACTAAATAGAAGCTCCTCAAAAGAAATATACAAGAAACTAGTTTATACAAAAAAAATAAGAACAAAATGTGAACAGAAATGGCTCATTGGTGCATCAGTTACACATAATAGATTTGTTCTTATGGCAGAACATAATAATATACAAAAGTTGGTTTTTAGAATGTTAGTCAATATTTGGAGTTTCAAGTAAAAAAGTTACATTCATATCAAAGTTAGATTTAATTAAGCAGAAAATGGGACAAATTAAGACATGCCTTTGCATTTATTTGTAACACTGTGGCCTTATCAGGTTCAAATTTAGTTTTAAAGGTCCAGTGTGTAACATTAGAGAGGATCTATTAGAATAAATGGAACATTATATTCATTAGTATGTTTATAATTCCTTTTTTTAAAGGGAAGGGGGGGTATTATACCGAGGGGGATAAAGTTGGTTGCAATTTGCAGCCTCACCAATAGATGCCACAAATTTCCTAGAGATGTCCTTCCTGCTCCTGACCCTAACCGCAGTCTATTGCATCTATTGTTTTTCCAACCTAATTCTCGTCTCATTTGTGGTCTGCCAAAGAGTAAATCACTCAAATTCAGCGCTAGGTTAGAAAAAGTTGTTTTTGTTCAGTAAGGGTTGACCGCCTTCTCACTTTTTCTGACACAACTAGACTAGCTGCACAGCCAACTGAGACCACCAGATGCTTCCTGTTAACTTTAATTATGCCGGTCACATCCCTAACTGCTAATCTCTTACCTGCTGCGTTTGTTTCTACAGCACCATTCACTTTAATTACAACAGCTTTGTGCAAATTTAGTCTCACAAAAATGGGTTTTCCATAATCCCGCAGACAAACAACAAATTCACAAACAGCACTGAAAGCATGACCTCCGTGGCGGAGGTTGTTTCCACATAAAGCTTGGACTGTTCCAGAGTTTGATGAGTTTGATTTAATTAAGGTCATTATATCTTTAAGGAAATGAAAGGCATAGACAAATGGGACTTCCCAGAATGCCTGTGGTTGAGTTGGAGAGTAAAACAACAAAATACAATAGAACCTTTGTGTCTGGAAAACATTTGGGTTTACTCTTGAAGCCTATTGTAGGGACTTTACTCATCAAAACGTGTCAACAGCCTGATCGCTGACCAGTCAGATCACTGATAAAACAAGATGTACAAGTCCAACAAGATGTAACCGGAACAAATAGTCAATTTTGCTGAGTGAAGTATTGACGTAGCCGCCATGATGATAAGAGCTGTTTGAATCCTCTAACTGTTAAGGAAAGGAGCTTCAATGCTTCCTTTATTATCTCCTTCAGCATAGGATACACCAGTTCATCCTTTAGGAAAGGAAAGGAGGTACAGTAATGCCGTCCTACAATTCCTGTGTCTAACTGTGTCATCCAGCGTCCTGCAGATCATCATGAAGTTACTGATCGCTGATTAATCATATATCTTTGCCATAACTTGCTAATATGTTTCTATATTCAATTCAATTTTATTTATATAGCGCCATATCATAACTTCAGTTATCTCATGACACTTTCCATACAGAGCAGGTCTAGATAGATAAATAGAGAGAGGTAGAGCGAGATAGAGAGACACAGATGCACAGCAGCAAATCATTAACTAACTATAAACTGTAATGGAGATATGGTAATGTGAGGGGGGGTGTGGTGCATCAGCTGCAGGGGAGAGGTGTGGAGACGGCTCAGGAGAGCACACCTGCATCTAGTTGTCTAATCACTCTCCCCTTTTTAACACAGTAGCGTGCTGGACCTGAGAGAGCAGCCGGAGGAGAGACAGGAAAGCCAACATACAGACGGCAGCAACGAAAGACACAAGTAACAACTGTGTTTTGTGATTCAGAACTCTTGTCTTTGTGTGCTCTGTCGTGCAGGAGCACAGCAGCAGCCACGATCCATGAGAACCTGCTGGACGAGAGAGCACAGAAACATATAATATGAGCGACCATACCAGCGTAACAAACACTTCATCTGACTTCTGTGACAGGTGGACAATATTCATTTATTATTTGAATTCTGACGTCGATGATTAAGTCATTTTTATTTATATTTCCTGCATTAGAAACACAGTAAGAGCGCACGGAAGCAAGAGCGTGCGTGTTTTGTAGTCCATCTTCTGAGGTTTGTAGTTTTACTACAGATCACGTCAATAACATCCGCCTTCGCGTGATGACGTAGTCTAGTGTAAGCCCCCCCCCCCCCTCTTTCTTCTTTCTTTCACATAATGGTATGACCCAAGTCATGTGACTGGCCACATAATGTTACCCGGCATGGGCATAAGCTGAGCCTGGCATGAGCTGAAAAGTGATTAGGACTTACAGTAGGAGTTTATGTTTTAATGTTCGACCGCACCAAGGAGCTCTGTACGCGTATCTTTATTCTAGGACAACTTGACACCACGGTGGAGCGTCTCCAGGGGATTTTTACTCTGAGAGCAGCCTTGTTAAGTGTTCTTTGTAAAAACAGCAGACCATGACGGGGACTTCCGCTTGTGTGAGTCAGACTTTATCATGCGGGAGAAACTGTGATTCACAAAGCATGCATTGCACAAGAACAGCAGCAGACATCATTAGACCTCGATCCAGACATCTGATTATTCATCATCATCCATCCCACATCCTTAGTTTTGGTAAAGGAAGAGGAAGAGGCGTGATCGAACCACCCTCACATCTTTTCTTTGTGTCCTCTGTGTGGATCCTTTGAAAGGAGATGAAGGTACTCCGTGGCAGCGTTCCACTCTCAGGTCTCGTCATCTTTTTGCTGCTTTTCACACCTGTTGAAGGTAAATAAATAACGCATCCTACAGAGTTATCCTTTGTTTCAGCTAGATTCAGTTTAAAGTGTGTGAGCCATGCACACATGGAACTTCATTAATAACGGCTTCAGCCTATCACTGATCAGATGTTTCTCTTGTGGAACAGTAAATGTTATTTATCAGTGTTTTTTCATGTGAAACATTTAGTTTATCAGATCATGGAAATAAAATCACATCCTCAGTTTACACAGGAGAAACAAGCTGTCACTAATAATTCTCAGATTAAAATAGTTCAGGTTGAATGGGATGTTATATTTAATATGTCTCTGTGATTATCTGTGTAGTGTTTCTGCTTATTTCTCTTGACGATCAGTGTTTTATCATGATTATCACTGTTGATGATCGGAACTCCTCTTTTCCCAGTATATAACAGTGAAGTGAAACTCTCTGATTGGACAGTTTGAACTTGTTTTTAGGTCATAGATTCAGTATAAAGGGAGATTATCTTGAGGGTTTTACATTGTACTAAACATATTTGGGTGTTGGACTGTTGGTCGGATAAAAGAAGACATCACAGTTGGCATGAAATGTAAATAGAAACAAAATGTGATGATGTGCAAGACACTGAAACCCATATTTTATTAAAAATAACACAAAGAAAATGATTAATGTTGATAGGACATGTTCAGACATGGTTCCCAGGGTTTACAAGTCTGTTGCATCAGCTCCTCTCAACACTTATCTAGAAACATTAGACCATAGATAAACCATAATCTTGAAAGTGAAATGTTTTCTCTTTGAGACAGGGGCTTCCATGATTTCCAAACAGAATTTCGAATTTTGACTCATCAGACTACAGGATAGTTTTCCACTTGGTTCCAAGTTCCACTTGGCCGCAGTTCACCAAAGTTAAATGAACTTTATATCTGGTTTCCCATTCACATGGTTGAGTTTCAACTGCGGGCAGCGATGTCCGAGACAGAACTGTGTCTGTTTTTGATGTAGTATGATCCAATATTGTTTTTTTGGCCTTGTCCCTTGCATACTGAGATTTCTTCTGTAACTTTTAGATATTATGAACTGTAGACGATGAAATCAACAGATTCTTTGCCATTTCACATGTAGAAACATCATTCTTAAATTGTTTCACTGTTTGCCAGGGCAGAGTTTCACAGAGTGAAAGACTCTTTATATCCAACCTGTTGCCAGTTAAGCTCATTCATCGTGAGCTGTTCCACCAGCTGTTTTCTTTCAGCATTTCAACAGCAAAGCAGATTCCAGACTTAACTTGCTTTTGTCTCCATCTTTTCAGGTCATTTTCAGGTGATTGGGTCACATGAGCCAATTGTGGCAGCTCAGGGTGATGACGTCATCCTGCCATGTCAAGTGAAGCCTCAGATCAGCGTGGTGAGATATACGGTGGAGTGGTCGAGGCCCGATCTTAAGCCTGACCCCAATGATCGGCTGAGCCGGGTCGAATATGTGCATCTTTACCGAGACACCCGCGAGGTCCCGGACATGAAGATCTCATCGTACGTCAAGAGGACGGCACTGTTCGCAGAAGGCCTGATACACGGCAACATATCACTCAAGATTATGAACGTGACGCTCGAAGACAGAGGGAGATACAAGTGTTTCATTCCAAAGTTAAAGAGCTCAACAGAGCAGTTTTCAATTGTTCATCTTGTTGTTGGTGAGTTGATCAGTTATTTTTTTTTCTGTACAATGCTTTATTGATTCTGAAGGCTTAACAGGTGCAGGTTCAGGGTTACAGAAGCTTGAATGCAAAATTACAGAGGCAGGACACCGGTAATGAAACTGACAAAGGCTGAGTGGGAATAGACTGAATGAATATCTGCTGAGCAGAAGGAAAGAAAATAAGTGTTTGTGAGGATGTGGGAAGAAATGTCCCGTGGCATGGCACAAAGTAGTCATTGTACCATTCCTGAGGGTAGGTTCTCTGTAGTTTCTTGTGTTGCTATATGAGTGCCTTGAATATCTTTGTGGGTCATTTTGTCAGCAACTTACGTTGCTGTTGCCCCATAGACAAACTACTATTGTCTCTTTTAAATGTGTTCTTACAAATCAATCGTCTGTTTTCCAGAACCAGTCTCTACCAATACCTCGACAACAGAGACACTTCTGCAACCCAGGGATCTCCCAACTCCCAATCTCAATGAGATGGATGTGGAAGGTGAGAAAATAGTTATATATATATTCCACTGATGCTATATCACATTGTTGTGTCACATGAAACATAATTAGCACTGGTCAGCGTGGTGTATTTGGTGCATTCCAGTTAGCTCATGTGATTTCTGTTTGTTTGTTTCAGGTGGTTTTTCTAGTGTGACTGTAATCATGATTGTGGTTTCTTGTGTCTTGGTAATGATTGGTGTTGGAGTCATTACCTGGCGTTTGACACAGAAGAGTCAAAAACAAGAAGTAGGAGACTTTAATTTTTGAGTTTATTTTCTTCATTTTGAGTTTTTGGTTGCCGAATTAATCATTTTCTTTTTGTCTGTCCCTGCAGTTCAGGATGGTACCTACAGTCTAGTCTAGGTGCCTTGCTGAAGGGCAAATTGGTAGCTGTTGTGAATAGAGATGAGAACATTACCCACTTGGATCTTTCTAATTAGTTTGAGGACTCAAACCAGCAACTCATCCAGACACAGAGTGCCACGTTGGATATGTGTGGAGTGAAATGGACTACCAACAAGAAATCCTGTGAGTTGAATGACTCTTGTTCTGATTACATGGGCTTAAACTATTTGAACATGCAATATCTGGGGAGTCCAAAGATGAAATGAGAGATCTGTAATGTGAATGAATGTTGACTTTGTCAGGAGTTATTGTTTTTTGCACTGATTTTTCATAAATCGAAATAAAAAGTCTTAGACATCCATTTTGTGCACAGATTTCTTAAAATCTGGATGCTCTACCAACTGAGCCTAACTGACACCAGTGAGCATGTATTCATGGCCAATATAATCCACCCACAGTTGGGACATATCAAGATGATGATGAAACCGCAGATAGTTTACACATGCATCACGCAACGTAAAACCTCAAGTTTCGAGGGAGTGTCCAATTGGCATGCAAGAATGCTAAGCAAAGCTGCTGCATGTGCGCAAATGTTCATCTCTCTATGATAAGTCATTGCCAGGGTTGTTCCCAAGAACTTGGCGCTAACTGACAACTGCAGGCCATGTGCAACCAGCTCAGCAGACCAGTCTTCTGGACAGCTGATGCGACAGTTTGGTTTGCAGAATCAAACCGTCACAAAACATCTCTGGAAAGCTCTTCTGAATGCTTGTCGTCCTCACCAGGTTCTTTACCTGACTGCCTTGAACAGCCAAAAACCCTATCAACTCTATGCAAAGGAGATGTGTCACATGCGGTAAATTATGAAACAGATACTGCCTGGTTTACAATAGCCTCTACCACCTGTTCTTTGGGGATATTTCCATCTGTTCAGTCAGTTCCAATGTCAGCTGGCCCAATAACAGAACTGAACTGATCCCAACAGACATTGGGTGAGGAACAGAGTACCAGTCACCAGTTCGTCACAGGGCTGACATATGGAGACAAACAACCATTCATGGTCACATTCACACTTAATTAAAAGTCACTAATTAACATGCATGTCTTTGGACTGTACTAACCATTGCACCATTGTGTCGCACAAAGAAAACTGGACCATGCATCTGTATCCCTGATCCCCAAAGAGTTGTTTTACACAACCGAAGATTTTTTTTCTTGAACTTATCTTGGCAAAGGAGACATGCTCACACTTTGACCTAGTCAGAATTTGATTTCCAAATTTCTTTGGGTGTGGCTTTTAGATGGACGTTCATTTCCATTTTCAGAACTTTGCATTGGAGATGAAGTCATTTGAATACCCTGTCTACTTCTACAGACAGGCATTCGTAACCGAAATACACAAATAGTTATTCATTGAGCTTTGAACAGATTAGATGTAGGTCACTGACAGGTCATACAGCGGCAAGAGGTTGTGTTGCAGCAGAATCTAAAGTCATGTGTTCTTTTTTTCTGTATCTACAGCCCGCATGCAGCCCTTGGACACAACAACATCGACTACTCGAACATCTGTAGAGAAACCTAAAAGGTCCACCTGCAGTGGCTATACACCTCATAATCAATGGTAAAAAAAAAAAAAAATGCAGGGCAGTTGTCACCGAGGACCGGAAAAGAGAAGCACTGAACTCATTCATACATTAAAAAAAGACGGTCCTTAACAAATCCATACAAAACTGTTACATCCGTTGATACCACACAGGCAAATTTACATATTTGCATGAACGGATTTAGGCATGCACCTGCAGTGTTCTTGCACATTTGAGTTGGAGCTTTACAGCTGGAGCTATATTTAATTTTTTTATTTTTTTTTTTTTTTTTTTTTTTTTTTTTTTTTAAAAGTTTTTTTTTTTTTTTTGGGGGGGGGGCCTTTTTTAAAAAGAGTAGCAAATATTTAGAATTTCATGTATTCTTAAAGATTAAACAACCTCCTGCTATTTGCAGCTAACTATTTAGTGTTTTCTGTCATCTTGATATCTGTTAATTTATTTTCCATCTTACAAGCAAAATGTGCTTCAAATTCTTCTGAAAATGTTCTTGCACTTTATTTAAGACATTCTTAAATTAAACTTGTTTAAATTTGATGAGTGATCTCTGCCTTGTAAGGGAAGTTCCACTTTAATTTTATACCATGAATCACCCTCCCTGGTAATATCAAGTGTGTTATTAATAAGATAAGATAAGTTGGTAGATGAACTGAAATAACCTCCCCGTGTTAGTTTTATGTGCTCAGTTCCCACAACTTTTGTTTTAGAAAAAAACATTCTATTTATAGCTAGAGTCATCAGGCCTTTTTTGAGCTGCATGACGTGTCAAACAGAGATAGGGTAGCTGCTTTTATGTCTCTCTTTGGTCATCAACCACTGAGCATCTGTGATATGTCTTTTGAACCAGAGCAAATTTAAATACACCAAATGAACTTTTTGAAATCAAACGATTGCAGTTTCTTGTTTAAAACTGTAAATAAAGTATCACATTTGAAATTCCTGTGTGAACTTCATTGTGGCACTGTGTGAATGATCTGCAGTCATTTTTATCAGAAAGCTTAGACTGACATGTTGAATCTTCCTCTTGTGTTCATGTGACAGTGGGAAAACACCTGCAGACTAAACTGTAAACTTGTAGCTTATCTTGACTGAGGTGTAGGTCTGACTGTGGGTGACTGTGGGTGTCGAGACATAACCAAATGTATATGCTCGCTCAGTAGTCAAATGAGTAAACTGAAACTGGTAACAGGAAATGTAGGGTACAAGACTAAGAGATAAGACAGAACTTTATTCATGCACAGTTCACACATCCCTGCATTTCTGTCACATAATGCACAACTCCCAAATAAATGTTGCAATTACAAATACTTTGTTATTTTCAAGTTTATTTCTTTTGTTTGCATTGGACCAGAGAAATTTGTTGGCACCCTCAACTTAATATTTGGTAGCACACCCTTTGGGAAAAATAACTGAAATCAATCGCTTCCTATAACCATCAGTGAGTTTCTTACCCCTCTGTACTGGAGTTTTTGACCACTCCTCTTTTTCCAACTGCTCCAGATCTTTCAGATTTGATGGGTTTCTTCTCCAAAAGACCATTTTGAGGTCTCTCCACAGGTGAGCACCTGTTCTCCAGCGCTTTGTTAAACCATTTTCGGGTTCTTTTTGAAGTATTCTTTGGGTCATTGTCCTGCTGTAAGACCCATGACCTCTGATGGAGACCCAGCCTTCTGACACTGGGTCCTACATTGCGCCCCAGTATTTGATGGTAGCCTTTAGATTTCATAATGCTGCACACACGGTGAAGACATCCAGTGCCTGAAAGCAACCACCAAAACATCAGTGAACATCCACCATGTTTGGTGGTTGGTGGCGTGTTCTTTTCTTTGAAGGCAGCAGACACAGAAACATAAAAAAATTCCAGATTGGAGTTTCCCTAAACGTACCCGAGGAAGTCAAAAAGTCCTGTTATCCTTATATCCTGTGAACAGATGAGACTTATATAGAGTGTTTTCTTAAAGCGCATCATTCTTCTGTTCTGTTCTGAACTGACTGCCTCAAAGAACAGGTGGTAGAGGCTGATGTAAAACAGGCAGTATCGGGTTGCATAATTTACCTCATGTGACACATCTCATTTGCATAGAGTGGATAAGTTTTTTGGCATTTACCTACTCAAGTCAGACATGACACAGAACTAGAAGAGAAGAACCTGGTCGCTAAGAATAAAACTCAATTGGTTACACCTGTATTGACCCTATAATAATAATAATAATAATATAGATAATAATAATAATAATAATATAGATAATAAAATATAGATGACTGTAGGAGGCATTTGTGTGTATATTTTGATTTGACCACTGGGGAGAGTTTTCGTTTTGTGTCACTAATAGCAGATCGGCACCAGGTGTATAAATAGATCATTTTAGGTTAGTTTTGGGTAGTAGGTGAAGGGATGACACGATTTTTTACCGTTTAGCCACAAGACAAGAAATACCACCATATACCACAATGTCCTAAAATGTAAGTACTAGTATTCATGTGCAACCAATTCAATTTATCTCTATATATCTCTATATATCTATATCTATATCTATAGATAGATAGAAAGATAGATATAGATATACAGTATATATATATGTATATATATATATATACATACTGTATATATACACATGTATATATATATACACATATATATACATATATTTGTTTACACTGTATACATCTTTTCTTTTTGATGCATCACACGTTCATTCTGTTTATACTTAGATGTACACTGTGAATGTCTTTTTATATTTGCAATATATACCATATATACATACACATACAAGTTTAAAGATTTTCTAAGAAAAATATTGCAAATATAAAAATACATTCACAGTGTAGATCAAAGTATAAACAGAATGAACGTGTGATGCATCAACAAAAAGATGTATATAATGTAAAAAGATAAATATATATATTATTTCTTTTTTCCTCCTGTGACGTCAGGGAACTTCCGGAAACACTTCGGCTATCTTCGGCCAGTCACGTGATCTCCGAAGGCCAAAACAAAACACACGGGCTAGCTAAGAGCAGAGCGAGGCTGTGATGAAACCGAGCCGAACATCAGGATGTGTGGCCCGTTCAGACTACGCCGTGAATCAACCGACGACCCGGGAAACTAACGCTGCTTAGCTCAGCCGCCTTCTGTGTTTACACCATGAATCTAAGAGGACTCTTCCAGGACTTCAACCCCAGGTAACGTTAGCCACGGAGCTAAGCGGGGAGCTAAGCTAAGCTAAGTTAGCGCGTCTTTAGCCGGGCAGAGTTTGTAATAACATGAAGAAAACATGTGTGTGTCATACATGTGGGAGTTTACATGCTTAACTCCAGTGTGGGTGAACACGTAACGTGAGTTAGAAGTTAGCTGTGAGCTAAAGCTAAAGCTAAAAGAGGCTATCTAACCGAACAAGGCCTGGCTAACATGCTAACTAACGTAACGTTGGCGATTTAAGCTTTTTTTTGCAGCTGTTTAATGAATGTTTTAGTCATTATTTATAGCTTAACATGTTTATTACGTAGTGTTACAGTAACTCTAAGCTTTACAGGCCTTAAACAGCAGACTTTATATCCCTATGAGTCAGAATTAAGTCCAACAAATCAGCTTTGGTGATTTATTCTGAGGGAAAAATGTAAATAAAGATTAAAATAAGATTCTGCAAGTCTAAAAACAGACAATAAAAACATGAAAACATATGGTTATTTAAGTTAAAGAGCTCTGAAGTTGTCCAAGAGATGTGTGTTGAACGCATAAGCTCAGGTGTGTCAGGTGGGAGGGGTCAGCCACAGTCTTACCTGCACACCTCAGGCTGCCGGCAGAGCGAATGACGACCCCGCCAGATGTTGGTTGTGATGGAGGAGGTTAGGATGGACTTGTTGGCGCCATCGCAGGTTCAACCTCAGGTGGTGCTTTCCTGATGTTCAGCTGACACTTGAGCTCCTGTGTGAAGGTGGTGCAGAAGATGAGGAAGGACTCCACCACTGTCTTTAGAGTGATTTACAAGCTCACCAGATGGTTGGTCAACCTCCAACCTGTTAGCAGACTGGTCTTCCCCTAGAAATCAGTCCGGGGACGACTTGAGGTCAACTCGTGGACCTCTTCTTTCGTTTTGCAGCAAATTGTGAGTCAGACTCAGATTTAGGAGCTGCTCCGTGAAGTAAACAAAGTCAGAACACGACAGGTCGAGTATCAGAGTTTAGATTTAGTTTCAGAGACATTTCTGAGCGTTTGATTGGCGGCTGCAGAGTGACGTCGGGGCTCCAAAATCCGGATCCGGCTCAACTTCTCCATCACAGGTCGCTGCGTTTCTGGTGGACACACAGCCAAAAGTCTGTTTTCACTGTCTGAATGCGGCCTTACATTGGTGTCCTCTGTTGCAGTAAGTTCCTGATCTACTCCTGTCTGCTGCTGTTCTCCGTCTTGCTGTCCTTGAGGCTCGATGGAGTCATCCAGTGGAGCTACTGGGCGGTGTTCACCCCAATATGGCTGTGGAAGCTGCTGGTCATTATCGGGGCCTCCGTGGGCACTGGAGTCTGGGCACACAACCCCCAGTACAGGTAGACTCTCTCTCACATGTCTGCGTTTGTGGCTCAGCGGTCATCTGTCCGGGTTTAATGTGATCGTTGTGTATCGTCTGTCAGGGCTGAAGGGGAGACCTGCGTGGAGTTCAAAGCCATGCTGATCGCGGTGGGCCTCCACGTCCTGTTGCTGATGTTCGAGGTGTTGGTGTGCGACCGCGTGGCGAGAGGAAACTACTTCTGGCTCCTCGTCTTCATGCCTCTCTTCTTCGTGTCGCCCGTCTCCGTAGCAGCCTGCGTTTGGGGGTTTAGACACGACCGATCCCTCGAGGTAAGAACCCGGACACGTTAGAGAACGTTTCACAAGAGGAACACTCGTCCAGAGTTGACTTTTGTCCTCATCTGTCCCTCCTTTCTTCTCCTCAGCTGGAGGTTTTGTGTTCAGTTAACATCCTTCAGTTCATCTTCATCGCTCTGAGGCTGGACAGGATCATCAACTGGCCGTGGCTGGTGAGACACGCAATCCTTTAAGCATGTATTCAGATTTAAAGCCAGCGTCTGTGGTGACGTCTAATGATACCTGTGTGTGTGTTTCAGGTGGTGTGTGTCCCTCTGTGGATCTTGATGTCCTTCCTGTGCCTTGTCGTCCTCTACTACATCATCTGGTCCGTCCTCTTCCTGCGCTCCATCGACATCATCGCCGAGCAGCGACGGACTCACATCACCATGGCGATCAGCTGGATGACCATCGTCGTGCCTCTCCTCACCTTTGAGGTGAGTTCACAGTCACATAAGACTGTTTGCAAAGTCTTAGTCTGTGACTAAAAACTGACTTTGGACACACTTGTGTTCCAGTGTTTGGTGAACATTCGTAGTGAATCAATAAAAGTGACCTGTCACATATCTGCTGCATGTGTCTCTTCAGATCCTTCTGGTTCACAAGTTGGACGGCCACAACAGTCTGAGCTACGTGTGTGTGTTCGTCCCTCTCTGGCTGTCTCTGCTCACACTCATGGCAACCACGTTTGGTCAGAAGGGAGGGAACCACTGTGAGTATTTAAAGCCAGTAATGTGCTGAATGTTTCCACCGCTATTCTTTCCCGTTAAACAATGCAGCACTTCTGCTTACCGTATTTAAAAATAATGAGCTTTTCTTGTAACTTCTGCATCAGTTCCTCTGAACAGAACTGAAGCTGCAGATGTTGGACAGATGTTGCAACTCTTTTTGCACTCTTGATACCAACAGAGGTCAATTTATGTGCATCTATCTGATCTTCCTGATAGGGTGGTTCGGCATCCGTAAGGACTTCTGCCACTTCCTGCTGGAGCTCCTCCCTTTCCTGCGAGAGTATGGCAACGTGTCCTACGACCTCCAGCGCAGCGATGACCCAGAGGCGGCCGAGGACCTGCCCGTGCCCGAGCCGCCGCCGAAGATCGCCCCCATGTTCCACAAGAAGACCGGCGTTGTGATCACGCAGAGTCCTGGGAAATACTTCGTCCCGCCGCCGAAACTCTGCATCGACATGCCCGACTAAAAACGTACGGTGGCAGGGACGTGAAGCCGAAACAGCAGAGGGCGCTGTGCTGAAGGATTTGGTCCCCACACCTAAAAAAAAACTCTGCATCAGCATAACTGACAGGGGTGACACGTGAGCGCCAATAAGATGACGGATGAATGAGTCTGTCGAGGACTGAACGGTGGAACCAAAAGAGAGGACTTCTTTGTTTCTCACCTGCAGGCGAAGGTTCACTGTGTTACTCAACTCCTAATTTTATCCATTGTGAAGATTTCTTTGGGGGGTAAATTGACCACCGACGCGTCTCAGGCGAGACTGGATCTACGCGGACTTCTCTAAATATATATGACTCTTTAACAGCCGTAGATCTGACTGACTCAAAGATGACGCTTGCCTTGCTTCGTGATGGGGACCATTTTGGGATCAGTGTACCCGCAATAGCTACTGTTCTCACTTTTGACCATGCAGGTGGGAGGCGGAGTTAACGGAAGGGGCTCAGATTTTTACAGGTCTGTCTTTGCACGATACTCGGACGCCTCGACGGACACCGATAGTTATCCAGTTTAAGAGACGAGGCGAGGAGAATCTACAGTTCTTAAGCGTAAAAATGAAACAAAAAGCTGAGACGAGGCTTCAGGGTTTTTTTTTTTGGAGTTCCACTGAGATAACAGTGGGAATTTATGAAAATATCGCTGGGTTTGTCCAAATTCGAAGCCTCTTCTCAGCTTCGGTTGAACATTTCAAGGCGTTTTTATGCAGAACTGTGAATTTTGTCTCGTCTATGGTGACTCTTTGGGTGGATATACGCCATGAAAGACAGACCTGGAAATAAATCTGAGCCTTTTCTTTTAAAAAAAAAAAAAAGAGAAACCTGGAAGTGGCACTTTGTTAAAATGTCTGACCTGTCAGTTTTTTGTATTCCTTTATTGTTTTTTTGTGTAAATAACAGAAGTTGTCAAGTTCGGGACCAGAATGGAGACGGCGAGCGAGGGTTGAAGTTTAGACGCAAGCAAAAAAAAAAAAATCACACACTTCTGTTTGAATTTAACGTCTGTGCAGGAGTCACCATCAAACCATCTATCAAATATATCAAATATATCTCCCGTATGGCAGTTTGAGCACATTTTTGGACATAGAAAAATGAATGTTCAAAAAAAAATCTTACATATTGGCTTTAACAGGTTGAAACAATGAAAAATGATCATTTTATCCACCTTCAATAGAGAGTATAACTCCTTTAGATTTGCAAGATTTAAGAAGTACATCAAGTAAAAATATTCATGATCGCGTTTTGTTTTTATTTTCTCTTCTTGGACAACCTGATCGCTGGACTTTCCAGCGTGCTGTGTGTAATTTTTTTTCTAACACATTGTGTGTCTTTTTCCATTAAATTGGTCTGATTTACTCGTTACTCTCCCTCAATGCTGCAAGTAGAGCGACCTGACTTCCCTCTGGTGGATTCTCAGTAATCACCGTCACTGTTTTGTCCATATATTTATTTAAAAACATTAAACTGAGACAAATATCCACCTTTTTAAGCTGCACGATGTCTTGCTCGAGTCGAGTAAAATGTCACAATAAACATCAAGTCTGCACCCAGTTTGTCAACGGAAATCTGTCTTTAAATAGTGGCAAGTCTGTCCTGTGTTATCTCCTGATACTTAAACTTTTCATGATGATGAATCACACAACTCAAAGTTTAGATACTCAGCCCGTGGGTTATTTTATTGAACACATACTGTACTTGTTGAGCACATGCGCATAACTTTGGAGCTTTCTTCCTTGTTGTGCCACTTCATTTAAAGAAGAACACTGACATCTAGTGGTTTGGAGAAAATGTAGCATCACCTCAAGACTGTCAGAGTGCGATGGCAGGACCTCACCCTGGGTTAACCACCTCCTTGATTGTGGTGTCTCCCCTGTCAGGTAAGTATGAGTTAAAAAATATCAGCGACAAGAAGGTCAAGGAACAGGAAAGCTTCGAGGTTTCTTCATTGTCCCCCATGTGAGCGTTGAAGTCCCCCAGCAGAATGATAGAGTCACCTCCAGGACGTCACCCAGAGACTCCAGAGAAGATTGGATACTCTGAACTGCTGTTGCACAAGCTCTGGTTCCTTCCCCACCAGCGAGGTGACATTCTACGTCCCTAGGATGAGTCTGCGATGCCAGGAAAAAGTAAGGTGGCAAGCTGTCCAACCCCCTATTCCTCTCCCTCTGGTGGGCACACACAAGAAAAAAACAGGTTACACTGTCCATGTGGCCACTTGACTTTAGCTCGAAGACAAAATTGTAAACCTATTCTTTAAAACAGGAAAAATGTACAACTGAATAATAATAATAATAATAATAATAATAATAATAATAATAATACATTTGATTTAAAAGCGCTTTTCAAGGTACTTTACATAAAAAGAACATCAAATCAGCAAAACAATATGAAATAGTACACTAAAAACACAATAGACTGAGCTAAACATTAAAAGCGGTGTGTTTTTGTCAGAGATTTGAAGGTGGGCAGGTCGGTACAGTCATGGATGTGTTTGGGGAGAGAGTTCCAGAGGGAGGAGGGCAGCTACAGAGAAAAAGGCTCTGTCGCCCCAGGTTCGGTGCTTAGTCCTGGGTGGTGGAGTCAGGAGGTTAGCATCAGATGAACAGAGGAGGCTGTGGTGGATGGATTGTGGCGATGGAGCAAGTCAGTGAGGTAGGAAGGGGGCCTGGTTATGGAGGGCTTTGTGTGTGAGGAGGAGGATTTTGAACTGAATACGCTGGGACCCAGTGGAGTTTCTGGAGGACAGGAGTGATGTGATCACGGGTGCAGGTGTGGGTGAGCAGACGTGCAGCAGAGTTTTGGATGGTGTGCCATAGAGGATGCTGTTGCAGTAGTCAATTCTGGAAGTGATGAAGGCGTGAATAAGGGTTTCAGCGGCAGAGAAGGAGATGATGTGATGGGCGGAGTCGGGCAATGTTCTTGAGATGAAAGAAGGCAGTTCTGGTGATTTGGTTTATGTGATGTTCAAAGGAGAGGTTACCGGTGTTTCTTCATCTTCTTCTATACATAAAGGGCACTTACAGCAATGATGACAGTGATGACACTTCCAGGGGCATGAGCTGGAAGAACAGAGGAAAAGGTGAGGATTTGTTCTTCACCCATCCATCCATTTTTCACACCCACATGGTCACAGTGTTTGTTAGAAGCTACTTCATTGCAGTTTTATCATTTAGAAAGAATACTGAACCAACTCATTGAGATATGCAGATATTGGTTGATCTTTGTTGCATTAAGTGTTTCACAGTTCCAAGAAAGACCATGAAGATTAACTTGTGTGAACCTGTAATGACATTTTTGTCCACCAGGTGTCACTGAACACATCAGATCACGTTGAAACTCAACAACCCTCCAGCTGATATCACTTTAACACCTGACAACATAAAGTTTCAACAGTTTCTTGTATGAATGGAGTTACATCAGCATGTACATTACAGGGTGCAGGTTTCTGCCTCTTTGTGTATAGAGATAAAATATTGACATACACGATAAAAATGCACAAAAAGTCACAAAAACTCAAAATATTTACATACCGGCATTATTAGTCTGATGTCCTTTGTCTCCAACATCCTTTGGCTCTGTTAAAAAATGGATTGAATTGTGATTTAGATTTTTGTGTAAGAGGTTATTTCATTTTAATACGCATTAGGTCAGCTGGACTCACCAACAATCAGGGTAACGATGTTTCTCAGGGAATCACATTTCAGTTTGGAAACAAAGCAGGTGTAGTTTCCTGAATCCTGTTCAGTTACATTGGTCAGTTTCAGTGAAATGTTTCCATTGGCCATTTCTTCATGGAAGAGAGACGTTCTGCCTTTGAAGCTCTTGTCCTGGTTAGATGGATCGTCCCCCCTACTTCGATAGAGGTGCACGTTTTTTTGAAGGTGTTTCCACTCCACTGTTCGATTCCACATGTTCAATGGAGGCTTCAGGTGGCATGGCAGAACGATGTCTTCACCGACTTTTCCTTTAACTGGTTCACTTGAGCCAATCACACAAGACTCCCCTGAGGAAACAAACATTGGCCTTTAGACTTAATGTTTCAGCATCTTTGAACACTTTGTTTAAAACTGAGATTGCTGAGCAACAGCTGGTCCAACAGAAGAAATTACTTTAGTCTTTTATTAGAACACATTAGTACACATGCTGATATAAAACTGTAGTTTCGAAATAGAAGCTAGATTAAATCAGCCTTGAAAGAGAAGAGAGAAAGAGTTCTTCTTTGAACTGAACTGCTCAAAAAAATGAAAGAAACACTTTTTAATTTCAGCTGTTTTGGGGTTAATGAAATTAACAACAGGTGCACTAGAGGGGCAACAATGAGACGACCCCCAAAACAGGAATGGCTTTACAGGTGAAGGTCACTGACATTTTTTTCCTCCTCATCTTTTCTGACCAATTTCTCATTAGTTTTGCATTTGGCTAGGGTCGCATGGTGCGGTACCTGGACCCTTCAGAGGTTGCAAAGGCAGTCCAAGTCCTCCAGGATGGCACATCAATATGTGCCATTGCCAGAAGGTTTGCTGTGTCTCCCAGCACAGTCTCAAGAGCTTGGAGGAGATTCCAGGAGACAGGCTTTAGAAGGTCCTTAACCCATCAGCACGTCCGGTATCTGCTGGTGCAGTAGGTCCTGGGTTCCTCCTGGTGCACGAGAGAGTATGCAGGCAGGTCCTGGAGGGTGAAGGAATTTATACCATTGACTGGCCCCTATGCTCAACTGACCTAAATCCAATAGAACGCCTCTTGGACATTATGTTTCGGTCCATTCGCTGCCACCAGGTTGCACCTCAGACTGCCCAGGAGCTCAGTGATGCCCTGGTCCAGATCTGGGAGGAGATCCCCCAGGACACCATCCATCATCTCATTAGGAGCGTGCCCCGACGTTGTCAGGCATGCATACAAGCACGTGGAGGCCATACAAACTACTGAGTACCATTATGAGTTGCTACAAAGAAATTTTGGCAAAGTGGACTAGCCTGCCGTATCATTTTTTTTGCTTTGATTATGGGGATGTCTTTGAATTCAGCCCTCTGTAGGTTGATCATTTTCATTTCCATTAATGATGTGGCATCCTTTCGTTCCTAACACATTACCCAGTCCATATCAGGAAAGACATCCAGCATGATTTTCTTTCCCATTGAGATCTGAAGTGTTTTCAAAGTGTTCCTTTAATTTTTTTGAGCAGTGTATTTAGTTTGGATTAGTCAGATTTTTCTCATCATGTCAGAGGTGCCACTGCACATTTACTGAACAGTTTGTCTTCTTCTTATTTCAACACTGAGGTAGAATCAGATTGTCATTGTTGATTTCCTTGTATCCATAGTAACTTCAGACGTGAGCGCTTAGTCATGGTTCCAGAGAAGAGGCGTTGACTGAGCGGCATTATGGAAACAAATAGTTTAGTTGAGTTTTAACACTGGTCTGTGACAGACAGCAGACAGACAGACTGCAGCACAGTGCAGCAGTGAGTTATTAAATAAGAGAAACAACTTTTTACAACGTGCTTAAAGTATGGAAAAAGCAATCACAGCGATCAAAAGCAAAAAACAGCGGTCAACAAAAAAAAATACGGCCTCCCAGTCACTCACCCTCTCTCTCTTTACTTTCCCCTCTGTGCCAGTGCACAGGTGAATGTATTAATTAGATATTACCGCCCATATTCCCGTGACCCAATTACTGTGATATCAAAAATAAACAACAACAAAAAGAACAAAATATAACAACCAAAATAATCCAAATATAAACTACAAAATGATCTATCTACACACCATATATGCCTTCATGGCTCCTACAAACATAAAAAACCTATCAATGCCTAGAATATGATATGCAACGAATCTGATTTATTGATATGACTAATCAAGACAAAGTTCATTTTTTTTTAGAATGAACAACAAAGGAGCGTTGTTCATGTTATGAAGGAAAACTTACCTTTAATGTTCACGATGAGATGCAACAGGAAAAGTAGACGCATGATCTTCCCCTCCATCCTTTTATAAAGAACTGAAGCAAGCTACAATGAGTCTGTCCTCTTGGCACATTTGGCAGCCTCCTCCTTCAATGTTTTTTTTTTTACCTCATTCATTGTCCTGAGGCATGAAAATTAAGCACACCTCTCACACATTCTCTTGATTACTTGTGTCTTCAGTGTCAGAGTGAGACAGAGACAGAAAGAGTTGTAGCGATCCATTACTTGAACATTACTTGAGAAAGCGAGAGACAGACAGAGAGACATGAAACTACATCTACCAAAAACAAATAATACCTCAATTAACTATTATTTATGCCCAGGGCCGGCCCTAGACTTTTAGTGGCTAAGCGAGATTTCACTTGTGGCCCCAAAACGAAGTATTTTGTTATGATTTGTCTGATTTTTTTATTATTATATTACCTGAATATTTACTGATGACTAGAAAGACAGTTCATCTTCTGACACGTTTGAAGCTAAATAAAGATATTAACCAGTGGACCTGTCTAATAAATGAGAGCGAGGATAAATACCAAAGCGTGACATACTCCAGACAAAGTCATTATTTCACACATGTAGCACACAACAGAAGATTCTCCATGTCAGACATTGTTTCTCAACTTTATTTATATAGAGCACCTTTCATGCAGAGATGCAGCCCAAAGTGCTTCACAGAGCAGAATGAAGACAGAAATAGACGCTGAACAGTTTCAAACAACACAACAGCTGCATAAAAATGAAAAAATGAAAACCAAAATAAAAAGCATAAAACTGCAACAAATTAAAAAAAAGTAAATTAAAACCTATGAGGTAAAAAAAGCACAATTTATGAACAGTTGCATAAAAATTAAAACCAAAATAGCAAACATAAAAACTGCAACAATAAACTAAATAAAAGTAAAAATAAAAAAGTTAAATAAAACCTATAAAGCTAAATAAGCACAAGTGATAAAAACTGAAACAAAGAATCATCATCAAAACTCAGCAGTGAATTTAAAAACATAAATGTCTACAGAGGTGCAGTCCCTCAGATCCACAGGTGGGCTGTTCCAGAGACGGGGGCGGCGTGGCTAAAAGGATCTGAGGGACCTGCTTGGTACATGTTACTAACAGGCTGCTTGGTAGGCCATGTCAAGGTTTGGCATGTTATGACACAGGTTGATGATATGCAACATTTTACTTTCAGAATCACACCTTCGGTAACTTTTGAGATTTTATCAGACCTTGAACCTTGAGTCAGAGTCTGACTCAAGGTTCATCAAGGTTCATCAATGCAGAAGAAAGCGTCAATCCAACTCACTGTCGGTAAGTCAGACTCTGTGAGCTTACTGAGGGTTTTGATTGAATACTTAAAGGGACTCATGGGCGGCTCAACGTAGAAGCAAGAGAACCTTTTGGCTTGTGAATGGCGCCACCTTTGAGTCCAGTATCCAGTTCTTATAATACAACCACAATCTCAATATGCCCAACTTATTATTAGAATATTTACATAATCATAATAATGTATAGAAATGTTTGTGAATTCATGTTTTTGTCCTGAAATGTGAATGACACATATTAATAATAATAAAATATTTCAGCTCTTCAACACAATCATAATTTAACACGTTTTTTCAACAGATACAGAGGATAATGGACACAAAGAAACTCATCAGACTACAGATATTCTCAGTAAGTAAATCATTCGAGCTTGATTTATTTGTATGGCGATTAGTTTAAACAAGCAGCTCTACTCTGTCTGTGTGTTTTTATCACACATATTCATATTTTATTTACGTTTTTCTGGACACATAGAGCCACAGAGTGAATAATAGATGTATGGATGTTATCCTGCAGGCCAGATCTTGACATCTTTCCTCTGTTCTTCCAGCTAATGTCAACAAAAAAGCCACTCACAGTTTCATCGCTGTCATCATCGTTTGTTCACAATTTTGTCTTCAAACAATAATCAAGTGTCCACGTGGACAGTGTGTTTTCTGACTAATGATGTTTTTTGTGTCGTACAGGGACGAATGCAGGACAAGATAAAAGAAGACAGCGAAGCAGGATTATCAGGTGGATCAATCAGGTGAATGTTGCTCTGAATGATACTGGAGACAACTTTAAATGCATACCTAGCAACTCATACAAGGGATAGCAGGGTATGCTCTCCTGTTTGACCTCATGGCGGCGCTGTTGTTTCACTATCTCCTTCCTAGTGTGAAGGAAAAACTTTCTTTCTGTTATGGAATTTTCTGTCCTTTGGTTACACAGAGGTCATAGACGGAGACATCTACTTCCTGGACTCTCTGTCATTGTCATTTCTGACTCCCTCTGCTACATGCTGTGACTTTCATTCATCTGTTTACAGCCTAATTTATGTATCTGAATCATATCAGAGAAAACACGCTTTTTGTATGTGTGAATGTGTCTGATTCTCCTTGATCAAGCTTCAATAAATATTACAGCGTAAGACGTCAGAGGCTCCTGAACGCTTTCCTCCCTCCTGACCTGGTGCCATTGATTTTCAGCGATTTCATTACATTCTACAGGTGAAAAAAAACCCACCAGTCCTATGTAAACAGGCTGCCACAAGATGCTTTCGTCTTCTTCTTCTTATCTCATGTCATGCTGATGTTAATCTTTGAGAATCAGCAGACAGACTCATTGTCAGACTCAACAGATTCATTTTCAGCTCACGGTTTTTACTTTCTCACACCTGCTGATCATCTACTCTGAAGCTCAGGTATCTATGTGCCATAAACTTTTATTTATGGTTCTTTTACTTCTCCATTTCGTCTGTACTGTACTGCTGAGGTCACCTCTTCAGCCACAACCCGCATGGCTGGAGCCTGTATGTGGGTTAGTTGGCCAATGTGAGCCTTCGCTCAGCCTATGACAGACCAATCAGCTCATCAGTCCTCAGGACTTATCAGTCCAACAGGATCCTGATAGGGGCTGAAGTAGTCCTGATAAGAACAATACTTTTATTGCTCAACAGAGTCACAAAACAACACTTTGAGTTCAGTTTGGCTCCCTGATGAAGGCGTTGGCCACGACGTGACAATAAAGACAGGTTTAATGGAGTTACACGAGTTTCCTTACAACAACATCAAGAATTTATCATAACTGCAGCCTTTAAAGCAACACTGTAACTCTTCTACCATGAGTTTCCTGATGGACGATGAAGTAAACTGCTGCCAGCTGCAGACAGACATTTGCTTCTTTCACTTCACATTGAGAGAGCAGAGAAGCAGCTTTCTACCTCATGTTATCAGACAATGCACAAGCAATTTAGTCTCACACCTCTGTTGATAAACACAGTATTCATAGTTGACCGGAATAATACAATAAACCAGTCCAACATGTTCGCTGTTGATTTCACAGGCCGAGCTCTTATCGACGCTCATCTTGCATGTTGTGGCATCATCACTCTCTCTTACCTGCACTTCTATGTACTATCAAACTGGAAACCCAAATCTACAACAGCCTTCTACATGTGATACATGTGAGCTCTCTGACAACAAAGTGGCGAAAATGCACCTCAGGTGACCTTAATGAAACTTGGACTTGGTATTCAACTTTTTCTATCAAACTTGGTGTTTAGGATATTGGCACAGGTGTTCTTACAGGTGATTACAAACAGAGAGGGGCGGGCTGTTTCCTCACTCACCGTTATCTAAGGAGTGTCTTGACTTCCGTACCTCCAGCAGAGCGGCAGAGAGTCTCTTTCTCTTCACTCTTGTTCGTCTCTCGTACTGCAAACCTTTTTTCCAGTTTCGTGGTTCATTAAACTTGAAATCAACTCTTTGGACTTTTCTTCATCCCGCGAACAAAAATGTTTGAAAGAACGTTTTTCTTTCTGTTTGTTCTGTTTGTGATCGACGCAGGTACGTTTTTTTATTGTGTCATTTTCAGTAACATTGTCATGTTAAAATGACATAAATGTTTGGACGTTTGGTCTCTCAGCACGTTTACTTAAATGTTTCTGTGTGTGTGTGTTTTACTAATTAGTAAGTAGTAACAAACTCATAAATCACTTTAAAATCGCAGCTTCAGGTGTTTGAATTTGATAATGCTGATTACATTTTTAGGCTGAATAATGTGATGTGTGTCAGAGGTCACTTTATCTTGAAAAGTTATAATGTACTACATCTTACTGCTGTAGGTGGAGTTATTTTAAAGTACTTTATAAACTGTTTAGTAGGATGATCCTTTGGTTTCCCAACCTATGGGTTTGGGGCCTTTAAAAAGGTCCTATAATAGATCTGAGGGGTCATGAGAGAAAAGGAAAGTTCTTTTTTTCCCCCAACCTATTTCAGTATCTTTGGTATTTTTTAGATTTGATTAAACATTGAACCTTGAGTCAGACTCTGAGGTTGGCTGGTGTTAAGTTATTTATTTTTTATATTATTTATTTATTTAATCTTGATGACATGAACGTCAACATGAACATTCTAACTATGCTTCTGTTTCTTGTTTCCTTGCAGAGCAGTCAGAGTTGATTTGTTCACATCAACCAATCATGGCCCTGGCTGGTGATGATGTCATTCTACCATGTCACCTTGAACCTCCCATCGATGCAGATTCAGAGACCGTGGTGTGGACCAGACCTGATTTAGACCCAAAGTACATCCATGTTCACCAAGATGGACGACTGAATCTTAAGAATCAAAATCCATCTTATTATTTGCGCACCAGACTGTTTGTAGATGAACTGCCAAATGGAAACGTCTCCATGAAAATCTTCAAAGTGAAACTTTCTGATGCAGGAAAATATTTTTGCCTCCTTCCATCAATGCAGAAGAAAGCGTCAATCCAACTCACTGTCGGTAAGTCAGACTCTGTGAGCTTACTGAGGGTTTTGATTGAATACGTAAAGGGACTCATGGGCGGCTCAACGTAGAAGCAAGAGAACCTTTTGGCTTGTGAATGGCGCCACCTTTGAGTCCAGTATCCAGTTCTTATAATACAACCACAATCTCAATATGCCCAACTTATTATTAGTTGAGTTGTTTTTTCCAGCCGCTAATAATTAATTAAGAGTTATAATGTGCTACATTTTACTGCTGTAGGTGAGTAGGTGGAGTTATTTTAAAGTACTTTATAAACTGTTCAGTAGGATGATACTGTGGTTTCCCAACCTATGGGTTTGGGGCCTTTAAAAAGGTCTCATAATAGATCTGAGGGGTCAAGAGAGAAAAGGAAAGTTCTGATATTTTCTGGTAATTTAGTTAAACATTTGGATGGAAAATGTTGCCGCAACAGGAGGTCTCAATGCTTGTTGTGCATGTTTCCACAGGGGAGTCTGAAGTGACTGCCTCCAAAACAATTGAAGTAAGACTTGGTGAAGACGCCATTCTGCCGTGCAACCTGACACGTTCAATCGACATGCATAGTCTAAGAGTGGAGTGGACACGCGATGAAAAAGACGTGCACCTCTACCGAAATGGGAATGATGATCTACATGATCAGGACAAGAACTTCGAAGGCAGAACGTCTCTCTTCTGTGAAGAAATGGCCAGTGGAAACATTTCACTGAAACTGACCAATGTAACTGAACAGGATTCAGGAAACTACACCTGCTTTGTTTATGTCAAAGACTTCTATGAACAGTTGAGGGAATGCTCCATTGATCTTAGTAAGTACAGCTAATACACATTACAATAAGTGACAATGTTATTTATTTTGCAAAAGTATTTTAGCTCTTAAAGACAATGTACACAACTGTATTTTAACAGAGGCAGTGCCGAATCTGGGCATGGATCGTGGGATTAAGCGTGGTAAGTAAATATCTTTAGTTCCATTTATTTGTATTTCCATTAGTAAAAGAAAATCTACATGGTGATGCAACTCATTCCTACAAGGAGCTGTTGAAACTTTATGTTGCCAGGTGTTAAACGCCATCTGCTGTAGGGTGTTGACAGTGTGCACTCAGAAAACTAATGGTTCCTTAAAAGGCTGTCTGGTTCTACAAGGATCCAGGACCAGTTGAATATTTAGCACAGGGTTCTAAAGGACTAAAGCTTTTTTATCTTTATTGGTCTCATTTGGTGGAGGACTGCAACTCATAATATGCAGTATTTAATTATTTTCATCCATAAAAACAGGAAGAAATATTGGAAAATATTGGACTCAGTATCTAATATTTCAGTATTTTTCTTGGAGTTCTGATTGTTTTGATATTTCAGGAGAATATTTTAAATGGTAATAGTACCACAGTGTATTTAATGAAATGCTGTGATCCTGAGCAGGAGAATCAGGTGTTGAAAATGGATGGATGTTCTCTTGAAAGCCGGCAGTACGTCTTTCTTCTGTTCTTTCAGGCGGTATCAGTACTGGTGCTATAGTTGCCGTTGTTGTCATCATTGCTATTGTTGCCAGTGTTGGACTCTTTCTACTTGTGAAAAATAGAAGGATCGGTAAGTCGCAAACTTGTTCTCTCTTCATTTTCCCCATTTAGAAAGACAGGAGCTTAACCTGAGTAGTTTTACTTGTTGGCCAGAGAGGACAAAAAGTAGAAAATGCTCATGAGCCATCTCGGAAAAGTGATGACTAACTTGTTTTTTTTGTCGTACAGTGATGTGTGCAGGACAAAGAGGAGGACAGCAAAACATGGAGGAGAACAACGATGTCAGAGAGAGGATGATAACCTGAACAACATGAGAAACGACGACGACGCAGACTGATGACTGACCTATAACTTAGATTTTTCACATTTTCTATTTATTTTTTTTATCATTGTTGCCGTATGTTGGTGTTGGTATGTTTTTGTTTCTATTACAGGTAACTTATCGTTTCATGTGTAGTCATTTTACCTGCTTACATTGCTGTCTCTTGCCTTTATTGATACTTTGTGATTTGAAATTGCAGTTTTATTATTGGTGTTGTTTTTGCATAGACTAGTGGCTGCTTTTTTTAAATAAGCTAATTGGGATCTAAATAAAGGATCCTGAACTGCATTGCAATTGTGATTTTTTTTTTTTGTTCAGTGATTGTTTGATTATTTGCATGCAACTAGCCAAAAACACGGAACATATTATTACACAGTGTTAAATAACAATGTGACTTGTGCTTGCATGGCAATTGCTTATCAATAGCTTAAAAAGCTTGATTAATTATTCACCCAATTATTCATAAACCTATTAGTAATTCCCTTGTTATCTGGGCTATTCACAGATGAGAACAGCCGTCTGCACCGCGACTTAAATGTATTATCTCAACTCGCCCTTATTAACTTGCTGTAAAGTTGTGCCGTCTCCCCTGTCAATATATTTTATAATTTCTAAACTTCCATTTTAATCCAAAGTTTTAGAGAAGGTGTTTTCATCCCAGCCTTTAGTTTTTATGTGTCATAACATCTTTGAGAAATTCCAGTCAGGTTTCAGAGCTTTACATAACAGAGAAACTGCCCGCCTCAAAGTAACTGATGGTGTCCTTTAAGCAGCTGATGGGAGAGAGCACAATCTAATCTAATTCTTTTAGTGACACTATAGATAATGCTATTTTAATTGATGGTCTTAAAACCTGGGTTGTGTAGAAAGAACTTCCTCGGTCACCACAGGTAAAATACCTCTACAGCTCACATTACCTGTGGTGTACCACAAGGTTCAATTTTAGGTCCAGTTTTGTTTTCTATCGACATGCTTCCATTCGGACGTATCATCTAAAATCATCTTTACTATGTAAAGGTAGAAAGAAATTGCAATGTTATAATTGATTCACCAGGAGGTGTTGGTTAAGTGTTTTCAGACAGAATGAAGTGAACACTGAAATTGAACAACGCAAGTGTTTTTATTTCAGGAGACATAAAAAAGACGAAAGTTGAAAAACTTTGAAATAAGAATGAAAATAAGAACATTTTTAGAAATAAAGATAAAGCGCTGTAGAAATGTACAAAAGTTGAGCAGCATATCGGTTGGGGTGACACCTGACCCTGTCCACCTTTCCCGTTTGTGCGACCTTCAAAGCTTCATCGTGATAACAGTGTCATTTACATAAAGACATTTGTGACACAAGCTACAGGTGTAGTATTGTGTCTTTAATGTATACAAGCACAAAATGAAAGAAATACAGTTTAAAAAAGTTTAAAAGTTTTTAAAAAAAAGTTTCAGTTTTAGGCTCCAAATCAAAGTCAAAGAAAAAATGTTCGGGTTAGAGTGGGATAGCAATGCTACCTGTCACAAAGACATTCGCTGATTGGTTGGAGAAAGTCACGTGATTCTATACTGTTTGTTGAACCACTTTCACATCAGAGAGATATAGAGAGCTTATTTTCTTACATATACACATAAACTATAATATGAGAAGACAGCTGACCCAAAATCCAAAAATCATATACACACTGGTCATATAGTTTTGTTTTTACCCGCTAAGGTTTTAGTAAGACTGAAACTTTTACTAGTTTGTGTTCTTTTTTCACGACACTAGGTACTCTGATTCCTCATTTGAATTGCGCGGGGACCTGGGCAGCTGTAAAACAGATGGTGGTAAGGAACGTCGATGCTGAAGCTTGTGATCTACTGGACGGAGACTATGAGACATGCTCTTTGAACGGCCAGCATAGTGTGACGTTTTCTTTGCAGCGTTGGCCGAAGAAGAACTGGATGGCTTCTTATCATTCAAACATGCAGTACAGCTCTGGTTACGATGGGTGGTGTAGTGGGTTGAGGCTGCATGAATGCAGACTGGCTGGTCATGGTGGCAAACAGTAGGGCTTAGCTGAGGTCTGCTGTTCAGTGGTTGGCGGGTGTTCTCTTCTTTCTCGCCAAGCTGTGACTTGAGGTCAGCCACTGTATGGAAAAAGCAAAAAGTAATAATAATTAATCAATATTGTAGGATAATTCAATGCAATTCACTTGGTGAGTACAATCTTATTACGACTAACAGACCAAAACAAAGTAAATAATCCGTTCATTTTATTTTTATTTCTTCATTTCCTGCACTGGCTTGTAACGCTTGACTTTCTGGTCTCCCAAAGAAGAATTTAGTTCAATTACATTTTCTCCAATACTCTGGCTGCCTGTCTGTTTGCTTTGAACCCATGAATGAGTGTGTGGTTACATAGTGAAACAGACAATCTTTTTGTATGAGCAGACTGATCTTGATCTGATCTGCAGCAGTCATACTTAGTTCATGACTTTTAATGGGCCTCTGCTTCCTTCTGTCAAACCTCTCTGACTGTTTTTTTCTGAGGTTTTCTCATTCCAAGTGTTGCAAGAGAAAATCGGCATATAACGCTCCCTGTTCCACTACATATATCACTACAACCGTCATGATGTCAAGAGCACTCAACCATGACAGGAAGAGTAAAGTATTTTGACATCAAAGCAAACTGGCTCATGATTAATATGCAACAAGACTTTGAATTAAGTTTTTATAATTCTTTGTCTGTCATTCTAGTCCTGTTTCATGTTTAAACCCTAAATTCATTCAATTCTGATTCAAATGTTCAGCTCGTCATCAAGCTCTGCAGTGGCCTGATAATGAGCCACTCATTTGAATCAGGTGTGGTGGAGCAGGAAACACCTAAAACATGCAGGGCAGTGGTCCCCGAGGACCAGGATTGAGAAACACTGAGATAAAGGTACTGACTCAGGTGTTGTGTGCTTCCTTGCGGGTTTGGCTCATCATTCCCTCCCTGAGTGGAGTTGTTCTGCCGTTTTGTGGCACTCTTTTGTAACTACAAGGCTTTAAACTGCGAGATTCAGACAGCACTATTCTGCCTTGTCTAATCTAAACATGAGTTTCTAAGCCGAATTCAATCTTGTCTCTGTGTTTGTTACTTACCAGCATTTCTACATTTCATCCAGACAAAGACAGCTAATGCACATGTGGGTAACAGAAGTAAAATTGTCACTCCAACGGTGATGGCAGTGGGTAGAAAGCAGGATGTCATGCAGTCAACTGAAATGACAAATATGAACAAATGTTCAAAATTCATGATGATGGAAGTTAAACTGTGACTTTCTTTTTGATAATCCAGTTGGTTACAGATAAGTTGTTAAAGTTCTGCTGTACCTGGTATGAGAATCTCCGCGTTCCTGGTCTGGTTGGTCTTTGGCTGGTGAACTCTGCAGGTGACGCTGTGATGAGAAGATATTAGTAAAGTTTAGTTTATCAATCATACATGTAACTTTGGGCTCCGGGTATGAGCACACTTTTCGGTACATAGATATTTCACTGATTTTGGTGAAACTGGATCATATTTTATGGAGAAAATATTTTCTGGTTTTCCCTCTGATGTCCTCCGGCTGCTCCGCCTCAACTCAACGTCTATGCAATGCTGCTTTAAATGATATGATATAAATGATAGCCTGAGTAGTAAACTAAATTTGAACCTGTTGGTGGCATCCCGGAGCGTCACTTTTCGCGTCACAGTGTAACATCCACTTGTTTCTTGATGTCTTCTTGGATCATCAGCAGGAATTTCTTTTCCCCGTTCATTCAGAAACGTGATGTCAGGCTCTGGTAGCCAGCAGTCCGCCTCACACTGAAGATTCACTCCTCCACTCTTAGCTGAAACAACTGAGAGTTTTGGCTCAGAAACTGCACCTATAAAAACAAGAAAACCTTTCAAATGTTCCATCAAATGCTTCTCTAAAAATACATGAAATATCTGTTCAATAAGAACTCCAAATAAAGCTAAATGTCACCACACCTGACCAAGTTGCTGGGCAAGGACCCAACTTTCAGGCCTAAATAAACTTGAATGGACGTACCCACAACAAGCTGCACTGTTGTAATATCCCGCGGAGCATTCTTCCAGAGCCTCTTGCATTGGTACTTCCCTGCATCAGTCAGTTGCACATTGGATATCCTTAATGAGATGATCCTGTTCTGCAGTTCTTTCGTGATGAAGCTTGTCCTGTACTCGAAGGCCGGATTCTTCATCTCATGAGTCTCACAGCCATCCCGGTACAGGAAGACGATGTTTGGCTGCAGGCCTTCCTTGGACCATTCCACCGTTGGAAAATCATCGGCGTCATTGATGTTGAAAGTGCAAGGAAGAATAGCATCCCCGCCAGCAAAGGCCCAGACCGTCTCTGATGGACCACGCACCGCAGATATTCCTAGGAAAAAGAGTGGACAACATGTTAGAAACATCTTTTAGTATAAAACAGCACCACAAACTACAGCTTTCAAAATGACACTCAAGCTGAATCAACTTTTTGTACTTGTTGAAACATCTGATTGATTCCTATACTGAAGCCAAAGGCGGATTTGACTTAAATTAAAGCAACATTGTGAAACTTTTCTACCACACACACACTCACAACTTCTAAAACCAGCCGTGGCCAGTCTGTCAGAGAACACAGCAGCCTACGGACGTGGTTTTCTTGCTGGGTTTGGCTCCTGGCATCCCGGTGCTGAGTCAATTCAGTTAAAAGCACGGCTGACTGAGCTAGCAAGTAAGTTAGCAATTCGCTACTTCACGATCTTTCCATCATAAAGTCTGTAAATCACCTCTGTAGTGTAACGTTATCCCAGCATTTAATTAGTGGTTAGGCTAAAGCTATGTGTCCATCATAAACTGTGAAAATCACAGAGAGTTGAAGCTGAACAGTCAGAGGACATCAGAGGGAAAAGCAGCGAATATACTGTGCATTAAATCTGATCCAGTTTCACCAAAATCACTGAATAAAGTTCTAAAGTTGTGCTTTTGTACAATAATCAGTGAGGCCCACTTTGCTCTCTTTGTACAGATAACAGATAGAAAAAAACGTAGACATAAACAAGAACAAAGACAAAGCTATGTACATGTAAAATAGGTAAATAGGTAAATATGTAAATATATATATATATATGAGTATAGACAAGGATTTTTTTCCTTTTTCCTTTTTGGTGTAATAGTGGGGATTTTTTTGTAGCAGCCCTCTGAATCAAACAGGAAGGTGTCAGAAAAGAGGAAGTCGATCACACGCCATATGATCAACACCTTTTTTTTCCCTTTTTTTTGTATCAACTCTACAACACTGGAATAGTACAAGTACAAATATGCAACGGACAACCTTTAACAACCTAACAACCTTTAACAACTTCACACAAACAAACACACAAACAAAATCTACATTTCTGCACTAATTTACATCAGTTAACACGCTGAATGAATTTAGTCTTAGACTGTCACCGAGTTATCTCACGGAAGAAACTTCCAGAAATGGGATGGAATAACACTGAGTGTGTGTTGAACCTCAGTAAGAAATTTACAGCAGTGGGAGAAATATTCCGATTTTTTACTACTACTACTTAAGTAAATGTAGCAATATACATAAATTCACACCTACGGACAATTTAGAGTCACCAATTATCATGTTAATTGAAAGTTTTTGGACTACAGTGTGAGGAAGCTGGAATACCCCAGCCAAGGTTGAAACCAGGAACCTTCTTGCTGTGAGGTAACAGTGCTAACCATTGCACCACCATGTCACCCATGTAGCAGTAAAAAGAAAGCACTCATCATAACAGAGATCCACCAATATTAGAGCAACATTTTATTGAACTCTAGTTCGAGGTCAGGGCCTTTAAACAGAGCCACAAGATAAATCATGAGATGTTTAAAGAGTCACAATCTGGGCCAAGGAACAACCAAGGACCTAAATAATAAGCTAAATATCTTTTACGAAGTCTTTATAATATATATGTAAGATCTTAAAATGAGCTCTAGAAGCAACAGGTAATCAATGAAAGTAGTCTGGAAAAGGTGTGGTGTCATCCTGTTTCTTTGTCTGAGTCCAAATCATGGCAGTAGACAATTTTGACAAATTATAACTCATCCATTAGTAGCTAATTTGTTGTGTGCTGTAGACAAACCCTGTAGGGTCATTTAAAAAGTCACATACCTGAACAAGAAGAGAGCAGAGCGACAACCAGGAAAAGGCGATGATACATCCTCAAAATAGGAACCATTTTTCTTCTTTCTTCTCTTGCTGAAAAACAAAAGGTTTTCTTCAAACATGTGCTGGGCTTGTGTCGAAGCAAAATCTTGATCACAGATACAACCACAGAAAAAGGAAGGAAGCACTGCACAGCAATTACTGTCATTTCAACCACAGCAACATTTGTACTGCGTCATTTAAAGGCACAGTCCTTTCTTCAACATTTACTTCCTAATAAAATATTTCTTTCAATAAATACAGTCCTGAATCCTTTGTGGCCACCTTGGACTCCCTCACCCAGGTGACCCAGCCGTAGCTGATGCGACCATCACAAGGCTTGGTGATGTTCTTGAAAGCTCTTCTCCTCTCTGTTCCCGTGTTGTCCTCATGGCTTGCCCCGCTTAACCTCTGCAGCCAGCCTCCTTGCCTTCCAGTCCTGCTTGCAGTAGTCGATGACCAGCTCTTTGTGCTTCTCACTTTTGTAGGGCTCTTCCAGACGGCCCTCTCATGGCAATGTCAATTCTACATGACCATGTTTTTGGTGGCTTCTGAGCCCAGAAGGATACCAGGTCCCCAGAAAGCTGCCAGTCCTGCACTCACTACAATTCTTGATAGAATCTCGGCCGCTGTGGTTCCTGGCATCTTCACTCCAGCCTTTACAATGGTGATCATCTGGGTGCTGGTCATGGTGCCAGGTTTACAGGCTCTGCCCAAAAGCATTTCAGCAGCAACTGAAGGATGTCAATCAAGGCAATCTGGAGATTCCACTTTGCCCCCAGATAATGAGCTCCAATAGGCTGGGCAGGACACCGTACATATTAGTTCATGTGGCACGTTGGTCCATGACCTACTCCCACCAGTCTTTCCCACAGAGACTTAAGGGGCAGCTTGAGCTTGGTGTTATTCCCATGAAGGGTGAGCCACATCCCAAGAAAGCTGCCAACCTTCCTCCAAGCTCTCTAAGATGGAGACGGAGACTTCGTAGATGAGCAGTGGCCAGAATACCCTTGGCAGGATGTCCCTCTAATATGTAGTAGAATAAACCAGAAACACTCAAGTAAAGTACTGTACCTTTAATAAATGTACTTAGTTACCCTGAACCCTGAAACATACAGTGGCACAACCACTAATTAAAAGCACAGTCCTTACCCTCAGGATACAGGACAAGGATACACAACAACACTACATCAGGTGTTCTCTTTTTTTTTTGGACACTTTGTTATGATGGATTTCTGTTGTGGGTTAACATATGTTCATGGCCTCTGCTGTGTCTTTTCCCCAATGCAGCAGCTCAAAGGAGGCAATTCTGGATAAAAACAGTCCTATTGCATTTCATGTATCAGAACACAATTAACAACGCCTCATCTAACTTTTGTGGACAAAATGTACCCTCAGGCTAATATTGTGTTTAATACATCTCCGGGCTGACCTCTACTCCACCTCTCCCATCTGAAATGAGGAAGTATGTCAAAAAAGAACGGCTTGCTCACGTAGTCACAGATGCTGAGTAACAAGTGTTGAACACTCATTTACTTTCCACGGTGACGGCATGACTTTCAAAACAACACAGGGATTGCTCTGAGTGTTTACTTTTACTTTTTAATTTACTACCGCTGCAGTGGTAACCACAGCATTGAGCACGTGGAGCTGACGGATTCACGTTTGGGGATTTAACGTCGATGCAGCATGTTAACAAATTTTGAGAATTTTCCTTTCTCATCGCCTGGAGGACTTAAACACAAGTTTCTGATTTCTGTGTCTGCATTTCAAATCAAGGTATCAATTTAACTTAACATTTTTTTTTAACTTAATTTTGTTTGTTGCGCATTGTGTTGCGAACCGCAAAGCATGTGCTGCTTTTGTTGTGTTAAAGCCATTTCCTTAAACTAAACACTGTCGACTGCAGCATGCAGATACAGCCTGAAAAGTCGTAAAACAGGAGTATGACATAAAGAAAGCAGACAAGGTCATAAATCTTCAAAGCAAAGCAACATATAACTTCAAACTAAACTTTAGTTTGAACATCAGAGCTGTATTTACCTTCAAGATTTCTTTACTTGTATTTGTGTAAATGTCATAAATACAACCTGAATACGCATTTGCTTTCATTTCTTTTTATTCACTTGCAGATGTCCAGGATGAAGCAGCAAAGATGACTTTTGGTGACTTTACAGTTTTGCGTTTATGCCATGCAATCATCTTCCTTGTTCTATTACAGTCGCATGGAGGTAATAACTTTTTTTATTCCCACAGAAAGGCAGCATTATGTGTGTTAAAAGTTAAAGGACACAACTCAATTTAACTTTAACATTGATAAGAAACCAACTGATTCAGAGTCTCAGCTGTTTATGTCATTTTCAATGACAGTGACAGTTTGTTAATGGGAATGCCTTTTTTTTTTAAAGGGTTGTGCCAATCAGTGCCAATAAACACAGTCATATTTCATGGCAAAACCTTTATTTTATAAGGCACTTTGAGGAAATCTATATAGAATAAAGTAGTATTTTAAATTACATGATTAATACAGTCATTTGTTGTTATATTTAATGGCAAAACCCTTATTCATGCTAATATTTTCATGTTAAAAAGCGGTTAAATCAACCAGTTAATCCACAGATCTGTTTCTTTCCAGGTAAACCTCAGGTGATTGGTCCATCGCAGCCAATAGTGGCAATACTTGGTGAGGACATTATTTTGCCATGCCGCCTGGAACCTCCAATGAACGCTTCTAGCATGATTCTGGAGTTTGCAAGATCGGACCTGAGTCCCGGGTTTGTTTATGTGAGACGAAACGGCGAGGAATATGTAGCTGACAAACAGCCCTCCTACAGAGGAAGAACATCCGTGTCCATCGACAAACTGGAGCTCGGAGATGCTTCAATGAAACTCTCCAAAGTGACACGCTCTGATGAGGGAACCTACAGATGCCTTTTTCCTCAACTGGGTCAACACGCCTTGATTAGACTTGTTGTTGGTGAGTAGACACAGTATAATTTGAATTTATCAGAGCAGTGTCTGTACATCAGCAAGTACAGCAGAAGAAGACTTACTTAAAAGAAGAGTTTGACATTTTGTGCAGTAGATATGAGCTTAGCTTAGCATAAAGATTGGAATCAGTAGGAAACAGTCGGCTTGGCTCCTGCCAATGTTTGATTAGTGCAAAAACAACGTGTGGTTTCACCACAAGGTTTCATGACTAACTGTCTGCTGGTTGCCTGAGTATCATGCAGAGACGACAAGACACAGATACAATCTCACTGCAGAAACCACAAGATGTTTTAACATCTTGCGTTTGTATGAACTCTGATACAACCAATTCAGTCAAGATTTGCATCAGCTTTCCTAAATCCTTGAATCCCCTTTCAGTACATTCTTGACCATCTTCATCCGGACACCGGCTTAGACATCACCTCTTCTCTTTCATTTGTAGGTGCCGTCTCCTCACCCGTTATCAGTTCAATGAGCACATCAAGCAGTGGTGTGGTTTTACAGTGTGAGGCTAAAGGCTGGTATCCAGAGCCTGAGGTGTTCTGGCTGGACGGTGAGGGAAACCTCCTCTCTGCTGGACCTACAGAGACAGTCAGAGGTCCTGATGACCTCTATACTGTCAGCAGAAGATTGACTGTGGAGAAGAGCGACAACTTCACCTGTAGAGTCCAACAGAAGAACATCACCCAGACCAGAGAGACACACTTATCTGTGTTTCTACCTGTTCCAGGTGGAGATGATTCATAAATGTATCATATCTTTACTATAAATGCCATCTTGCTCCATGATTTATAACTTCAACTGATATCTTCACAGTTCTTGCTTCGTATGCAAAATGCATCTTGGCTTCAGGATTGATTGGTGTCGTTCTGTGTGCTGCATTCAAAGTGCAAGAATACAGAACAAGGTATATTTTTTAATTTTTATTTCAAGATACTATCACTATTTCTTTCCTTATTTAGTGTACAAACTGCTCTTTCACTCTTATTTTACAGGAACAAGATGCCTGATGATCTAAGAGGCCCACACCTGTGTGTCACACCTGTAAGAAAAACACAGCACTGGTTGTTTGTTCAGTTCATACAAAGCATTTCATATGACAGCAGAGAGCAGAGTTTGTATCCCATCTTCTGTCAACACTCAACACTCGTGTCATGAAAGCAACGACGTCACAGTTATGAGTTTGTTTCTGTGTTTCCTGTTTTATTTTGTAGTTCCACCCTGTCTGTCTTGTCTTATTCTACTTCCTGTTTTATTTTGAAGTTCCACCCTGTCTGTCTTGTCTTATTCTACTTCCTGTTTTATTTTGAAGTTCCACCCTGTCTGTCTTGTCTTATTCTACTTCCTGTCTTGTTTTTCCTGCCTTTTTTGACTCTGCACCTGCCCCTGATTAGTCCTGCATGTCATGTCTAGTTCCTTTGTTTCCTTCTCTGTCCGTTCTGTGTATAGATTTTGCGTACATGTCTTTCTTATCCTAAATATCAGCACGGCTGTAACTCTGTCATAGTCGATGTTAATCATTACCGTGCTGATATTCAGTATAACAGTAGATGGTTTTAAATCACTTGTAGTAATATGTTTAACTTTACTGCTAACTAAGATAGATGATGAACATTATTGTTACGTTATTGTAACATTTATAATTAATATTAGAACACCTGTAAAGCAGAGTGATAAATGTAGTTAAAGTATCGGTGCTGTTATTCTCTATATCAGCACTCGTGGAATGACTCTTGTCCAGTCAGATTACTACAGCTCTGATCTAACTGTTGTATAAAGAACCATGAAGATGAAGTAACAAATGGCCTGTTTTGTTGCTCACTAGGTTTAAGAAATGTTCTCCATCTACATTAAAATGAAGGAGGGACGCAGAAGACATGTAACCACAGCAGGAACCGAAACCAAGCAGTGCAGACTATAAACTCTGCTCCGCTCTGCCTGCTAACCAAAATACAATGCAACAACCAGGCACAAGAACTTCTTCTTTGCACACTCCAACACTCTCATCCACAGAGCATTATCATCATTTAGCATTACATATATCCTGCACATATACTCTCATTATGCAGTACGCTCATCAACTGACTTCTCTAAATAAGCTAATTTATTATCAGTGCTTTACACAATTACACTCTGACACCCTCCACCCACTCCCAACCCTCCACCTCAACACCCAACTCCCACCTCCCACTACACCACCCCAACCCTCCACCCCACCCTATTATAGACAAAGCACTATGCAAACTGAGGAATTATAGTATTTATTTCAGCTTTACCATGCCCTCTTGACCTCTTATGACCTATGAATGTGTTTTTTAACCACATGTTAGTAGTTTGCTTATATTTGTTAAGCTTGTTGTCTCTGTTTATCAAATAAATGCGTCTTCTATGCTGAGAATTTAAGTTTGATTCTTTTTGTGTGTCCATAAAGCTGATCCCTTCTTCTTTTTTGTTATGATGGATTTCTATTTCTGTTGTGGTGTTCATGTCCTCTGCTGTGTCTCAAGCTTTTACAGCAGCTAATGTAAAGTTACCTCGTCTAACTTTTGTGGACAGAAGAAATAAATGTACCCTCAGGCTAACAGATATTTTGTTGAATTCATCTCCAACCAGGGCTGTCCTCAAAGAACATCAGTCTGAAGACAATAATTACACAAGCGCTGCATTGTTCTACTAACATAACTAATAACGCAGAGTCACAGAAAGTATTTGACCACATACATTTATTTACTTGTGTCAGAAGTGGAATGTAATAAACTTCATACTTTTACTCCACTACATTTGATATGACAGGACATGACTGCTCATCGTCTTGAGGATTGAAACATGATTTCTGTGACTGCATTTCAAACCAAGGTATCAACTGAACTGAACATTTTTTGGAGCTTCATTTTGTTTGGTGTGCACAGTGTTTGAACAGGAAAGGACGTGTCGCCTGTATCCTGTTACACTTATTTACATAAACTAACTACTGTCCACTGATGTATACGGACTGCAGAATTGTGACTTACAGAACATTCATTTCAGTCATTTGATCAGAAACATTTAGGTATTTCCTTTTTGGGTGTTTTTTTGTTTTGTTTTTTGGTACACTGCTAAAGTGTTACTTCTTCTAGTTCTTCACATAACATCACATCGGACAGTCGGTTGTCACGCTGTCGGTAAGAGCTGCTCTTAATTTGAAATTTGAACATTAAATGTTATGATATGTCATAATTACATAATCTGTGACTGTTAAAACAATGTGTAGGTTTAGTCTATAGAAAGTGAACTCACATGTGAACATCTGAATTTTTATCCTGTTATATACAAACCATTTAAAAGACACTGACTCTGGACAGTTTAAAGTTTAAATTATTTATGCTAAAAAGTCAAACTGTAAAAGAAGATGATGTGAGATCTGAGTCTTTGTGGAGGAATCAGTGGAGGAAACCCCCTTCTACTTCTGTGTTAAGCTCTAGGAACATGAGCCTGGGTTAGTTTTTTGTTAATTTTATAACCTGTTTTTTGTTTTTACAACATCAATCAAAATGTGTCTTGTTACAGCACGAAAAACAGCATGTCACATCAGTGAGTGATAATGATATTGATATGATAATGATATTGATATGATAATGATATAGATATGATAATGATATTGATATGATAATGATAAGTTGGACATGTGGACGTATCTCTGCACGTCACCCACAGGTTTCTGAAGAGCTTTTTGTCCTTTTAATTTTCAGGAATGATGTTGCATCCAAAGACAAACATCCATGACAGACTGTTCTTCATCATTCATCTAATACTGTCTATTGAAGGTAATTTATGCACAGAACACACAGTAACACACTGATGTATTATATGAATATAACAGATCAGATTATACGATGAGACACAGTGAGTCGTGTTTTGGGCTTGTGGATGAAGTGAAGGGAAGAACACTGAAAAAAGTTTAAAGAAACTGTGATTGCTAGACGACTGTGATCATCTTCAACCCTGCAGCTCTTTGTGGGGTGTTTCCACTCTGCAGTGGTCAGTACAGTCCATATCCTGATGGGTCAGGGCTGATCTGTTCCTCTGTCTCTCCTGATTTCAAGCTCTTCTCTTCTTTCCTCAGATGTAAATGATCTAAGTTTCTTGATTCAATGCTTTCTCTGTCTTTCATAGATAATTTGTCAGTTTGTTTTTTCACTTGCTCATTTGTGGTTTGTTCAGTCATCATTTCCTGTATGTGATGTCAAAGTTGACTGAGAAAACAACTGAAAGAGGAAATTAGTCATGTCCACCCACAGACATGCTCATATTTGTTATGGAATTTTCTATCCTTAGGTTACACGAGGTCACGTGTGGGCCTTGAGGTCCTCGGCGGTACTAATTGTTTGGCTTTGACTGGGAGCAGTAGGTGCCAGTCTATCTCAACACTGTGGTGGCCAGGGTCGAAGAGACTCTTGCTGCCTGCTTAGACATAATAGATAGCTTGCCGTTGACGTAAACAGACATCTGTGTCTCCAGACTAGAATATGTTGACGATAACACCGTTCTTGGTAAAAACATTCTCTTTGTCTCATTTGGGGTGTATAGTATTTGTGGTGTTATCTTGAGGTTTAAAGTCTATCCACCAGCACGAGTTCGGCAGAATGTGAGACCGACTCAGGCACTTCTGATGCACTATGAGAGTGTCTCTAATTCTCCTTGATCAAGTGTCAATAAATATTACAGCATAAGACATCAGAGGCTTCTGAACACTTTCTTCACTCCTGACCTCACCATTGACCTTTGACTTCAGCAATTTCTCCACAATATTCACATATGCTTCCTCCTCTTTGCTGTTTTTGAAATTTCGTCTGTGAGCTTCTAGTGGTCAAAGCTACAAAATCTCTGATTTTATTAAATTATTTCTTTTCTTTTAGAATCTGAAAAAAACAGTTTGATGACATGAATTATAACTAAGCTACCTTTTTCTCTCTTCAGGTTTCCTTGCAGAGCAGTCACAGTTAATTTGTTCACATCAACCAATCGTGGCCCTGGCTGGTGATGATGTCATTCTACCATGTCACCTTGAACCTCCCATCGATGCAGATTCAGAGACCGTGGTGTGGACCAGAACTGATTTAGACCTAAAGTACATCCATGTTCACCAAGATGGACGACTCATTCTTGAGACTCAAAATCCATCTTATTATTACCGCACCAGACTGTTTGTGGATGAACTGAAGAACGGAAACGTCTCCATGAAAATCTCCAAAGTGAAAATTTCTGATTCAGGAAAATATTTTTGTATCTTGAATTCAATGATGAAGGACGCGTCCATCCAACTCACTGTTGGTAAGTCAGACTTGCTGCCACGAGCAGTTTGATACAAATCAGTGACGTATGTTATAATTCCTCCTCTCTGATCATCAGGTGTCGTCTCCACGCCCGTCATAGAGTTTGTCTCCAATAAGAGCAGAGAGGTGGTTTTACAGTGTGAGGCTAAAGGCTGGTATCCAGAGCCTGAGGTGTTCTGGCTGGACGGTGAGGGAAACCTCCTCTCTGCTGGACCTACAGAGACAGTCAGAGGTCCTGATGACCTCTATACTGTCAGCAGAAGATTGACTGTGGAGAAGAGCGACAACTTCACCTGTAGAGTCCAACAGAAGAACATCAACCAGACCAGAGAGACACACTTCTATGTTCCAGGTTATAAAGAGTTCAAAATAAATTCAACATATTGTTTCTGTTTTTTAACAGTTGAGGTCGAGTTTGATTAAAAAATGTCGTTCTGTTCTGTGTTGTTTCATTTCAGATCATTTCTTCACGGTTCAGTCTTTGGATTGGATTTGGATCATTCCTGTCATTTTTGTTTTTCTGCTGGTCATTTTTGTCTCAGTGATATATTTCAGTAAGTCTCGTCTTCATTTTCCTTTTTCATGTGGAGTTACTGTCAGAGCTCTTCATTGGCTGTTGAAAAAAGCTGAAAAGAAGAAACTGAACAGAACTGTGGAAGAAATTGAGAGAGCAGACCAACAGAGAGAGCTTCAGGAGGAGGAAATGATGACTGAACAAACCTCGAATGAGCAAGCAAATGAATAAACTACCAAATTATCTATGAAAGACAGAGAAACCATTGAATAAAAAAAACTTTGATTGTTTACATTTGAGGAAAGAAGAAGAGCTTGAAATCAGGAGAGACAGAGGAACAGATCAGCCCTGACCCATCAGGATATGGACTGTACTGACCACTGCAGAGTGGAAACACCCCACAAAGAGCTGCAGGGTTGAAGATGATCACAGTCGTCTAGCAATCACAGTTTCTTTAAACTTTTTTCAGTGTTCTTCACTTCATCTGTTTTACTTTGTTACTGTACACTTTAAACCAACTCTCAAACAGAAATGATAAAAGAATCTACCTGTAACATGAGCGCCATCTACTGTGATTATTTTGTATTGACACTGTCCTAACTTGCAGAAGTCAATGTTTTCTTGATAATATGTCAGTAGCATCTAATTTGTATGATGATGCAAGTTGCTTCTTGATCTCTAAGGTCACTTCAAACACTGGTTTTCCAACAACGTGCCTCTGGTTTATGATGTGACAGCAAATGTACACCTCTCTGCATCATTAGCATGCCTTGCTAACTAGCTTCCTGCCTACAGTTGTAACCAATGACATGGCGTGGACATTCAGGAGGTCTACATGAGAGCCCTCCCCCAGAATAGAAAAAAGCCTTCATGCACATATTTTCATAATGTATGTACAGGTTTTATCACCTTATTTTACTGTTATATTTATTATTGGACTGTTTTAATAGTTTATTTTATTGTTTTTACCTTCCATCTTTATCCTGTTTTTATTTTGAAACATTATTTTGGGTACAAATGCTTTTAGCCTTTTAATAACTACATGTATCACCTTTTACAGGTTTTCTAATGACCATTACATTAAAGTTGCATTAACAGTTGTCATCTTTCTTAGGCTGTACCTTTATTCCACATACTTGAACATCTGCAGTTAAACTCTGGACTTTGTCACTAAATGTGATATTCATCTTTTATATATTCATTTCAATGGACAGGATAACTTAAAGTCTGTCTAGTTATTAACAACATTTCACAACAACTTCAGGAAGTTTTCATGACAGCAAAATTAAACATTTCTGTTTGTCATAATAATATTTTTTGGTTTCTACCGTAAGGAATTGTGGGACGGCAGTGTCTCCTGTCTTTTCGTAAAGGATGCTCCAGTGTATCCTAAGCTAAAGGAGATAAGAAAGGAAACACTGAAGCACATTGACATGACCACAGTGCCACCTTGTGGTAATATGGCTGTAATGCAGGAGGCTCTCCATCTCTCTGCAAAACTTAAACTCAGCTGTTGTTGATGATTTCTGTGAAATCCATCGCTCTGCAGTTTGAAAGACAACTAAAAGAAATGTTTAGTTTCTACAACACTTTCTCTTCCAACGCCTGCTTCCTCCTCAGAAAAAAAGGTGTGGAGTTCACCTGTCAGTCAGCTCACAGCTTCATCACAAACTGATTGATGATTTGCTTTTCGTCGCGGTCACAGCAAAGACTTTTTTGTTTTTCTTTGGTGAGCCTCCCTGGCTGCCTGCATCACCCAACCGCATCAAGTGGCCAGGAAAGTTGAGCCGGCCCAGTCGCCCTCTGGTGATCTTAACGACTGTCATTCATTCATTCAACATTTTTTGGAGCTTCATTTTGTTTGGTGTGCATAGTGTTTGAACAGGAAAGCATGTGTCACTTGTATCCTCTTACACTTATTTCCATAAACTAACTACTGTCCACTGATGCATACCAATTGCCGAAGTGTGACTTACAGAAGATTCATTTCGGCCATTTAGTCAGAAAAATTTAGGTATTTCCCTTTTGGGTTTTTTGGGGTTTTGTTTTTTGGTGGATTGCTAAAGTGTTACTTCTTCTAGTTCTTCACATAACATCACATTGGACGGTCGGTTGTCACGCTGTCGGTAAGAGCTGCTCTTAATTTAAAATTTGAACATTAAATGTTATGATATGTCATAATTACATAATCTGTGACTGGTAAAACAATGTGTAGGTTTAGTCTATAGAAAGTGAACTCACATGTGAACATCTGTTACATACAAACCATTTAAAAGAAAATGACTTTGGACAGTTAAAACTTTAAATTATTTATGCTTAAAACTAAAAGAAGATGATGTGAGATCTGAGTCTTTGTGGAGGAATCAGTGAAGGAAACCTCCTTCTACTTGCTGCAGCAGTCCAGGGTTCAAATCTGACCTGCGGGCCTTTGCTGCATGTCATTCCCTATCTCTTTCTCTCTCTCTCTCTCTCTGTCCACATACAAGCTTATTCTGCATGTTTTAAAACCGAGAACAGAAAGCATCATGGTAATTGTAACACTTCTCCAATGTGCTCTGTGACAGACTGTGTTCTCAGCCCTGCTCCACCGACAGACTAAAGAAGTGTTTCGTCCTCCGGGCCATCACACTGTACAACAGCTCTCATCATGGCAGAAGGGACACACAGGACAATAAACTACTGGTATACAGAGTAACCTTTTTTCTCCTTCACATGACATCACACTGGACAGTCGGTTGTCACGCTGTCGGTAAGAGCTGCTCTTAATTTAAAATTTGAACGTTAAATGTTATGATATGTCATAATTACATAATCTGTGACTGTTAATACAATGTGTAGGTTTAGTCTATAGAAAGTGAACTCACATATAAACATCTGTTACATACAAACCATTTAAAAGAAACTGAATCTGGACAGTTTAAAGTTTAAATTATTTATGCTAAAAAGTCAAACTGTAAAAGAAGAGGATGTGAGATCTGAGTCTTTGTGGAGGAATCAGTGGAGGAAACCTCCTTCTACTTTATATATTCAAATATTTTTATTGGGTTTTGAATTTTGAATTGAAACACTTACAAAACAATTAACAAGTCCCCAAACAGCAACCCCAACAACAACATATACAATAATAAAGTGACAATAACACACAAAAAAAAAAAATAAAATAAATAAATAAATAAATAAATAAATAAATAAATAAAATAAAATAAAATAAAATAAAATGTTACACAGTTACAGAGCCTGTGAGTCAATTATGTCCCAGTGTTTCCAGCAGGGAATTGTAGGTTAAAATAATTCAGAAAGGGCTGCCAGACCTGATAAAGTCTCTGGGTTGATCCCCTGATCGTGTGTTTCAACTTCTCAAGTTTCAAGTGTGCCATTACAGCCTCAACCCAGCGCCTATGTGTGGGAGGCATCGCTGACTTCCAATTACACAAAATAAGACGTCTGGCCAATAATGATGAAAAAGCAATGGCGTCTGATTGTGCACCAGACAACGCCATCCCAGCAGGGGCCACACCAAATATTGCGATTTCAGGAGCAGGGCTTATTTCTCTGTCACAGATGTACGAAAAAGTATCAAAAATTAAAGACCAAAATTGTATCAACTTTGGGCAAGCCCAGAACATATGATAGAGGGTAGCCGGAGCCTGACAGCATCGGGAGCAAGTCGGATCGACATCCGGATATATCCTGGCAAGCCTACTCCTAGATAGATGAAGCCTGTGGAGCACCTTAAACTGGAGCAAACCATGTCTGATACAAATCGAAGTTGAATGTATTCTCTTAATTGCGCTTTGCCAGGAGACGTCCGACACCTCAAATCCCAGTTCCTCCTCCCACCCTGCCCTAATACGACTAAGTGATGGTGAGGCGATCATCTGGATATCCTCATATAATCTACTCACTCCTCCTCTTTGATTTAGATCCCCCTCCAACCACTCATCCATCCAGTCATTTGGCGTGAGTAACGGAAAGGAAAGAAAATGTTTCCGAACAAAGACACGCACCTGCTGATACCTGAAATAATGCGAACTGGGGATATTATACTCATTTACCAGCTGCTCGAATGGCATGAACACACCATCCTTAAAAAGATCCCTCACCCGTTTCAGACCACTCCTGAACCATAACTTAAATGCTGTATCCATGAGTGAGGGTGGAAAGAGTGCGTTGGCCGAGATTGGGAGAGAGGGCATAGCCTGTCTATGTTTGAAGTGGGTCCTGAATTGGGACCATATTCGAAGTGAGCCACTCACAATAGGATTATTTGTGAGACGCTGCTTACTGAGTGGCAATGGCGCACATACTAAAGAAGGTAGGGACACAGGATAAGCGGAATGTTGTTCCATTTCAACCCATACAGGTCCACCCCCCTCATAAGAAGCAGAGACCCAGTATATTAGTTTATAAATATTAGCTGCCCAGTAATATTGTAAAAAATTTGGTAGTGCTAAGCCTCCAGCCTCTTTCTGTTTCTCAAGATGTGCCTTTCTTATTCGTGGGATGGTCTTATTCCAGATAAAGGTGGATATAGATTTATCTAGCTCTCTGAAAAAGGACTTTGGGATAAAAACAGGAATTGTATGAAACAAGTATAAGAACCTGGGCATGATTATCATCTTGACAGAATTAACCCTGCCAGCGAGCGATATCGGCAGCACTGACCAACGGATAAGGTCCTGTTTGGCCTTCTCCAGGGCTGGTTTAAAGTTATGCTTGAATAAATCACTATATTTACGGGTTACTGATACGCCAAGATAGGTGAAAATGTCACGAGTGTCCTTTAGTGGATATGCCTCAAAAGACATCTGTCGAGCCTGGTCATTAATAGGGAAGAGCACACTCTTAGTAAGGTTGATTCTGTAGCCTGAAATCTCTCCAAAGCTAGAGATAATTTCTAATGCCTTAGGAATAGAGGTGTGAGGATCAGACAGGTAAAGTACCAGGTCATCCGCATATAGAGACAGTTTGTGAGTTTGGCCCCCCCTAACAACACCCATGAGCTCCTCAGAACTCCTAAGTGCAACCGCTAGTGGTTCAATAGCGAGGTCAAACAGAAGTGGGCTCAATGGACAGCCCTGTCTTGTCCCCCTGCATATAGGAAAATAGTTGGAGATTATTTTATTAGTACGGACAGAGGCCTGTGGTGTAGCATACAGGATCCTTATCCATGAACAAAAAGCTGATCCAAAACCGAACCTCTCCAAAGTTGCAAAAAGATACTCATACTCAATCCGGTCAAATGCTTTTTGAGCATCGAGGGAGAGCAAAACCTCTGCTGTAGGTGGAGTTTCCGGGGAATAAAGAATATTAAAAAGCCTCCGTATATTGCCATAAATCTGCCGCCCTGTAATAAAACCAGCCTGATCTGGATGTATCACTGTATGCACAACAGACTCCAATCTACCAGCCAGAACCTTGGTCAGGATTTTGTAGTCACAGCAGAGTAGACTCACAGGCCGGAATGACTCACATTTCAGAGGGTCCTTTCCTTTCTTAAGAAGGACTGAAATGGTGGCCTGGGTCATTGTAGGAGGGAGAGTCTTGCGCTCCAATGCTTCAGTATATACGTTTTTTAAGAGGGGGCTTAGTTTGAATGAGAATTTCTTGAAGAATTCAATAGGGAAGCCGTCCGGCCCTGGAGCCTTACCGCTCTTCATCTTTTTGATTGCCCGATCAATTTCAGCTGCTGAAATGTTGCTATCAAGGTCTGCCCTGTCTTGTTGGTCTATGGTTGGAATCTCAAGACTATCGAAAAACTGAGCTAACTTAGTGATATCACAATTTTCAGTGGCATAGAGGTCCTCATAAAACTTTCTGAATTGTTTATTTATGTTTTTTTGATCTGTGGTAATCCCTTCTGGAGTGTTAATCTCTGCTATAAATGCAGCCTCTGCGGATTGTTTTAGCTGATGGCTTAGTAATTTGCCGGCTCGCTCCCCATGCTCGTAGAATTCTTGGCGAGATTTAAGATGAAGCTCCTCAGCTACTCCAGATGAGAGGGTATCGAATTCTGTTAGCAAACCTATTCTCTCTTTACAGAGATCTGCAGATGGAGATTCAGAATTTTTATGATCAACATCCTTTATCAAAGAAATCAACTCATTAAGGCGCGCTGACCGTCTTCGGTTCATGCTTACATTATAAGATATTATCTGACCACGTAAATATGCTTTCATTGCTTCCCACAGGATGGAGTGGCTCGTGTCTGGTGATTGATTTGTTTCTAGAAAGAAGTCAATTTGGGCGGATAGGAAGTTGACAAAATCTTCGTCAGACAAAAGACGTGGGTTAAGTCTCCAGGTACGTTGTGGAGGCTCGTTATCTGGAAAGCAAAGCACCATTGTTACTGGGCTATGGTCAGAGATAACGATGCTCTCATATTCACTAGACCTCAGCAGGGGGAGGAGTTTCTTGTCCAGCAAAAAATAGTCTATCCTGGAATATGAATTATGCGCTGGAGAGAAAAAAGAATACTGTCTAGAAACCGGATTTCTATATCTCCACGCATCAATCACCCCATACGCTTGGAGAAAAGCGTTAATAGTCTCTGCCGATTTACTAAGTGTTCCCGGTACAGCTCTAGAACGGTCCATAGTGGGATCTAGAACACAGTTTAAATCTCCCCCGAGGACCAACTGATGACTGTTTAATTCTGGGAGGAGTGAGAAAAAGTTGGTGAAAAATTTAGCATTATCCCAGTTTGGAGCATAAACGCAGGCCAGTACCACTGGTAAATTAAATAAATGTCCTTGAACAATAATAAACCGACCGTCTTTATCTTGAATCATATTGGTTTGTACAAATTGCACTTCCCTATGGATGAGAATGGCCGCACCACGGCATTTAGCGTTAAATTTGGAGTGGAAAATCTGGGAAAAGCCCCCTCTCTTAAGCCTGGAGTGATCCTTATTAAGCAGGTGTGTTTCAGTTAAGAATGCTATGTCTGTTTGCAGCTTTGATAAATGAGAAAACACCTTACTACGCTTTACTGGGTGGTTAAGCCCTTTGGTGTTCCAGTTTGTAAATTTGATGTTTATCCGCCCTGCACCACTAATACTAGGGGTCGCCATATTCTGGTGTCTGAAATGACCTGACAGCAGCCTGCCTGGAAACAGCCTGATCATAAAGCCTCTTCACAAGTGACAGATCTCCGTTTAGACATCGGTAATAGAAAACACGAAAACAACAAAAAATACAGAACACAGATTCAAACACATTCAAAAAACCCCATTGCTGGCCTCCCCCCAAACGAAAGGCTGCATACCCCCCCAGTCGTACACTATCGCACAACATAACAAAGCTTACCTCGTGAGACCGAGTTTCACCAAAACTATATGAATAACAGAATAATATGTTGCAGCTTATCTTAACTGTAATCAAATACAATGCACACTCAATAAATTTCCAATCTAGCACCTTATTTATATCCCACTTTATGTGAGTAACCTTAACAAACATAGACCAAGTCTCTGAACCAACCAGTCATGCGCTGTCAGGGCCCTAACAGTTCAGAACCAAAATTAAATATAAAATTAAATTACTGCTACTGGACCCAATAGAACATTAAACTTCAGCGGCGTTTCCAAACCGTCCAGTTATGTTAACCAGGCCTTATGGCCCAAAAATGAACAGTGAAGAGATTTAAGGACCTTGTTAGATTTAAATGTACATTTTAAACCAAACAGTACTGTGTTATCGAGGCCATATCAGCCCAAAACAGAAAGTTTAATGTAAATTTGTGCTTTTGCTGACTGTCTTCTGTCGGTGCTTGGAGATATTAAAATCCCCTTTGCTTAAACAAAGTCCTTATCAGGATGACAGTCCGGATACTGTTAGTCAGACATACCTCTGTATACGTGGGAAACCACGAAAAGCACGCCACTCCGCGCTGTCACATCTTCAGGCTGCGTGCTTCAGGTTTTTCGTTATGAAATCCTTGGCCTGTTTTGGATCCTTAAAGCTCGTGCGCACGCCATCCGGCGTCGTTATCCTCAGCTCAGCTGGGTACCACAGGCCATAGCGTATTCCCTCACAGCTCCTTAACAGGCCCCGCACTTCGTTGAACTCTGCCCGCTGCTTGGCTACCGCCTGCGTGTAGTCTGGTTGGATGCGGATCTTATCACCGTCCCCCGTAGTCAGTTGTTTCATCTGCCCAGCTTTCCTTAGCATTTCCTCCTTCTCCTGGTAATAATGGCATCTGATGACGACGGCTCTTGGCGGGTCATTATTACCCGGTCTCACGCGCAGCGTACGGTGTGCCCGGTCCAATAACGGGGGCTTATCAAGACCAAGCGTCTCCTTCAGGCACTGAGATACAAAATCCGTCATGCGCTTCCCGTCCTCTCGTCTTTCCTTTATCCCGATAATGCGCAGATTATTACGGCGCGACCGTGCCTCCAAATCCTCATTTCGTGCTTTCTGTGTAGCGAGCTCCCTCCGCACGTTAGCCATGTCCCGCTCCAGAGCAGCAATCAGGTCGGAGTGGCTGTCGGCTGCAGACTCGAGGGCGACCACCCGTTTATCTAGGGCTTCACTCTTGGCGTTAGCATTGTCGTTGGCTAGTTTAATTTCTGCTCTTAGCTGGTCCACCTGGTTACGAATTTCAGCGGATTGTGCCTCTGCTTTGGTGAGCAATTCAGTCCTCAATTCGGCGATTGCCAAGAGGATGGCCTCATGTCCGGGTCCCCGGTCGGGTGCGGCGTTCGGTACAGCATCAGGTGCAGCATCAGCCCCTGGGCTAGCCCTAGAGCTAACCCTTGTGTCGGGCGCTTTTCGGGGGTTTTTAGACATTTTCCGCAGGTGTTAAGTCAAAATTTCAAGCCTGGTGCGACGTCTGGACTTCGATTATGAGTGTGACTCAAGGTCTTCCCATTAAATAGCTGCTTCTATATTTATTAATAGTGTTGGCAAAGAGCTCAGTAAAAACGCGTCCTCACATGGCGCCGCTCAGACCGGAAGTCCTCCTTCTACTTTAAACCCCCCCCCAGCATGTCACATCAGTGAGTGATACTGATATTGATATGATAATGATATAGATATGATAATGATATTGATATGATAATGATATGATAATGATATTGATATGATAATGATATGATAATGATATAGATATGATAATGATATTGATATGATAATGATATTGATATGATAATGATATTGATATGATAATGATATAGATATGATAATGATATTGATATGATAATGATAAGTTGGACATGTGGACGTATCTCTGCACGTCACCCACAGGTTTCTGAAGAGCTTTTTGTCCTTTTAATTTTCAGGAATGATGTTGCATCCAAAGACAAACATCCATGACAGACTGTTCTTCATCATTCATCTAATACTGTCTATTGAAGGTAATTTATGCACAGAACACACAGTAACACACTGATGTATTATATGAATATGACAGATCAGAGTATACGATGAGACACAGTGAGTTGTTTGGAGCTTGTGGGTGAAGTGAAGTGAATAATAACAGTGGTCAGTACAGTCCATATCCTGATGGGTCAGGGCTGATCTGTTCCTCTGTCTCTCCTGATTTCAAGCTCTTCTCTTCTTTTCTTTCTTTTGGTAGTTTGTTTATTCGCTTGCTCATTTGAGGTTTGTTCAGTCATCATTTCCTCTAAAGTCTCAAGCTGAAAAGAGGAAGTCCATCCAGACATGTTATTTTACAGCTATGCTTCGTCATATCTGTTTTTGACATTTCAGCTGTGAGCTTCTAGTGGTCAAAGCTACAATTTTTTTTTTAATTATTTCTTTTCTTTTAGAATCTGAAAAAATCAGTTTGATGACATGAATTATATCTAAGCTACTGTTTCTTTTTTTCTCTTCAGGTTTCCTTGCAGAGCAGTCACAGTTAATTTGTTCACATCAACCAATCGTGGCCCTGGCTGGTGATGATGTCATTCTACCATGTCACCTTGAACCTCCCATCGATGCAGATTCAGAGACCGTGGTGTGGACCAGAACTGATTTAGAACCAAAATATGTCCATTATCACCAAGATGGACGGCTCATTTTTAATCAAAATCCATCTTATCATTACCGCACCAGACTGTTTGTGGATGAAATGCTGAACGGAAACGTCTCCATGAAAATCTCCAAAGTGAAAATTTCTGATACAGGAAAATATTTTTGCCTCCTTCAGTCGATGCAGAAGAATGCGTCCATCCAACTCACTGTTGGTAAGTTTAGGAAATGGTAGCATTAAGTGAGCTAAAGGAAGCAAGTGACATATTTTGTTTGGTTTGAAAGCAGGTGTCGTCTCCACGCCCGTCATAGAGTTTGTCTCCAATAAGAGCAGGGAGGTGGTTTTACAGTGTGAGGCTAAAGGCTGGTATCCAGAGCCTGAGGTGTTCTGGCTGGACGGTGAGGGAAACCTCCTCTCTGCTGGACCTACAGAGACAGTCAGAGGTCCTGATGACCTCTATACTGTCAGCAGAAGATTGACTGTGGAGAAGAGCGACAACTTCACCTGTAGAGTCCAACAGAAGAACATCACCCAGACCAGAGAGACACACTTCTATGTTCCAGGTTATAAAGAGTTCAAAATAAATTCAACATATTGTTTCTGTTTTTTAACAGTTGAGGTCGAGTTTGATTAAAAAATGTCGTTCTGTTCTGTGTTGTTTCATTTCAGATCATTTCTTCACGGTTCAGTCCTCTTTGAATCAGACTGAGATCATCATCATCATCATCATCTCCAGCATCATCATTCTTCTTGTTTTTGTTTTTCTGCTGTTCATTATTATCAGATGGATAAAAAAACAGTAAGTCTCGTCTTCATTTTCCTTTTTCATGTGGAGTTACTGTCAGAGCTCTTCATTGGCTGTTGTGATATGTTGCAGCTAATTCCAAAGCATCAACAGATTATATAGAACAATGTTCATGATGTTCATGATTGACATTTCTTCTTCTGTTGACACACAGGGATGAAGAGGATCCAGAATTCAAGAATCAGGTCAAGGGTGACAAAAGCAATACAGATGATATTTCTAACATCACGGAAGAAAAGAAGAAACTGAACAGAACTGTGGAAGAAATGGAGAGAGCAGACCAACAGAGAGAGCTTCAGGAGGAGGACAGGATGACTGAACAAACCTCGAATGATCAAGCAAATGAATAAACTACCAAATTATCTATGAAAGACAGAGAAAGCATTGAATCAAGAAACTTTGATTGTTTACATTTGAGGAAAGAAGAAGAGCTTGAAATCAGGAGAGACAGAGGAACAGATCAGCCCTGACCCATCAGGATATGGACTGTACTGACCACTGCAGAGTGGAAACACCCCACAAAGAGCTGCAGGGTTGAAGATGATCACAGTCGTCTAGCAATCACAGTTTCTTTAAACTTTTTTCAGTGTTCTTCACTTCACCTGTCAGTGTATGTAAATATTAAATTGAATTGAATACTGTATATATATATATATATATATATATATATTTATATATATATATATATATATTACTTTGTTACTGTACACTTTAAACCAACTCTCAAACAGAAATGATAAAAGAATCTACCTGTAACATGAGTGATATTCATCTTTTATATATTCATTTGTCTATCTAGTTATTAACAACATTTCACAACAATTTCAGGGAGTTTTCATGACAGCAAAATTAAACATTTCTGTATGTCATATATAATATTTTTTGGTTTCTACTGTAAGGAATTGTGGGACGGCATTGTCTCCTGTCTTTTCGTAAAGGATGCTCCAGTGTATCCTAAGCTAAAGGAGATAAGAAAGGAAACACTGAAGCACATTGACATGACCACAGTGCCACCTTGTGGTAATATGGCTGTAATGCAGGAGGCTCTCCATCTCTCTGCAAAACTTAAACTCAGCTGTTGTTGATGATTACTGTGAAATCCATTGCTCTGCAGTTTGAAAGACAACTAAAAGAAATGTTTAGTTTCTACAACACTTTCTCTTCCAACGCCTGCTTCCTCCTCAGAAAAAAAAGGTGTGGAGTTTACCTGTCAGTCAGCTCACAGCTTCATCACAAACTGATTGATGATTTGCTTTTCGTCACAGTCACAGCAAAGACTTTTTTGTTTTTCTTTGGTGAGCCTCCCTGGCTGCCTGCATCACCCAACCGCATCAAGTGGCCAGGAAAGTTGAGCCGGCCCAGTCGCCCTCTGGTGATCTTAACGACTTTCATTCACAACAGACTTCCTGCTGCTCAGGTTTTTGACTTCATTTTATGTATTTGTGTACCTCTCTCTGGTTTGTAACTTCCTCTTTAGCCAAGACTCAGCTTTTCCTGCTGGCCACAGAAAGCACCAAGTAAGTTTGTACTGGTATGCAGGGGAACACTTCCTTTTTTTCTTCACATAACATCACATTGGACAGTCAATGGAGGCAGTTCTGGATAAAAACAGATTGATCCTGTTGAAGCGTTGAGTCCTATTGCATTTCATTTATCACCGAGTCAACAACAACAAAACAAAACACAATTAACAACGCCGACAGCAAACTTTTACAGCAGCTAATGTAAAGTTAAAATAAATGTACCCTCAGGCTAACAGATATTTTGTTGAATTCATCTCCAACCAGGGCTGTCCGCAAAGAACATCAGTCTGAAGACAATAATTACACAAGCGCTGCATTGTTCTACTAACATAACTAATAACGCAGAATCACAGAAAGTATTTGACCACATACATTTATTTACTTGTGTCAGAAGTGGAATGTAATAAACTTCATACTTTTACTCCACTACATTTGATATGACAGGACATGACTGCTCATCGACTGGAGGATTTAAACATGATTTCTGTGACTGCATTTCAAACCAAGGTATCAACTGAACTGAACATTTTTTGGTGTGCACAGTGTTTGAACAGCAAAGCACGTGCTGCCTGTATCCTGTTACACTTATTTGCATAAACTAACTACTGTCCATTGATGCATACCAATTGCTGAAGTGTGACTTACAGAAGATTCAGAGAAGAACAGGAGCGATCAACAAAGCTTAATAACCATAACCACAAATGATATACATTTTTCATTGATTACTGCAACATAGAGTTTTAGTTATTTTTTTTAGGATTTAGTTTTATTTCATTATGAAGCTAAACACATGACAACATACCAAATACATTATTTACATAACAGAGGGCAGCTCCCCTTGGTTTGTACCTTCTGCTTTTTTGTTTGTTCGTTTCACATGTACTGTTGACTGACAGACTGGTTGTGCTACTGTACTTCTTCTATTTGTTCACATCGGTTGTCACGCTGTCGGTAAGAGCTGCTCTTAATTTAAAATTTGAACGTTAAATGTTATGATATGTCATAATTACATAATCTGTGACTGTTAAAACAATGTGTAGGTTTAGTCTATAGAAAGTGGACTCACATGTAAATGTCGGATTTGAACCCTGGCAGCAGCCCAGGGTTCAAATCCGACCTGTGGCCCTTTGCTGCATGTCATTCCCTATCTCTTTCTCTCTCTCTCTCTCTGTCCACATACAAGCTTATTCTGCTTGTTTTAAAACAGAACAGAAAGCATCATGGTAATTGTAACACTTCCTTTTTGGTGTTATTACAATGTGCTCTGTGACACACTGTGGTCTCAGCCCTGCTCCACCAACAGACTAAAGAAGTGTTTCGTCCTCCGGGCCATCACACTGTACAACAGCTCTCATCATGGCAGAAGGGACACACAGGACAATAAACTACTGGTATACAGAGTAACCTTTTTTCTCCTTCATATGTCATCACACTGGACAGTCGGTTGTCACGCTGTCGGTAAGAGCTGCTCTTAATTTAAAATTTGAACGTTAAATGTTATGATATGTCATAATTACATAATCTGTGACTGTTAAAACAATGTGTAGGTTTAGTCTATATAAAGTGAACTCACATGTGAACATCTGTTACATACAAACCATTTAAAAGAAACTGAATATGGACAGTTTAAAGTTTAAACTATTTATGCTAAAAACTAAAAGAAGATGTGAGATCTGAGTCTTTGTGGAGGAATCAGTGGAGGAAACCCCCTTCTACTTTAAAACCCCCCAGAATGTCACATCAGTGAGTGATAATGATATTGATATGATAATGATATTGATATGATAATGATATTGATATGATAATGTTATGATATGATAATGATATTGATATGATAATGATATTGATATGATAATGATAAGTTGGACATGTGGACGTATCTCTGCACGTCACCCACAGGTTTCTGAAGAGCTTTTTGTCCTTTTAATTTTCAGGAATGATGTTGCATCCAAAGACAAACATCCATGACAGACTGTTCTTCATCATTCATCTAATACTGTCTATTGAAGGTAATTTATGCACAGAACACACAGTAACACACTGATGTATTATATGAATATAACAGATCAGATTATACGATGAGACACAGTGAGTTGTTTTGAGCTTGTGGGTGAAGTGAAGTGAATAATAACAGTGGTCAGTACAGTCCATATCCTGATGGGTCAGGGCTGATCTGTTCCTCTGTCTCTCCTGATTTCAAGCTCTTCTCTTCTTTTCTTTCTTTTGGTAGTTTGTTTATTCGCTTGCTCATTTGAGGTTTGTTCAGTCATCATTTCCTCTAAAGTCTCAAGCTGAAAAGAGGAAGTCCATCCAGACATGCTATTTTACAGCTATGCTTCGTCATATCTGTTTTTGACATTTCAGCTGTGAGCTTCTAGTGGTCAAAGCTACAATTTTTTTTTTTATTATTTCTTTTCTTTTAGAATCTGAAAAAATCAGTTTGATGACATGAATTATATCTAAGCTACTGTTTCTTTTTTTCTCTTCAGGTTTCCTTGCAGAGCAGTCACAGTTAATTTGTTCACATCAACCAATCGTGGCCCTGGCTGGTGATGATGTCATTCTACCATGTCACCTTGAACCTCCCATCGATGCAGATTCAGAGACCGTGGTGTGGACCAGAACTGATTTAGAACCAAAATATGTCCATTATCACCAAGATGGTCGACGGCTCATTTTTAATCAAAATCCATCCTATTATTACCGCACCAGACTGTTTGTGGATGAAATGCTGAACGGAAACGTCTCCATGAAAATCTTCAAAGTGAAAATTTCTGATGCAGGAAAATATTTTTGCCTCCTTCAGTCGATGCAGAAAGAAGCGTCCATCCAACTCACTGTTGGTAAGTTTAGGAAATGGTAGCATTAAGTGAGCTAAAGGAAGCAAGTGACATATTTTGTTTGGTTTGAAAACAGGTGTCGTCTCCACGCCCGTCATAGAGTTTGTCTCCTATAAGAGCAGAGAGGTGGTTTTACAGTGTGAGGCTAAAGGCTGGTATCCAGAGCCTGAGGTGTTCTGGCTGGACGGTGAGGGAAACCGCCTCTCTGCTGGACCTACAGAGACAGTCAGAGGTCCTGATGACCTCTATACTGTCAGCAGAAGATTGACTGTGGAGAAGAGCGACAACTTCACCTGTAGAGTCCAACAGAAGAACATCACCCAGACCAGAGAGACACACTTCTATGTTCCAGGTTATAAAGAGTTCAAAATAAATTCAACATATTGTTTCTGTTTTTTAACAGTTGAGGTCGAGTTTGATTAAAAAATGTCGTTCTGTTCTGTGTTGTTTCATTTCAGATCATTTCTTCACGGTTCAGTCCTCTTTGAGTCAGACTGAGATCATCATCATCATCATCATCTCCAGCATCATCATTCTTCTTGTTTTTGTTTTTCTGCTGTTCATTATTATCAGATGGATAAAAAAACAGTAAGTCTCGTCTTCATTTTCCTTTTTCATGTGGAGTTACTGTCAGAGCTCTTCACTGGCTGTTGTGATATGTTGCAGCTAATTCCAAAGCATCAACAGACTATATAGAACAATGTTCATGATGTTCATGATTGACATTTCTTCTTCTGTTGACACACAGGGATGAAGAGGATCCAGAATTCAAGAATCAGGTCAAGGGTGACAAAAGCAATACAGATGATATTTCTAACATCACGGAAGAAAAGAAGAAACTGAACAGAACTGTGGAAGAAATGGAGAGAACAGACCAACAGAGAGAGCTTCAGGAGGAGGACAGGATGACTGAACAAACCTCGAATGATCAAGCGAATGAATAAACTACCAAATTATCTATGAAAGACAGAGAAAGCATTGAATCAAGAAACTTTGATCATTTACATTTGAGGAAAGAAGAAGAGCTTGAAATCAGGAGAGACAGAGGAACAGATCAGCCCTGACCCATCAGGATATGGACTGTACTGACCACTGCAGAGTGGAAACACCCCACAAAGAGCTGCAGGGTTGAAGATGATCACAGTCGTCTAGCAATCACAGTTTCTTTAAACTTTTTTCAGTGTTCTTCACTTCACCTGTCAGTGTATGTAAATATTAAATTGAATTGAATACTGTATATATATATATATATATATATATATATATATATATATATATATATATATATATATATATATATATATATTACTTTGTTACTGTACACTTTAAACCAACTCTCAAACAGAAATGATAAAAGAATCTACCTGTAACATGAGTGATATTCATCTTTTATATATTCATTTGTCTATCTAGTTATTAACAACATTTCACAACAATTTCAGGGAGTTTTCATGACAGCAAAATTAAACATTTCTGTTTGTCATATATAATATTTTTTGGTTTCTACTGTAAGGAATTGTGGGACGGCATTGTCTCCTGTCTTTTCGTAAAGGATGCTCCAGTGTATCCTAAGCTAAAGGAGATAAGAAAGGAAACACTGAAGCACATTGACATGACCACAGTGCCACCTTGTGGTAATATGGCTGTAATGCAGGAGGCTCTCCATCTCTCTGCAAAACTTAAACTCAGCTGTTGTTGATGATTACTGTGAAATCCATCGCTCTGCAGTTTGAGAGACAACTAAAAGAAATGTTTAGTTTCTACAACTCTTTCTCTTCCAACGCCTGCTTCCTCCTCAGAAAAAAAAGGTGTGGAGTTCACCTGTCAGTCAGCTCACAGCTTCATCACAAACTGATTGATGATTTGCTTTTTGTTGTGGTTACAGTGAAGACTTTTTTTTCTTTGGTGAGCCTCCCTGGCTGCCTGCATCACCCAACCGCATCAAGTGGCCAGGAAAGTTGAGCCGGCCCAGTCGCCCTCTGGTGATCTTAACGACTTTCATTCACAACAGACTTCCTGCTGCTCAGGTTTTTGACTTCATTGTATGTATTTGTGTACCTCTCTCTGGTTTGTAACTTCCTCTTTAGCCAAGACTCAGCTTTTCCTGCTGGCCACAGAAAGCACCAAGTAAGTTTGTACTGGTATGCAGGGGAACACTTCCTTTTTTTCTTCACATAACATCACATTGGACAGTCAATGGAGGCAGTTCTGGATAAAAACAGATTGATCCTGTTGAAGCGTTGAGTCCTATTGCATTTCATTTATCACAGAGTCAACGAAACACAATTAACAACGCCGACAGCAAACTTTTGAAGCAGCTACTGTAAAGTTAAAATAAATGTACCCTCAGGCTAACAGATATTTTGTTGAATTCATCTCCAACCAGGGCTGTCCTCAAAGAACATCAGTCTGAAGACAATAATTACACAAGCGCTGCATTGTTCTACTAACATAACTAATAACGCAGAATCACAGAAAGTATTTGACCACATACATTTATTTACTTGTGTCAGAAGTGGAATGTAATAAACTTCATACTTTTACTCCACTACATTTGATATGACAGGACATGACTGCTCATCGTCTGGAGGATTGAAACATGATTTCTGTGACTGCATTTCAAACCAAGGTATCAACTGAACTGAACATTTTTTGGAGCTTCATTTTGTTTGGTGTGCTTAGTGTTTGAACAACAAAGCACGTGCTGCCTGTATCCTGTTACACTTATTTCCAAAAACTAACTACTGTCCACTGATGTATACGGATTGCAGAATTGTGACTTACATAACATTAATTTCAGTCATTTGATCAGAAACATTTAGGTATTTCCCTTTTCGGTGTTTTTTTTTTTGGTACACTGCTAAAGTGTTACTTCTTCTATTTCTTCACATAACATCACATTGGACCGTCGGTTGTCACGCTGTCGGTAAGAGCTGCTCTTAATTTAAAATTTGAACATTAAATGTTATGATATGTCATAATTACATAATCTGTGACTGTTAAAACAATGTGTAGGTTTAGTCTATAGAAAGTGAACTCACATGTGAACATCTGAATTTTTATCCTGTTACATACAAACCATTAAAAAGACACTGACTTTGGACAGTTTAAAGTTTAAACTATTTATGCTAAAAACTAAAAGAAGATGATGTGAGATCTGAGTCTTTGTGGAGGAACCAGTGGAGGAAACCTCCTTCTACTTGCTGCAGCAGCCCAGGGTTCAAATCTGACCTGCGGCCCTTTGCTGCAAGTCATTCTCTATCTCTCTCTGTCCATATACAAGCTTATTCTGCATGTTTACAGAACAGAAAGCATCATGGTAATTGTAACACTTCCTATAGTGTTATTACAATGTGCTCTGTGACACACTGTGTTCTCAGCCCTGCTCCACCAACAGACTAAAGAAGTGTTTCGTCCTCCGGGCCATCACACTGTACAACAGCTCTCATCATGGCAGAAGGGACACACAGGACAATAAACTACTGGTATACAGAGTAACCTTTTTTCCTTCATATGACATCACACTGGACAGTCGGTTGTCACGCTGTCGGTAAGAGCTGCTCTTAATTTAAAATTTGAACATTAAATGTTATGATATGTCATAATTACATAATCTGTGACTGTTAAAACAATGTGTAGGTTTAGTCTATAGAAAGTGAACTCACATGTGAATGTCTGAATTTTTATACTGTCACATACAAAGCATTAAAAAGACACTGACTTTGGACAGTTTAAAGTTTAAACTATTTATGCTAAAAAGTCAAACTGTAAAAGAAGATGATGTGAGATCTGAGTCTTTGTGGAGGAATCAGTGGAGGAAACCCCCTTCTACTTTAAAACCCCAGAATGTCACATCAGTGAGTGATAATGTTATGATATGATAATGATATTGATATGATAATGATATTGATATGATAATGATATTGATATGATAATGATATGATAATGATATTGATATGATAATGATATTGATATGATAACGATATTGATATGATAATGATAAGTTGGACATGTGGACGTATCTCTGCACGTCACCCACAGGTTTCTGAAGAGCTTTTTGTCCTTTTAATTTTCAGGAATGATGTTGCATCCAAAGACAAACATCCATGACAGACTGTTCTTCATCATTCATCTAATACTGTCTATTGAAGGTAATTTATGCACAGAACACACAGTAACACACTGATGTATTATATGAATATAACAGATCAGATTATACGATGAGACACAGTGAGTTGTTTTGAGCTTGTGGGTGAAGTGAAGTGAATAATAACAGTGGTCAGTACAGTCCATATCCTGATGGGTCAGGGCTGATCTGTTCCTCTGTCTCTCCTGATTTCAAGCTCTTCTCTTCTTTCCTCAAATGTAAATGATCAAAGTTTATTGATTCAATGGTTTCTCTGTCTTTCATAGATAATTTGTCAGTTTGTTTTTTCGCTTTGAGGTTTGTCCAGTCATTATTTCCTGTATGTGATGTCTAAAGCTGACTGAGAAAACAACTCAAAAGAGGCAATTAGTCTTCATGTCCACCCACAGACATGCTCATATTTTACAGATATGCTGCCTCATATCTGTTTTTGACATTTCAGCTGTGAGCTTCTAGTGGTCAAAGCTACAAAATCTCTGATTTTATTAAATTATTTCTTTTCTTTTAGAATCTGAAAAAATCAGTTTGATGACATGAATTATAACTAAGCTACTGTTTCTTTTTTTCTCTTCAGGTTTCCTTGCAGAGCAGTCACAGTTAATTTGTTCACATCAACCAATCGTGGCCCTGGTTGGCGATGATGTCATTCTACCATGTTACCTTGAACCTCCCATCGATGCAGATTCAGAGACCGTGGTGTGGACCAGAACTGATTTAGACCCAAAATATGTCCATTATCACCAAGATGGACGGCTCATTTTTAATCAAAATCCATCCTATTATTACCGCACCAGACTGTTTGTGGATGAAATGCCAAACGGAAACGTTTCCATGAAAATCTTCAAAGTGAAAATTTCTGATGCAGGAAAATTTTTTTGCCTCCTTCAGTCGATGCAGAAAGAAGCGTCCATCCAACTCACTGTTGGTAAGTTTAGGAAATGGTAGCATTAAGTGAGCTAAAGGAAGCAAGTGACATATTTTGTATTGGTCCTCCTGAAAACAGGTGTCGTCTCCACGCCCGTCATAGAGTTTGTCTCCAATAAGAGCAGAGAGGTGGTTTTACAGTGTGAGGCTAAAGGCTGGTATCCAGAGCCTGAGGTGTTCTGGCTGGACGGTGAGGGAAACCTCCTCTCTGCTGGACCTACAGAGACAGTCAGAGGTCCTGATGACCTCTATACTGTCAGCAGAAGATTGACTGTGGAGAAGAGCGACAACTTCACCTGTAGAGTCCAACAGAAGAACATCACCCAGACCAGAGAGACACACTTCTATGTTCCAGGTTATAAAGAGTTCAAAATAAATTCAACGTATTGTTTCTGTTTTTTTAACAGTTGAGGTCGAGTTTGATTAAAAAATGTCGTTCTGTTCTGTGTTGTTTCATTTCAGGTCATTTCTTCACAGTTCAGTCCTCTTTGAATCAGACTGAGATCATCATCATCATCATCTCCAACATCATCATTCTTCTTGTTTTTGTTTTTATGCTGTTCATTATTATCAGATGGAAAAAAAAAACAGTAAGTCTCGTCTTCATTTTCCTTTTTCATGTGGAGTTACTGTCAGAGCTCTTCATTGGCTGTTGTGATATGTTGCAGCTAATTCCAAAGCATCAACAGATTATATAGAACAATGTTCATGATGTTCATGATTGACATTTCTTCTTCTGTCGACACACAGGGATGAAGAGGATCCAGAATTCAAAAATCAGGTCAAGGGTGACAAAAGCAATACAGATGAGATTTCTAACTTCACGGAAGAAAAGAAGAAACTGAACAGAACTGTGGAAGAAATGGAGACAGCAGACCAACAGAGAGAGCTTCAGGAGGAGGAAATAATGACTGAACAAACCTCGAATGAGCAAGTGAATGAATAAGCTACCAAATTATCTATGAAAGACAGAGAAACCATTGAATCAAAAAACTTTGATTGTTTACATTTGAGGAAAGAAGAAGAGCTTGAAATCAGGAGAGACAGAGGAACAGATCAGCCCTGACACATCAGGATATGGACTGTACTGACCACTGCAGAGTGGAAACACCCCACAAAGAGCTGCAGGGTTGAAGATGATCACAGTCGTCTAGCAATCACAGTTTCTTTAAACTTTTTTCAGTGTTATTCACTTCACCTGTCAGTGTATGTAAATACTGAATTGAATTGAATACTGTTATATATATATATATTTTACTTTGTTACTGTTCACTTTAAACCAACTCTCAAACAGAAATGATAAAAGAATCTACCTGTAACATGAGCGCCATCTACTGTGATTATTTTGTATCGAAACTGTCCTGGCTTGCAGAAATCAATGTTTTCTTGATAATATGTCAGTAGCATCTAATTTGTATGATGATGCAAGTTGCCTCTTGATTTCTAAGGTCACTTCAAACACTGGTTTTCCAACAACGTGCCTCTGGTTTATGATGTGACAGCAAATGTACACCTCTCTGCATCATTAGCATGCCTTGCTAACTAGCTTCCTGCCTACAGTTGTAACCAATGACATGGCGTGGACATTCAGGAGGTCTACATGAGAGCCCTCCCCCAGAATAGAAAAAAGCCTTCATGCACATATTTTCATAATGTATGTACAGGTTTTATCACCTTATTTTACTGTTATATTAATTATTGGACTGTTTTAATAGTTTATTTTATTGTTTTTACCTTCCATCTTTATCCTGTTTTTATTTTGAAACATTATTTTGGGTACAAATGCTTTTAGCCTTTTAATAACTACATGTATCACTCTTTACAGGTTTTCTAATGACCATTACATTAAAGTTGCATTAACAGTTGTCATCTTTCTTAGGCTGTACCTTTATTCCACATACTTGAACATCTGCAGTTAAACTCTGGACTTTGTCACTAAATGTGATATTCATCTTTTATATATTCATTTCAATGGACAGGATAACTTAAAGTCTGTCTAGTTATTAACAACATTTCACAACAACTTCAGGAAGTTTTCATGACAGCAAAATTAAACATTTCTGTTTGTCATAATAATATTTTTTGGTTTCTACCGTAAGGAATTGTGGGACGGCATTGTCTCCTGTCTTTTCGTAAAGGATGCTCCAGTGTATCCTAAGCTAAAGGAGATAAGAAAGGAAACACTGAAGCACATTGACATGACCACAGTGCCACCTTGTGGTAATATGGCTGTAATGCAGGAGGCTCTCCATCTCTCTGCAAAACTTAAACTCAGCTGTTGTTGATGATTACTGTGAAATCCATCGCTCTGCAGTTTGAGAGACAACTAAAAGAAATGTTTAGTTTCTACAACACTTTCTCTTCCAACGCCTGCTTCCTCCTCAGAAAAAAAAGGTGTGGAGTTTACCTGTCAGTCAGCTCACAGCTTCATCACAAACTGATTGAGGATTTGCTTTTCGTCGCGGTCACAGCAAAGACTTTTTTGTTTTTCTTTGGTGAGCCTCCCTGGCTGCCTGCATCACCCAACCGCATCAAGTGGCCAGGAAAGTTGAGCCGGCCCAGTCGCCCTCTGGTGATCTTAACGACTGTCATTCATTCATTCAACATTTTTTGGAGCTTCATTTTGTTTGGTGTGCATAGTGTTTCAACAGGAAAGCATGTGTCACTTGTATCCTCTTACACTTATTTCCATAAACTAACTACTGTCCACTGATGCATACGAATTGCCGAAGTGTGACTTACAGAAGATTCATTTCAGCCATTTAGTCAGAAAAATTTAGGTATTTCCCTTTTGGGTTTTTTGGGGTTTTGTTTTTTGGTGGATTGCTAAAGTGTTACTTCTTCTAGTTCTTCACATAACATCACAGTGGACAGTCGGTTGTCATGCTGTCGGTAAGAGCTGCTCTTAATTTAAAATTTGAACATTAAATGTTATGATATGTCATAATTACATAATCTGGGACTGTTAAAACAATGTGTAGGTTTAGTCTATAGAAAGTGAACTCACATGTGAACATCTGTTACATACAAACCATTTAAAAGAAAATGACTTTGGACAGTTTAAACTTTAAATTATTTATGCTAAAAACTAAAAGAAGATGATGTGAGATCTGAGTCTTTGTGGAGGAATCAGTGAAGGAAACCTCCTTCTACTTGCTGCAGCAGTCCAGGGTTCAAATCTGACCTGCGGCCCTTTGCTGCGAGACATTCCCTATCTCTCTCTGTCCACATACAAGCTTATTCTGCATGTTTTAAAACAGAGAACAGAAAGCATCATGGTAATTGTAACACTTCCTTTTTAGTGTTATTACAATGTGCTCTGTGACAGACTGTGTTCTCAGCCCTGCTCCACCAACAGACTAAAGAAGTGTTTCGTCCTCCGGGCCATCACACTGTACAACAGCTCTCATCATGGCAGAAGGGACACACAGGACAATAAACTACTGGTATACAGAGTAACCTTTTTTCCTTCATATGACATCACACTGGACAGTGGGTTGTCACGCTGTCGGTAAGAGCTGCTCTTAATTTAAAATTTGATCGTTAAATGTTATGATATGTCATAATTACATAATCTGTGACTGTTAATACAATGTGTAGGTTTAGTCTATATAAAGTGAACTCACATGTGAATGTCTGAATTTTTATACTGTCACATACAAACCATTTAAAAGACACTGACTTTGGACAGTTTAAAGTTTAAATTATTTATGCTAAAAAGTCAAACTGTAAAAGAAGAGGATGTGAGATCTGAGTCTTTGTGGAGGAATCAGTGGAGAAACCCCCTTCTACTTTAAAAAAACCCCAGAATGTCACATCAGTGAGTGATAATGTTATGATATGATAATGATATTGATATGATAATGATATTGATATGATAATGATATTGATATGATAATGATATTGATATGATAATGATAAGTTGGACATGTGGACGTATCTCTGCACGTCACCCACAGGTTTCTGAAGAGCTTTTTGTCCTTTTAATTTTCAGGAATGATGTTGCATCCAAAGACAAACATCCATGACAGACTGTTCTTCATCATTCATCTAATACTGTCTATTGAAGGTAATTTATGCACAGAACACACAGTAACACACTGATGTATTATATGAATATAACAGATCAGATTATATGATGAGACACAGTGAGTTGTTTGGAGCTTGTGGATGAAGTGAAGTGAATAATAACAGTGGTCAGTACAGTCCATATCCTGATGGGTCAGGGCTGATCTGTTCCTCTGTCTCTCCTGATTTCAAGCTCTTCTCTTCTTTCCTCAAATGTAAATGATCAAAGTTTCTTGATTCAATGGTTTCTCTGTCTTTCATAGATAATTTGTCAGTTTGTTTTTTCGCTTGCTCATTCGAGGTTTGTTCAGTCATCATCCTGTGTGACTGTTCTAACAAGTCTGAATACTGAAAAAACAGAACTCGAAAGAGGAAATTAGTCTTCATGTCCACCCACAGACATGCTCATATTTTACAGATATGCTGCCTCATATCTGTTTTTGACATTTCAGCTGTGAGTTTCTAGTGGTCAAAGCTACAAAATCTCTGATTTTATTAAATTATTTCTTTTCTTTTAGAATCTGAAAAAATCAGTTTGATGACATGAATTATAACTAAGCTACTGTTTCCTTTTTTTCTCTTCAGGTTTCCTTGCAGAGCAGTCACAGTTAATTTGTTCACATCAACCAATCGTGGCCCTGGCTGGTGATGATGTCATTCTACCATGTCACCTTGAACCTCCCATCGATGCAGATTCAGAGACCGTGGTGTGGACCAGAACTGATTTAGAACCAAAATATGTCCATTATCACCAAGATGGACGGCTCATTTTTAATCAAAATCCATCCTATTATTACCGCACCAGACTGTTTGTGGATGAAATGCCAAACGGAAACGTCTCCATGAAAATCTTCAAAGTGAAAATTTCTGATGCAGGAAAATATTTTTGCCTCCTTCAGTCGATGCAGAAAGAAGCGTCCATCCAACTCACTGTTGGTAAGTTTAGGAAATGGTAGCATTAGCAGTGAGCTAAAGGAAGCAAGTGACATATTTTGTAATTGGTCCTCTCTGAAAACAGGTGTCGTCTCCACGCCCGTCATAGAGTTTGTCTCCTATAAGAGCAGAGAGGTGGTTTTACAGTGTGAGGCTAAAGGCTGGTATCCAGAGCCTGAGGTGTTCTGGCTGGACGGTGAGGGAAACCTCCTCTCTGCTGGACCTACAGAGACAGTCAGAGGTCCTGATGACCTCTATACTGTCAGCAGAAGATTGACTGTGGAGAAGAGCGACAACTTCACCTGTAGAGTCCAACAGAAGAACATCAAACAGACCAGAGAGACACACTTCTATGTTCCAGGTTATAAAGAGTTCAAAATAAATTCAACATATTGTTTCTGTTTTTTAACAGTTGAGGTCGAGTTTGATTAAAAAATGTCGTTCTGTTCTGTGTTGTTTCATTTCAGGTGATCTCTTCATGTTTTTCTTCACCATCATTTATGGAATTCTTGTTTTTCTGCTTATTCTGTTCACAGTGATATGTATCAGTAAGTCTTGTCTTCATTTTCCTTTTTCATGTGGAGTTACTGTCAGAGCTCTTCATTGGCTGTTGTGATATGTTGCAGCTAATTCCAAAGCATCAACAGATTATATAGAACAATGTTCATGATGTTCATGATTGACATTTCTTCTTCTGTTGACACACAGGGACCAAGAGGATCCAGAATTCAAGAATCAGGCCAGGAGAGAAAAGCAATAGAGATGAGAGTTTCTAATTTTACGGAAGAAAAGCAGAAACTGAACAGGAGGACAGGATGACTGAACAAACCTCGAATGAGCAAGCGAATGAATAAACTACCAAATTATCTATGAAAGACAGAGAAAGCATTGAATCAAGAAACTTTGATCATTTACATTTGAGGAAAGAAGAGAAGAGCTTGAAATCAGGAGAGACAGAGGAACAGATCAGCCCTGACCCATCAGGATATGGACTGTACTGACCACTGCAGAGTGGAAACACCCCACAAAGAGCTGCAGGTTTGAAGATGATCACAGTCGTCTAGTAATCACAGTTTCTTTAAACTTTTTTCAGTGTTCTTCACTTCAACTGTCAGTGTATGAAAATATAGAAATTTAAGAAAATCGTAAATGTATATATTTTTTTACTTTTGTACTTTCTTTTTAACTTTCAAATGCACAACCCAACTTTAGTAACATTTTTTTTTTGTTACTGTACACTTTAAACCAACTCTCAAACAGAAATGATAAAAGAATCTACCTGTAACATGAGCGCCATCTACTGTGATAATTTTGTATTGAAACTGTCCTAACTTGCAGAAGTCAATGTTTTCTTGATTATATGTCAGTAGCATCTAATTTGTCTGATGATACAAGAAATAAAAATTAATTTTGATGACAATTCAAGTTGCATCTTGATTTCTAAGGTCACTTCAAACACTGGTTTTCCAACAACGTGCCTCTGGTTTACCTGATGCTGACTGCAATCATTGGCACATGTGCTGGCAACATGTCATCACATTTCTAAGACATCACATTTTCCTTTGCTCATGTCAACTGAAGAATGCTTTTTAAACACAAGTTCCTCATTTTTGTAACCTCAAGTTGACTTTTTTTTTGGAAAGTACATAGACACCACGACAGTGGTAACTCACAGAAAGCTGACTGAGGGTCAATCAGGAACAGGAGAGATCAACACTGCACTTTTCATAAATTACTGCAATATAAAGTTTTTCTTAATGTAAAACTCTTTTGTTCTGCTATTTCATTATGAAACTGAACATCCTATTTAGAGTGTTAACATTTGAACTTGAAGTTCCAACCTCCAGAAACCATTGACGTGAGGTTCCTCTTTTCAAAAGTCAGGCATAAATGTTCAAAACGTCTCATGGTTTAAAACCATGTGACAGCACTGAGCGTCTGCTGCTGAACTGTGGCAGACTAAAAGAAGAAGCAAAGCTGGCATGCTATGTGAACTAGTAGTAGTATTAGAGTACAGCTGCTCTGAATCTCAGAAGAAGTCAGTATTGACTTAAAAATCTAAGATTTAATCTGATTTCTGTCTCTACTGACTGATGCTAAGCTCTCAGAGGAGACGATCCATGTATATTTGGCCATTTTTGGATTACCTGGGAGGCAGCAGTGCCACCACACTGAACTTCACGAAGAGGAATGACCCAGGTTCATCAGAGATGATAAGAATGTGGTGCAGTGAGGCCACAACTGTTTCTCTTCCTCTCTGCTGCACCCTCCATCCACACATTTGAAATAAAAGTGCAGCTCTTTGCATGTCTATGAGCCCTTTGTGTGTGTGTGGTTGTATTTCAGTAAAAAGACAACTGGAAAAAAACAATGTCCCCTCGAGGGATCAATAAAGTATCTATTCTTCATGTGAAGACAAAATGAGCCACCTTCTACTGTAAAAAGACCACAGTGCCACCTTGTGGTAATATGGCTGTAATGCAGGAGGCTCTCCATCTCTCTGCAAAACTTAAACTCAGCTGTTGTTGATGATTACTGTGAAATCCATCGCTCTGCAGTTTGAAAGACAACTAAAAGAAATATTTAGTTTCTACAACACTTTCTCTTCCAACGCCTGCTTTGTCCTCAGAAAAAAAAGGTGTGGAGTTTACCTGTCAGTCAGCTCACAGCTTCATCACAAACTGATTGTTAATTTGCTTTTCGTCGCGGTCACAGTGAAGACTTGTTTTCTTTGGCGAGATGGTGCTTCCCTGACTGCATGCATCACCCAACCGCATTCAGTGGCCAGGAATGTTGAGCCGGTTCCGGCCCGGTCGCCCTCTGGTGATCTTAACTTCCTGCTGCTCCGGTTTTTGACTTCATTTTGTTTGTGTGCCTGTTAATGTTGATGCATTTTACATTATTTCCGGATCCCCTTGGCTAACAGTGCCCACAAGGCACAATTCCCTATTGTGTCAGAGGCCTCACCCATTGCACTGCTGCACCAGAGCAATGCCGCTTTGATTGCACGTAGGCTGATGTGGGAGTTCACTGTGGCACTGAAATGGAAAAAAACAAAAATAAAAATCTTCATGTGGAAATAATTAGACTGACAAAATTTAAGAAGAGTCAGCAGCTCCCCAGCCACCTGCATCACCCAACCCCGTCCATTAGCCCGGGAGGATGAGGGAGGTGTTCTCCTGGCAGATTGCTATCCTCTGATAAACAACAACCTCATCAACCACCACGTGTGCTGCCCAACCAGACAGGTTTACTAAGTGCTGTGCAGAAAGGGTTTGTCAAAGCGATGTTCCTGGGAGGTGGAATGGCATGCTCGAAAGCTGTCTGCTGCACTGCCATACAAAGACATCAACCGGATGTCAGATGAGTCATTTGGAAACAATGACAAGTCCTGCAGTCTACACAGCAGAAACAACAGTGTCAGGCCGTCGTTCCTGCAGGATCGGAGCGTATTTGAATTATAAAGCAGCCACTCTGTGTGTTTTTATCACGCTTCTGACCCGATGATTCTGCTCCACAAAGTCCAAACCACATTCACCCAGCCTCTTTATCCCGGGCTTGGTTTGATGTTGGAGTGTTTGCACAGCTGGTTAAGTTACGGTGGTAAAGGTGTGCATAATAGCAGTTTGAAGTTGTGCTGCCATACAGATGGACGGGAAAGTTTTGTCAGTCACAAAAGAAACTAAAGACAAAGAGATCAAAAAAAATTACAGCATCAATTTAGCACATAGATGAAGGAAAACATTTTAGATGGAAGGGCAAAAGAATAAACATCTACTTCTGCATTCTTTGGAGAAATGTTTTTCACATTTTTATTGTACCATGGAATTTATTTTCTTCCTGTTTCCTCCTGTAATAACTTCCTTCTAGGGCTTTGTATTATATTGACGTTAGAAAACTGTGATGAAAGTGCCTTGATGATTGTAAAATGCATTGTGCTTTAAAAAAATAAACCTAATTGTAAGGACAATTTTATCATGCAACCTGCCAAAGACAACGATGGTGCACTTCTACACCTCCATCATTGAGTCCATCCTCACATCCTCTATCACCATCTGGTACGCTGCTGCCGTCATTCGATCTGCAGAGAATCTTCTGTCTCTACAGGACCTGTACGCCTCCGGACTTCTTTTTCATGGATTGGACATCAATGCCCAGCCTTTATTTAGCATCTTTTGGACTTCCTTGTTTTGTCAAATACCTGCACATTTAAAATATTGTGAACACTGTGAACTTTTGCACATTACCGGGTACTTGCAATTCCTGCACAGCTGTATTGCTCTTTACATTTTAAAACATATTGTGTATATATATTTATATATGTTTATATTTTTTAATACTTGATTTTCTCTATCTTCCTTCCCAGATAGCAGACCAACAATGAACCATTGTTTCTCTTCTCAACATTGAAAAAGCAGAGAATCATCAGCATTGATTCTAGCCTTGAATATTCAACCTCAACAAAAATGATGATTCTGATGGAATTTCAACATTGAATAAACGTTGCCGTGCTATCTGGGTTATATTTTTAGAGAATGTTTGTTATGCAAGAATTAAACCAAAACAAATTCCTTGCAATCGAAAACCTGCTTTGCAATGAACCTTTTTCTGATTCTGATTCTGATTAGGATAAGTAACTTGAATGTTATATATCAAGCTTTACAAGGAATTGATACCATTTTTGACAGCCCTGTTCCAGCCTCATCCATGATGAAAAGAAACATGCATCGATCCCTTTAAGTACTTTGAACAACGGGAGTGAAGGAGATGGTCAAAAACAGAGGTCCTGGTTGCACTTGAGTGTTCTGTCCTTGATGACCAGAAGTCCATTCCTCCATCCAGTTCCTGTAACCGCTTATCAGGGTGGCAGGGGACTGGAGCCAGTCTCAGCTGGCATTCGGTGAGAGGCGGGGTACACTCCGGGCAAGTCGCCAACGGGCAATTTAGAATGACCAATTTACCAAAGAAGTGCATGTCTTTAGCCTGCAGAGAAATGACCGGATGTGTATCTGATTTTATATTTGGAGATTCAAACTCCAGTGAAACATATTTCTGACCTAGTTTGAGATTTATATTCTTTCCATTTCTACTAAGCAAAGCTTTATTCGACACTTTTTTTTCAAGAACAATTTAAGTTTATCGCAATATGAACAAAAGTTGCCACACTTTCCTTTCTGTACTTTTTTGTCTAGAGCTTCTTTTTCATGGATTGGACTAGGCCTCTTTGTTTAAATGAAGGGAAATGTTAACTGCTTCCAACTGTGTTGGGGTTGGGAGTCCCTTTTTGTTCATAAGGTCCATAAAAATGATTTTCTTAGTCAAGTCCATCAAACACTTGTCAAGATGAACTGGAATACCAACTCTACGACCGGCCTTATTGCCCTGTGAGGTCAATTTTCTATTCCAGCACAGCACATATGGGGTTTATACATGGTTAAGCATATGTCTTGAGGTCACTGTGGGGACAGTGTTGAATCTTAGATTGTTATGGAGACACTGATTTCTTTTCCTTGCGATACAGAGCAGCTGTATGTTTGCGTCTAAGAAAGCAGGCACTATTCTGATCATTATTACAGCAACTGAGTCAAAGGAAATGTCAGATAACGATGTTGAATCATAAGATATATTTCCTTGTCTGTGCACTAATGACCATTTAGGGTTATAGATCAGCTTTTGCATTATACTGGGGGCGTTAAATGAGCCAGAGAGGACTGCTTCTTCAGAACTGAGGCGGCATCGTGTCATGACAAGCATATTGAAAAATCCTCCATCCTCCTCAGCCAAGCTTCGAAAAACCTTTCAGCATAAGACATCTTGGATTCTTTGGCACTCTCTGTCCACTGACTGAACTGACCGTTGATGAATGAAAGTCTCTAAAATAGGCAACATCAGTACTTGACCTCACCAACTCTCTTTGGGCTGAAGCTTTCCCAAAAGAGGGGAGGATGTTTCAACCCCATAGTTTTGGAATACTTCACATTCATACATCACATACTTTACATACTAGAATTTTGTTTGTGGATGCACAAAGTGGTGATCTGCATGGCTAGATTGGGAAAAATCGCTTCATACTTTGGGTGAACTAACCCTTTAAGTTGACACTAGCACACAGCAGGAATTACTCACTCGACATGTGTGGATGTTGACAGACTGCCAGGGCAGAGGCTTGCAAGGTAATGGGGGACACACCTTCCCCCGCTTACTACATGTTGCAGCAAGCATGACAATCAATCAATGGAGAGCGACAGAGAGAGAGAGGAGACAGAGAGACAGAGAGAGAGTGAGAGAGAGAGAGAGAGAGGGTGGGGGGAAAATGTGGGAAGAGTAAAGGGTAAAAAAAGGGAAGAATATAACATGTACAACAGATTCAGAACTCTTTAACAGCTCTTCTTTCTTCTGTTGGGATTTACAGCCGATGACTTGGTGAGTCTGCCTCAATTTCCTACCTCATTCATGAATCTGCGTTGGTTTCTGTCAGTAACAACACTGCGGTTACATCTGCCAACAAATCACTGCAATCTACAGTTACTGCTCCCACTGGAGGAGAAACAAGTTACGTTTATTGTCTATTTTGAGCCTTTACAGCCTTGTTTCTCTTTCTGCAATAAATTGCAGTGTATTTTCGTCTTGACTTTATTGTTAATTTTACGGCAGTGATCTGTTCAAACATTAACAACGTGTCAGTTTGTGCAACTAAAGCTGTGTGCCATGCTCTGAATCTATGCGTTGTGGAGTTTCTGTATGATTTTTCTCTGTGGGTGAAACAGGTGTGTTTTTGTAAGTATGTGGATGAGTCACGCAGTGCACACAAACACGCCTTTTTAGTCAGGTTGTATAGTCTGTGATGTGGTTACTTGTTTTACAGGGTGCTCTGTTTGTACAAATGATAATAAAAAGCATAAAAATAGGGGAAGAAACTTTGTCTGTACTGTAAGAAAACAAACAAACAAACAATACCGCCAATGACCAAGGGGCCAAAAACAGAAAAGACACAACATGACAATGACACAGACTTGTTGGTTATAGTTAGTATAATGTGTCATTGTCGGGGGCCATTGCACAATGTGACACAGTTTCACTAGCTACTGTTCCTTTGACGCCACCTTCAATGTGGTTTGACCGGCTTTCAGTAAACACTGAGCCATGTGGTCACATTTATTTGTCTCTCTCTTCGTTTGAAATCTGGAAATGTTCAAATGCTTTCATCCAGCAAAAGAAAAACCCTGCGGTAGGATGAAAAAAAAGTTACGTCATCAGCATAAAAAAGCATTTTCCTATACATTGCTGTCAGTTTTTATATTTTGTTCATCTTTTATTCAAAAATACTGAAAACCCTTTTCTATTTGTGTATTCCACTATTTATTTATTTTCATTATGTATTGTAATTTCATTTTATTTTGTTATATTGTTCTAATTTTGGTGTTTAAATGTTAAAATAGTTATTCAGAGAGAAAAAAAACAAACACAGCAGACTGCTGTGCAAATACTTCACATATATATCAATATATATAAAATTATGTATGCATAGTAGTAGTATACTTGTATGCATACTTTTGAAATCTTCAGTGTTAATCTCCAATGTAGAATAGACATTGTGTCCAAACTTTTGATTGGTCATACGAGCAGTACTAAAAGTAGATGTCTTCAAACAAAAGTGTTTGTAGCTGTAACATCCCCTTGCTCACTACTACACCAGTTACACACTCATGTACAATGCAGTAATCCATAATCAAATCAAATCAAATCAAATCAAATCAAATCAAATTTTATTTGTATAGCCCAAAGTCGCAAAATACATTTTGCCTCGGAGGGCTTCACAATCTGTACAGGGAGTGACACCCTCTGTCCTTAGACCCTCGGTTCGAGTGAGGAAAAACTTGCCCACAAAAAACCCTTTTAACAGGGAAAAAAGTGGAAGAAACCTCAGGAAGAGCCACAGAGGAGGGATCCCTCTCCCAGGACGGACAGACGTGCAATAGATGTCACGTGTACAGTCAACAAGTCAACAGAAACATTTTGTGTAATTACAATGAAAAATGACAATGGATTACAATGAATGATAAAATGATTACAGTAGCAGTGGAACCTGTGATAGAGATAGAGAGACACAGATGCACAGCAGCAGCAAATCATTAACTAAGTCACTATAAACTGTAATGGAGATATGGTAACATTAATGACAGTAATAATATATGTAGTGGACGTCATGCACACAAGTTGTCAGAAATTATAGCTAGAACAGATTAGGCGAGCAGATGTGAATATTGGATTATATGCTCCGGAGTAGTAACACTGGATAATTTCAGTGTCAGCAGTAAAGGGTGTGCTCTGAGATGAACAGTCAAGATATGTCCAACAAGTGATGACATGTTCCTTTTTAAAAAAATTTTCCAATGACATGGAATAACTATAATACACGTTTCCAGACAGGATACACACATTATACATTATGTACATTATACAGGACATACAACAGACAATGCTCTTGCATGTCGTGTATAATGTAACTGATATAGTAATTCTTCTATTTTATTTTATTATGGTGATATTGTATGTTTTTGTTGCACTTATCCCAAAGTCTGTTTGATTCCATTGAAGCAATTTAAAAATGGGTCACAAATATATAATTTTATTTCTAAATAATGCCAGCTAATATTAGATATCAGGTATTGTCTGTCAAACACAAATAAAAAGTTTCATTCCCTGGGTACTATTTTGAGTTGGTTAGACATTTGTTTTATTGGTGAGTATATATGAGTGGAGGACAGCGCTTCACTTAAAATAAACTGTGTGTTCAAGCTGAAGGGACATGTCATCCAGTGCAACACTGTGGTTTATGATGTGCTTTTAATAGTTTGATTAAAAGTCTGATATGCTTGATGGATATAAACATTTTATGCTCCGTAAATCTTAAGGAAGCAGACAGCTATCCCTGGCAGAGCCAAACATGGCGATGTTGCATTCACAGTAGCTAACTGTGCAACTTCCTGATGCAAGCAGACTTCAGTCTACTTTGAAATCTAAATTTGGAAACTTGAAGGGCAATTCATCACTGCACTAAAACTGGGCACTACATGGACAAAAGCATGTTGATACACAAACTTTACATCCATATGTGATTATTGGTCATCTAATTTCAGACTTAAAGACCAGTATGCAATGGAGGTAGATGAGGGCAAGGGTGATGTGCTACCAGGGCTTGGCATGGGTGAGAACTTGTAGCTTGGTTTACCCTGGAAAGGACTCCATTGCAATAGTCCAGGCGGGAGTTGATGAAAGCGTGGAGAAGGGTGGAGAGTGATGGCTGAGGTGGCAAAAAGCAGAGCATAGTTTTATTGATTCAACTTTTCCCTTGATTTCTAAACGTTCTAACATATTTTTGCGTCTTTCGTGTTTTATTGGCACCATAAATAAACTTCAGGCCTCAGACAGAACACGTATAAGTCACAGATCAGCTCATCGCTCAAACACTGTGACTGTTGCTCTCGACTCGTGTCTGGTCTCGTTGTTCAGGAATTAAGAATCCTGGTTAAAACCTGTTACACTTGCGCCACACTCCCACGCTCTCTGCAGAAATACATAAGCCTACTGGTTTTGTCAAATGTAGACTGTGCCAGTAAAAACATGGAGTACGAGTCAGAGGTGAAAATATTTATTAGTCAGAAAATTGGTAAAAATCACTTCGTAATAAAGTCGTGTCAGGACAGAAATGCCTCCTTCTTCTTACTCCTTATTTGTCTAATTCCTCATATTGAGAATGAATTGGTTTAAACACATCGGTGTATGAACATTTCTTTTTGAAAAAACAAAACAAACAAAAACAATCCTGTTCTCTCAGTCAAACCATTGATGAACCATTATTCACATTATCTCTTTGACAGGTAACAAAAATGGCTCAGATTAACACAACAACCTTCAGTCCAGACGTAAATGTAACCATTGTGGATAATCCAACTGGCACCAATATGGGTGCCTTAATCCTGAGCCTTGTCTTTCTATTGGGCTTCCCTGGAAACCTCTTCGTCATCTGGAGCATCCTGGCACGTGCCCGGAAGCAGTCCGTCACCACCCTTCTCATCCTCAACCTAGCTATCGCCGACGGCTCTCTCATGGCTCTCACCCCGTTCTTCATCGTCTACCTGGGGATGAAGACGTGGGTGTTTGGAAATGTTATGTGTAAGGTCCTCTTCTACCTGTGTCTGCTCAACATGTACGCCTCCATCCATCTCATCATGCTCATGAGCGTCTACAGGCTGGTGGCGGTGCTGTGGCCCCAGCGCCTTGGTCTTATCACAGGCCGAAAGACTGTATTGCGGGTGCTGGCGGTGCTGTGGGTGCTGGTGATGATCGCCTCCATTCCTGCGGCGATCTTCAGGGACGTCAAGCCGAAGAACCAGGGTTTAGTGTGCGAGTCATTCCACGATCAAGACAGCCATGTGAGTGAACTACAACCTGAATATATACCCTTCATATTATCAATGGGCTAATGAATAACAATTCATTAACACTTTACCACAGTTATAGCCATTTAACGTCACCATTTTTATGTTTTTCCACCCACAGGTAAAGTAATATCACATTTTGTGGGCTCATATGTATTACGTCATCAACATTTAGTTGTCCTTTCCTACTGTGTTATATTAAAGCAATATCACACAAGAGGGAGTGCTGTTGTACTGAATATTAGAACAACCTCGAGTGTGATATTACAGCTCTACAAACAGAAGTAATAAGTAGCAACAGATTTGTTTGTCTATTTAATTATTTATTTGGCTCCACCGACACAAATAGTTCTGCAACTTGACTGGGACTGCTCTGTTACCAGGCAACACCTAAATTTTCTGAACCACCAAGCAGGAAGCAGGAAACCAGGTAGTTAGGTAATCGCTGAAAAAATACCACTACACATACATAATAGATGGCAAATTACCAATGTTTTCCCATTGTCATCTTGACTTCTTGAGTTGTTGAGGCGACAAAAACCAACATGTGACTTTTGCATGGATATACAGCTTTGAGAATTATATGGAGGCCGAGTTGACAAGAAGACTGTCGACACATGGCATCCTTTATTTTGTGTCTTGAGAGTTATGTGTTTTCACAAACATATAAGGCATTGTTAAAATGTCATATTTCTTAAAGGGAGTTTGCTGTAATACATTAGATAGTGCAGGGAGCTAAAGGAGCTTTCAAACCGCTAATTTGTATTGATAAGGTTGTATGGCGTTGACTGCTGTTGGTTATTGGTTTGATTAATGGTTGTGTATTGATTGGCTGATGGTGCCTGAGCAGGTTTATTATAAGTTTCTAAAAACCAGTACGCAGTAAATGGTTCATCTTTGTGGTGCAAATTATTTTAGGGATCATTGAAATACATACCAAGCTGTCAACTCTGTACTCAGAGACATGAGAGACATGCAAATCCAATTGTAAGAGAAAAAAAAAATTGATTTACTAATATATTTACCTCATAATAAAAGCATAAAATTATATTGTCACTCTATTCTTGTTCTATCCCCCCTGCACAGACGGTCATCCAGTACACGTTGGAACTCGTGTTGGGCTTCTTCATACCCTACGGAATCATTGTAGTCAGCTACATATGCATCTTACGGCGGATACAAAAGACCAGGTTTGGCCGGCGCATTCGTAGTGAGAAGCTCATCTTGGCCATTGTGTTGACCTTCTGCCTCTTTTGGTTGCCCTACTACATCATCGACATGGTGCAAGTAAGTCACACATCCTGTACGACATTCTTCCGAGTCCCATGTATTTCTAAAATCATTGAATGTTTCTCTGTTATTAACTAACTTAACTATTTTGCCTTGTCCTCAGGTTGCAGCGGCTTTGTGTCCGAAATGTCAAGCTAAAGAGACGTAAGTGATGACACAAGAATTTTCATGCATCTAATTTTTACAGATAATTCAGCCGCAAACCAATCATCACCTTATTATTATTATTATTACCTTCTTAACTGTACCACGAGAGCCAGTTCAGAAGAAATGAGCCAAGCCGGTCGTCAAACTGGGCTGTTGAACGTGTCGCTAAACATTTTTGAGTCGAGAGGTGAGAGGATAAATATCCCAAGCAAGTTCCAGGAGGCGATTAGCCTAGCTTAGCATAACAGAAGTTGAGACCATTACCCTGACTTCCAAAAATACAAGCACCAATCAGCACCTTGCTTACTTCTTAATACATTTTGTAAACCGCATACACAAAGTGAAAGTGAAAACAACAATTTCTGGCTTTACTGGTTATGTTGCTACATCTCTATCTGCTATTTCTTGGCCAATGACAGCTGTGCTGATGATGATAAGTCTTGTTGACACATAACAAAAGTCCCAGGCACTAAAGATAGGAACAACAACTAATACAGTGTTAACTGGTGAGCTTTAAAAGTGCTAGTAGGTGAGTTTTTGTAACTTCCAGTCTTCATGCTAAGCTAAGGTAACCTTCTCCTAGCTCTAGTTCTAGAGAGATGTATTGGATTTTTACCTACTATGCAAACAAATGATGTAATTTGTGTCTAATAAAAATCTCTTCTCACTTCCCCGCCCACCAGGTTGGATAAGATATGGCACAGCTGCCGTGCTGTCACCTCTTCCATAGCCTTCATGAGCAGCTGTGCCAACCCGGTGCTCTACTTCTTCGCAGGAAAGTCCTACATCCGGAGAGAGGGGCTTGCGTTTATGGCCCGCTTGTTTGAGGGCACAGGGCTGGACTCGGCTACCAGGAAGAGCCGACAGAACAGCCAGAACAGCCGCGAAAAAGACAGAGACGCAGATGCCGTAATGTTAAAGGATAAAGATCTAGACTCTGTTACCAACTCGAGCTTGAGTAAACCAGTAAAGAACGGTGAGTAGAGGACGCAAGATGCAGCGGACTTGAATCTTCCTCTGGAAGGGGAAAATTAAACCACTCAGGCACTGAAATCTCTGTCAAGTCACATATTTGCAACAAAATTAAGGGTCCATCATTGCACAGCAACGCAAGAAAGGATTCAGCAGCACTTCGAGAACAGCTTCTGCACAATTGGACTCTTTCAAAGGGATGTAACTTGGCGTGCTGATCCTGGACAGCTTGCCGCTTGCATCCTAAAGTGACATTGTTGCATTTGAGATGGTGGTTAAACCACACAACACACCTGAACTGTATATTTGATTATATATGAGCCTTGCTCTGCTCGATTTCAGAGTATTATCCAGGATGCTCACATTTCTCACCACACCAAACAACCCTGTTTAATTCAAGATACATCCCTCAAAGAGAGGTGTTGCCTTGTGTTTACTGTACATGTTTTTTTTAACTGTTAACTAACTTTAACTTTTTCTTGCAAGATTTTTTCTGTGGCGTTTTGTTTATGCATTGTTTTATTTGTCAAAATGTTTGTAGGAAGAACAAAATGAACTGAACCAGTGAATATTATTATGCTTCAGTGACAATATGACAATATTCACACCAATGTGTTTGACTGTGTTACATTGTTTGGTATGTTGTACTGTCTTTAAAGCTGCATGAATCGGTTTTGGTCACATGGGGGCAGTAAAACAATCTGTAAAAAACGTTGCATCACCCTGTAAGGCAGTGTTTCTCAATCCTGGTCCTCGGGGAACACTGCCCTGCATGTTTTAGATGTTTCCTGCTCCAACACACCTGATTCAAATGAGTGGCTCGTTATCAGGCCACTGCAGAGCTTGATGACGAGCTGATCATTTGAATCAGGTGTGAGAAACACTGCTGTAAGGTGAACGAGTTACTAAATAGTTGTCAGTTTAGACTTCCTGTTTGTTGTGTGGCTGGACATGAGAATAAATCAAAACTCTGACTTGTAAAATCAAACCAATGAGCTGAAATAACAAAAACACTCAAAGTGCAGAGTTTGGTGACAGTTCTGTTGTGTCCCTTTCACATTACAGATAGTACTTTCATCATTTTTAACATGAAAATTTGAATCAGTGTAGGTTAAAGACAAAAAAAAAAAACCTAAAGTGGAATATTTTATTGTGAGCGTGCACAGAAAATTACAAAATGATGTAAAGCACCTTTTCCTGAAAATGAGACGCATCATCACAACTTTGTTATGCAATTGGATGCATCATGTCCCTCATGCACGAAGTAACTTGAGAAAGATGAATCATCAGACCATGCTGTTAAACAGCCAAAAGAACGTCTGACGCAAGAGAGGCAGATAATACAGGTATGATTTAAAGCTCGTGTATCAACAAGATCCTGGTAGTTTACGGGAATATTCACTCCCTCACTAAAAAACACCTTCATGACCTCTCTTGTGCTCCTGAACTTTTAAAATGATATAAGTTTCACAACATTTTACGGCTCTTTACCTTAAGGCACTACATTTCTGTGTCAATAAACTGTGTTGTTGCTGTCGTAGGTCTGTGATTTCCAATTCAATCATGAAGCAGCACTAGCTTTGGTTTCTCATTCATAAGGTGTTTTTTTTTTTTTTTACATAAAGCCGGTGTGCACACTACTGTAAGGTCGTGTTTAATTCACTAATCCTCAACAGGAGAATAAAACATGTAGGAGGAACCAAACGCAACTCAGGGTTTAAGCTTGCTTCCTGTTGTCCTGGGCTTCCCCTCACATGACATGCTCTTACTCAATATATATTATTTGGTCTCCTCACACACACTGTCAGAGCAAAAAGGGGAGAGCCTGGGAGTTAACAGCAGATCAGGCGAGTGTGAAATAGATGGAAACTGGTACACTCTGAGTGGATTTACTGTTTCTGGCTTTGAAAAAAGCGGTCGACAAACAAAGGTATGTGCATTTTATATATAATTCAGCTTATTAAAATATAATAAGAGCATAATATTCACAATTTTCAGACATTTCAGGAGTACGATTTCTTGAATTTTTATGATGAATGAAGCAAGATTATGAGCCAGAGAAAGTCAGAAACAGCTCATTTGAACAGCTCACGAGCATTTCATCATATTTCATCATATGTGGGTTATTTTTTGCTTTTTTTTTTAGCACAAAGACTGGAGCTTTCTGTGGTGCACATGTACGTTTAGAGATGAAAAATGAATGAAAGTTTGATGGATATCTATCTATGCAATGCAATGCGCTGTATTCTTTACTGTAATATTACAAAACAATAAATGTTTCACACGGTTCTCACGGTTACAGGCAACTATGCTGTACTGCCTGTCATGCCGATAAGACAAAAAAAAAAGATAAGGAAGAAGTTGTGCAATCTTTGTCAGCATTAACAAATATCTCACACCTTACAAACCATAACACAACATATCCTGTTTCCTGTCTGTTTGTGTCACAGCTGAACTCAGATTTTTCAAAGGCATCCCCAATGGCATCCAATATCACCTCCATCACCTCCCAGCACACCCCGTCTGCCCCCTTTTCTCTGCCCATCACACCCTCAGCTCAGGCCGGCATTGCCATCCTGACCTTGGCGTTCGTGCTGGGCTTCCCCGGGAACCTGTTTGTGGTTTGGTCGGTTCTCTGTCGGGTGAAGAAACGCTCAGTGACCTGTTTGTTGGTGCTCAATCTGTCAGTGGCGGATGCTTTCGTGCTGCTCAGCGCCCCTCTTTTCCTGCGATACTTGGCCGGAGGCCGGGGTTGGGAATTTGGCTCAGCGGCATGCAAGCTGGTGCACTACCTGTCAAATGTGAACATGTACGTGTCCATTTATCTCATCTGCCTGATGAGCATAGATCGCTGGCTGGCCGTTACAAGGCCTTTTATGTCACAGAGAGTCAGAACCAAGCGCTCCCTGTTGGGTCTCCTGCTGGGAGTCTGGTCGTTAGCATTCATCCTGTCACTGCCGATGCCTTTCTACCGCAGGTAACGCCCTTTTTGTTGCTTGTTTTTTCCCATGATGCTTAAGTAAAGAGAATATTGTGTTTCCCCAAAGTACCCTTTGATTTTGAGTTTACTTTCCAGTACAAAAAAGTGCAAGTTAGGGTTGGACCATTATTGAACCACAACAATGAAATTTTGGGGGTTTTTTTCTTACAAAGTCTACAAAGTAGTTCGATTGAACAGGTTTAAACTGTGATTACCAAGTTCCAACAGCACTAGACTGACCTTGTATTTCTATTTTGAAGTTTTAAGAATAGCTAAAGCAACACACATGTATCTGCAGTATTGCACACTTGACATTGACAAGGAACATGTTCCTATGGTGCCATCTTCACATTTTTTCCCCTAATTTTCTAATCTAATTTTCTCCGACAGTAATCTGAAGAAGACACTAGCGTACAACGTCTCCTTGAACTTTTGCGTCCCATACCATTGGGATAGCGTGGGTCACAAGGTCTTCCAGTACCTGTTTGAGACCTTCATGGGCTGCCTGGTGCCTTTCTTCCTCATCAACACCTGTTACTGCTACGTCATCTGCCGCCTGCAAAGCGCCAAGTTCCAGCGCAAAGGGCAAGGCAGCCGCCTCATCCTGATGATCATCTGTGCCTTCGCGATTTTCTGGCTGCCCTATCACATCGTCAACATCATAGAGGTGATTTCTGATTAGATGATTTATTGCTTGGATATATTTAATATGGGTATGGTGGAATATAGTGCGGTGTAGTATCATAGGTATTGGAAACTGAAAGCAGCCAGAATCAGAACATGCAAGACTTGAATGCTCTTCTTTGGTGAAAGCTGTGGGTTTTTTAAAGAACCACAAATTTTGAGCCGTTTCCCAGATTTGTTATCTTCATAAGTTTTCCAACAGAGTGACCATTTGAGAGAGAGAAGCACAGGCCTTTATTTGGAACAAGTTTATATTTAGAACATTGTTTCCCCCAAATTTTAGTAAGACTCCTGTAATTTACTACCTCTCTACCTCATCAATATTTAATTGCAGTTCGGTCTACTTTGCTGTGTTTTGGTTTCATTTTAAGTGACTATGAATGAAACTCAAAATGAAACTCCTGCACAGATGGTAAAGTAAAACTTGTGAGTCAGAACAGTATTCTCATTAAAAGTGGTGAGTATGACGTGGCTCAACAAATCACTTCACCAGCCTCAATATTTGCTATTTCCTCCCTTCCTTCTCCAGGTGGCCGGTTTGTTGCATGGCAGTGATTCAGTGATCAAGGCCGCTCTTACAGCCCGTCCAAATGTCACAGCCTTCGCTTACTTCAGCAGCGCGGTCAACCCCATCCTCTACGTGTTTGCTGGCAGCTCCCACATCCGACATGCTGGCCTCAGCTTCATGGGCAAGCTCTTTGAGGCCACCAACTCGGAGAGCAGGACCACGTCTACGTTCGCTCGTAGCGGCCGCAGTAGCTCTTCACCGGATGAGAGCACTGTCCTGCAAACTCTATCGGTCAAACTGGGGAGGCCTTTCAAAAGCAAGAACAAGGACAGCAGCAGCGTGGCAGGCAAAGGGGTTGACGAACCCGAACTCAAAACTTTGGCTACCGTTGAGCAGATAGAGTAGCGCTTAAGCTATGCTCCAAACACAAGGTCATTTTCTGTGAATTACTTTTCTTTTTGAAATAAGACCCAGAGTATTTTTGTATTTTTATTACATTAGTTATTAGACAGAAAAATGTTGCCTATCCAGTCATAAAATCACCGTACTGTGAATAGAATCTAGTCACCGCAAGAAGATAGGCTCTTGCTTGTTTGCCAAAGCTCTTTATTTACTATTTATCTATTTAATCGTGTATATTAAAAAGAAAAATTATTGCAGAGATACCAACGGTAGTCCGTGGGTCAGTCTAGACTAAAATGTGAAAAAAAAAACTCAATAACTCTTGGATGGATTGCCATGAAACTTAAAAATCATGTTCCCCAGAGGATGGGTCCTAATGACAATGCCACCAAATGTCCAATGCAATATCTCAATGTCTATTTGTTTATTGGCACAAAACTCTTGTAGACATTCATGGTGCTGAGATAATGAATCTTTAGCACAACCATGAGGTTGTGGTTTTAAATCAAATGCCTTGACAACCATGTATATATTACCATCCAATTAAATACATACATTAATGTTCTCCTCAGGCTGCACTATTGTAACTTTCCGTAACTTTTTCCTTAGTGTCATCTTTAATTTGTCTAGTACTTTGGTATATGACCAAATGTCTGCAAAGCTTATCACATTCCCATCAGCCTTAGCCTCAAATGCTAACATGCTAACATGCAAAGATGGTAAACATGGTGGACATTATTCCAGCTAAACATCAGCATGTTAGCACTGTGAGCATGTTGCCATGCTAGCATTAACATTTAGAACAGTTGCACAGAGCTGTTAGCATGGCTGCCTTGTACAATGAAGAAAGACTGTCCAACTATTAAATATGTGGGAATGGCAATGTTTTTTTAATTTCATTTAATAATAATGTATATGGTCCTTTGTAGTGAAAAACCAAAGATAAGATTTTTTACTTAATAAAGCTTTTTTTTGTAAATATTGTATTTCTGCTGCTGTGCATTTTTCATCAGAGGTCCAGATAAGTACATGAAGTACTGTCAGATGTGTGCAATTGCAATACGAAATGTTAAGATTGAACAGAACATTGCAAAGGAAACATTTCACACACATTTCACACATTCAGCACTATTTCAACACCTGAGGTGAAAGTTACAACATTTGACGTGAGGCTCAGAGCAAGCCTCAAATTTCCTGTAAGAATTATTAAAAAAAAAAAAAAAAAAAAAAAAGGGGGAAATAATTTTACATGAAAACATGAGTCATATTGAAGAAATCTTGAATGAGAACATCCTGGATGTTCACAACTGTGTTACTGGATAGTGACAAAACGCCTCTCTTTCTCTGGTGACTCAACACGAGTGTGACCTCCCTAAACTTGACACCAAGGCGCCTGGTGCCACATATATTTAATAAAAATGTTATAAACCCTTATCTAAAAAGGTCATTAAACACTACCCACAGTCTCAGATACAGAAGGTTCACATGATAATAATTAATAGTAAAAATAATGATTTTTATAAGGCCTGAGTTCTCCAAACTGAACATTTATTGGGGATAAATTTGATGATTTCAAAGCAGCTCTGCCTCTGATGTTTGAATAAGAATATATATAAGTATAATCTCCCCTTATGAGTCATCTTTCATCTTGACACTACACTAAGCAATGGTTAGACCAGCGATTAGGCCAAAGAGGAATCAGACATCCATGCACAGGAGTATTGTTCTACTCTTTAAACCTCTCTTTCTGTCATTGCTGATACTATTAAGATAATTATCATGTTTAAATAGCGCTGTCCTGCTATTGCAACACACACAAACATACACTCATGCACGTTCAAACTACTGTTTATCACTGATGACAGGAAATTGTGTAGCACATTAAGTAACAGATAAATAGGACAAAACGGTTGTGCAAAGCACAAGATTCACCATTGTGGGTTGTGTGACCTCATTTAGCTTCATTTTTTACTGAAGTATTAACTGTCAAATGTTTTTTTTTTTCTCGCATACTTGGAATTTCTTGAGTTGATGTTATTCGCTGCATTTGATGCATACCGTGTCTCCACATTTTCGTTTTTTAAATGTATATAAAGTACGTTTGGAAATTATAAATAAATGTTTGATTACACTTTCTTATTCAGTGCTTTTTCTTTATTTTTGTCACTTTTCTAAATTGTACAACAGATGATGCTTATTTAGAACTGTTAGTTTTATGTTACCTGTTTCTGGTTATTTGACAAACCATTTACCATGTGGTAAAAACACAAAAGACCTCGGTTCAAACTTTATTCATCTACGTATATGTGATGAGACAAAAATTGCCAAGCGTGGCAAAGTTGGGGCACAGCTCGGGGACTTCAGCGGAACATAACAGGATGTTTCATATTGCGAAACCTTTGAAGGGCAGCTGTGACTGTTTGAAGTGTTGCTATAGATGGAATGAGAGACCCGAGGTGTGAAGACAGTTGTTTGTTAATCTTTTTGTTTTTCACTTGTTTGATCATTTCCCTGAATCAGCATTGGTGGTTTACAGGGTGGTGAGGCCCTATTTCATACTGCATACCTCAACATAAAAATGCATCATTTAGGCCTCAATATGTATTAAACAGACACTTTATGTTACAGTCTTTTTTCAATGATGATGATGTCTTCTTGAGACAGACAACCAGTGCTTACAGGTTCAGTTCACATCAACCAGGTCAGAAAGTGGCAAGGAGCAAGCTGCTAGATCTGTGTAAGGGTATGGCATAGCCCCCAGGTTTTCCCAGCACCTGTCCACGGGGTCATATCGATGCACCCACTTGGTGTCCCTTGCTGTGTTTGCTGAAGACCCTCCCACCACGTATAACTGTCCACGAAGCACAGTTGCCCCTGGTGACAGATGAGGTCGAGGCAGAGCGGGGATGGAGGACCAGGAATCATGTGTGGGATCGTACAGCTCACAAAGGAGTTGGTCTCCAAAGCCCATCCAGAGTGGCTGTAGCCCGCCTGCTACCACTAACCCCCTCCCCAAGGCTAACATGGCATGACCCGCACGTCCTGCTCCCACAGTCATGGGCGCTCTAGCGGAACAGCCATGGGAAGGATGGTAGTGCCACATGGAGGGAAGGCAGCGCTGATGGTGGTCACAGCCTCCAGAGATGTAGATCTGCCCGTCCAGTACAGCTGCAGCGTGGCAGCAGACAGCGGTGTCCAGAGGGTGGGCCTGCCTGTAGGGGAGGACACCAAAGGTTGTCAAATAGACATATGGTTCCACACGTCTACATGTTTACCTGTAATGTAGGGTGAAAGTAACTCCAGATCTGGCCTTGAAGTTACAATAAAGTAATAAAACAATCTACCAGTGAGACACAAAGTGCCTGCTTCTTCAGGTTTTGTGTAATACTGTACCTCCAGGCGTTCTCCTCAGGAGTGTAGTACTCCACAGCATCCAGGTATCGACTGTCATCGCAATTACCGCCCAGAGCGAAGACCTTACCATCCAGACACACGGCAGAAAAGTAGTCCCTTTGACACAGCATGTCCGGTAGTCTTTCCCACGTACACCGAGACAGGTCAAACCTACAGAGGGGGGGGGGCAGAGACTGATTGAGAGCAGATGACAGCAACTTTATTGCAACAAAAATGTATTGCCATTGCAGTTTTTCTTCATTAAACCACCAGTGACTGGTATTCTGAGTTTGTTATAGTGCTCAGCAGCCCGCGTAAATGTTTTGAAACTGAACTGCCCTTTCAAAATATCAAGCAGGATGTTGCTTAATCATGCTGGAAGGCAGATATAAAGAAGGTTTGGCACTATGCCAAAGTCAGAGAGCATATTTTATGAAAAGTCTTGTAGTTTGGCTGATGTGTGTTTGTGTAAGCAGCACATATGAAGGGATCGTTCTCGTAAATTGGCCACAAAAACGCCTGGAAGATGCCAAATTTAACAATGGAAGCTTTTATTTTTTTTTGGGATTGTGTGACAAACCCATAAAATAAAACCTATATCAAAAGTAGGCCTACCAGCCAGAGCAACTAACACCACCAACTATTAGAGCCACTGGAAGACGACGATGGAAACTTAACTTTGATGTGTTCTCCTCGAAATTCAATAAATAAATCTTTGCAATCAAATAAAAGCCTGCAGGAGGATGTTGCATCACTGGCAATCATGCAATCGCCCAACTGTGGGTTAGCCAACACACTCACGAGACAAACGGAAACCTCTTCAGTTAAATTCGCAGCTTGTTTTCCCTTTTATTGAGAAGAAGTTGTGATTAACCCCGTCCTTGCAGAGAGGTTAGTCTGTGGAATAAAGCTGACATATTACACATTACACATTTTAAAGTTAGATTAAATAAAATTGTTGAATATTTTAAATCTTCCGGGACCAGAAATTAGAACAAAGTAAAAACAAACCGCTGTTTTTCCTGTGAATTCTACTTGCTACCTGCTCACACTCTACCTCAAGGTAGATTTGAGGATATCCAGCGCTCCATAGTACTTGCGTCCTCCCAGGACATACAGTTTGTTGTTGAGGACGCAGATGCAGTGTCTGAACCGGGCAGGTTCAGGGAGCTTGGCGAATGGCCTCCACTCGATGCTTCTAATCAGGCCGTGTCCACGGTGGAACTGCTGAGCGTACCACAAGGATTGGCTGGGAACCCTTTTCATGAATTCATCATCGACAGTGTCGCCACAGACCAGAACCAGGACCTAAGCCCCGACATAAACATATTACTACAGACAACTTTCTCGGTGTTAAAATGGAAGGTAAAATTGTGAGTACCTGGTTTGGGGTGCGAGGTCGGCATTCAGGCCCTCTGTAATCCCCCTTTAGAAGGGACTGGAGTACCTCCAGCGATCCTCTGGCCCCATAGCTCCTGCAGAGGAGGCTGCAGCTCAGGGCCTCCTGGAGCTCGGGGTAGCTGAAGAGAGGGAAACGAACGAGGTGGAGCAGACCTGGCAGAGCTGGTAGTCTCTCTTTAGGGCTGTCCGCCACCCAGCTCACCACTGCCCTAAACACGACTATCTAAGTATGGGGAAAGGACGTTTGTGTAATTTTACAGGTTTAAAAGTTGGCACATCAGAATGAATCATGGTATCCTGACAAAATGTGGAGTTTTTCAAAATTAAGACTGCTACAAGTTGTCAGAAAAGCCGGTTTCAAACTTCATTTCTTCCTCATTAATGATTTTATGAAATTAAAAGGAGATCCTCTGATTTTCAGATGCTGGATCCAGAAATTGTCTGCCACTGGGTCATTCTTGTATAGACCACTAGATGACATCAAATCTCATGCAAAATGGGCAACAGGACTGCTACTATGGTCAATAATATCAAGTTGTTTTAACAGTTGACATTAGAGCATAGTAATATTAGAAATCTGCTGTTAAGACATGTTTTCCATAACTTCAAATATTTTTTTTTACACAGTATTAAACTGTTTTTTTTAGAACATGTAAGTTCACAAATGAGTCCATGAATCTTCTAACTCAATTTCTAAGTGCATCCAGTATGATCTGATTTTATGTGGCTCAAACAGCGGCATATCCAGTACTTAATTAAAAGTACCAACAAAATAAAAATACTTAATTACGAAGAAGTAAATCTTCCATTTAAAATCTTACTGATAACATACACACCAGTCACAGTTAAATTGTCATAGATATTGCAGATCTACACACACACAGAATTCTGATTCTATTCTATTTATTGTACATAATATTCCTATTTTATCTATTTGTATTTTATTGCATTTCATTGTACTTCATCGCCCCTGTGAAAAATTGAATTCCTCCTTCGGGGGATCAATAAAATCTTATTATTCATAAAAGTACTGTTTTTTTTAAATTTGGGAAAAATTTTTAAAAAAATTTTTTGAGCAGTCGGCAGAAGAAGTAGAAAACATCAACAAACTCACTAACATCTAAAGCAATGTCAAAGGTCCATGGCAGCTTTTTGTCAAGGTGAGCCCCGACAAAAGTGGAAACAATTGATTAAATCTTTAACAATTCAATCTCTAAGTTTGTACAACATTTGCCTCAGAAATTAGAAGATAATAACATAAAATGGAAGTAAAGTACCTCAAAATTGTACTTAAGTTCAGTACAGTTTCCACCACTGGACTTAGATTCACGTTCAGAAGTTTTTCTCCAAGGTTAATCTGCCAAAACACAAGTATTAAGACCAATACAAATAAAATATTACCTCACTCTCTACACACAACGAGTCCTTCTCAAGTAATTTGCCCAGGAGGGAACAGGGGATATCCTTGAACTTCTCCCCTGCAGAGATGCATTGGAAGTGGGTTAGGATGTACTCCTCTGCAGCCTGTCCCAGCTGGACCAGCCCATAGGTCTCAGCCAGGACCAGCACGTCTAGACAGGTGCTTTCATCCATCCTGTCCCACAGAAAGTTGATGCACAGTGAGAGCGCCTCCTGCAGCTGGTACTGAAGCAGTGCATCTGTGAGCTCCCAAATCTGGCTCCAGCCTAGCCTGAGCTGACCCGTGTAGATGAAGCTCAGTATGGATTCAATGACATGGGATGCCACTCCCCGCAGGCACACAACATCCTCAGTGGACTCACGCAAACCTCCGCAGAGAAGCGCTCGGAAATAGTCCCCACCTGCTGCTAACATGAGTCGGTGTGCTGAGAGGATGAAGCCACAGACGTACAGGGGAGAATAAAAGATAAAGTTAAAGGGTGAGAAAATGATAAGAGGCACAGAGAACAGATTAAATTCAGTTTTAGGTTACTTGTATGTACTTTTACTACAATTACTTTGCTGATTTAGACACATAAAACATTTGATTTATAATAAAATTTGACCCAACAAATGGTTAAAAAAGTCCCCCACCAATTTAAACAATTAGTTAAAACCTAGGGCCTATATTACCTCCAGTGAAACTCAACTGCTGATAGTTCAGTCAGACGGTCGGGTGTGTTTGCTAGGAGCAGCTAATGTAGTATTGAGCTATAGCCTAAAGTAAAATAAGGAGTTGCTACTTCTAACCACACCCTCAGATTATTTCCATTTTCAAATTTGTAGTCTACCGCCTTTATCAGACTTTGAACAGCTCCCCCTGGAGCCACAAAAGTCATAGTACAACTTTTTTTTTTCACATATGCAGATTTGATGTGTTGTTATTGGATTTGCCTGGCTTATAATATTATAACAGGGTCAGTCCTGCTGCGTAATGAGCACTTTTACTTTTGACATGTTGACTTTGTATTTTTACCAGAGTAAGATTTGAATGCAGCACTTTAACTTGTATAACATACAGCTTGTTTTTTTACAAGTGTACTGTTACTTAAGTCGGATCGGCACACTTCTTCAAGCACTGCTGGCTTGTCAAAATACTAAACATGGAGTGATTGGCATTATGTGAAGGTGTAAGAGCATGGTGATTTTTTTCTACTAGTCCTCTCTAGGTTCTCCAAACAAAATGTTATTAATATAACAGGTTATTTGTTTATTGCATCCAAAAATCCCCAAACATATGAGTCTTTTGATCATGTAAATAGTTTTTGTTTGTTTGTTTTCCAAAAAACACATAGTACGATCGACTTTATTCTAATCTGGCATTTGTAAGGTTTGGTTGAGTTTTGCAAAGAATGCAAGATTTTAAAGCAACATTGCGTAGCAATCTAAACTAGCAAGTCGACAACTTTGCTAACAACCAAACTTCAAGAATGTGCAACAACAGATGACATAGCAGCCAGCTAATATTTCTTACTAGCCCAACAGCAAGAAGCCCAGGTTCTGTCTGTGTAGCCCAAGTAATAAAATGAGCTAACAGCAGCTACAGTTTGCAGTATTTTACTTTACTGTCCATCAGGAAACTTTACACATACATTTAACTGCACATTACTGATTGATTGTTTCACTACTACCTGTAGCAACATGCTGCCACCAATGAACCCCTTGCTACTGACAATCGCAATTTTTCTGGTGAAGACAGTCAAGAGGACTTCATGGGTTGCCCATTACCTGAGTATCTTTCTCCACTCTCTGCTTGTATTATGACGTCACAACCAATACCTCTCTCCCACATGTCTTTGATGGTCGCCAAGCTCTTCTCTCTCTCTGTGGCTGCAGAGTTTGCGACCTTTGACGTGCACCTTTGCCTCAGCCTTTCCATCTCAAGACACTTGCAGGCGTTCAGCACCTCCTCCATCACCGCCTCTTTACTCAAGTCCACTGCTACGTCTCCACGGTACGCAAAGTCCAGAGCAACCCTTAACCCAACCGGGGTCAAACAATGGGCTACGTTTTCCACTCCAAGCCCAGTGTTTTGTTCTGAGGCAAAATATGCATCAGGGGTTTGACTGGCTGCTGCCAGCACAAGTCTGTGAGCTTGGAAGGACTTGCCTTGGAGGTGGAAAATGCAATCCAGGAGTAGCTCTTCCTCATGAAGGCTATGAAGGCGAGTGAAGACGGTGTCTGAGTGTGAGGGAAGAATGTAAGACAAGAGACCTGGGTCCTTGGGTAGAGATGACGAGGGATGTTGAAGAGGGTGACAGGCTTTGGAGTCTGGCGTGTGCTTTAATTCTGTAACTGTGCAGCGTTTTTGGCTTTGAGGGCGAGTTCCTCCAGCCATATCTGTTTTGCTTCCTCTTCTTTCTCCAACTCCTACTCTTCTCATCCTTCCTTCTTTTTTATTTCTCTCCATAACTGGTTTCTATGTCACCCAGCCTACTTGCTCGTCACGATACAGATGACCAGACATTTCCTATTAGAGAGCACTGCACCAAGAAAGGACAAAAAGGGAGAGGCAAGATAAGGAAAGAACGGGGACCCTGAAGGGAGGAACAGCGCACAAACACCGCATTCCTGGAAATGTCACATACATACTGACTTACATATTTACTTTGACAACAGACAGGCGTTGACTTATGACACCTGAGGTGAGGTTTTTTTTACACTTTCTAAATATAACCTCGCCTACAAAACGAGCTGTAAACAATGTCATCATGGCGGAAGCTCCCAAGTGCACAGGAGGTCAGAAACATCTCAGTCATGCTCTTTAGCAATGCACCAAGCCTGATTACGTGAATGGCCTTACACTCCATGGAAGTCAGTTTATATGAAGATGAATATCCAATTGAGAAATCTCTAGAGAAGTATTTGTACAGTTCCCCTGCTTGGAAACATGGGATAGCACACAGTCTGTTACCTAGTGCAAGTGAAGTCTTCACTTTTTACAAATGGTTAATATCTTTGGAGCAAGGCTCTGCGTAGACACCTACCTTAGTGATTCCTCTACCAGTGTGGGTGTAACAAGTCACTTTGACCAGGGCACAATGGCATTGTGAGCATGTGGGGTGCAGAAGGAGATAGAGCCGGTTTAATAATAGCTGGGTGCTGGCACTATGAATAATACACTGCAAGAAGTTTCCACCTTTTAAAGAAATCACTCAGCATGAAGTTTTCGAGCCATTTCAAGCAAAAGCTTTGTGTATTTTCAAAGCAAACTCAAAATTAAACAGACTATTCTTTTTTTTATTACTATAATAGTCAGCTACATATGCACATGTGCATTACAGATCACCTCCTGACAGTTCCTGTGTTTGTTGACAATTATTTATCAAATTTTGAGGCATTAAATTGTGAAAAAACATTTAATAATTAAAAGTATATGTGGTTTGTGAGGTTACACGTGTGTGGATGCTAGGAGCCAAATTCTTCTTGTACCTCTGTCTCATCTGTTGTGTACACGATATGTTTAAAATGAGACAATTATTAGCTAGTTTTTGTAATAGATATTGAATTGATTGTTTTTAGGCAGGCGTTTGCAAATGAAATGGTCTTTTAGAGTGACGAGAATAGAACAGGGGCAGGCCCTCATCCTATTTTTAATTTTTTTTATGTAGAGATTCTTCCAGGGCCTTATTGATGTAATAAACATCAGCTCATGTATAGTCAACAATTCTGAAAATAAGCTCAGCTGTTGCCTCATCTCTCAAAAAACAACAACTTTTTTTTTTCATGTGCTTCCATGAAAAGCACAGACTCCGTGTTGTAATTACTAACCACCCGCTTGTTCTTCTGTTTACTCCAAACTTTGCGGGTCGCTGCTGCCAGAAACATGACTCGCAACCCCGCTTCCTGTTGTGGGACAAAGAATTTCTCAGAGATCACCTACCAGAAAAATGTCAACAGAGACTGAGAAATGTTATACCATCCAAAAATATCTTTAATAAAAGTGTTTTTATTCTACTGTAAAAGCATTGAAGTAAAGATTTTTTCAAGTATACATTTTTATAATTTTTCATCATAATTATTTCATTTATTTTTGATAATATATTAATTTGCTATTTTTAAATTGCACAATTACTGAAAACAAAAACAGAGCTGCCTCATAAAAGAGCAAAATGACTCATGAAATCATCTTTCATATTTTTTTTTTAGTGTACACATTATGATGGGGTGTGTGTGAGAGAGTGAGGCAGAGGGAGGAAGCTGAGGAAGATGGGAGGGGATGTCACCCACCTCATTGAAGGTATAAATATAAAGAGTCGCAGTGTGAAATGAAAGAAAGAACACATTTCACCTGTTGACAACGACTTATTCATCTGAAACAGAAGAACCTGTGTGAGTACCAAACTGTTACTGTACTTTTACACTTAAAATGTGCATTATATTTTAGATTATTCCTGAGTTTTAATCGTCTCTATGACTTTTGATACTAACATCAGTAACTTAACTTTTAGCATTTAGCTCAACAATGCATGCATACAAATGTAGAAGCCAAATTCTGACTTATATCATTAGTTTGTTGGTGGTTATTATAGTATTATGACATATACAGTAAGGCAAATGCATCAATTTGTAACATTTTATTTAGGTTGAACTGTGAAGAATACATTTAAAGGAAAATAACAAACTACAAAAACAACTAAGAAACTAAAAGAATCTGAAGGTTGTCTGGCCGGGAAGGAAAAGACACACATTTCTTATGCAGGTGCATCATCACAGACGAGCTCGGTATTGTAGAAAAGAAGACTCCCACACACTGTCTTTGCATTCAAGACTCATACTGAGTCAGTAATTAGTCGAGTTTGAATTAGTAGAGTTCCTTTTAACCGTCAGCGAAATTAAACATTTAGCAGCTGGAACTGACCCAATTTGCTGCACTGAAGATTTAAATCCTCACTTATCATTTTCTCCGAATTTACTCACCTAACTCTCACCGGAGTCAATGTCAGTTGGCTCTTCAAAAAAGATTTAAAAAATAAATAAGTAAAAGTAGGGGAGCGTGGCGAAGCTCTCCTCATCTCTGGTTGAGGCTAGCATTTTGAGGCTACATTAGCTGCTATCAGTATCTGAATTTTTGACCCAGCTGAGTTACTTTGTGATTAATGTAGGTGCAAGACTTTGACAAGAACGTATGAAATAAAGAAAACCTCTGATATGGTTCTACCATTTTCATTGATTTTGATGCTTTTTTCCATTGTGAGTCTAACAATGTTATAGAAGTGCAATGCTAAAGTGCTAAAACTCTTAACAACGGATCGAAAGACCTTAGACTGCAAGGAGCTGCTCATCATGACTAACCTATAGAAAATAACCAACCATCATATGTTTTCATGATTCTCTGTTCCATAGAGTCTGCCATGTGCCACCACCATGTTTCTGTTTCTGTTATATTCTGTAAATAGAGGTCCCTAAGTCTTACACACCGAACCTTTACATGTACACATTCACCAGAACAGCTTAACTCAAGGTGAAAGTGAGTTTTCAGCTTGTTCCGCAAAAATAATCAATGAATACAAACTAAAGAAAAACTGACCAATACTTCATTGTCGCCTTAGTTAAGTTCAAGTGAGACCATCATTTTTCTAACATCATAATCATCAATGATATATCAATAATAATCATTTCTAACCTTTCAGTAAGTCCATGGGGCAGATCACATCCAAGAGTAGTGGATTGGTCCCTCGTGTCCGATTCTCAACCGCTGAGGAAGAACCACCCAGGTACTCTCCACACCGTTTTAACGGCAGCAGCCAGCAACAAAATGATAACCTTCAGATTCCTCCAACCATCGTTGTCTCGGACACGGATTCAAGGTTTGTGTTCACTTCTTTTTTTTTACTGTTGTAACGATGGTTTCTGTGGTAGATGCGTCAAGAAGAGAGGAGTCCCAAGATCTGAGAATTCAAGGCACTTTAAGACGAGCTTGGATCCATATTTACATGCAAGAAGAATGGACAAAGATGCAGCTCTATTTGGCTTGTTTTCCAGACAAAGGACTCCTCAATCACTACAGATATCCTCCAGGTCATAGGTTACATGGTTCACCTAAAGGGTACATCCTATGTATCGTATAAGGCCAACTTTGGCAAAATTGATGAATCTTTTATTCCATATCTAAGATGTTCAACTTAATGGCAGTGTACTTGGCACATCACTTGACCGATTTTTCAGCAGGTAGCAGCTCATGACAATAACATAGATTTTCAGTTTATTTATTATGATGCTTTTATTTGGGCCTCCTATCGAACAGTGCATCAGAGCGCCGGGGCTCGAGGGTGGAGCTGCGTAGATCTTCCATTTACAGCACGTTAGACCTCGTGCCACAGCTTGAGCATTACGACAGCTCATTTCCACATCAACAGACGAGGAGCCGACCATCTCTTGAGGCTCTCCGCAGGGCATATGAGGTAAGTTTTTCACCTCTAGGAACTTCACCTCTTGAAACATAAATAAATACGGAGAACATTATTAATATGGTACATTGATATGGTCAAACATAAGTCAAGTGCAACAACACAAGACATAACCAGCTATTATTACTCAGTCCAACAGCAAGAATCTCTATTGTTTTCATTATCAAACTAAATATACCACAATGTCTCTCTCTATGAAATGTATTTTTCTCAGGATGTGGAGGCGGCAAGCACCACCATAGACTCAGGAGTTAGCACCATGCCGGCGACAGACAGTGGGAATGAAGAATCACAAGCGCCACAGACTAAAGCTCCTGTTAGATTTGGCTGGGTAACTGGAGTCATGGTGAGCGAAAGCACAGACCGCTTCATACACCGCTTCATTTCAATTGTTTCAACACTCGGTATGTAAAAAACACTTACTGAGCTGTTTTTTAATGAACTTTCATTACAGGTTCGTTGCATGCTGAATATTTGGGGAGTCATCCTGTTTCTCCGCCTATCGTTGATCACTTCTCAGGCAGGCATCTGTAAGTCATTCCTCCATTCATCAGTCCCTTTCATTCCTCTGTGGCTCCTTATGCCATTGATCACTCTCATCCTCTTGCTTTCAATTGATTTACCTTCATGCAACCATCACATTGCATGAGAATGGTGTGTGCACATTGCTGGCACAGCTTTAACTCAGATATAAAACCCGAAGAAAAGGAAGAGGAAGAGAATTCCCTAAAAAAACAATGATAACGTTGCAAAATCAATGACAATGAAGGAACAAAAACAAAACAAACTTTGTGACTATGAATGCAAAACATGCTACTATCAACAAATTGGAGGGAAAAGTATGAAAAATGGAAAGATTGCATCATAAACTACACCTTTAAAACAACCCAAGGGTTGTCTAAAAACATAAAAATGATTAAAAGAACTCTCTGGAACTAACACACCACAAAAAAAAAAAAAAACAGCAGCTGGAAGATGACTTCTGCAATGCTTTAGGTTAGAGCCGCATATTGATAATCCTAGTAACGATGACTACCTGCCTTATTTGTCTCATCTCAGTGTTGACCTGGCTCATTATCCTGATGTCTGTGACGGTGACCTCAGTAACTGCCCTCTCCATCTCCGCCATCGCCACCAATGGGAGGGTCACCTCAGGTCGGTTACTTCCTGTTTCACGACAAAAATATGTAGTGATTTTATCTAGTGTGTGAAACGTAGTATGAATAAATACTTACCTCATAAACCGTATGCCTTATAAACTTGTACATGTATATATATTTAACTCTTCAGTTATTGCTAAGTACGTTTTCCTGCCCATTTACAGTTTTTTTCTACCTTGCCTCTTGTTTTGTGGGTCAACATAATTTTCAGGTGGGGCGTATTTCATGATCTCCCGCTCTCTGGGTCCCGAAATTGGTGGACCAATTGGGATGGTCTTTTCCTTTGCCAACGCTCTGGCCTGTGCCCTGAACACGGTTGGGTTTGCAGAGGTGGTCCGTGATCTATTGCAGGTATTGACAATGCTTCAACGCTCATAGAGACAGATATAGTCTGTAATAGTTTGTTTTACATAACTCATGAGAATTTCTGTTTAATGTAGGATTTTAATGTCGTTATGGTCGATGCAGTCAATGACGTACGTATTGTGGGCGTGATCACGGTGACTGTTCTTCTGCTCATTTCATTGGCTGGAATGGAATGGGAGTCCAAGGTGAGCACATCAAGACACATCTCACTTAATTTGCTGGATTTGGTCCATAGATCTTAACAACTTTTACTCTTTATTATATGTTTCTCCTTTGTTTCTTGTCTCTCATTTGTCTTTGTCAGACCCAGATTTTGTTCTTTATAGTTCTCTTGGTCTCGTTTGCTAATTACTTGGTGGGCACAATCATCCCTCCTATTCCAGAGAAACAGGCCGTGGGCATCTTTGGATACCGCAGTGAGTTCATAATTTACTTTATGTAGGGATAATTATATTGATTTTTTATTTAAAAATGAATTTATCCACAGGTTCCACAGGTTATGTCATCATTAGTTTTAAAATATATATAACATATACTTTAAGTTTATCAGAGGACACAATAATGTCTTTTTTTGTTCCCTGTCACCAGCTGAGATCTTCATAGAAAACCTGAAACCAAACTGGAGAGGACCTGAAGGCAACTTTTTCCAGATGTTTGCCATTTTCTTCCCCTCCGCCATCGGCATCCTTTCTGGAGCCAACATCTCTGGAGACCTCAAAGTATGACGAGAAAGAGAGCAGGGACATACTTCTTACATTACACCAAGAAGGACCACATGACTTATTTGTTGGTTTATTATTTACTTTTGCAGGACCCTGCTACTGCTATCCCCAAAGGCACCCTCACGGCCATTTTCTGGACTACATTCAGTTATCTAATTATTTCTGCAACTGTTGGTAAGCTTGATTTGCTTCTCATTTGATTTTTTTTTAATTATTTGAGGTGCTAGGTAGTGTAGGAGCAGGACAGGAAGCAGGATGAATCACTAATATTAGGGCAGTGTCGTCGTTGTACAGCATGATTGTGAGAGGGTCATTGGCCTTAACGGGTGTATTATATAAAAAATAAGTACAGTTGTAAATGTGTTAGCTGTAATAATGTTTATTTCTGCTGTGAAGTTGAAGCATTCAGTGGCCAGCTTCAAGTGGCCTTTTGAGGAAATGCACACGTGGAAAGCTTGGAACCTGGCAAGATGGATTTTCACTACCTGCAGTCTAAAATATCACATTATACCATGACCATAATATTTACACCTTTATTCTCCTCCAGGGTCATGTGTGGTGCGGGATGCCTCTGGTAATATGACTGACATTCTACCTGGAAACATCACCGATGGCTGTGTGGGCGTGGGATGCAGCTTTGGCTGGAACTTTACAGAATGCGCCTTAACGCAGTCTTGTGAATATGGACTGGCCAACAGTTCAAAGGTACAGTTGAGTCAAGAAGGCCTTCAAGAAGGCTATCATGGAATAGAAATATAGCTTTTTTTTATCCTTGTAAAATGAGTGTCATGGTTTTGGGGTTCTGGTTTAGTACTTCCTGTTTTATGTTGAGTCTTTCCTTGGGTGCCTTGTGTTACCTTGTCTTTTTCCAGCCTTATTTTCTCTGTTTTTCTGTGTTTAATCAGTTAATTAGTTCTCTTGAATTTAATGTTTTCCCTCTTTCATTTGTCACGTCATCTATGTCGTATTCCTGCGTTGTTTGGTCTTTGTGCTTGTCCCTATGTTGGTGTTCCTGCTCCTAGTGTATCGCAATTTTGTGTTTTTAGGGTTAGGGTTAGGTATTTTTCTTGGATTGTTGGATTAAGTTTTTTTTTAAGTCATCATCTGCCTTTTGTATTTTGTGTTAACCTGTTTGTCATGGAAGTCAGTAAAATTACCTTTTGTTCATTCTTCCTTCTTGTCTTCATTCAAGTTCACTTTTTTAAACTAAAGCGTAACAGTGAGCCAGTTCTACTTCAATGTTAGGGTTCATAATCTTTAAGCCTGTGTTTATACATGCTGCATGATAATATAAATACTCTTTCTTTCTTTATGACGATGATTCCAAATAGGTACTGGGCCAAGTTTCAGGTTTCTACTACCTCATCACTGCTGGTGTCTTTGCAGCCAGCTTGTCATCTGCCCTTGGTTTCCTCGTCTCTGCCCCTAAAGTCTTTCAGGTGAGAAAAACCGCAGCCATTTTATTGCTTCTAAACTTATATGTCAAAGTCTGACATAGCACTTATGTCCCACATGAGGCAACACAGGCTGGCTTTTACAATGATCAAGAGAAATTACACCGCGGTCCATGACAGCTCTGCCATTTTTGCTGTGTTACCCCTCACGAATGGTTTAAAGTACTTATAAATGTCATAATGTCTAACATGATGTGTGTTTTCTTCCAGTGTCTTTGCAGAGACAACTTATACCCATACATTAAATTCTTTGCAAAAGGTTATGGGAAAAATGATGAGCCACTCCGGGCCTATGTACTCTGCTACATCATTTCTGTGGCCTTCATTCTCATTGGTAGGTGTGATCATTTTTTTGTTATTGGAATAACTGATTCACATATTTGTTGTTGTACGCTCATCTCTTAAAAATCTAAAGGTTTTGATTACCATTTTTAATGTGTATTCAATTTATCTCTTCTGTGTCATTACAGCTGAGCTGAACACCATCGCAGCCTTGATCTCCAACTTCTTCCTGTGTTCCTACAGCCTCATCAACTTCAGCTGTTTCCATGCTTCAATCACTAACTCTCCTGGTGAGTTACCTACCTCATGAACGACACACAAAGGTTTAAAGGTATGGAGACAATGCAGTCATGGTTAAAAGATGCCAACACTGACAATGGGAAATGAGGTGTACTTGAGCTGGGGGTGCTGCAGTTCACGGGCAGTGTGGGATCAACAAATACCAAATCTTACATTATGTAGTGGCTTCTTGCTCTTGTCACTCTCTCCTCTTCTTAGCTTCCTCTGTTGTCACCCCCGTCCCGGACGTAAAAACTTACAACACCAACACATCCATGGAGCTCTGTGCACCCTGTCTAGGCAGTAAAATTACAGCCAGCTGAGCTAATTAAAGTTTGCTAACAGCAACTACATTTCGCAGCAGTTTACTGTCCATCAGGAAGCTGTCAATCAGAGTCAGAGTTGATGCTGGGTATGGGGACCGTTAACCCAATGACAAGGCAGTGTAGTGTCAAAATGATAGCGAAGGTAGAGAAGTTACATAATGTCGCTTTAATGTTGTTTTCGGAGTCAACTTGCACAGCCATTATGTAAATACTACTGAGAGATGATGGAAACAGCTGTGGCTGTATCTCAATCTCATGAACTTAAAACACAACAAAAGTAAAAATGTCTCCCACCCTTGTGCACGAGGAATCAATTTTGTCCCGTTTTTTCAACATGTAGATGCAAAGTCATTGTCTACAGACCTACATTTGCCCTCTGGCTGCTATATTGAACAGAAGTGTGGCTATGTAAGATTAGAGGTTACGTGTTATTTCTCATCGTCGCACCTCTTAGGTTGGAGGCCATCATTTCACTACTACAGTAAATGGACAGCCTTGTTTGGAGCGGTGATCTCTGTGGTGCTGATGTTCCTATTTACCTGGTGGGCTGCTCTCACCACCTTCTGTATCATCTTCTTCCTGTTTGGATACGTCAACTACAACAAGCCAAGTAAGTCCAAAACAAATTACGCCAGAACTATATGATTTTTTTTCCCTCTTAAGTTTTGTCTTTCATCGTCACCTTGCTCGTGTGTTTTGGACATCCACAGAGGTAAACTGGGGTTCGTCAGTCCAGGCAGGTACATACAACATGGCGCTGTCATACTCCGTCTCTCTGTCTGGTGTCGAGGATCATGTCAAGAATTTTAGGTGAGCCTTGAACCAGAATTTGATCTCGTTCTTATTTAGTAGAATACTATTTACATTGTATCTTTTAGAAGTGATTATCAGCGGTGATATCATTGATTTCTACAGTGACTGATGACCTTCATCTGTGTTCCCCGATGTGTTTTTTCAGACCTCAGTGTCTCGTCCTGACCGGGCCACCGAACCAGCGACCAGCCCTGGTGGACTTTGTCGGCTCCTTCACCAAGCATATAAGCCTCATGATCTGCGGAGACATAATCATGGTCAGTCATTCAGTCTCTGATTTATACGCTTGTATTAAAGAAACTATCTTTAACATCCTCACCATCATATTTTAGTCGTCATGTTCAGCTTGACTCTTCCCGACTCTTCTAGGAGCAAGACAGACAGACTCGCCCACATGATGCAACAGACCTGTTGGTGAAGTGGATGAACAAGAGGAAGGTGCGCTCCTTTTATACACCTTTCACTGGCGACAGCTTCAGATTTGGAGCTCGACACTTGCTCCAGGTAAGATGTGAGAAGCTGTGTGAAAAATAACAAAGCTCTGGCTCTACCTCTGTCTCCTCATTTGTTTCTCAGGACACATCATCATCATCATCATCATCATCATCATCATCACACTGATCATTATGGGACCCATATAGTTTTTTTGATTTGTGTTTATTAACCTAAAACTTTTTTTTAAAGGCTTCTGGTCTTGGCAAGCTGAAGCCCAACACGCTGGTCATGGGCTTCAAGGCAAACTGGAGGGAGAGTGCTCCTGAAAGCATTGAAGATTACATCAACACCATATAGTAAGTGAAAGATTACATGACTATAGTGTGAGGAAATATTGAACACTTTGGAAATTAAATCAAAAAGGTGACCCCCTATGAACCTTTGGGGATCCCTATCGAGGTTGGGAACCAGCGATCTAGGTTCATGATTGTGTGTGTCTATAATGCTGCCTTTATGAAATAAGCTGTTAACAATGTGGCAAAAAATAAAAGCTAAAACATTAATTTGCAACCGAATCTATAATTACAGGTGCAGTTCAAATAATTGGTTCTTTTGTATCACCGTTTCCACCTTAAGACACCCATCTTAATTCACTCCTGCCTTTCTTTTCTCTAGTGACACCTTTGACTCCAACTACTGTTTGTGTATCTTGAGGATGATGGATGGGCTGGATATCTCAGACCAGTTTGATTTTGAAGGTAAGGAATCCAGACTTCATACTCTCTTTGACAACATGGCATATTTCAACAACATGCAACTGGAAAAACAAAAACGGTGAAGGATGAAATGTCTGTCCTCCAGTGAACCAGGGCTTTGAGCCTGATGAATCAGTTGAAAACGACGACCAGCAGTCTCCTGGGAGGGAATCAGGTGAGCACGTACTGTCCACTGTGCATTGTAATCATGTTCCATTAAATCCATAACTGCATTTCAAAAAATGCAATGCAACACTTTACAACATTACCTTCAAAACTCTTCCTCCTGCTGCTGTTACAGCTGATGACATCTCTGATAAAGGCGACAGTGACCAGATCAAAACAGTGTTTCAGAATGACCAGGGGAAGAAGACCATCGACGTCTACTGGATCGCTGACGATGGAGGTAAGCCCAAAGAGTGGTCAGATCTGACTTTAATGTGTAAAATATCACATATGATCAGTGGACGCTGTGGCCTGAACACAAGCTGAGAACTGTATCATGCCTCCTCTTCTTCTTCTTCTTCTTGTCTTTTAAGGTCTGACGCTGCTGGTGCCTTACCTGCTCACCAGGAGGAAACGCTGGCACCGCAGCAAAGTCCGGGTCTTCATCATCGGAGATGAACAAAACATGGAGGAAGGTCGCAACGAGTAGGTTTACTCTGTTTTTACCTCCTGGGATCAATAATCTAAAAATGACTCACATCTAGGGAGCAAAAGATGGCTTCATGTACTCCTGTACTTTTTGAGGAAGTTACAAGTAATGATCACGTGTTTTTGCCATAAAATTCAAATTCAGTCTGCAGTATTTTGTGCAATGAGTTAAATATACAGATCATGGAAACTTTTCTGTTTGCAAGTATATAACCAGGTGCGCGATGGTCCGTGGGAAGTTGATGTGCTTAGACTTGTTTCTCGTAGGATGGTCGGTCTGCTGAAGAGGTTTCGTTTGGATTTCAACGATGTCATAGTCATGACTGACAGTGAAAGGCGTCCACATGCCAAGAAGTATGTCTACAGAGCCTCCGAGTTCACTTGCCACAACACACACACACATACACATAAAAAAGGAAACATTTAAGCTACCACTTATTTTCTGAAGATTTCCACACACACAAATACATGCTATAATCACATAAGATGTTATGTTTGAACAAAAATGGGTTTTTGGATCTTTTACTCAAAGAAACAGCCCGGGAAATGCCACAAACCCGTCCATCATAAGTCTTTTAGTTCATGAATTTGCCATTTTACAAATATTTAAAAATAAGTCGGCGTTAAGAGATCATTGAACCTTCAAAGAAAAGCTGTTTTTTGTAATCTCAGTACATTTTATTTCACCATTTACTGCACGCTAACACCTCTCCTTTGTGTTCTTTGATGCTTCTCAGCCTGAGTAGATTTGTGGACAGTGTCGCCCCCTTCATGTTACACGATGAACAGCAGGAAGGCGTCTCGGTGCAGGAACTGAGACAAAGCACCCCCTGGAAAATATCAGACAAAGAGTTTGAGGCCTTCAAACTTAAGGTGTGTGTGTGTGTGTGTGTGTGTGTGTGTGCGTGTGTGTGTGTGTGTGTGCCCATCAGCTCTAAGTTTACTTACTTTTACCTCCTCCCTTCACAGTCTGAGAGAAAAGTGAGGCTGAATGAAATCATCCGGAGGAATTCACAACATGCTGCTCTCGTGCTTATGTGAGTACAAAGTTTCTCAGTTCAGGATATGACACGTTAATTTAAATATTATATAAAGGACGTCGCATATTGTAATTTCCATTAAGATCCTTCACCTCTGACATGACAGGTGAAGGTAGGATGTCTCTAAAAGAGGGTGGACATTATTTTTGACATCTCTGGATATTTTGATAATCAAAAGTAGCATTTCCAAACACTACATAAACATTTATTAAACACTATAATGTAGCTATAGGCAGATATAAGGAGATTTCAAGTTTAAATACAGGCATTAAACATTAAAAGTCCCCTGCTGCAACTTCTATAAGAAGTCAGCTGAGATAGTCTTACTTCTTTCAATGAATGTACATTTTCTGTGTGATAATATGTGGAGATCAACATGTTTCAGATACCAGCTTCTCTAAAAATGCAGAAAACGGTGAAATTACACCACACTGCAAGAAGTACGCTGATGAAGACCTGAGCATTAGACCCATATGTGGTTGTTAAATAGCGTATTTCAAAACTATGCACATTAATCTGTCAGATTTCTGACCCTGGCTCCAGGGATTTGCTCCTATTCAGCCACAACACATACACACACACACACACACACATACACAGCTAGAGTTCAAAGGTGTTTGTTGTATGGAGTTGAGGCCAATCAAGGTCTTTCACACCTTTTTGTGTACACTGACATTGTCATGTTGAAACAGGCCTTTCTCGAGCATGTTGCAGCAAACTAATGTCTAAAATATTGTATGCAGAGGCGTATGAGTCATGGGAGAGTTTGTCTTTTTCTCGATTCACTGCAAACCACAATAAACACTAATTTTATTTGTGTAATATTTTCACGTAAATGTGATGTTTGTTTTTTTTGGGTTTTTTTTTCCCAGGAGCCTTCCTGTTCCACAGAGCGACTGCCCCAGTGCTCTGTACATGGCCTGGTTGGATACTCTGACCTGTGGCCTCCACTGCCCTGCAGTGCTGATACGAGGAAACCAGCAGAACGTCCTGACTTACTACTGTCAGTGAATCGTGACTTTATGGATATTTTGTGACTGTAAATTACCAAGGGAACTTAAGGGTTCTACAAGTTTCTGGAAGTCTACCGAAGGGATGAACACCATTCTTCCAACCGATATTCCCTCATTTGGAGTTTTGATGACGGTGATCGAAGGATTAATATCAGTCCAAAACCTACCGTTGGTTCAGTTAGGTTGAGATCTGTAACCTGTAACCTCGGTAATTTAGCCTACCTTTATGGAGGTATTAGGTTTTTCCTCTAACTTGTCACCTGTTATGTATATACTGTACATATATTCAATCTATTATTGCATGCATACAGGAAATTTGGAAACTGTCCATATGAAATGGTTTTAGAAAATCACTCCCAGGTTACTGTATTGTATAAGTATATGTAAAATATTACAGGAAACTATCCGTGTAGGCTTAGATGAGTGGTTAATTAAATTAGTTTATTACTATCTCTGTGGCAGTATTTTCCAATTGTTCCTAATCAAGTGCTCTTAAGGTTAATACAGGTGTCCCACAAGGCCCTATTCTTGTCCCTCTTTGTTTTAAGAAACAAACTTGAGAAGCTTGCACTATATATTAGGCTTTGAGATGCTTAACTAAATTAAAATATAGTATAATTACAATATACAATCTATCATGTTATTCGAATCATGAGAATATAATTTATGTTAGTGCACTCAAAAGTTTCCACAATAAAACGGACAATGTAGTATGATGTGCACAGCAATCCTTTTTTTATAGAAGCATTAATGAATAGTCATGCAGCACCTGTCAGCGATTACTGACTAGGAAGTACACTAGTAAGCGTTATCGTTACCAATGTTAGTTAAATGAACTCATTTTTTTGTGCCAAACTGGCCCTTGGTTGCGGATCGTGAACAATTTTCACCTGCCAATTTCTGTCATCACTTTGATTCTTTTATTGTGAAAGGACTTCAAAGCATGTTTTGAGAGGATTGTTATGGTGCGTGTTTTAATAAAATGTGTTGTGACCCATCACATTAGTTGTGACTTTTTTGAGATAATTACATTCACACGTTGTGTGAAAGAAACATCTGTAGAGTACATGACAGGGTGTAATATTGCACACTGGTGTTGAGAAAAAGTACAGAAAGATAATACTCTGAGTATGGACCCATAGACTTTTTTTAAAGGTGTGATTTACCTACCGCTAATATTCATTTTTATTATTGTTTTTTACTTACTTACTTGTCACAAGCAACAGGTACTGTAAATCGTCTACAGTAATATATCCAATAACACAGTCTGAGGTACCCAAATCAAGTGGGTAAGTTACTGACATTTTAGTGTGGAATCAGTCAGTCTTCTTTCATTACAGTTCAACAAGGTCTGTCCATGGACACAATGACAATAAAAGGCTGAAAGACAGACGCCGAGCTGGGCTTCTTGCTGTTGGACTAGTCAGTAATATTAGCTGGCTGCTATGTCTTGTGTTGTTGACCTTGCTTGATGTTTGGCTGTTAGCAAAGTTGTTGACTTGCTAGTTTTGATCAAAAGTAATATAATTATTCAGGGGCGGACTGGGACAATAATTTAGGCCGGGAATTTGATACCATCCCAGGCCACAACCACCCGATTAACGCAACACACAAATCTGACATGACACACCTGCCTGGTCATGACCTTCATCAACACGTGAGGAGAGACACCAGACATGTGAGCGGGCCAGGTAACAGGGCTCTGCAAAGGCAGAGCGCGACTGTGATGAAGAAACCAAAGAAGACGACAGAGGAAGTTAAGAAGAGGAAAAGAGAGTGACTGAGCAAGAGTAAATCTGGGACTGACTTTAAGTCACTGACGAGAGCTTCACAAAATAAACCTGCTAGTTGTTGACCGACTAGCTTTTGATCTTAAGTAATATAATGGTAACAAATACACGTGTACAGCTGTTGATAGTCACAAAAGCGGTATTACCCCATAAAATTTACAAGCAAAATGTCCTTAGTTAAGCTCAGGGAAAGATGATAGTAAGAGTTTGGAAAAAGAACCACTTGGTTAAAGTGTATCTTTTACTCTACTTTGTTCTGTATGCATGTATCTCAAACGTATTAATAACTGGGAAACATGTCGATTTTTTTGTCGATGTCGATGTTATTGGATTAAACTTGTACAAATATACTGCACACCCAAATGATCAGATCAGATCAGCATGCTTTTAAATGCCAAAGCTACTAAATTAAGCAGATGTAATAATGTCATGATTTTTGCAGATGATGTGATTCTGTGACCTTCAAAATGATAGAGCATAACAAAATAAATGTATTTTCAGTGTATTTTATTTATATTTGTGGATATTTTTGAATGCAAATGCATTTTTGTCTAAAACTCAAACTCAAACTTTATTTATTTATATAGCACCTTCCATGCAGAACATGCAGCCCAAAGTGCTTCACAGAGCAAGAATAAAACAAAAGAAAGAGAAATGGATAACACAAAAGTGAAACAGGTCAAGTTAGACCATACAATTATAAAATGTATATATATATATATATATATAAAGAATAAATAAATACATTGAAGTAGAAATTAAAACCAAGTCAACAAACGTAAAAACTACAGCAATAAAATAAAATATATCAAAACCACATTAAAACCTGTAAGGAGAATAAACACAGAGGATGAAAAGTAAAAAGAAAGGAGGGCACAGCAGTGTGTGGTGAGGCACCTTACATAAAAGCCAGGCTAAAAAGATTTGTCTTAAGACTTTTTTTTTTTTTTTTTTAAATGTCTACAGAGGTGCAGTCCCTCCAGGGAAGGGGACCACAGTGGCTAAAGGCGGATTCCCCATATTTCTTTGTGGAGGTTCTTGGCACGACCAGGAGTCCAGCTGTCGAGGATCTGAGGGGCCTGCATTCAGTGATTTAAAAACCAATAAGAGAATCTTAAAATCAATTCTAAAACTAATAGGCAACCAGTGCAAGGATTTTAAAATGGGAGTTATGTGTGCCCTCTGTCTGCTCTTCGTCAGTACCTGTCAACACAGTCAACAGGGAAGTGTTGAGGTGTTTTTTCCACTGTCACATCAATGGATCCTTTCTATGAAAGACATCTTTGGCTTGTGTATTTCAATATTCAAATCTGACATATCTCATGGAGTTGTATGGCCCACTTGTCCAGAGTACGTGTTATGTCATATGTACGCAGCAGTCGGCACGCCCTCAGTTTTGGGAATTTGACAGTCATGGCACTGAAGCGAGACAACACACTGTATGTACTGTGTGCACACAAAAAGGCCCGCCTTAACAACTGCAACTGAGTTTTAACAAAAAGGAAAAATATTAAAACTTCTCTTAAAGATCCATTTTGTATCTTTCCTACCTTAAAACTACAAATATGAAGTCATAACGATGTTACACTGACTTGTAATCGAGCCAATGGCACCTCTGCCATTTCCTCTCTGAGCCCTGTATGCCTCTTCTCTCCGGGTACGATCACGCTTCATGTCACTAAGTCACACACCACCAACTATTTCACTGATTTTAGACTGACAACAAAAGGCTGAAAGACTTTTAATGTCTGTAAAACTTTGAATTACTGGATTAAACCTGTAAATATACTGCACACTCAAAGACAACAACTCATGCTTTACATAATCTTTTGGCTTTTTTGTCTGTCACAGTAAAAGAATACATTTCTTTACATGAATATTGCTCCATGAAACGATGGGATTGTTTTCATCGCCTGTGAGCATGAATGAAAAACGATGATAAAAAGAGAATAACAAAAATGTGTTAAAATCTGTATTTTCAGTGAGTAAACATGAATTTATTGAATGATGCATTTTTTTGAGGGGACAGTCAACAAGGAAGTGCTGGGGTGTTTTTTCCCCTGTTACGTCAATGGATCCTTTCTATGATAGACATCTCTGGCTTGTGTATTTCAATATTCAAATCTGACATGACACACAAGAGAGCACGTACCTGGTCAGTGTTTCAGAGTCTTCGTCAGCACAGAAGGAGAGACACCGGAGCGAAGCTGAGGAGAGAAGGACTCAGAAGATGTAAGTTATGATTCTGTGTATTTCTGACATATTGTTCATAGTGTGTTCAGAGGGTGGACGGTGCTATATTGTCTTTTTTCAGTTTATATTTTACCAAACAAATCAGCTGATTTGTAATCTTTTTTTTTTTTTTTTTTTTTACAAAGGGTGGACACAATAACAGGAACACCTGACATTATAATACAGACAAATATGATAATACTTCAATACTTTGAATATATACTTTACAATACTAGTTTTGTGAGTCTAGTGGACTTTTCTGCCCTGAGTTCCCCTCTCAGGTTCAGAGTTTTGCAGTCTCCTTCTGCAGACTTCTGCACGCTGTTGTATTGTCGAATATGTGCTAGTCTGATAACAAGATTTAGGGTAATGAAAGGCATGTAGTTGATTTTAAATTTGTGGATATGTGTTGACATTAGTTCAGACATTTAGTTTTAGATCAGTGCACTCATAATACAGAAGTCACAAAAATTATTTTGTTAGACAACACGCAAATCTGTGTTGTTTTGTTTTTCACTCCGTTTAAAGAAGCCATAACTTCACTGTGTTGCAGTAAGTCCTGTTGCATAATGTGTTTGATAGTGATACTGCTGTATATTGTAAGAAAAGAACAGAACTATGATGAAACCAGCAAAATCAGGAGATTCAAAGTGTCCAGACAGAATATATTAAGGTAAATCGTACAGGTGTTTTTTAGTTATCGGCGCAGCACGATGCATGATGTTATTTGCATTTTACTCAAATAAGACCTCTTCATGGGCTGAGGGATTTCACACTGTGAAGCACTGTTTCTGCTGGTTGGAACATAATTTGCATTTTGGTCTCAATTCTGCTTCTGATTAAACTCAAATTTTAATTTTTACTGGACTTACAGTTAAACATTGTGACACACCACCTCACACTCTGTTAGAGGCTGTCACTCCAACCTCAGCGGACAACTGACTGATTTAGCTCATCTGAGCCTTCAACCATGAAAGCTGGTCCTTGTGTTCACTCACTCTGTCCCTTCTTACAGCGAGTCAACAAGTAAATCTCCTCTGTGGATGAAACAAGCTGTTAAAACCATTGTGTTTGGTTCACTGCACACTAAGACATCACTCTCATCAAACAGAGCAAAGATGCAGTGGAGTCTGTTTGTGCTCATCCTGATGGGTAAGTGGATCATCCTACCACTTCTACAGCAGTGCTACTGCTGTCTGTTTTCATCTAAAATCACTACGAGTTCATCTGGATTCATTCAATATGTTTTTCTGTTTTTAGGTCAGTGTTGCTTCTTCATGTGTCAACTCTATGAATACCACTTTATTGATAAGAAAAAGACCTGGGAAGAAGCCCAGAAGTACTGCAAGGAAAAATATACAGACCTGACCACAGTGTATGACATGACAGACATGGAGAGACTTCTTAACTCTACAGAGACACGAGTTGAAGCCTGGACCGGACTGTACAAGAACCCAGGAAAAGAGAACAGGACGTGGCACTGGTCTCTGCCAGGGCTGGAGTACAATGACAGTGAGGCACAGTGGGCTGATGGTGAACCAAATGATAAGGCGTATCCTGAGAACTGTGTGTCCATAAATAATAAGGAGTTATGGTTCGACGATGGTTGTCATAAACAACATGAATTCATCTGCTATGATGGTGAGAATATGTAGCTAATAATCCAACTTGTAACTGAATCACATAATACTATTCATGTAATTGAGCCATCCACCATATTTTGCCAATATTCTGTCAATGTCTGAGCTGTAATTAAATCCAGAGAAATGATTACATTTCACCTCTAATTAATAATAAATAAACAGTATTTTAGGAGACTACATGACTTCATAAGATGTGTATCTTCTCAAGATGTATATGATGATGAAAGTTTTTTTTTTTCTGTTTACTTCACAGAAATGAAGCAACCCAATGACACATACTGTGTGATTAATGAAAAGATGACCTGGTCACAGGCTCAGAAGTACTGCAGAGACAATCACACTGACCTGATCAGTGGACTCACTCAGTTAAATAACATAACAGGCAGGTATGACTCTGGGATATACTTCTGGATCGGCCTGTTCAGAGACACCTGGAGGTGGTCAGATGGGAGCAATTCCTCTTTTAGAAACTGGGATCCTGAAGTTGGAGACAAGAACTGTGCTTTGTTAAAAAGTTCTGGAAGATGGAGCTCTGCTGATTGTAATGAAAGAAAACCTTTCTTCTGCTACGACGGTGAGTTTTACAAAGTTGTATCTCAACAGTTTTCTCCTGTTGGAGCAGTTATTGGAATCAGTCAGAAGATCCAGTTGAATTTATGTATTTTGTCAGTTATTCAGATTTATTTCAGTTGTATGTATATTTATTTCAAAAGACTTGGTTTCATACCTGGTCTCTACCTTTTATTCAAGGAATAATTATTGAAACAGAAAAAAACCAAAATATTCTAATAGTTTGAATGTCATTGAGTCAAGTTACAGCTGCAGGTTTTACAAAAAGAGGTCTTTAATTATGCATCAGTATTGAAAATGCACGTTGGATCTCTGTGTTCTCAACATTAACTGAACAAAGCTGCTGCAAAGATGATGATTTCATTTCTTCCATGACAGAACACATGATCCTGATCAAAGAAAACAAGACCTGGGAGGAGGCCCTCTATCACTGCAGGGAGCACCACTATGACCTGATCTCCATCACTAACAGTAACGAGCAGAGATGGGTCCAAGAGAAAGCCAAGAAAGCCTCCTCTCCCTACGTCTGGACGGGTCTGCGCTACACCTGCACTCTGGAATTCTGGTTCTGGGTCAGCGACGAAGAAGTCCAGTATAAGAACTGGAAGGAAAGGGAGGATGAGTGTAACATGTCTGGAGCCATGGAGAGAGGAGGAGAACATCAGTGGTACAGTCGTCTTGATTCTGAGAGATTTAATTTCATCTGTTCGCGTTAAGGGCCGCTCTGCTTACCGGTAGCAGATGTAACAATTATTTACTTACTTTGTTCCTGGTGGTGTGTTTTTTTAAAGAAGCTTACACTATATTATATGGTAAGTTTTTAGGGTCATTGAATGGTATTTTGGGAAATGTAGGCAATACATCAAATTTAGAACGGGCTTAAAAAATGCAGTCAATCATTGTATAATACACAATAACAGAGGCCGTGTGACATGTGATTCTGACTCACCAGTGCCACATTACAGTGATCATTTGCATGTTTTTTTTGTTTTTTTTTTGCATGAGTGTGGATTTCCTTTTTTCATATTTTGGGTTGTGTTTTGAATCCTATGTATTTCAAAAACATGTAGTTTTCCTTAACAATAGATCTGCCAATGTATACTTTGATTTTGTGAACATTACTCACTCACTGTTTGATATTTTATGATGTTGTGGTGAAGATCCAGTGATGATTAGATGATATAACATCACATTAATGTAATGTGTTATTCAATAAATCTTGTGATCCAGTTATTTCTTTTTCATGGTCAGTGTGTACTTCACTTGCATCTTCTGAGACTGAAAACACAGATTGAAAAGTCTGGGCGATCCAAAGCTGCTAATTAAAAACAGATCAATGAAGTGTCAAGCAATACACGTCACATATTCAAATATCAGCAGTTATTCTAAAGCAGTGACGTGTTGTAATGAAATCATTGCATGCCTGTATGCCTTATGAAGCAGTATTACATCAGATAAATGACTTTATGTCATAACAATAAGTAATACTGATGCATTTAAACAGATATATCTCGATACATATTTATAATATTTTAACCAGATTAATGATGCATGATAAAACTCAACAACATCCATTCCATCCACTTCCTGTAACCACTTATCCTCATCAGGGTTGCGGCTGGGCTTAAGCCAATCCCAGCCAGCGATGCATTTTAACATTTACATTTATTATTTCATGATGGCTTTACTTTAAAACTGTGTGTCACGTAATAACCAAATCAAACCCAACCTCAGGGCAGTAGCAGCACTGATTGGCTTATACAGCATGGCATCTGGCCAATCAGCTGTTGTCTCTGTGAGATGGACTCATGGGGTGCAGTCGAATAGTCCATTTTACTTAATAAGGATCCTTACTGAGTCAGATGACCCGGAAGTATTTACGTAGCCGCCACGGTGAGAGCTGTTTGAATTCAGTGCTTCCTTTTTTTATATCCTTTAGCAGAGGAGACACCCGACCATCCTTTACAAAAGGAAAGGAGGTAATGCTATCCCACAATTCCTTGCAGCAGCAACCAAAAAAGAATGCATCGCAGTAAATTCCACTGCTAATTAAATATACTCACCTGAAGAACTTTGTCTTTGACATTGTCTTTTCTTTTTTAGTTGCCCAATCAAAAAAATGTAATAAATAGCAAAATATAAGATTTAACTACCCACAAATTAACAAGTGACATAAAATAAATGATATTTATTAAGAAAATAAGAAGCAGTGCAAGAGCTCAAGAGATCATCTTTTTTTAAAGTACATAAGCCAGCTTCTTCTGATTTTTTTCCTCTATGGACTAAGAGTCTGTTAAAATACTGATGATGACACCTTTGTCTGTCCTTTTGTTTCGGGAATGTGAAGCTTTTTTTCAATTTGAAATGGACCTCTGTAAACCAGCTGTAGCCCACTGGCTGAAATCAGATTTTTTTCTTTAACTTAAACTTAATTACCAGCCACTAGCCAATGTGTATTTCATTATGTTTTTATCTGTACACTCAAAAAAATGTTTTGGCCACTTATGCATTTCATTTACATAGAAAATTTCCATCCATTTGAATTACATGGTCTTGATATAAATACTTGCTTCACGTTAAGTTTATTAGTTAATTTATATTAAACTTATGTAATTCAAATGAATGGAAAGTTTCTATTTACTTGAAATGTCCTGCATTTTGAGTGTGTATAAGGTTTTTGGGGTCAGATATTAAGTTTAACATGTTGCAGAAGCTGACATAGATGTGCTTGCCCTTTAAAAACACACTGAAGTTAACGTTTACTGTGGTCCTTGAAGGCATCACATTGGCACGTTAGGGTGACTAGCGTTTGTTGTCGTTCAGACTCAGAGACTATCTAACTTGTTTTAAGCTTGTGCTCAGCAGCCAATCAGCGTCTGTTATTTACTTAAGAGGCGGGAATTCGTCTTTTAGTTGTCGACCAGAGGAGAAGAAAGCCGCGGGAAAGGTATTGTCCTTTATTTCATCTGTGTTACGTACACTGTAGGGTTGCCACGTTTCAGAAACGAAAATAAGGGAATCTTTTGATTCAGTTTATGTGCACAGTCAGCACTGTTGTAGCTGAGGTTGTGTCTGACTGTGTGGTACACCTGTGTCACCTCAGCTGCGACAAATTGTTCATTACATTGAACAGTATTTGACTTGAAAGGAAGTCAGGTCATCCAAACACTAATAATATAATTTATGTAATGATCACTGAACACTGTATTCATCAAAAATATAAACATTTTGACAAAGAATACACAGAAAGGTCTACAAACATTTTTAATCTAGGAAACGTATATATATTAAAGTTAAAATGTATTTATTTATTAACTGTTAATCCATTAGTATGATTTCTTTAAATGACCATATATATAATATTTATATTGGCTAATACTACTGCAGTGTTTCCCCTATATTCATTCAGTAGCGGCGCAGCGCTGCTGCTAGATTACGAGTGCCGCTGCTGAAATTTCACAAGATCAATAATATCAATGCGCCACTAATGATTTTTACTCTTTGCACTGTGTGAGCGCAACAACACACGACGTTATTCTGGACTTGTTTTGCGTCCTTAACTAGCGCAGCAAATCATGTCGGACCCTCTTCTCATTCTTCACAGTACGTCTACGTAAGTTAACTTTCAAGTTTATACACGTTAGAGTAGTGAGTAGCGTAGGTAGAGTAACGTTAGCGTAACGTAGAAAGTTAAAGTGGCGGTGAAGTGGTAAAAGTGAACAGAGCAGCAACAGCAGAGAGAGATTAGCAGAAAATGTAGTTTGTCAGTTAATAAATGCTACAGCCTCTCAAGCTAACGTTAACAGTACGTTTGTTAGCTGCTAAGTAGTGCTAGCTACATTAATTAGCTGCTTGTCATTACTACCTGTGTGAGTCCAGAGGAGGAGAGAGAGGAGCAGGACCTAGAGAGCTTTCCACAATGAATATAGTTAATCTTAAAATTCATTATTAATTGATTTCTGGCCTCACCTTCATGATTTGTATTTGTTGTATTTCTTTAAGACTGACCTGAGCTGTGTTGTGCAGTTGCGTTGTTTGTAATGAAATGCCAGTTGCTAGTTTCCCGCTCGTGGCGTGGTGTAGCGCTATCATCGCATTAGCTTGCCCCTTTGGTTGTTTCTACTAGCCTGCTGACGTTAATTTGCCCAGAAAACCGCGTATGCCGTGGACATTTAGTAAATTTGAATCTATATGAAGGTGATGACACCTGACGGACGCATCCCTGCCTCACACACACACACGCCGTTAACACTTGCCCAAATTCAAGTTCGTCCATATTCTGCTCATTGAACTGTGAACTGTGGAAATGGTAAGTACCGGACTGCAAATCGGTGAGTATCGTAAAACTTTTTTGAGTGAAGAAACAACACAAATGTATCAGGCCTGCAACGTTTTGTTTGTTTAATTAATAAAACATTAAAGGTAACTAAAACTATTTTTTGGTTAAAGGTATTTGAATTTGTGTCTGTAAAGCCGATTCACATAATATTTGAATGTGAATTAAAGGTTACTTTTTTTAAAGGGTTAATGCTAATGTTAAATGTGAAATAGATACATTTTGGAGCTTTGAGCTCCACCATACTGCCAGCTGTTCTTCACTGTGATGAAGAAAATGTCTGAGCCTCACCTGAGCTTTGCTGTTTTACAACCTGTAGGGTGGTTCTGGTTCTGGAATATGTTTGACCCTTTTTTTGACGACCGCACAATTCCACGTGTTCATTCACAGTGTTGATGTCTTCATTATTAATCTACAGTGTAGAATGTAATGAAGTAAAGAAGGTGAGTGCAAACATATTTTTCCTCATAAATGGCAATGAATGACATTTCCTCTTTTTGCTGGTTAGTCAGCGGTCCATGATTTTTCATTTGTTTGTTTTTCCCTCATATAATGTAAATGACCTCTTTTGCATTGCGATATTCAAATGCTGACATCAAGGTGGCTTCAAGAGATCACGGTATAATATTTAACTGAGAGCAGTCTGTACGAGCACACGACGGAGAAACATCAGAGTGGAGCGGAGCGACAAGAAATCATCAGATGTAAGTTTGAACTGTTGCTATTTGTTCTTTAGTACTTGTATTTATTTTTTGTATAGAATCAAATATGAATTTAGCTTATTCATTCACCACATTTGATTTTATAAATTTGTATGCCGTCGTTCATTTTCAGGCTTTTATAAATGTTGGACACAAAAACAGCAAAAAAAACCGTGACAATATAATGTAATCGATTAAAACAGACCTTTGTTTGGCTCAGAGTACGTTTGTTTAATGCCTTTTAATTTTGTGTATCACTTGCACATTCATGGCAGTAAACGTAACAGATATAAATAACTGAACATTACAAGTTTCCACACAGAAATATTTATTCACTGTTTGTTACTCTGAACTATTTTTTTTCATCCGTACTCTTATCCAAATAAGTAACTTTCATCAGCTAAAGGTTGTGAGGTTGTAGTTGAATGTCAAGCCTGCAGTTCAGGTCAATAAATATGTGTTGTTCAGAACGATGTGATAAAAGTGATGAAAGTAAAGAAGAGATGTTATCCAAATTTAGGGAAAGAAATGAACCAGTTTGCAGCCTGATGCCACTTCAACACATACCTCATTGGTTGATATGGGTTTGGATGGATATGATTGGTTGCATTTTGTGCAAGCCACATATAGAAGCCACAATCATAGTCACCTATTCCAAAATATTACAAATGTAATATGAGATTTTAAAATCTCATTAAGTTTAAGGTCACTGTAAACATGAATTGTACATCAACACTTAAAAAATAAGTTTTGACCTCTAAAAGTTTTTTTTTTAGCCAATGAAAGTTAGTGATGAGTAAAATACAGATTAAAAAAGTTCAACAACAACCAAAGAATAAATGTTTCTGTGGAGAAGCTTGTAATGTTTCAAATTTGTCATGAATGTACAAGTGGTACACCGAATAAGACGAACACCTCACAAGGTGACAGTCAGCTGAAAACACCTCTGTTCACAGCTCGTCCTGCTTTGACTATAGTTTGCATAATTCCTACCACCTTATATTCATCTTCCTTATTGGTCCTTCCTTTTTTTTTACCTTGACAAACATCAAGTGTCTGCGTGTTTCATCCAACAGAGACAACCATTGTGTTTGGTCCACTGCACACTAAGTTTCATCAAACAGAGCAAAGATGCAGTGGAGTCTGTTTGTGCTCATCCTGATGGGTAAGTGGATCATCCTACCACTTCTACAGCAGTGCTACTGCTGTCTGTTTTCATCTAAAATCACTACGAGTTCATCTGGATTCATTCAATATTTTTTCTGTTTTTAGGTCAGTGTTGCTTCTTCATGTGTCAACTCTATGAATACCACTTTATTGGTAAGAACAAGACCTGGAAAGAAGCCCAGAAGTACTGCAAGAAAAACTATACAGACCTGGCCACAGTGTATAACATGACAGACATGGAGAGACTTCTTAACTCTACAGAGACACGAGTTGAAGCCTGGATCGGACTGTACAACAACCCAGGAAGAAACAACAGGACGTGGCACTGGTCTCTGCCAGGGCTGGAGTACAATGACAGAGAGACACAGTGGGCTACAGGAGAACCAAATTATGGGATGCATCCTGAGAACTGTGTGGCCATAAATAATAATAAGTTATGGTTCGACGATGGTTGTGATAAACAGCGTGAATTCATCTGCTATGATGGTGAGAATATGTAGCTAATAATCCAACTTGTAACTGAATCACATAATACTATTCATGTAATTGAGCCATCCACCATATTTTGGCAATATTCTGTCAATGTCTGAGCTGTAATTAAATCCAGAGAAATGATTACATTTCACCTCTAATTAATAATAAATAAACAGTATTTTAGGAGACTACACTCAAAAAAATATTTCGGGCACTTGTGCATTTTAATTACATAGAAAATGTCCATCCATTTGAATGACATTGTTTTCATATAAATTAACTAACAAACTTAATATGACGCAAGTAATAAGGTTTATGTAATAGTACTAATAAACTCAAAATGACTGCATTCATTTTCTCTGTTGGGTTTGGACAAACAAATTGATTTTATTAATATTGAATGCATAAACCTGGTTACTACTACACTACTGTGTAGTGGAAGCACATTGAGTTTATTAGTACTATTACATAAATCTTATTACTTGCTTCACATGAAGTTTATTATTTAATTTATATTTAAAACTTTGTAATTCAAATGGATGGAAATTTTCTATGTTATTGAAATACATAACTCCTGCATTTTGGCCATTTTTTTTTTTTTGAGTGTACATGACTTCATAAGATGTGTATCTTCTCAAGATGTATATGATGATGAAAGTTTTTTTTTCTGTTTACTTCACAGAAAAGAAGCAACCCAATGACCCATACTGTGTGATTAATGAAAAGATGACCTGGTCACAGGCTCAGGAGTACTGCAGAGACAATCACACTGACCTGATCAGTGGACTCACTCAGTTAAATGAGGTAAATGTCCCAAATCCACCTAAGAAAAACTTCTGGATCGGCCTGTTCAGAGACACCTGGAGGTGGTCAGATGGGAGCAATTCCTCTTTTAGAAACTGGGATCCTGAAGTTGGAGACAAGAAGTGTGCTTTGTTAAAAAGTTCTGGAAGATGGAGCTCTGCTGATTGTGATGAAACAAAACCTTTCTTCTGCTACGACGGTGAGTTTTACAAGATCCAGCTGAACTGACAGTGTGATTTATGTGATTATTATATGATTTATGTATTTTTGTTGAATTTCTGTCTGTGCTGAATATATTTATTTATGTGTCATGATCCTGTGTGTGTCTTCATTTTGATGACAGATGAAGTGATCCTGATCAAAGAGAATAAGACCTGGGAGGAGGCCGTGGATTACTGCAGTGACCACCACCATGGTCTGGTGTCTATCACTAACCCACAGCAGCAGAGATGGGTCCAGAAGAGAGCCAAGAACGCTGACACTCCCTATGTCTGGCTGGGACTGCGCTTCTCCTGCGTTCTGGATTTGTGGTTCTGGGTCAATGAACAGATGGTCTGCTATGACAACTGGGACCCAGAACAAAAGACTGAGTGGTGTGACGGGGCTGCAGCCATGCAGAGAGGAGGAGAACATCAGTGGGTCACAAAAGTTGATACTGAAAAGTTCAATTTCATCTGCGCTTTACATTAAGTTTTAAAACACCATAGCCACCTTATATTTCTGCTGTATTCTTCTGAGACAGCAACAAACTTAACAACACTAACTGTGTACAGTCTGTACTGTCTGTTCTCTGGGTTTATTGAATGGTAACAAGACAAATGTTCGGAGTCTCAACCTGAATGTGGGACAGACAAACAGATCTTCTAACTGCAGATTAGATGTTGATTCAAAGTGGCTACACTGAACTTCTCCTAAAGGGTGGATCTTTTATTAATCCCTGATTGAATCATAATGTGTGTTTATGAGTGAATACAAATCTATACTGTTTTGCTTCTAATGCTGGTGATGGTTATAATATGTAAAACCATGTTTTCTGTCATGAGTGTAGAGTTTTATGTCAGTTCATTTAATCATCTCCAATATGAACATGAAAATATTTTCAAATAACAAATGTAAGTTAATAGCAATGAATCTGCTTCAGCCATGTTTTCCACAGACTTCACCTTTGACCTTCTGTGTAAATGCCCCTTATTATATTATTATTTTCAATTTAATGATAAAAAAAAAAATGTTGTCATAGCGGGTGCTTTGCATGAGACTTGTTCAAAGATACTGTACACCCAGAACCCATGACTCATTATATTTGCATGAACATTTCCTTACTAAATCATGTGTGATGTTTGATGCATGCTTTTTGTGATACATACATCAGCTGTTTGACATTTGAATCCTAATAAAATAATAAAAAGTATTCATTTTTTAGTCATTTCTAATGACTGGACAGAGTTTCTATTTATGATGTCCACCATAAATCAAAGGTAATCCTGACTGAGGGGCTGAAGGTTATCTTCAAACCAGTCTGAACTGATGACAAATATTTTACTCTATAAAACCAGCAACAAAAAATACCACCCTCACTGTCTGAAATTTGACTACAGTATGAATAAAATCAGTGGTGTTTATCCCATATACTAAGATAAACAGAAGAGTTTGGCAGCCACACAAGCAACACTAAAGTATTTCCTCTGTTCTTGTCACTCTCTCAAACACAAAAAAAAACACACCATTTATTTATTATTATTTAAATCAGTGACAAACATGAGGACCCTCTGGTCACCCATCAAAATGAAATGTACTTCCTCAATGAGTGTCAATGAATGATATTTCCTCTTTGTGCTGGTTGGACAGACAACAGTCCATTGATTTTCTATTTCTCTTTGTTTTCCCTTGCATTATGTAAATGACCTCATTCGTGTCATGACAGAAGTCTGAAACTTTTGCATTTCAATATTCAAATGCTGACATCAAGGTGGCTTCAAGAGACCACTGTATAATATTCAACTGAGAGCAGTCTGCACGAGCACACGAAGGAGAAACATCAGAGTGAAGAGAAGACACAAGAAATCATCAGATGTAAGTTTGAACTCTTGTGTCAGATTTCATGTTGTCACGTTGCTTCTCCACAGAAACATTTATTCTCTGGTTGTTGTTGAACTTTTTTGATCTGTATTTTACTCATCACTAACTTTCATTGTCTAAAAAAACTTTTAGAGGTCAAAACTTCAGCAACAATATGTCGGAGCCTAAACTGCATTTGTTGATGTTTGATTGGTTAGCATGCAATGATTTAAGTTCATATAACTATTTTTTAAGTAATTAAAAGAATATTTACAGAGTGATGTACAATTCATGTTTACAGTGACACAATAAGTTAATTGCATGATTTCTTGAACTTCAAATGAGATTTAAAAATCTTATATTACATTTGTAATATTTTGGAATAGGTGACTATGATTGTGGCTTAGCAGTAGCTCAGCACTTGTTTTGCCTTTTGATAATCCCACTTAAAGAAAGTTTTGGTGTTACTCAGAGGTATTCAGAGTGGAGTCACAGTTTTTTTCTGTTTCACTCTCTAAGAGAAAAACGTCAGACACAGGGTTGTTGAAGCATGTCAGAATTCAGAAGTCCCAATAAAAAAGGTGACATGTAAACCTCTTCAAGGTAACTTTACCAAAATATGACTTTATTCCCTGTAAATCAAAATTTGTTGGGTAACTTGGGCTGCAGTAGCTCAGAGCATGGGGACTTGTCTTGGGGAACAGGAGGGTTGCTGGTTCAAGTCCAGCACAGACCACGGTATAGAGTGTGGACTGGTAGCTGGAGAGGTGCCAGTTCACCTTCTTGGTACTGCCGTGATGGCTTCCCATCACTCCACCATCTCTCCACATTTGCATGTCTAATATTTGCATGTCCCTTGTTGTGTGTGTGTGTGTGTGTGTGTGTGTGTGTGTGTGTGTGTGTGTGTGTGTGTGAGTGATTTTATTTTGGGACTATATGTGTAAAATACGAGGGATCAATAGAGTTAATCTTCTATGAATGAGGACTTCTCAGCTGAATTAGGTTCCTAAATATCATTCATGTGGTTTTGTCAGGTTTTTTAACAAAGTATTTCTTTAGTGTGGATTTATTTTTACATTGTATCTTGCTCCTCTGTATTTATTGCATCTCATAATAATTTTGAAAATGTTAAATGTGGAGCATCGTTTAGACACATTCTGGGTTAAGAACTCTTCTCTGGAATTTAAGTCACGTCCCTTATTGGACACAGCACTTACCCCTCTGCTGTTTTGGATCAACAGTTGTCCTGAAGCCACATGACCAGAAACCCAACCCATCCTTGTTGGTACCACATCGGCTGGTATGTGTTTGCATGAATATGATTGGTTGTCTTTAATATATATTTCTTTTTTGTTTTTTGAATCTTTCTCAGCTTCATTCCTTTAAATGTTGTTTGTAATGTGTTTCATGATGAAGGCCACAGGATGAAACACACATTCATGAATGTTCACAGCTAGTTCTGCTTTGATTATGGTTTGCATATTTCCTGCCACTCTATATTCATCTTCATCAGTGGACTAAACTTATACTGGATGAAGTGATGCATTTAGTTTGTTTTTTACCTTGACAAACATCAAATGTTGAAGTGTGTCATCCAACAGAGACAACCATTGTGTTTGGTCCACTGCACACTAAGACATCAGTTTCATCAAACAGAGCAAAGATGCAGTGGAGTCTGTTTGTGCTCATCCTGATGGGTAAGTGGATCATCCTACCACTTCTACAGCAGTGCTACTGCTGTCTGTTTTCATCTAAAATCACTACGAGTTCATCTGGATTCATTCAATATTTTTTCTGTTTTTAGGTCAGTGTTGCTTCTTCATGTGTCAACTCTATGAATACCACTTTATTCAAGAGGAAAATACCTGGGAAGAAGCCCAGAAGTACTGCAAGGAAAAATATACAGACCTGGCCACAGTGTATGACATGACAGACATGAAGAGACTTCTTAACTCTACAGAGACACGAGTTGAAGCCTGGATCGGACTGTACAGGAACCCAGGAAAAGAGAACGGGATGTGGCACTGGTCTCTGCCAGGGCTGGAGTACAATGACAGTGAGAGAAAGTGGGCTGATGGTGAACCAAATGATGTGGCGTATCCTGAGAACTGTGTGTTAATAAATCATAATAAGTTATGGATCAATGATCGTTGTGATCACAAACATGGATTCATCTGCTATGATGGTGAGAATATGTAGCTAATAATCCAACTTGTAACTGAATCACATAATACTATTCATGTAATTGAGCCATCCACCATATTTTGCCAATATTCTGTCAATGTCTGAGCTGTAATTAAATCCAGAGAAATGATTACATTTCACCTCTAATAATAATAAATAAACAGTATTTTAGGAGACTACATGACTTCATAAGATGTGTATCTTCTCAAGATGTATATGATGATGAAAGTTTTATTTCTTCTGTTTACTTCACAGAAATGAAGCAACCCAATGACACATACTGTGTGATTAATGAAGAGATGACCTGGTCACAGGCTCAGAAGTACTGCAGAGACAATCACACTGACCTGATCAGTGGACTCACTCAGTTAAATGAGGTAAAAGTCCCAAATCCAGCTGAGAAAAACTTCTGGATCGGCCTGTTCAGAGACACCTGGAGGTGGTCAGATGGGAGCAATTCCTCTTTTAGAAACTGGGATCCTGAAGTTGGAGACAAGAAGTGTGCTTTGTTAAAAAGTTCTGGAAGATGGAGCTCTGCTGATTGTGATGAAACAAAACCTTTCTTCTGCTACGACGGTGAGTTTTACAAGATCCAGCTGAACTGACAGTGTGATTTATGTGATTATTATATGATTTATGTATTTTTGTTGAATTTCTGTCTGTGCTGAATATATTTATTTTAAAACACAGAATTGAGTTATGTGTCATGATCCTGTGTGTGTCTTCATTTTGATGACAGATAAAGTGATCCTGATCAAAGAGAATAAGACCTGGGAGGAGGCCGTGGATTACTGCAGTGACCACCACCATGGTCTGGTGTCTATCACTAACCCACAGCAGCAGAGATGGGTCCAAAAGAGAGCCAAGAACGCTGATACTCCCTATGTCTGGTTGGGACTGCGCTTCTCCTGCGTTCTGGATTTGTGGTTCTGGGTCGATGACCAGCTGGTCTGCTATGACAACTGGGACCCAGAACAAAAGACTGAAGGGTGTGACGGGGCTGCAGCCATGGAGAGAGGAGGAGAACATCAGTGGGTCACACAAGTTGATACTTTAAAGTTTAATTTCATCTGCGCTACATTAAGTTTTAAAACACCATAACCACCTTATATTTCTGCTGTATTCTTCTGAGACTGCAACAAACTTAACAACACTAACTGTGTACAGTCTGTACTGTCTGTTCTCTGGGTTTATTGAATGGTAACAAGACAAATGTTCGGAGTCTCAACCTGAATGTGGGACAGACAAACAGATCTTCTAACTGCAGATTAGATGTTGATTCAAAGTGGCTACACTGAACTTCTCCTAAAGGGTGGATCTTTTATTAATCCCTGATTGAATCATAATGTGTGTTTATGAGTGAATACAAATCTATACTGTTTTGCTTCTAATGCTGGTGATGGTTATAATATGTAAACCATGTTTTCTGTCATGAGTGTAGAGTTTTATGTCAGTTCATTTAATCATCTCTAATATGAACATGAAAATATTTTCAAATAACAAATGTAAGTTAATAGCAATGAATCTGCTTCAGCCATGTTTTCCACAGACTTGACCTTTGACCTTCTGTCTAAATGCCCGTTATTATATTATTATTTTCAATTTAATGATAAAAAAAAAATGTTGTCATAGCGGGTGCTTTGCATGAGACTAGTTCAAAGATACTGTACACCCAGAACCCATGACTCATTATATTTGCATGAACATTTCCTTGTTAAATCATGTGTGATGTTTGATGCATGCTTTTTGTGATACATATATCAGCTGTTTGACATTTGAATCCTAATAAAATAATAACAAATATTCAGCAATAAAACTGGAGAAAATCATTTCTAATGACTCGACAGAGTTTCCATTGTTGATGTCCATGCAGAACATATGACGCATCATTTTGTGATGCTTATTGCCGTTTAAGCACATTAATGGTAATTCCCATCATGTCTGTGTGTGTGCATATTAATATATGAACCCACTACTCACAAAAAGTTCGGGAAATTCGATTTTCAGGTGAAATTAAGTTAACCTTTTTGAGTGAACTTAATTTGACCTTCTCTAACAAGGTGATTAAAAATCAACAACAAGTGTCTGATCCATGAATGGACCACTTAATATTCTGCTTCAATGACAGTTTGTATTTAAACAGTCCTCTTCATCACGCTGTTCACATTTTGACATCATGACACCAAGACGACACCTACTGTAACAATCCATCAACAGTACCTGGTCAGTGCGAGGCTTCAAACAGGAAGTACTCAGAGGGAAGTTAGCACTGAGCACTGAGTGTCACCATGTGTCATCAGCAGGTTGTGATAAGTTGACTTGTGAACAGCGTGAGACGTCTAGTCGAGCTGTGATCGATGCTTAAGGATACATGACAAATTACTGAGTCATTACATTTTTTTGTTGTGGTATACACACCACTGTTGTTAGCTTTTGTTTCAATAAATTGTTTGAGATGAAGAAATTATCCCAAACCTTTTGATCGGCATGTGTTTATAATGACAATGCTAGTGACTTCAGCAGATATAATTAAGTAATTTTGTAAAATGACATATATTTCCTTTGCCCTGTGGAAATACACTAATAGCTGCTGGGTTCACGTTCACTAACTCTACTCTACTCTGCAGCTCCAGCAACCTCAGAGATTTAACTCAACTGTGGGTTTAAAAATACAACCACCAGTAGGTGGAGACATTGATTGCACACTAAAACTAAGACAGCGTGATACATGATGTGCATTGTTTATGGAAATATGACTCAACACTGAATCCATGTTTGATGTTCTTTTCATGTACAGTGTCTTTGACTATTTTTTTTTATTCAGCGTCAGAGAAAATCAACTGACATAAAACTCCAACAAACATTTTACATTTTATAACCATCACCAGCATCTTAAATGAATAAATTCAAAGATTTTGTAAGTAGAAGAAGCAAAACAGTATAGATTTATGCTCCATCATAAACATACATGATGATACAATTAGAGATTAATGAGATCCACCATTTAGGAGAAGTTTAGTGTAGCCACTTTCAATCAATGAAAATCTGTTTGTCTCTCCCACATTCAGGTTGAGATTCTTGACATTTGAAAGACAGTACAGACTGTACACAGTTAGTGCTGATAGGTTTGTTGCAGTCTCAGAAAATGACAGCAGAAATATAAGGTGGTTATGGTTTTAAAACACACTACACAGCACAGATGAAATTGAACATTTCGGTGTGAGTTTTTTTGACCCACTTATGTTCTCCTCCTCTCTCCATGGCTGCAGAGTCGTAACACCACTCAGTCCTTCCTTCTGGGTCCCAGTTGTCATAGGAGACCAGCTGGTCATTGATCCAGAACCAGAAGTCCAGAGCACAGGTGTAGCGCAGTCCCAACCAGACATAGGGAGTGTCGGCGTTCTTGGCTCTCTTTTGGACCCATCTCTGCTGGTGTGGGTTAGTGATAGACACCAATTGACGGTAGTGATCTCTGCAGTAATCCACGGCCTCCTCCCAGGTCTTCTTCTCTTTGATCAGGATCACTTCATCTGTCATGAGAAAATGAAGACACACGCAGGATCATGAAAGCAGTCTTGTTGGTGTTCAAGAGCTTTCAGTGTCATAACACAATTCTGTGTTTTAAAATAAATATATTCAGCACAGACAGAAATTCAACAAAAATACATAAATCATATAATAATCACATAAATCACACTGTCAGTTCAGCTGGATCTTGTAAAACTCACCGTCGTAGCAGAAGAAAGGTTTTGTTTCATCACAATCAGCAGAGCTCCATCTTCCAGAACTTTTTAACAAAGCACAGTTCTTGCCTCCAACTTCAGGATCCCAGTTTCTAAAAGAGGAATTGCTCCCATCTGACCACCTCCAGGTGTCTCTGAACAGGCCGATCCAGAAGTATGTATTCTCTTGGTTTGGGACATTTACCTCTTTTAACTGAGTGAGTCCACTGATCAGGTCAGTGTGATGTTCTCTGCAGTACTCCTGAGCCTGTGACCAGTTCATCTTTTCATTAATCACACAGTATGTGTCATTGGGTTGCTTCATTTCTGTGAAGTAAACAGAAAAAAAAAACTTTCATCATCATATACATCTTGAGAAGATACACATCTTATGAAGTCATGCAGTCTCCTAAAATACTGTTTATTTATTATTAATTAGAGGTGAAATGTAATCATTTCTCTGATTTAATTACAGCTCAGACATTGACAGAATATTGGCAAAATATGGTGGATGGCTCAATTACATGAATAGTATTATGTGATTCAGTTACAAGTTGGATTATTAGCTACATATTCTCACCATCATAGCAGATGAATCCAAGTTGTTTATGACAACGATTGTCGATCCAACACTTTTGATGATTTATTAACACACAGTTCTCAGGATACGGCTCATCATTTGGTTCATCATCAGCCCACTGTGTCTCTCTGTCATTGTACTCCAGCCCTGGCAGAGACCAGTGCCACATCCTGTTGTTTCTTCCTGGGTTGTTGTACAGTCCGGTCCAGGCTTCAACTCGTGTCTCTGTAGAGTTAAGAAGTCTCTCCATGTCTGTCATGTTATACACTGTGGCCAGGTCTGTATATTTTTCCTTGCAGTACTTCTGGGCTTCTTCCCAGGTCTTGTTCTTATCAATAAAGTGGTATTCATAGAGTTGACACATGAAGAAGCAACACTGACCTAAAAGCAGAAAAAATATTGAATGAATCCAGATGAACTCGTAGTGATTTTAGATGAAAACAGACAGCAGTAGCACTGCTGTAGAAGTGGTAGGATGATCCACTTACCCATCAGGATGAGCACAAACAGACTCCACTGCATCTTTGCTCTGTTTGATGAAACTGATGTCTTAGTGTGCAGTGAACCAAACACAATGGTTGTCTCTGTTGGATGACACACTTCAACATTTGATGTTTGTCAAGGGGAAGATAAAACTGCATCCAATGAGGAAGATGAATATAGAGTAGCAGGAAATATGCAAACCACAATCAAAGCAGACCTAGCTGTGAACATTCATAGATGCATGTTTCATCTTGTGGCCTTCATCATGAAACACATTACAAACAACATTTAAAGGAATGAAGCTGAGAAAGATTCAAAAGTAAAAAAGAATAATGAAAGACAAGAAAGATACACTGTAAAAAATCTCTGAGAAAATTACATTAAATGATATTTAGATCATCATTTAAACTCATTTGAGAAGTCCTCATTCATGTCCATTTACCTTCATTTTGTCCGGAGTTCAATGTGTATACTTATTATGTATCATATAGAAGAAGATTAACTCTATTGATCACATATTTCTATTTACAGATACAGTATAGACCCAAAATACAACGACACACATATACACACACACAAAGGGACATGCAAATGTGGAGTGATGGGCAGTGATGTAGTAGCGCCCTCGGAGCAGTTAGGATTTCGGTACTTTGCCCAAGGGCACCTCTACAGCTGTTAGTCCACGCTCTATATTGTGGATGGTGCTGGACTTGAACCAGTTGTCCAAGCCACGTCCCCATGGTCTGAGCTAAAAACTTTTGTTTTACAGATTATAAAGTCCTTCCTTTGTTAATGATTAAAAGACCTTTTTTTCTTTCTTTTTTTTTTGTATATTGGCAATTTTGCCGTCACCACAGTTAAAGTTACCTTGAAGAGGTTTACATGTCACCTTTTTTATTGGTACTTCTGAATTCTGACATGCTTCAACAACCCTGTGTCTGACGTTTTTCTCTTAGAGAGGTAAAAAAAGAAAACAAACCTCTGAGTAACGTCCAAACTTTCTTTAAATGGGATTATCAAAAGGCAAAACAAGTGCTGAGCTACTGCTAAGCCACAATCAGTCACCTATTCCAAAATATTACAAATGGAATATGAGATTTTTAAATCTCATTTGAAGTTCAAGAAATCATGCAATTAACTTATTGTGTCACTGTAAACATGAATTGTACATCACTCTGTAAATATTCTTTTAATTACTTAAAAAATAGTTATATGAACTTAAATCATTGCATGCTAACCAATCAAACATCAACAAATGCAGTTTAGGCTCCGACATATTGTTGCTGAAGTTTTGACCTCTAAAAGTTTTTTTAGACAATGAAAGTTAGTGATGAGTAAAATACAGATCAAAAAAGTTCAACAACAACCAGAGAATAAATGTTTCTGTGGAGAAGCAACGTGACAACATGAAATCTGACACAAGAGTTCAAACTTACATCTGATGATTTCTTGTGTCTTCTCTTCACTCTGATGTTTCTCCTTCGTGTGCTCGTGCAGACTGCTCTCAGTTGAATATTATACAGTGATCTCTTGAAGCCACCTTGATGTCAGCATTTGAATATTGAAATGAATAAAGGAACATTTACATGACACAAAGGAAAAGCAGAAAAATAAAACAATGGACTGTTGTCTGTCCAACCAGCAAAAAAAGGAAATATCATTCATTGACACCCATTGAGGAAGTACATTTCATTTTGATGGGTGACCAGAGGATCCTCATGTTTGTCACTGATTTAAATCAACTCCTCTGTTCTGGGCGGATTGCGCTCTTCCTACAGTGTTGTCTGTCTGCTTAAATATAAAACAGAAGGATGATCATCTAAAAGTGGACCTTTGTTTGTTGATTGATTGTCTCAGAGTTGAACCGGCCGTCCTTTAGGAACACACAGAGCTAGATTAAATAAATAAATGGTGTGTGTTTTTGTGTTTGAGAGAGTGACAAGAATAGAGGAAATACTTTAGTGTTGCTTGTGTGGCTGCCAAACTCTTCTGTTTATCTTAGTATATGGGATAAACACCACTGATTTTATTCATACTGTAGTCAAATTTCAGACAGTGAGGGTGGTATTTTTTGTTGCTGGTTTTATAGAGTAAAATATTCTTCATCGGTTCAGACTGGTTTGAAGATAACCTTCAGCCCCTGAGTTAGGATTACCTTTGTCAGTCATTAGAAATGATTTTCTCCAGTATTATTGCAGAATATTTTTTATTATTTTATTAGGATTCAAATGTCAAACAGCTGATATATGTATCACAAAAAGCATGCATCAAACATCACACATGATTCAACAAGGAAATGTTCATGCAAATATAATGAGTCATGGGTTCTGGGTGTACAGTATCTTTGAACAAGTCTCATGCAAAGCACCCGCTATGACAACAAGCTTGATTCATCATGAAATTGAAAATAATTGTAACATCAGCTGATAATCTGCATAAAATGTCAACCTCATTAGGACACTCATTAATGTAAAGATTTGGGGCCAAATCATCCATTAAATGTTGAGATATTCGACCTGACGGTGGTGCTACATGACCACCAAAATCAGTCAGGTTTATTCTCTTGGGATCATGAAGTTCTGTGCAATGATTTATGACAATCCATTTCATGATTGTTGATATTTCAATCTGGATCCTGTAAGGGGCATTTAGACAGAAGGTCAAAGGTCAAGTCTGTGGAAAACATGGCTGAAGCAGATTCATTGCTATTAACTTACATTTGTTATTTGAAAATATTTTCATGTTCATATTGGAGATGATTAAATGAACTGACATGAAACTCTACACTCATGACAGAAAACATGGTTTTACATATTATAACCATCACCAGCATTAGAAGCAAAACAGTATAGATTTGTATTCACTCATAAACACACATTATGATTCAATCAGGGATTAATAAAAGATCCACCCTTTAGGAGAAGTTCAGTGTAGCCACTTTGAATCAACATCTAATCTGCAGTTAGAAGATCTGTTTGTCTGTCCCACATTCAGGTTGAGACTCCTAACATTTGTCTTGTTACCATTCAATAAACCCAGAGAACAGACAGTACAGACTGTACACAGTTAGTGTTGTTAAGTTTGTTGCAGTCTCAGAAGAATACAGCAGAAATATAAGGTGGTTATGGTGTTTTAAAACTTAATGTAGCGCAGATGAAATTAAACTTTAAAGTATCAACTTGTGTGACCCACTGATGTTCTCCTCCTCTCTTCATGGCTGCAGCCCTGTCACACCACTCAGTCTTTTGTTCTGGGTCCCAGTTGTCATAGCAGACCAGCTGGTCATCGACCCAGAACCACAAATCCAGAACGCAGGAGAAGCGCATTCCCAACCAGACATAGGGAGTGTCGGCGTTCTTGGCTCTCTTTTGGACCCATCTCTGCTGCTGTGGGTTAGTGATAGACACCAGACCATGGTGGTGGTCACTGCAGTAATCCACGGCCTCCTCCCAGGTCTTATTCTCTTTGATCAGGATCACTTTATCTGTCATCAAAATGAAGACACACACAGGATCATGACACATAAATAAATATATTCAGCACAGACAGAAATTCAACAAAAATACATAAATCATATAATAATCACATAAATCACACTGTCAGTTCAGCTGGATCTTGTAAAACTCACCGTCGTAGCAGAAGAAAGGTTTTGTTTCATTACAATCAGCAGAGCTCCATTTTCCAGAACTTTTTAACAAAGTACAGTTCTTGTCTCCAACTTCAGGATCCCAGTTTCTAAAAGAGGAATTGCTCCCATCTGACCACCTCCAGGTGTCTCTGAACAGGCCGATCCAGAAGTTTCCAGAAGGTTTGCCTGTTCTGTTATTTAACTGAGTGAGTCCACTGATCAGGTCAGTGTGATTTTCTCTGCAGTACTTCTGAGCCTGTGACCAGTTCATCTTTTCATTAATCACACAGTATGTGTCATTGGGTTGCTTCATTTCTGTGAAGTAAACAGAAAAAAAAAACTTTCATCATCATATACATCTTGAGAAGATACACATCTTATGAAGTCATGTAGTCTCCTAAAATACTGTTTATTTATTATTAATTAGAGGTGAAATGTAATCATTTCTCTGATTTAATTACAGCTCAGACATTGACAGAATATTGGCAAAATATGGTGGATGGCTCAATTACATGAATAGTATTATGTGATTCAGTTACAAGTTGGATTATTAGCTACATATTCTCACCATCATAGCAGATGAATTCAAGTTGTTTATGACAACCATCGTCGAACCATAGATTATTATTATTTATGGACACACAGTTCTCAGGATACGCCCCATCATTTGGTTCTCCTGTAGCCCACTGTGTCTCACTGTCATTGTACTCCAGCCCTGGCAGAGACCAGTGCCACGTCCTGTACAGTCCGATCCAGGCTTCAACTCGTGTCTCTGTAGAGTTAAGAAGTCTCTCCATGTCTGTCATGTCATACACTGTGGCCAGGTCTGTATAGTTTTTCTTGCAGTACTTCTGGGCTTCTTCCCAGGTCTTGTTCTTATCAATAAAGTGGTATTCATAGAGTTGACACATGAAGAAGCAGCACTGACCTAAAAACAGAAAAAATATTGAATGAATCCAGATGAACTCGTAGTGATTTTAGATGAAAACAGACAGCAGTAGCACTGCTGTAGAAGTGGTAGGATGATCCACTTACCCATCAGGATGAGCACAAACAGACTCCACTGCATCTTTGCTCTGTTTGATGAAACTGATGTCTTAGTGTGCAGTGAACCAAACACAATGGTTGTCTCTGTTGGATGAAACACGCAGACACTTGATGTTTGTCAAGGTAAAAAAAAAGGAAGGACCAATAAGGAAGATGAATATAAGGTGGTAGGAATTATGCAAACTATAGTCAAAGCAGGACGAGCTGTGAACAGAGGTGTTTTCAGCTGACTGTCACCTTGTGAGGTGTTCGTCTTATTCGGTGTACCACTTGTACATTCATGACAAATTTGAAACATTACAAGCTTCTCCACAGAAACATTTATTCTTTGGTTGTTGTTGAACTTTTTTAATCTGTATTTTACTCATCACTAACTTTCATTGGCTAAAAAAAAAACTTTTAGAGGTCAAAACTTATTTTTTTTTTAAGTGTTGATGTAAAATTCATGTTTACAGTGACCTTAAACTTAATGAGATTAAAAATCTCATATTACATTTGTAATATTTTGGAATAGGTGACTATGATTGTGGCTTTTATATGTGGCTTGGACAAAATGCAACCAATCATATCCATCCAAACCCATATCAACCAATGAGGTATGTGTTGAAGTGGCATCAGGCTGCAAACTGGTTCATTTCTTTCCCTAAATTTGGATAACATCTCTTCTTTACTTTCATCACTTTTATCACATCGTTCTGAACAACACATATTTATTGACCTGAACTGCAGGCTTGACATTCAACTACAACCTCACAACCTTTAGCTGATGAAAGTTACTTATTTGGATAAGAGTACAGATGAAAAAAATAGTTCAGAGTAACAAACAGTGAATAAATATTTCTGTGTGGAAAGTTGTAATGTTCAGTTATTTATATCTGTTACGTTTACTGCCATGAATGTGCAAGTGATACACAAAATTAAAAAGCATTAAACAAACGTACTCTGAGCCAAACAAAGGTCTGTTTTAATCGATTACATTATATTGTCACGTTTTTTTTTGCTGTTTTTGTGTCCAACATTTATAAAAGCCTGAAAATGAACGACGGCATACAAATTTATAAAATCAAATGTGGTGAATGAATAAGCTAAATTCATATTTGATTCTATACAAAAAATAAATACAAGTACTAAAGAACAAATAGCAACAGTTCAAACTTACATCTGATGATTTCTTGTGTCTTCTCTTCACTCTGATGTTTCTCCGTCGTGTGCTCGTACAGACTGCTCTCAGTTAAATATTATACCGTGATCTCTTGAAGCCACCTTGATGTCAGCATTTGAATATCGAAATGCAAAAGAGGTCATTTACATTATATGAGGGAAAAACAAACAAATGAAAAATCATGGACCGCTGACTAACCAACCAGCAAAAAGAGGAAATGTCATTCATTGCCATTTATGGGGAAAAATATGTTTGCACTCACCTTCTTTACTTCATTACATTCTACACTGTAGATTAATAATAAGAAACTAACAAACTTAACGTGAAGCAAGTAATAAGGTTTATGTAATAGTACTAATAAACTCAGTGTGTTTCCACTACACAGCAGTGTAGTAGTAACCAGGTTTATGCATTTAATATTAATAAAATCAATTTGTTTGTCCAAACCCAACAGAGAAAATGAATGCAGTCATTTTGAGTTTATTAGTCTCGTAACTCGTAGTGATTTTAGATGAAAACAGACAGCAGTAGCACTGCTGTAGAAGTGGTAGGATGATCCACTTACCCATCAGGATGAGCACAAACAGACTCCACTGCATCTTTGCTCTGTTTGATGAGACTGATGTCTTAGTGTGCAGTGAACCACACACAATGGTTTTAACAGCTTGTCTCTGTTGGATGACACACTTCAACATTTGATGTTTGTCAAGGTAAAAAACAAACTAAACGCATCACTTCATCCAGTATAAGTTTAGTCCACTGATGAAGATGAATATAGAGTGGCAGGAAATATGCAAACCATAATCAAAGCAGAACTAGCTGTGAACATTCATGAATGTGTGTTTCATCCTGTGGCCTTCATCATGAAACACATTACAAACAACATTTAAAGGAATGAAGCTGAGAAAGATTCAAAAAACAAAAAAGAAGACAACCAATCATATTCATGCAAACACATACCAGCCGATGTGGTACCAACAAGGATGGGTTGGGTTTCTGGTCATGTGGCTTCAGGACAACTGTTGATCCAAAACAGCAGAGAGGTAAGTGCTGTGTCCAATAAGGGACGTGACTTAAATTCAAGACAAGAGTTCTTAACCCAGAATGTGTCTATACGATGCTCCACATTTAACATTTTCAAATACTATTATGAGATGCAATAAATACAGAGGAGCAAGATACAATGTAAAAATAAATCCACACTAAAGAAATACTTTGTTAAAAAACCTGACAAAACCACATGAATGATATTTAGGAACCTAATTCAGCTGAGAACATGGCTGAAAGGAGGAGTTGTTTTTTTCCTGTTACATCAATGGATCCTGTCTATGATAGACATATTCGGCTTTTGTATTTCAATATTTAAATCTGACATTTCCAGTCGAGGCACGGAAGCTAGACGTGTTATCTGTCTTCTGTCTAGTAAGAAATATCAGCTGGCTGCTCTGTCTTGTGTTGCTGATCTTGCTTGATGTTTGGCTGTTAGCAAAGTTGTCGGCTCGCTGGTTTTTGAAGTATAAGTATTATTACTTTCACATATTTGTGGATTTTTCTGAATGACACATTTGTGTCTACTCATTGGACAGTCAACAGGGAAGTGTTGGGGTGTTTTTTCCCCTGTTACGTCAATGGATCCTTTCTATGATAGACATCTTTGGCTTGTGTATTTCAATATTCAAATCTGACATGACACACAAGAGAGCACGTACCTGGTCAGTGTTTCAGACTCTTCATCAGCACAGAAGGAGAGACACCGGAGCAAAGCTGAGGAGAGAAGGACTCAGAAGATGTAAGTTATGATTCTGTGTATTTCTGACATATTGTTCATAGCGTGTTCAGAGGGTGGACACAATAACAGGAACACCTGACATTATAATACAGACAAATATGATAATCCTTCAATACTTGTGGGGTCACAGTTTTGTGAGTCTAGTGGACTTTTCTTGCCCTCTCAGGTTCAGAGTTTTGCAGCTTTTTGATGATGGATGCAGACTTCTGCACGCTGTTGTATTGTCGAATATGTGCTAGTCTGATAACAAGATTTAGGGTAATGAAAGGCATGTAGTTGATTTTATATTTGTGGATATGTGTTGACATTAGTTCAGAGATTTAATTTTAGATTAGTGCACTCATAATACAGAAGACTTATTGCACCATAAACACACAATTCACTAGCATGGACCACACCATCAACAAGATAAGTTTAAATGATTTATTGACAAAATGAATGATTGAGAGTGAAGCGTGATCTCGTGTACTTCTTCGGTCTGATGCTGCGCTGTGGGGAAGCTTTGGTAGGGAATCTGCCGTAGCACCCGGGCACGACGGACCCCCCCTCAGAACCCTATGTAGAGTAGGAAAGAGGGGGGAAATAGGTGAAAGAAATGAGGTGAACGGAATACGAGAGCGAAGGGAACCTGAGGGTTAGGGGGGTATTTATAGGACTGTCGCAAGTGGCGCGGTTTAGGTGTGGTTAAGGTGAAGCCATAACTTCACTGTGTAAGTCCTGATGCTTAATGTGTTTGATAGTGATACTGCTGTATATTGTAAGAAAAGAACAGAACTATGATGAAACCAGCAAAATCAGGAGATTCAAAGTGTCCAGACAGAATATATTAAGGTAAATCGTACAGGTGTTTTTTAGTTATCGGCGCAGCACGATGCACGATGTTATTTGCATTTTACTCAAATAAGACCTCTTCATGGGCTGAGGGATTTCACACTGTGAAGCACTGTTTGTGCTGGTTGGAACATAATTTGCATTTTGGTCTCAATTCTGCTCCTGATTCAACTCAAATTTTAATTTGAATTTTGTCACTCCAACCTCAGCGGACAACTGACTGACGTAGCTCATCTGAGCCTTCAACCATGAAAGCTGGTCCTTGTGTTCACTCACTCTGTCCCTTCTTACAGCGAGACAACAAGTAAATCTCCTCTGTGGATGAAACAAGCTGTTAAAACCATTGTGTTTGGTCCACTGCACACTAAGACATCAGTTTCATCAAACAGAGCAAAGATGCAGTGGAGTCTGTTTGTGCTCATCCTGATGGGTAAGTGGATCATCCTACCACTTCTACAGCAGTGCTACTGCTGTCTGTTTTCATCTAAAATCACTACGAGTTCATCTGGATTCATTCAATATTTGTTCTGTTTTTAGGTCAGTGTTGCTTCTTCATGTGTCAACTCTATGAATACCACTTTATTGATAAGAACAAGACCTGGAAAGAAGCCCAGATCTACTGCCAGGAAACATATACAGACCTGGCCACAGTGTATGACATGACAGACATGGAGAGACTTCTTAACTCTACAGAGACACGAGTTGAAGCCTGGATCGGACTGTACAAGAACCCAGGAAAAGAGAACAGGATGTGGCACTGGTCTCTGCCAGGGCTGGAGTACAATGACAGTGACAGCAAGTGGGCTGATGATGAACCAAGTGATGGGGCGTATCCTGAGAACTGTGTGTCCATAAATCATCAAAAGTGTTGGATCGACAATTGTTGTCATAAACAACTTGAATTCATCTGCTATGATGGTGAGAATATGTAGCTAATAATCCAACTTGTAACTGAATCACATAATACTATTCATGTAATTGAGCCATCCACCATATTTTGCCAATATTCTGTCAATGTCTGAGCTGTAATTAAATCCAGAGAAATGATTACATTTCACCTCTAATTAATAATTAATAAACAGTATTTTAGGAGACTACATGACTTCATAAGATGTGTATCTTCTCAAGATGTATATGATGATGAAAGTTTTTTTTTTCTGTTTACTTCACAGAAAAGAAGCAACCCAATGACACATACTGTGTGATTAATGAAAAGATGAACTGGTCACAGGCTCAGAAGTACTGCAGAGACAATCACACTGACCTGATCAGTGGACTCACTCAGTTAAATGAGGTAAAAGTCCCAAATCCAGCTGAGAAAAGGTTCTGGATTGGCCTGTTCAGAGACACCTGGAGGTGGTCAGATGGGAGCAATTCCTCTTTTAGAAACTGGGATCGTAAAGTTAGAGGCAAGAAGTGTGCTTTGTTAAAAAGTTCTGGAAGATGGAGCTCTGCTGATTGTGATGAAAGAAAACCTTTCTTCTGCTACGACGGTGAGTTTTACAAGATCCAGCTGAACTGACAGTGTGATTTATGTGATTATTATATGATTTATGTATTTTTGTTGAATTTCTGTCTGTGCTGAATATATTTATTTATGTGTCATGATCCTGTGTGTGTCTTCATTTTGATGACAGATAAAGTGATCCTGATCAAAGAGAATAAGACCTGGGAGGAGGCCGTGGATTACTGCAGTGACCACCACCATGGTCTGGTGTCTATCACTAACCCACAGCAGCAGAGATGGGTCGAAAAGAGAGCCAAGAACGCTGACACTCCCTATGTCTGGTTGGGAATGCGCTTCTCCTGCGTTCTGGATTTGTGGTTCTGGGTCGATGACCAGCTGGTCTGCTATGACAACTGGGACCCAGAACAAAAGACTGAGTGGTGTGACGGTGCTGCAGCCATGCAGAGAGGAGGAGAACATCAGTGGGTCACACAAGTTGATACTGAAAAGTTTAATTTCATCTGCGCTACATTAAGTTTTAAAACACCATAACCACCTTATATTTCTGCTGTATTCTTCTGAGACAGCAACAAACTTAACAACACTAACTGTGTACAGTCTGTACTGTCTGTTCTCTGGGTTTATTGAATGGTAACAAGACAAATGTTCGGAGTCTCAACCTGAATGTGGGACAGACAAACAGATCTTCTAACTGCAGATTAGATGTTGATTCAAAGTGGCTACACTGAACTTCTCCTAAAGGGTGGATCTTTTATTAATCCCTGATTGAATCATAATGTGTGTTTATGAGTGAATACAAATCTGTACTGTTTTGCTTCTAATGCTGGTGATGGTTATAATATGTAAAACCATGTTTTCTGTCATGAGTGTAGAGTTTTATGTCAGTTCATTTAATCATCTCCAATATGAACATGAAAATATTTTCAAATAACAAATGTAAGTTAATAGCAATGAATCTGCTTCAGCCATGTTTTCCACAGACTTGACCTTTGACCTTCTGTCTAAATGCCCCTTATTATATTATTATTTTCAATTTAATGATTAAAATAAATGCTGTCATAGCGGGTGCTTTGCATGAGACTTGTTCAAAGATACTGTACACCCAGAACCCATGACTCATTATATTTGCATGAACATTTCCTTGTTAAATCATGTGTGATGTTTGATGCATGCTTTTTGTGATACATATATCAGCTGTTTGACATTTGAATCCTAATAAAATAATAAAAAATATTCAGCACCCTGAATGTGGGACAGACAAACAGATCTTCTAACTGCAGATTAGATGTTGATTCAAAGTGGCTACACTGAACTTCTCCTAAAGGGTGGATCTTTTATTAATCCCTGATTGAATCATAATGTGTGTTTATGAGTGAATACAAATCTATACTGTTTTGCTTCTAATGCTGTAAAACCATGTTTTCTGTCATGAGTGTAGAGTTTTGTCAGTTCATTTAATCATCTCCAATATGAACATGAAAATATTTTCAAATAACAAATGTAAGTTAATAGAAATTAATCTGCTTTCTCAACTTTCTTCAACTCAACTTTATAAACAAGCAGCTATACATAGCCACCGGGTCAGAGAGATTCAGTTCCAACTAAGTCTTGGCATGCTCTTCACTTCGTTTATCAAAAAAGACCTGATGATCTTTGAGGTAAACCTTATTGGAGGGCCAATAAATTGGAAGTTAAATATTTTCCCATTATGGACCTACTTCAAATTTTACCTTGATCTAAATAGTGGTGAAATAACAAATCCTGAACAAACGACTATGAGGGAGCCAGAAGGAAGCAGGTTTAAGTACTCTGCAGCTTTCCTGCAATACCTTTTTTTTTTAACAGATAAAAGTTTAGAGTATTTGTACTTTGTAATATAAAAAAAATATCTCTGTGCTCAAGCTCTATTTGCATTAACATTTTCTTTTGGAGGTGTTCCATAATAATATTTCAAATTTGCCTTCATTTGGATGGAGACCTGGTGTCAACAGACCTTTGATATGCACTTTGTTTATCAAGGCAGAAATGGAGATCACCGTCCCTCCAGACTCCAAATACTCATGTGCTCATAAACCATGAAGGTAGAATCACCCAAACACACACCGTGGACCTTGACTTGCTTTGAGCATTACAATATTTCATATCCTAATTGTCAAAAAGCAATGAGGATATTAAGTTTATAGCTTTGATTTGCTTCACATAACCTTGAACCACAAGCAATGATTAATCTGGACTTTCTTATAAATACTGTACATGTCTTCTCACTGTCAGTCAACAGTCATTTCAATAAATTCCGCAAATATTTGGTAAGAGATTCTGCTGAAGAATGGAGAGCTTCTCAATGATGATGGCTGTCTGTTTGCTTGCTGCTCTATCTGTATGCCCGACTCGCATTGAGGGCAATCAGACCCAGATCACTGAGTCGACACATGAAGACAAACTGGTAGAGAACGATTCTATCCAAAATGTTAACCAAGGGCTGGAAACAACAGACTCTCCAACCCACTCAAGCTGTGAACCACCCAACTATGCAGTGCTGAAGGAGCTGGGGGCTCTGCAAGAAAGGCTTGCAGCTACCGTGAAAGCTCTGGAAGAAACGAACAAAAAACTGGAGGACAGTGAGAAGAAGCTGTCAGCGCTCAACAGCACGGTGGCTGAACTAAGTACAGTGGAAGGTAATAAAATATACTATAGCCTACCAAACAATGCTAGAGTCATAGTTTAATGTGCAAACCAGCTATCTTAACAGTTGGCTGAAACTGAGAATTTAGGGTTTTCTATTACAAATCTGATTAACAAGTAATTTTGTTGCCTTGAGTTTAGAATTCAGAATAAGATTATTCATGTTTATATCTGTTAGGGCCGCCTCGGGTTGCATTTTCTGCTGCATTACCAATAGATGGCACCATTGGTCCTGCAAATGTTCTTTACCCTCTGGTGTACAGACATGTGCAGTCCAACATTGGAGGACATTACAGCCCAAAGACAGGTCAGTGTAATCTTTTCTTTTAACTTGCTAACTGGCCCTTTGTATTGAAAGTACTGTACCGTCTCATAACTGATTTATTTTTTGTTGTTGATTACCACCCTGAAATCAAAATGTACCACAGAAATTCTCATTTACAAATCATCATTTTAATACATCACTGTTTGCACTGTTAATACTGTGGTGTGCTGCCACTACAGGTATCATTTATAATGCGATATAGACTCTTATGTTATTATGTAAATTAACACAATTGACACAAAAACACACACACTCCATCTTCTGCTCCACTATTTTCTTGCACCAATCGAATAAAAGACTTCTTCACTTTGGATTCCTTTGTTGGAAAATTTTCATATATTCAAAGAAATTCTTCATGTTTTTCTAATAAAACTCATTTAAAGCAGATTTCTATGGCAATATGTTCACTTAGGGAAGAGTAGCATGACAATTGCACTCCCCAAATTTAATAAATCATGAATGGTTAAGTTACGTTGTCAAAATATGCGTCCCCTGTATATGTAATATTTTATATCATATAGAATCTGTTTCCACCAAGTTAGGTGCATAAATAATGTCCAAAACCAAAAATCTGTCATGGCCTTGGCAAATGACATCAAAGATTAAAATGATCTTCAAACAAGAGATAAATCAATCAATCAATGATATGCGGTATGAACTAAACTAAACACATGAGTAGCTTCTCTGTTTCCTTTATCTAACATAACATTTTGCTGTATTGCATCTACTGCTTTTGGAAGATATCAAACATAATTTCAGGTTTTATGTCACAAGGCTGAGGTGAGTCAGAAAAAAAAGAGATTTCAGGGATTGTGTCTGTGGTACAGAATCGACGTGAATGCTATAATTCACAACACAGTTCAGTTTCAGTGCCGTGCTTGTTCAGTTGAGAAGATATCTGTTTTTGTTACACTATAAAATGTTGATGAGAAAGGAACATCAAGTGAAAGGAGAAATTTAAGGCACTGGTTCCCAACCTGGGCTTCCCTAACCCTAACTCCACTAGAGATAACCAAAGCTTCACAAGGGTGTCGAATGCCCTTCTTGATTTTAAGTTGTACAAGAATTGTTATTTTTCCTTAGTTGAAGGTGATGAGGTATTCTGGGTAGGCCTGGTCATCGTGGAAGATCACAAACATGGAGGGCGGCTGCTGGTTGTTTACCACACTGTTGAAGCAGTCAGTGGGGTCTGAACCTCGAGGAGGGGGGGCTTTTAAGTCCTTTTTACCGACCGTGTAACGGCCGGTCAGGACACGAGCAACATAGACCCGCCTCAGGCCTGACGCGTCTGCTGGGGAGAATTCATTGTCCAAATCTACAGCATTGACTGCAAAGTAAACTCCCTTCCCGATATCATCATCTGTGATAGAAATAAAAAAAGACATTTTGCTTATTTCTTTCTTAAGGAGAGGTAAACAAGAAGATCAACACCATTTTCGTGAAACTACACACCCGTTTAGCTTAGCTTAGCTTGGCATGGCCAAGAGACAGTCAACCACATAACCCTCCATAACCCCACCTAGATTTTTGTACGGAGTACATGAACAAGATCTAAGATTTCTAAGTAAGCGTTAGAGGTGCTCCTATGGCATATTTTGTTACAGAGCTAACTAAGCTAACTGTTTCCTCTTACTTTCTGTCTTTATGCTAAGCTAAGCAAAACTAGCTGCTAGCTGCAGAAGCTGAATTTTCAGGAGACTAAATATGACACGTGACAACATTTCTTACCATGTGCTACTGCGTAACTTCTGTCAAATTTATCCCTTTCAATACGGTCGCATGACTCTGCTGACGTGCCATGGTAGAGGGACATCTCCCCAACGTCTGCCGGGCCATTCTTGGCATATATACGCTGCTTACACACGGCATAGGCTTGCCACAGGAAGAAGTTTTGCACACGCTCGATCTGAGATCAGAAAACAATAAATCAATTACTTATTCTGCAGTGTGTGTGTTTTTTAAAAATAAACTACGTGGAACTCACTTTGCGAATGTTGTATTTGGCTGTTTTGAGGAAACCCTGGGCTACCAGCTCGTACTCCGGTGTTTTGGGTTGCAGCTCGACCTTTTTGAAGAATTCTTCGTGCATAGGTTCCCATTGTTTTGGCAACTCTAAGGTCAAAGTAGATATCAGAAAAATGAATGTTATGAAATAAAGTAAAAAAGTAAAGTGGAAGTAAGTGGAAACTAGAAAATGTGACATACCTATTTCAGACTCGTGTCTTTTTACTTTGTGCGTGAAGCCTGTCAGCCAATTTGTGGCCTCTTGTGTCCTCAGATTGACTTTGACCACCGTGCGGTCTGGTGCTGTAATGTCTACAGACACTTGGTTGTTCATGTGAGCCCCCTCCAGCAAAAAGTTTTCATGCAGGGTCAGCTCATGCCAGACTTGATTTACATCCTGAATTGACCACTGGACATTAAGAGCCAACATTGCTTCTTCTTTATCTTGAATATCTTCGCAAAGTGCTTTTTGGACTGCTTTGCTTACAAGCTCAGTGACACTCAAAACATCCTCTTTTAGGCCTTTGAGCACATACACATCTCCTCCTGACCCTGACTGACCTCTAGCTGTGTTTCCTGCTCTGCTGCCGTTTGTGCCGACAGAACTTTGACGTCCTCTGTACTCCATGCTAATTTCTAAGAGTTTCACTTTTGCCTGCACTGCATCCAGCTCCATGGCATCAAGCCTAGAAAAACTAAGCACATCCACCTCCCTCTCTACTAGCTGCTTCTGGAGTATCCCCTCCAAATCTCTCTTGATGGTTGCGACGGTGTCACGACTACAGCCAATCACACTTATCACAGCTGGCAGTGGCTTTAAGGAGATGAAGGTATTGCGGCAAGGTGCTGAAGTTGTAGAGGTCCTTGAACACTTGTCTTGACACTTCTTAAGGATTTGTTTAGCTATTTCTAAAAAAAGAGCAAAAAGATAAGAACATTTTCAATCATCAGCGAAAATTTAATCTTCAAGCCTTATAAATAAAACCAAACCTCTCAGGCTGAGGCGGCGACTGGCTGTTAGTCCAAAGCGGTTCTCCAGCTCCGATCTGCCAAAACATGTTACAGAACAGGAAGCTTAAAACAACCTATTCTGACTTTGTCAAACAATGCGATCCATGCTGAAATGATCATTTCATTTACGCTTCTATTATTTGTTGCAGCATGAGTTAAGATATATATCTGACCTGAATGCCTGGAAGACCGGTTGTTGCAGAATAACAATGCGGATGAGTAAGAGGGACTTTGGTTTCAAGTCCGTAATAGCTGAGGTCATGCCGTCCAGCATGGCTTTACAAGCTTTGACAGAGTCCATACCAGCTGCACCTGATGGGATATGATGAGATATGATATGCCACAAATGTTGCCATCTATATTGCTGCAGTGACTATTGTGACCTTTTGTTCTTATTCACTATGCTGCCTTCAAGTGCAATTATTCGTAATGTGTCAAAATTATTATTTTATCAGGTTATATCCTATGATAATTAACTACCTAGTGGCCTATTACAAAAAGGCAGCATAATCTATATCTTAATGTATAGATGTATGGATCTATTACCTATTATCTATCTATTATTATTGGTGTTGACCATGCACAAGCACACATAAACACACACAGTACAAACCAGTATTGATAGCTGGGAAGGCCGCTGAGCGGTAGCCTTTGCTCTCACACTGCTTCAGAATCTTTTTGCATTTTTTCTGTATCACTTGAGGATCGTTCATGAAACAGGCGTGAATGATTTCCCTGCAGCCAAGCAGCCCCGGTCCTGTGGTGCACATGTGGTCTGCTGGAGTTCCCACTGATGAAAAAACGGAAAAAGAAAACACACAATGTTGGGCAAATTAAATCACAACAAGAATCTGATGATACATACATAACATACATACATAACACATAGAGCCAGACTGAAATAGGAACATTTTTACACGTAATTTGGGGATGTAAACTGGTATAGAAAGTATTGGAACACATGAGTAAATTTGCATGGCGGTACCTGTATCGCCAAAACTATGTCTGTTAGGGGACCAATCAGAAGTGCCAAACAAATATATAAAATACAACATGAGCAGGCGGTTTTAAAGGTCCGAGTGGTCACAGACGCTCAATCCTCAGATTATTGAAGTCATGACGTAACGCGACGTAAGTACAGCTGGAATTTATGTCAGAGTCATATTGTAAACACATGTTGGCTAATGGCTTGGGGAAAATTTTAAGAGGGCATGGAACTGTATTTTTCATATGTAGGACCTCTGGGACTCTCTGGCATTCAATGTTTATTTTGGTTGTTTCAAAGATGTTTAAATTGTTGGACTGCAACCAAATTACTAGATAATTGTTAAGAATTAATACATATTTCCATCCATGATAGATGATCCATGATAGTAATGAGCACAAACCAGAAACCTCCTAAAAAGTACTTGTGGTATTTTTCAATCCACTCTTAAGGCTTACCTTGTGCTAACTGTGCTTGCACAGTAGCCCCAGCTGCAGTCAAAATGGCTTTGGACACACCTGTAAAGTTTGTGAAAGCACAGTTACTGTAGGATCTAACCTGGTACAGTATGTATATATTCAAGTCAACCAAAACCTTTATATAATTCATCAATCATACCAGATGGGTTTCTTGAGAAGTCAGTTGTGTTGATGATGGCATCAGTGGTCTCATGAATGATGTTATCAAAGACCAGCTGAAGCTTGACTTCACCCAGCATGGCTGTGACCTCATCGTTGGTTAATGAGACATGGCGGTAAAATGAAGCTAAAGTTATGGCAATAAAAAAGAAAGTATAATTATGGTTAATATTTTCAATTGAATCTGCATTAATATTTTTATATATACATCGAATTAAATGATGACACAATCAAAGAAAATTAACCAAATATGATTAGCTAGATTTAGCTTCATGTTTTGGTTTTACACACGTACATTTTTTGTATGACAAAATAACTACTCTAATTATTCTGACTTCCAAAGTCCAACATCTAACAAGTTAAGACCCAGTTATATTTCTGCCATGGATGTATTTTATATTTATTGCCTAATCAATTCAATCCAATGAGAATACTCGCCTGACGATACAGCAAAAAGGTTTTCTAGCTTCTGGGTTTACTTCTTTGTAGGAGTGTTTCTTCCACTATTCACACTAACCTTGGTCTGGGTTAGCATCGTTTGTGAATCCTCTGAGATGCAAAGTTCCCTGGGCAGACTGGAAAGCCTGTAGTAACAAAATGAAAGATTGAATTCCAGTTCCACATGCAAAACAAACAAAAAGTGTTCTGGTGGTTCTTTGCATCTAGTTAATAACTCCAACACTAATTATTTGTGACATGGCAGTTGCAGTTATTTTAACATAGCATTACATTACATACTGGTCTGATTCTGCAGTTTGTATTCAGAAAAATAAAATGAATTACAACAGTTCTTGGTAGATATAATATTAAAATTAATAAAAGGTTACAAAGAGCATAGCCTACAAACAATGAACCTGGACACCCTCTTTAAGATACTCCTTTTTTTGTTAAATGCTACTGTGTTTTCTTTACCTTACTAGAGTCTTTGTCATTGGGGTGGATGACAATACGGACCAGGAAAGATGGTCTGCCAGCTCGGTTCTGTTCAAATGCACGGACCTCCTCTAGCATAACCTTCGATACCACGCTGTGAGGAAAACGGAGGACAGAACCGGTCCCAAGCACAGGTAGAGCAACTGATCTAAAGCCTCTGATAGCACAGGAAGCCAGCATTTTTTTGATGCCCTGTCTCAGAACCTGCAAGATTCAATGATTACCATGATTAGTACACCTCTTACTTTTTAAGAGAGTAGGAAAAACACATTTCACAGCACAGAAAAACATTTCACCTGGACTGCAGTTCCCTGTTGGTTGTTATCCCAGGGAATGAGGTTGAGGAAGAACACTCCATTAGACTGTAACGTAGGCAAACCGTCCACCAGGACTATGTCACCAGGTAGGGTTGCTCCTCCTGCTTGGTGATGAAACTTTGCAGTCAGCTGAGGTCCAACCACACTGGACAAAGCGTGTCCAACACGGGTAGAAAGAGGATCATGGCCAACCATAGGAGATGCCAGGCCGTCCACCTTGGGAGAACACAACAGTCTAACTTCATCCAAGTTCACACTAAAATGTTTATCCTGAAAGTAGATTCTGTTGCAACTGGACTCTGGTACCCAGCAACTATGGCAAACTATAGCCTCTATAGCCTGTAAAACTTCCTGTATCAAGTAGCAAAATTTAAATTATGCCACTTTAACTTTGCAGCAAAGTTTCTTACCTGCTGGGCCTCAAGGGTTCCCTGAATGATCTCTACAAGGACACCATCTCTAGGAGCCCCAGCAGAGGCTCTTCTTTCAGTGTCTTGGGCAGGAGCCTCTGCCTGGAACCCCAAATCAGTTGGAAAGTTTCCTGTAGTGATCCCTTGGAGAAGCCGATCACATGCTTCCTGCATGGCCCTTACCACCTCCCCTCTGTTATCAATCAGGATGATTCTGCTCAGACTTCGACCTCCCTGACTGGCAAACTCCTTAACAGCAGTCACAATAGCCTCAGAACATACAGTGACAGGAACACCAAACAAACCTGAGCTGATACAAGGAATGGCAATGGATTTGAGCTCCATGTTTTCTGCTAAATTCAGAGCAGACTGGACAGTTTTTTCCAATAACATCCTTTCTCTACCACCTGATTTTCCACCTACAGGCCCAACAGCATGCAGCAGTTTCTTACAGTTTAAGTTTCCCCCTGAGGTCACTACCACTTCACCTACAGGGATTTTTCCAGTTTGCCTTACTAGAGCATTGCTCTCCTTCTGTACGTCAGGACCACCTGCTTTACTCAGTGCAGCAGCAACACCTCCACCATGCATCAGATCCTCATTGGCAGCATTGACCAGGGCATCAGCATCCTGTTTGGTAATGTCACCCTGAGACACAAACACCTGGAGCCCACCACGAAGGCTGTAGTTAGCAACTGTTATCACTCCTCCGCCCAGTCTTTCACCAGATGCCAAATTCTGACTAGTAGCATGAGGTTGTTCTTGAAGCCATATGAGACACCTGTGAGACTGAGCAACGCGTAAAATGTTCTCTCTTCCAGAGGGACTTACGAAGTACCTTACTGCCCCGGGCCGGTCAATGGTGATTCTGTCCTTAACAAGAGAGTCCAGAAATGGACCCAGCCTGTTCCTGACTGCAGTCACATTACTAGATGGACCTTCTAGCAACACCATGGGGCCAGAGGAAGATGTTGAAGGACGGAAGGTGACCCCTGAACAGTCAAACTTATGCAGCTGCATAAGTTCTGGTAAGAGTTGTACTAACTCTGGGAAAGGAAGACTGACTTTGCCTTCTACGCATGACTGATCCAAAATAAACTGTGTGACGGCTTCACTCAGCTCTTCAACTTCTTTGGTGTGGCCCAGTAAGCACACCATGCCGTCTGAGCCAAACACAACCTGAGCCCTATATTGCCCTTGATTCATCTCATTTCTCTTGAACTTGAGCTTTTCTTGAAGCTCCTGTGGCACAACAAAGCAGTTAGGAACAGCAATCTTGACCTCTTTGAATTTTTGTTTCAATTTTTTTTCTGTGTCATCCAATTTATCAGCAGAGAGGCTGAATAAACGTAACTCTGTGTCTCGTAACTCTACCTCCACCTTTTCATCAACCCCTAAAAAGTTACTCAGCACTGCTGGACCTCCGTAAGCCTTCCTTAGGAAAGCCAAAAAATGTGGGCTCATGTCCGATACTTTCCTTTCAAATACCAAATTCTCCTTACGCAAGATCCAATCTCTAGCCTTTAGAATGTCCTCCACAGGGCCCTCCAAAGTTAACTGACCTGCATCTCTCTGCGTGACCTTCACTCCTGGAAAATCTCGTCCCAAACTGTGCTCAATCTCTTTCCAGAGGAGACGGAGCTTGGCTTCGCCTAGTCTACAAGTTCTGGTTTGCTTCTGACTTAAACGTGACCCTCGTTTTGTACTCTTATGCAAGTCCATTACATCCATCACCCTGGCCTTCACCTGAGAACATTTCCCAACAACAACTGCCATGCCAACTTCGCTGTACACCTTCACTTCATCTGTAGTCTGACAAGAGCTGCAGGACTGAAGCACAGCTTTAACCTTGTGAGGATCCACCTCATAGTGGCACTGGTAGCCTTCAAAAAGTTTGTCTACCGCGGCTTTCCAATTTGGAACTTCATCGACAGCACCAGTTTGAGCTAAACTCTTGACTAAAATCCTCCCCTCCTCTTGGTAAATCTTGGCAGAGCAGGCCAAAGAGGCGAGTCCTCTCTCTAGTTCTTCCTCAGCCTTGGGACATTCCTTGAAGTAACGAAGGAGGTAAGGATCAAGTTGTGGTTCATATTCTTCGCCACTGGTTAGTGGGCTTGAAGCAGGAGTGGACTGCTGTCTCTGTAGTTAGAAAAATATCCATTACATCAATTTTAAATTTTCATATGACAACAGTTTTAAAGAGTTAGTGTTTCAGACCTACAGAATTTGCAGATTGGTTGATTGTAGATGTACATTTTAAGTGTGATTAATAATCAAAATGACAGTTTTCAGAACCAGCTGAAAAAAAGACTTTCCACACTGACCTGTGATGAAGTCAAGTCCGGTTTTGGACTAATCGATTTGCTTGTAGGTTCTGGGCTGTCTCGCACGGTCAGCACCAGAGGACCACCTGCAAGCTCCAACGCATGTTCAGATCTCTGCAGGACTCTTTGCTGAGCTGAGACATAAATGGGGACATTGTATATGTATGAGGTGTTTTGTCAACTCTCTCACTGCATCTGCATTTGTTAAACTAAAATAAAGTGTGTACAATGTGTTGAATCCAGAATTGTTAAACAAACAAAAAAAAACACCTACAATTCAGTGGCGGCTGGCCAACAAAAATAAAACAATAATAAATATAATAATAATAATAATAATAATAAATCATTCATATTTTCAATATTTGTGTGTTTAAATAATGGATTACATCCATTAATATGTGCAAAATATGATAGAAAATCCACTGGAATTCCACCTAGAATATTTTTCCCCAGCCGCCACTGCTACAACTCCCTTTTATTTTCCCTGTCTTAGTATCACTTCATGTTTTCTCCTGGTCATACATGGCCCACAAACAGTGGCGCTATGCCCCACCAATGGGGCCTGCCCCACAGTTTGAGAACTCAATGTGAAAGTGAAACTAAGATGTCATGCATGTTAAATGTACAGATTGGTTTAACACGCGGTCGATACACAGTTTGAGCAGCAGTAACATCGGCAGTTAAACAGTTTGGCTGTGGATTGGTCATCAGGTTTTTCATAAAAGATAACATGAAGATGAACCGGGGTAACCCTGTGCAGACATACTTTCACTTTCACCACTAAACGACATATTTCAAGGGAGGGGAAGTTAAGAACAAGGACACAAGTAAACAAACGCACATTTAAAAATCACTTCTCTTACCGTCTCGGTCTTTGAATGCAATCCTGTAAACTTGATCGTTTATTTCTGTGAGTGAGCCGCAGTCTCCTCCTCCCGATTTGCGTTGAACATGGAAGTATTTCTCTATCCTCTTCTTCTGCTCTTCATTCAAGCCGGGACACTCGAAGAAAACGGGGTACTCCATCATGCAAACATTAGGCAGCGTAGGCCTGAACAGGTAAGAGCGAACTGACGCTCCTGCGGCAAGTTCAGGACAGACAGGTGCGCTGTCAACATTCAACAACACGACTGACGTACAGGAAACACAAGGGGGGCGGACCAATAGTCACAGCATACCTCCTGTGTCCTTTCCTAAACACTTTTCTATGACCTTGATGGAAAACGTCATGAGGAAAGATAGCTGCACTTATAGGCTACATAATTATGAAACAGCGTCTGGGTCTATGGTGAAACTACAATATTCAAAAGATGGACTACAAAAGGCGCATCATCGATACTTCTCCTAGTGGACAACCCCGGTAAAACAACAACACTTATTATAATAATATATTTATGATAATATAATAACATTTATATATAATAAAAACGTATTATATAGACTTATTATAGAGAGGATTATACAACAAGTTCTTCCGACCAAGCGATCTGATTGGTCAACTAGACATTTGTGCATGAAAATATAAAACACCCAGAAGTCAGATTTAATAAAGTAAGAAATCTGAATTTCAAATTTCAACGTTCTTTATTAAATATTTGCACAGCAGATAAAATGCACATTACATGAAATGCAGTGTGTGAAAACAATGCAATCCATTTTGCATCCTTTTGCATTTGAACCATTTTTGGACACATGCTGGCAGGACTAGAAACTATGAACAACTGAGCGCTGCACAGTCTGTAGAGAGGTTAACGTCATGATGTATTCAGCGTCAGAGAAAATCAACTGACATAAAACTACTTCAACATTATACTTTTACCATTTTATAACCATCACCAGCATCTTAAATGAATAAATTCAAACATGTTGTAAGTATAAGAAGCGAAACAGTATAGATTTATGCTCCATCATAAACATACATGATGATACAATTAGAGATTAATGAGATCCACCATTTAGGAGAAGTTTAGTGTAGCCACTTTCAATCAATGAAAATCTGTTTGTCTCTCCCACATTCAGGTTGAGATTCTTGACATTTGAAATATAAGGTGGTTATGGTGTTTTAAAACTTAATGTAGCGCAGATGAAATTGAACTTTTCAGTATCAACTTGTGTGACCCACTGATGTTCTCCTCCTCTCTTCATGGCTGCAGCCCCGTCACACCACTCAGTCTTTTGTTCTGGGTCCCAGTTGTCATAGCAGACCAGCTGGTCATTGACCCAGAACCACAAATCCAGAATGCAGGAGAAGCGCAGTCCCAACCAGACATAGGGAGTGTCAGCGTTCTTGGCTCTCTTTTGGACCCATCTCTGCTGCTGTGGGTTAGTGATAGACACCAGACCATGGTGGTGGTCACTGCAGTAATCCACGGCCTCCTCCCAGGTCTTATTCTCTTTGATCAGGATCACTTCATCTGTCATCAAAATGAAGACACACACAGGATCAATTCTGTGTTTTAAAATAAATATATTCAGCACAGGCAGAAATTCAACAAAAATACATAAATCATATAATAATCACATAAATCACACTGTCAGTTCAGCTGGATCTTGTAAAACTCACCGTCGTAGCAGAAGAAAGGTTTTCTTTCATTACAATCAGCAGAGCTCCATCTTCCAGAACTTTTTAACAAAGCACACTTCTTGCCTTTAACTTTACGATCCCAGTTTCTAAAAGAGGAATTGCTCCCATCTGACCACCTCCAGGTGTCTCTGAACAGGCCAATCCAGAACCTTTTCTCAGGTGTATCCGAGACATCTACCTCATTTAACTGAGTGAGTCCACTGATCAGGTCAGTGTGATTGTCTCTGCAGTACTCCTGAGCCTGTGACCAGTTCATCTTTTCATTAATCACACAGTCATTGGGTTGCTTCTTTTCTGTGAAGTAAACAGAAAAAAAAAAACTTTCATCATCATATACATCTTGAGAAAATACACATCTTATGAAGTCATGTACACTCAAAAAAAAAAAAAAAATTGTCCAAAATGCAGGACTTATGTATGATAACATCAATAACATAGAAAATGTCCATCCATTTGAATTACAAAGTTTTAAATATAAATTAAATAATAAACTTCATGTGAAGCAAGTAATAAGATTTATGTAATAGTACTAATAAACTCAATGTGCTTCCACTACACAGTAGTGTAGTAGTAACCAGGTTTATGCATTCAATATTAGTAAAGACAATTTGTTTGCCCAAACCCAACAGAGAAATTGAATGCAGTCATTTTGAGTTTATTAGTACTATTACATAAACCTTATTACTTGTCTCATATTAAGTTTGTTAGTTAATTTATATGAAAACAATGTCATTCAAATGGATGGACATTTTCTATGAAATTAAAGTGCCCGAAATATCTTTTTGAGTGCTGTCTCCTAAAATACTGTTTATTAATTATTAATTAGAGGTGAAATGTAATCATTTCTCTGGATTTAATTACAGCTCAGACATTGACAGAATATTGGCAAAATATGGTGGATGGCTCAATTACATGAATAGTATTATGTGATTCAGTTACAAGTTGGATTATTAGCTACATATTCTCACCATCATAGCAGATGAATTCATGTGGTTTATGACAACGATCATCGAACCATGAATTATTACTATTTATGAACACACAGTTCTCAGGATCCTTCTGATCATTTGGTTCTCCTGTATCCCACTTTCTCTCACTGTCATTGTACTCCAGCCCTGGCAGAGACCAGTGCCACATCCTGTTCTCTTTTCCTGGGTTCCTGTACAGTCCGGTCCAGGCTTCAACTCGTGTCTCTGTAGAGTTAAGAAGTCTCTTCATGTCTGTCATGTCATACACTGTGGCCAGGTCTGTATATTTTTCCTTGCAGTACTTCTGGGCTTCTTCCCAGGTCTTGTTCTTATCAATAAAGTGGTATTCATAGAGTTGACACATGAAGAAGCAACACTGACCTAAAAACAGAAAAAATATTGAATGAATCCAGATGAACTCGTAGTGATTTTAGATGAAAACAGACAGCAGTAGCACTGCTGTAGAAGTGGTAGGATGATCCACTTACCCATCAGGATGAGCACAAACAGACTCCACTGCATCTTTGCTCTGTTTGATGAAACTGATGTCTTAGTGTGCAGTGGACCAAACACAATGGTTTTAACAGCTTGTCTCTGTTGGATGACACACTTCAACATTTGATGTTTGTCAAGGTAAAAAAACAAACTAAACGCATCACTTCATCCAGTATAAGTTTAGTCCACTGATGAAGATGAATATAGAGTGGCAGGAAATATGCAAACCATAATCAAAGCAGAACTAGCTGTGAACATTCATGAATGTGTGTTTCATCCTGTGGCCTTCATCATGAAACACATTACAAACAACATTTAAAGGAATGAAGCTGAGAAAGATTCAAAAACCAAAAAAGAAATATATATTAAAGACAACCAATCATATTCATGCAAACACATACCAGCCGATGTGGTACCAACAAGGATGGGTTGGGTTTCTGGTCATGTGGCTTCAGGACAACTGTTGATCCAAAACAGCAGAGAGGTAAGTGCTGTGTCCAATAAGGGACGTGACTTAAATTCCAGAGAAGAGTTCTTAACCCAGAATGTGTCTATACGATGCTCCACATTTAACATTTTCAAAATTATTATGAGATGCAATAAATACAGAGGAGCAAGATACAATGTAAAAATAAATCCACACTAAAGAAATACTTTGTTAAAAAACCTGACAAAACCACATGAATGATATTTAGGAACCTAATTCAGCTGAGAAGTCCTCATTCATAGAAGATTAACTCTATTGATCCCTCGTATTTTACACATATAATCCCAAAATAAAATCACACACACACACACACACACACACACAGACATAACAAGGGACATGCAAATATTAGACATGCAAATGTGGAGAGATGGTGGAGTGATGGGAAGCCATCAAGGGAGTGCCAAGAAGGTGAACTGGCACCTCTCCAGCTACCAGTCCACACTCTATACCGTGGTCTGTGCTGGACTTGATCCAGCAACCCTCCTGTTCCCCAAGACAAGTCCCCATGCTCTGAGCTACTGCAGCCCAAGTTACCCAACAAATTCTGATTTATGGGGAATAAAGTCATATTTTGGTAAAGTTACCTTGAAGAGGTTTACATGTCACCTTTTTTATTGGGACTTCTGAATTCTGACATGCTTCAACAACCCTGTGTCTGACGTTTTTCTCTTAGAGAGTGAAACAGAAAAAAACTGTGACTCCACTCTGAATACCTCTGAGTAACACCAAAACTTTCTTTAAGTGGGATTATCAAAAGGCAAAACAAGTGCTGAGCTACTGCTAAGCCACAATCATAGTCACCTATTCCAAAATATTACAAATGCAATTAACTTATTGTGTCACTGTAAACATGAATTGTACATCACTCTGTAAATATTCTTTTAATTACTTAAAAAATAGTTATATGAACTTAAATCATTGCATGCTAACCAATCAAACCTCTAAAAGTTTTTTTAGACAATGAAAGTTAGTGATGAGTAAAATACAGATCAAAAAAGTTCAACAACAACCAGAGAATAAATGTTTCTGTGGAGAAGCAACGTGACAACATGAAATCTGACACAAGAGTTCAAACTTACATCTGATGATTTCTTGTGTCTTCTCTTCACTCTGATGTTTCTCCTTCGTGTGCTCGTGCAGACTGCTCTCAGTTGAATATTATACAGTGATCTCTTGAAGCCACCTTGATGTCAGCATTTGAATATTGAAATGAATAAAGGAACATTTACATGACACAAAGGAAAAGCAGAAAAATAAAACAATGGACTGTTGTCTGTCCAACCAGCAAAAAGAGGAAATATCATTCATTGACACTCATTGAGGAAGTACATTTCATTTTGATGGGTGACCAGAGGGTCCTCATGTTTGTCACTGATTTAAATCAACTCCTCTGTTCTGGGCGGATTGCGCTCTTCCTACAGTGTTGTCTGTCTGCTTAAATATAAAACAGAAGGATGATCATCTAAAAGTGGACCTTTGTTTGTTGATTAATTGAACTGAGCATCCTTTAGGAACACACACAGCCTGGTTTGAAGATCACCTTCAGCCCCCATCATGATTGATTGAGATATTTGACCTGACGGTGGTGCTACATGACCACCAAAATCAGTCAGGTTTATTCTCTTGGGATCATGAAGTTCTGTGCAATGATTTATGATAATCCATTTCATGATTGTTGATATTTCAATCTGGATCCTGTAAGGGGCATTTAGACAGAAGGTCAAAGTTCAAGTCTGTGAAAAACATGGCTGAAAGGAGGAGTTGTTTTTTTCCTGTTACATCAATGGATCCTGTCTATGATAGACATATTCGGCTTTTGTATTTCAATATTTAAATCTGACATTTCCAGTCGAGGCACGGAAGCTAGACGTGTTATCTGTCTTCTGTCTAGTAAGAAATATCAGCTGGCTGCTCTGTCTTGTGTTGCTGACCTTGCTTGATGTTTGGCTGTTAGCAAAGTTGTCGGCTCGCTAGTTTTTGAAGTATAAGTATTATTGCTTTCACATATTTGTGGATTTTTCTGAATGACACATTTGTGTCTACTCGTTGGACAGTCAACAGGGAAGTGTTGGGGTGTTTTTTCCCCTGTTACGTCAATGGACCCTTTCTATGATAGACATCTTTGGCTTGTGTATTTCAATATTCAAATCTGACATGACATACAAGAGAGCACGTACCTGGTCAGTGTTTCAGAGTCTTCATCAGCACAGAAGGAGAGACACCGGAGCAAAGCTGAGGAGAGAAGGACTCCGAAGATGTAAGTTATGATTCTGTGTATTTCTGACATATTGTTCATAGCGTGTTCAGAGGGTGGACACTATAACAGGAACACCTGACATTATAATACAGACAAATATGATAATACTTACTAGTTTTGTGAGTCTAGTGGACTTTTCTTGCCCTCTCAGGTTCAGAGTTTCTCCTCTGCAGACTTGTGCACGCTGTTGTATTGTCGAATATGTGCTAGTCTAATAACAAGATTTAGCACAGGCATGTCCAAAGTCTGGCCTAGGGGCCTATCATTGCCCGTGGTCAGATTTCATGCACCCCAAAGCTTCATTTCTATAATGTATTATTTATGGCCTGCAAATTTGGCTTTTTTGGTTGACATAACGAAGCATTTGAATGCACTAAACGTTCCAAGGACATAACTGTTGGTGTTATGTAGCTGGAGATGTGACACAAAATATTACTTCCTGAATGATCTTGTGAAAGACAAGAGCAAGAGTGATGAGTTTTAAACTTAAATGTTAACAGACTTTGCATTACTCATAATAAGTCATGTTTAGAATGAACATGAGGCTCAGATTTGTATCAACTTCATGCAAGTTTAATGTGTTAAATCAATTTATTCTATGCGATCTGACTTCAGATATGAAAGAAAAGCAGAAGATGAAGAAGATTTGTTCACACCTGATTGGCTTAGATTTGGTGTTGACGTTGCCATTTAAAAAAATGATTGATGAATGCAGAGCAGTGCATTTGTATGTAACTTTTATTGTTTATTATTCAAACGTTAGTATTGGCCCCTGGGCATCTTCACATTGTCAAATCTGGCCCTCTTTAAAAGATGTTTGGACACGCCCAATTTAGGGTAATAAAAGGCATGCAGTTCATTTTATATTTGTGGATATGTGTTGACATTAGTTCAGACATTTAGTTAGCTTCGGTAGGGAATCTGCCGTAGCACCCGGGCACGACGGACCCCCCCTCAGAACCCTATGGAGAGTAGGAAAGAGAGGGGAAATAGGTGAAAGAAATGAGGTGTGCGGAATACGAGAGTGAAGGGAACCTGAGGGTTAGGAGGGTATTTATAGGACTGTCGGAAGTGGCGCGGTTTAGGTGTGGTTAAGGTGAAGCCATAACTTCACTGTGTCCTGATGCTTAATGTGTTTGATAGTGATACTGCTGTATATTGTAAGAAAAGAACAGAAGTATGATGAAACCAGCAAAATCAGGAGATTCAAAGTGTCCAGGCAGAATATATTAAGGTTAATCGTACAGGTGTTTTTTAGTTATCGGCGCAGCACGATGCACGATGTTATTTGCATTTTACTCAAATAAGACCTCTTCATGGGCTGAAGGATTTCACACTGTGAAGCACTGTTTGTGCTGGTTGGAACATAATTTGCATTTTGGTCTCAATTCTGCTCCTGATTCAACTCAAACTTTAATTTGAATTTTGTCAGTCCAACCTCAGCGGACAACTGACTGACGTAGCTCATCTGAGCCTTCAACCATGAAAGCTGGTCCTTGTGTTCACTCACTCTGTCCCTTCTTACAGCGAGTCAACAAGTAAATCTCCTCTGTGGATGAAACAAGCTGTTAAAACCATTGTGTTTGGTCCACTGCACACTAAGACATCAGTTTCATCAAACAGAGCAAAGATGCAGTGGAGTCTGTTTGTGCTCACCCTGATGGGTAAGTGGATCATCCTACCACTTCTACAGCAGTGCTACTGCTGTCTGTTTTCATCTAAAATCACTACGAGTTCATCTGGATTCATTCAATATTTTTTCTGTTTTTAGGTCAGTGTTGCTTCTTCATGTGTCAACTCTATGAATACCACTTTATTGATAAGAACAAGACCTGGAAAGAAGCCCAGATCTACTGCAAGAAAAAATATACAGACCTGGCCACAGTGTATAACATGACAGACATGAAGAGACTTCTTAACTCTACAGAGACACGAGTTGAAGCCTGGACCGGACTGTACAACAACACAGGAAAAGAGAACAGGATGTGGCACTGGTCTCTGCCAGGGCTGGAGTACAATGACAGTGAGGCACAGTGGAATGATGGTGAACCAAATGATGTGGTGTATCCTGAGAACTGTGTGTCCATAAATAATAAGAAGTGTTGGATCGACGATCGTTGTCATAAACAACTTGAATTCATCTGCTATGATGGTGAGAATATGTAGCTAATAATCCAACTTGTAACTGAATCACATAATACTATTCATGTAATTGAGCCATCCACCATATTTTGCCAATATTCTGTCAATGTCTGAGCTGTAATTAAATCCAGAGAAATGATTACATTTCACCTCTAATTAATAATAAATAAACAGTATTTTAGGAGACTACATGACTTCATGAGATGTGTATCTTCTCAAGATGTATATGATGATGAAAGTTTTTTTTTTCTGTTTACTTCACAGAAAAGAAGCAACCCAATGACACATACTGTGTGATTAATGAAAAGATGACCTGGTCACAGGCTCAGAAGTACTGCAGAGAACATCACACTGACCTGATCAGTGGACTCACTCAGTTAAAAGAGGTAAATGTCCCAAACCAAGAGAATACATACTTCTGGATCGGCCTGTTCAGAGACACCTGGAGGTGGTCAGATGGGAGCAATTCCTCTTTTAGAAACTGGGATCGTAAAGTTAAAGACAAGAAGTGTGCTTTGTTAAAAAGTTCTGGAAGATGGAGCTCTGCTGATTGTGATGAAACAAAACCTTTCTTCTGCTACGACGGTGAGTTTTACAAGATCCAGCTGAACTGACAGTGTGATTTATGTGATTATTATATGATTTATGTATTTTTGTTGAATTTCTGTCTGTGCTGAATATATTTATTTTAAAACACAAAATTGTGTTATGACACTGAAAGCTCTTGAACACCAACAAGACTGCTTTATTGATCCTGCGTGTGTCTTCATTTTCTCATGACAGATGAAGTGATCCTGATCAAAGAGAATAAGACCTGGGAGGAGGCCTTGTATTACTGCAGAGATCACTACCGTCAATTGGTGTCTATCACTAACCCACAGCAGCAGAGATGGGTCCAAAAGAGAGCCAAGAACGCCGACACTCCCTATGTCTGGTTGGGACTGCGCTACACCTGTGCTCTGGACTTCTGGTTCTGGGTCAATGAACAGCTGGTCTCCTATGACAACTGGGACCCAGAAGGAAGGACTGAGTGGTGTTATGACTCTGCAGCCATGGAGAGAGGAGGAGAACATAAGTGGGTCAAAAAAACTCACACCGAAATGTTTAATTTCATCTGTGCTGTGTAGTGTGTTTTAAAACCATAACCACCTTATATTTCTGCTGTCATTTTCTGACACTGCAACAAACCTATCAGCACTAACTGTGTACAGTCTGTACTGTCTTTCAAATGTCAAGAATCTCAACCTGAATGTGGGAGAGACAAACAGATTTTCATTGATTGAAAGTGGCTACACTAAACTTCTCCTAAATGGTGGATCTCATTAATCTCTAATTGTATCATCATGTATGTTTATGATGGAGCATAAATCTATACTGTTTTGCTTCTTCTACTTACAACATGTTTGAATTTATTCATTTAAGATGCTGGTGATGGTTATAAAATGGTAAAAGTATAATGTTGAAGTAGTTTTATGTCAGTTGATTTTCTCTGACGCTGAATACATCATGACGTTAACCTCTCTACAGACTGTGCAGCGCTCAGTTGTTCATAGTTTCTAATCCTGCCAGCATGTGTCCAAAAATGGTTCAAATGCAAAAGGATGCTAAATGGATTTCATTGTTTTCGCACACTGCATTTCATGTAATGTGCATTTTATCTGCTGTGCAAATATTTAATAAAGAACGTTGACATTTGAAATTCAGATTTGTTCCTTTATTAAATCTGACTTCTGGGTGTTTTATATTTCATGCACAAATGTCTAGTTGACCAATCAGATCGCTTGGTCGGAAGAACTTGTTGTATAATCCTCTCTATAATAAGTCTATATAATACGTTTTTATTATATATAAATGTTATTATATTATTATAAATATATGATTATAATAAGTGTTGTTGTTTTACCGGGGCCGTCCACTAGGAGAAGTATCGATGATGCGCCTTTTGTAGTCCATCTTTTGAATATTGTAGTTTCACCATAGACCCAGACGCTGTTTCATAATTATGTAGCCTATAAGTGCAGCTATCTTTCCTCATGACGTTTTCCATCAAGGTCATAGAAAAGTGTTTAGGAAAGGACACAGGAGGTATGCTGTGACTATTGGTCCGCCCCCCTTGTGTTTCCTGTACGTCAGTCGTGTTGTTGAATGTTGACAGCGCACCTGTCTGTCCTGAACTTGCCGCAGGAGCGTCAGTTCGCTCTTACCTGTTCAGGCCTACGCTGCCTAATGTTTGCATGATGGAGTACCCCGTTTTCTTCGAGTGTCCCGGCTTGAATGAAGAGCAGAAGAAGAGGATAGAGAAATACTTCCATATTCAACGCAAATCGGGAGGAGGAGACTGCGGCTCACTCACAGAAATAAACGATCAAGTTTACAGGATTAAATTCAAAGACCGAGACGGTAAGGGAAGTGATTTTTAAATGTGCGTTTGTTTACTTGTGTCCTTGTTCTTAACTTCCCCTCCCTTGAAATATGTCGTTTAGTGGTGAAAGTGAAAGTATGTCTGCACAGGGTTACCCCGGTTCATCTTCATGTTATCTTTTATGAAAAACCTGATGACCAATCCACAGCCAAACTGTTTAACTGCCGATGTTACTGCTGCTCAAACTGTGTATCGACCGCGTGTTAAACCAATCTGTACATTTAACATGCATGACATCTTAGTTTCACTTTCACATTGAGTTCTCAAACTGTGGGGCAGGCCCCATTGGTGGGGCATAGCGCCACTGTTTGTGGGCCATGTATGACCAGGAGAAAACATGAAGTGATACTAAGACAGGGAAAATAAAAGGGAGTTGTAGCAGTGGCGGCTGGTGAAAAATATTCTAGGTGGAATTCCAGTGGATTTTCTATCATATTTTGCACATATTAATGGATGTAATCCATTATTTAAACACACAAATATTGAAAATATGAATGATTTAATATTATTATTATTATTATATTTATTATTATTTTATTTTTGTTCGCCAGCCGCCACTGAATTGTTGGTGTTTTTTTTGTCTGTTTAACACATTGTACACACTTTATTTTAGTTTAACAAATGCAGATGCAGTGAGAGAGTTGACAAAACCCCTCATATATTTACAATGTCCCCATTTATGTCTCAGCTCAGCAAAGAGTCCTGCAGAGATCTGAACATGCGTTGGAGCTTGCAGGTGGTCCTCTGGTGCTGACCGTGCGAGACAGCCCAGAACCTACAAGCAAATCGATTAGTCCAAAACCGCACTTGACTTCATCACAGGTCAGTGTGGAAAGTCTTTTTTTCAGCTGGTTCTGAAAACTGTCATTTTGATTATTAATTGCACTTAAAATGTACATCTACAATCAACCAATCTGCAAATTCTGTAGGTCTGAAACACTAACTCTTTAAAACTGTTGTCATATGAAAATTTAAAATTGATGTAATGGATATTTTTATAACTACAGAGACAGCAGTCCACTCTTGCTTCAAGCCCACTAACGAGTGGCGAAGAATATGAACCACAACTTGATCCTTACCTCCTTCGTTACTTCAAGGAATGTCCCAAGGCTGAGGAAGAACTAGAGAGAGGACTCGCCTCTTTGACCTGCTCTGCCAAGATTTACCAAGAGGAGGGGAGGATTTTAGTCAAGAGTTTAGCTCAAACTGGTGCTGTCGATGAAGTTCGAAATTGGAAAGCCGGGGTAGACAAACTTTTTGAAGGCTACCAGTGCCACTATGAGGTGGATCCTCACAAAGTTAAAGCTGTGCTTCAGTCCTGCAGCTCTTGTCAGGCTACAGATGAAGTGAAGGTGTACAGCGAAGTTGGCACGGCTGTTGTTGTTGGGACATGTTCTCAGGTGAAGGCCAGGGTGATGGATGTAATGGACTTGTATGAGAGTATGAAACGAGCGTCACGTTTAAGTCAGAAGCAAACCAGAACTTGTAGACTAGGCGAAGCCAAGCTCCGTCTCCTCTGGAAAGAGATTGAGCACAGTTTGGGACGAGATTTTCCAGGAGTGAAGGTCACGCAGAGAGATGCAGGTCAGTTAACTTTGGAGGGCCCTGTGGAGGACATTCTAAAGGCTAGAGATTGGATCTTGCGTAAGGAGAATTTGGTATTTGAAAGGAAAGTATCGGACATGAGCCCACATTTTTTGGCTTTCCTAAGGAAGGCTTACGGAGGTCCAGCAGTGCTGAGTAACTTTTTAGGGGTTGATGAAAAGGTGGAGGTAGAGTTACGAGACACAGAGTTACGTTTCTTCAGCCTCTCTGCTGATAAATTGGATGACACAGAAAAAAAATTGAAACAAAAATTCAAGGAGGTCAAGATTGCTGTTCCTAACTGCTTTGTTGTGCCACAGGAGCTTCAAGAAAAGCTCAAGTTCAAGACAAATGAGATGAATCAAGGGCAATATAGGGCTCAGGTTGTGTTTGGCTCAGACGGCATGGTGTGCTTACTGGGCCACACCAAAGAAGTTGAAGAGCTGAGTGAAGCCGTCACACAGTTTATTTTGGATCAGTCATGCGTAGAAGGCAAAGTCAGTCTTCCTTTCCCAGAGTTAGTACAACTCTTACCAGAACTTATGCAGCTGCATAAGTTTGACTGTTTAGGGGTCACCTTCCGTCCTTCAACATCTTCCTCTGGCCCCATGGTGTTGCTAGAAGGTCCATCTAGTAATGTGACTGCAGTCAGGAACAGGCTGGGTCCATTTCTGGACTCTTTTGTTAAGGACAGAATCACCATTGACCTGCCCGGGGCAGTAAGGTACTTCGTAAGTCCCTCTGGAAGAGAGAACATTTTACGCGTTGCTCAGTCTCACAGGTGTCTCATATGGCTTCAAGAACAACCTCATGCTACTAGTCAGAATTTGGCATCTGGTGAAAGATTGGCCGGAGGAGTGATAACAGTTGCTAACTACAGCCTTCGTGGTGGGCTCCAGGTGTTTGTGTCTCAGGGTGACATTACCAAACAGGATGCTGATGCCCTGGTCAATGCTGCCAATGAGGATCTGATGCATGGTGGAGGTGTTGCTGCTGCACTGAGTAAAGCAGGTGGTCCTGACGTACAGAAGGAGAGCAATGCTCTAGTAAGGCAAACTGGAAAAATCCCTGTAGGTGAAGTGGTAGTGACCTCAGGGGGAAACTTAAACTGTAAGAAACTGCTGCATGCTGTTGGGCCTGTAGGTGGAAAATCAGGTGGTAGAGAAAGGATGTTATTGGAAAAAACTGTCCAGTCTGCTCTGAATTTAGCAGAAAACATGGAGCTCAAATCCATTGCCATTCCTTGTATCAGCTCAGGTTTGTTTGGTGTTCCTGTCACTGTATGTTCTGAGGCTATTGTGACTGCTGTTAAGGAGTTTGCCAGTCAGGGAGGTCGAAGTCTGAGCAGAATCATCCTGATTGATAACAGAGGGGAGGTGGTAAGGGCCATGCAGGAAGCATGTGATCGGCTTCTCCAAGGGATCACTACAGGAAACTTTCCAACTGATTTGGGGTTCCAGGCAGAGGCTCCTGCCCAAGACACTGAAAGAGGAGCCTCTGCTGGGGCTCCTAGAGATGGTGTCCTTGTAGAGATCATTCAGGGAACCCTTGAGGCCCAGCAGGTAAGAAACTTTGCTGCAAAGTTAAAGAGGCGTAATTTAAATTTTGCTACTTGATACAGGAAGTTTTACAGGCTATAGAGGCTATAGTTTGCCATAGTTGCTGGGTACATTTTAGTGTGAACTTAGATGAAGTCAGACTGTTGTGTTCTCCCAAGGTGGACAGCCTGGCATCTCCTATGGTTGGCCATGATCCTCTTTCTACCCGTGTTGGACACGCTTTGTCCAGTGTGGTTGGACCTCAGCTGACTGCAAAGTTTCATCACCAAGCAGGAGGAGCAACCCTACCTGGTGACATAGTCCTGGTGGACGGTTTGCCTACGTTACAGTCTAATGGAGTGTTCTTCCTCAACCTCATTCCCTGGGATAACAACCAACAGGGAACTGCAGTCCAGGTGAAATGTTTTTCTGTGCTGTGAAATGTGTTTTTCCTACTCTCTTAAAAAGTAAGAGGTGTACTAATCATGGTAATCATTGAATCTTGCAGGTTCTGAGACAGGGCATCAAAAAAATGCTGGCTTCCTGTGCTATCAGAGGCTTTAGATCAGTTGCTCTACCTGTGCTTGGGACCGGTTCTGTCCTCCGTTTTCCTCACAGCGTGGTATCGAAGGTTATGCTAGAGGAGGTCCGTGCATTTGAACAGAACCGAGCTGGCAGACCATCTTTCCTGGTCCGTATTGTCATCCACCCCAATGACAAAGACTCTAGCAAGGTAAAGAAAACACAGTAGCATTTAGCAATAAAAGGAGTATCTTAAAGAGTGTGTCCAGGTTCATTGTTTGTAGGCTATGCTCTTTGTAACCTATTATTAATTTTAATATTATATCTACCCAGAACTGTTGTAATTCATTTTATTTTTCTGAATACAAACTGCAGAATCAGACCAGTATGTAATGTAATGCTATGTTAAAATAATTGCAACTGCCATGTCACAAGTGTTGGAGTTATTAACTAGATGCAAAGAACCACCAGAACACTTTTTTTGTTGTTTTGCATGTGGAACTGGAATTCAATCTTTCATTTTGTTACTACAGGCTTTCCAGTCTGCCCAGGGAACTTTGCATCTCAGAGGATTCACAAACGATGCTAACCCAGACCAAGGTTAGTGTGAATAGTGGAAGAAACACTCCTACAAAGAAGTAAACCCAGAAGCTAGAAAACCTTTTTGCTGTATCGTCAGGCGAGTATTCTCATTGGATTGAATTGATTAGGCAATAAATATAAAATACATCCATGGCAGAAATATAACTGGGTCTTAACTTGTTTGATGTTGGACTTTGGAAGTCAGAATAATTAGAGTAGTTATTTTGTCATACAAATAATTTATGTGTGTAAAACCAAAACATGAAGCTAAATCAAGCTAATCATATTTGGTTAATTTTCTTTGATTGTGTCATCATTTGATTCAATGTATATATAAAAATATTAATGCAGATTCAATTGAAAATATTAACCATAATTATACTTTCTTTTTTATTGCCATAACTTTAGCTTCATTTTACCGCCATGTCTCATTAACAAACGATGAGGTCACAGCCATGCTGGGTGAAGTCAAGCTTCAGCTGGTCTTTGATAACATCATTCATGAGACCACTGATGCCATCATCAACACAACTGACTTCTCAAGAAACCCATCTGGTATGATTGATGAATTATATAAAGGTTTTGGTTGACTTGAATATATACATACTGTACCAGGTTAGATCCTACAGTAACTGTGCTTTCACAAACTTTACAGGTGTGTCCAAAGCCATTTTGACTGCAGCTGGGGCTACTGTGCAAGCACAGTTAGCACAAGGTAAGCCTTAAGAGTGGATTGAAAAATACTATAAGTACTTTTTAGGAGGTTTCTGGTTTGTGCTCATTACTATCATGGAACATCTATCATGGATGGAAATATGTATTAATTCTTAACAATTATCTAGTAATTTGGTTGCAGTCCAACAATTTAAACATCTTTGAAACAACGAAAATAAACATTGAATGCCAGAGAGTCCCAGAGGTCCTACATATGAAAAATACAGTCCCATGCCCTCTTAAAATTTTCCCCAAGCCATTAGCCAACATGTGTTTACAATATGACTCTGACATAAATTCCAGCTGTACTTACGTCGCGTTACGTTATGACTTCAATAATCTGAGGATTGAGCGTCTGTGACCACTCGGACCTTTAAAACCGCCTGCTCATGTTTTATTTTATATATTTGTTTGGCACTTCTGATTGGTCCCCTAACAGACATAGTCTTGGCGATACAGGTACCGCCATGCCTAGCAAATTTACTCATGTGTTCCAATACTTTCTATACCAGTTTACATCCCCAAATTACGTGTAAAAATGTTCGTATTTCAGTCTGGCTCTATGTGTTATGTATGTATGTTATGTATGTATCATCAGATTCTTGTTGTGATTTAATTTGCCCAACATTGTGTGTTTTCTTTTTCCGTTTTTTCATCAGTGGGAACTCCAGCAGACCACATGTGCACCACAGGACCGGGGCTGCTTGGCTGCAGGGAAATCATTCATGCCTGTTTCATGAATGATCCTCAAGTGATACAGAAAAAATGCAGAAAGATACTGAAGCAGTGTGAGAGCAAAGGCTACCGCTCAGCGGCCTTCCCAGCTATCAATACTGGTTTGTACTGTGTGTGTTTATGTGTGCTTGTGCATGGTCAACACCAATAATAATAGATAGATAATAGGTAATAGATCCATATATCTATACATTAAGATATAGATTATGCTGCCTTTTTGTAATAGGCCACTAGGTAGTTAATTATCATAGGATATAACCTGATAAAATAATAATTTTGACACATTACGAATAATTGCACTTGAAGGCAGCATAGTGAATAAGAACAAAAGGCCACAATAGTCACTGCAGCAATATAGATGGCAACATTTGTGGCATATCATATCTCATCATATCCCATCAGGTGCAGCTGGTATGGACTCTGTCAAAGCTTGTAAAGCCATGCTGGACGGCATGACCTCAGCTATTACGGACTTGAAACCAAAGTCCCTCTTACTCATCCGCATTGTTATTCTGCAACAACCGGTCTTCCAGGCATTCAGGTCAGATATATATCTTAACTCATGCTGCAACAAATAATAGAAGTGTAAATGAAATGATCATTTCAGCATGGATCGCATTGTTTGACAAAGTCAGAATAGGTTGTTTTAAGCTTCCTGTTCTGTAACATGTTTTGGCAGATCGGAGCTGGAGAACCGCTTTGGACTAACAGCCAGTCGCCGCCTCAGCCTGAGAGGTTTGGTTTTATTTATAAGGCTTGATGATTAAATTTTCGCTGATGATTGAAAATGTTCTTATCTTTTTGCTCTTTTTTTAGAAATAGCTAAACAAATCCTTAAGAAGTGTCAAGACAAGTGTTCAAGGACCTCTACAACTTCAGCACCTCACCACAATACCTTCATCTCCTTAAAGCCACTGCCAGCTGTGATAAGTGTGATTGGCTGTAGTCGTGACACCGTCGCAACCATCAAGAGAGATTTGGAGGGGATACTCCAGAAGCAGCTAGTAGAGAGGGAGGTGGATGTGCTTAGTTTTTCTAGGCTTGATGCCATGGAGCTGGATGCAGTGCAGGCAAAAGTGAAACTCTTAGAAATAAGCATGGAGTACAGAGGACGTCAAAGTTCTGTCGGCACAAACGGCAGCAGAGCAGGAAACACAGCTAGAGGTCAGTCAGGGTCAGGAGGAGATGTGTATGTGCTCAAAGGCCTAAAAGAGGATGTTTTGAGTGTCACTGAGCTTGTAAGCAAAGCAGTCCAAAAAGCACTTTGCGAAGATATTCAAGATGAAGAAGAAGCAATGTTGGCTCTTAATGTCCAGTGGTCAATTCAGGATGTAGATCAAGTCTGGCATGAGCTGACCCTGCATGAAAACTTTTTGCTGGAGGGGGCTCACATGAACAACCAAGTGTCTGTAGACATTACAGCACCAGACCGCACGGTGGTCAAAGTCAATCTGAGGACACAAGAGGCCACAAATTGGCTGACAGGCTTCACGCACAAAGTAAAAAGACACGAGTCTGAAATAGGTATGTCACATTTTCTAGTTTCCACTTACTTCCACTTTACTTTTTTACTTTATTTCATAACATTCATTTTTCTGATATCTACTTTGACCTTAGAGTTGCCAAAACAATGGGAACCTATGCACGAAGAATTCTTCAAAAAGGTCGAGCTGCAACCCAAAACACCGGAGTACGAGCTGGTAGCCCAGGGTTTCCTCAAAACAGCCAAATACAACATTCGCAAAGTGAGTTCCACACAGTTTATTTTAACTTCTAACCCTTAAAAAAACACACACACTGCAGAATAAGTAATTGATTTATTGCTTTCTGATCTCAGATCGAGCGTGTGCAAAACTTCTTCCTGTGGCAAGCCTATGCCGTGTGTAAGCAGCGTATATATGCCAAGAATGGCCCCACAGACGTTGGGGAGATGTCCCTCTACCATGGCACGTCAGCAGAGTCATGCGACTGCATTGAAAGGGATAGATTTGACAGAAGCTACACAGGAAAAAATGGTAAGAAATGTTGTCACGTGTCATATTTAATCTCCTGAAAAATCAACTTCTGCAGCTAGCAGCCAGTTTTGCTTAGCTTAGCATAAAGACAGAAAGTAAGAGGAAACAGTTAGCTTAGTTAGCTCTGTAACAAAATATGCCATAGGAGCACCTCTAACGCTTACTTAGAAATCTTATATCTTGTTCATTTACTCCGTACAAAAACCTAGGTGGGGTTATGGAGGGTTATGTGGTTGACTGTCTCTTGGCCATGCCAAGCTAAGCTAAGCTAAACGGGTGTGTAGTTTCACGAAACTGGTGTTGATCTTCTTGTTTACCTCTCCTTATGAAAGAAATAAGCAAAATGTCTTTTTTATTTCTATCACAGGTGCTCTTTACGGGAAGGGAGTTTACTTCGCAGTCAATGCAGTGTATTCGGCCAGTGGATTCTCCCCAGCAGACGCGTCAGGCCTGAAGCGGGTCTATGTTGCTCGTGTCCTGACTGGCCGTTACACGGTCGGTACAAAGTGACTTAAAAGCCCCCCCTCCTCGAGGCTCAGACCCCAATGACTGCTTCGACAGTGTGGTAGACAAGCAGCAGACGCCCTCCATGTTTGTGGTCTTCCACGATGACCAGGCCTACCCAGAATACCTCATCACCTTCAACTAAGGAAACATAACAATTCTTGTACCACTTAAAATCAAGAAGGGCATTCGACACCCTTGTGAGGCTTTGGTTATCTCTAGTGGGGTTTGGGAAGCCCAGGTTGGGAACCAGTGCCTTAAATTTCTCCTTTCACTTGATGTTTCATATTTGATATCTTCCAAAAGCAGTAGATGCAATACAGCAAAATGTTATGTTATCGAAAGGTAACAGAGACGCTGTAGGAGCCACTCGTGTGTTTAGTTTAGTTCTGGGTTTGTAGGTGAAGGGATCACACGATTCATATCATTGATTGATTGATTCATCTCTTGTTTGAAGATCATTTTAATCTTTGATGTCATTCACCAAGGCCATGACAGATTTTTGGTTTTGGACATTTTTTATGCATTTAATGTGGTGGAAACAGTAACAGATTCTATATGATATAAAATATTACATATACAGGGGACGCATATTTTGACAACGTAACTTAATCATTCATGATTTATTAAATTTGGGGAGTGCAATTGTCATGCTACTCTTGCCTAAGTGAACATATTGCCATAGAAATCTGCTTTAAATGAGTTTTATTAGAAAAACATGAAGAATTTCTTTAAATATATGAAAATTTTGCAACAAAGGAATCCAAAGTGAAGAAGTGTTTTATTCGATTGGTGCAAGAAAATAGTGGAGCAGAAGATGGAGTGTGTGTGTTTTTGGGACAGTGCCATTAATTTACATAATAACATAAGAGTCTATATCGCATTATAAATGATAACTGTAGTGGCAGCACACCACAGTATTAACAGTGCAAACAATGATGTAATAAAATGATGATTTGTAAATGAGAATTTCTGTGGTACATTTTGATTTCAGGGTGGTAATCACGACTAATGAATCTTGCACAATATACCCATTTTACTAATATAACAAAATGATTAAAATGTTAAAATATACAGGTTTTATTATTGCTTCTTATGTATTCCAACAATAATCAGATCATGTAAAAAGTATAAATGACTGACAGAACATGAAGCGCTTACAGCCGCAGAAAGTCACATCATATTTTGTAATCTTTGGACCATCATTCAAAGTTTGATTTGTATGAAATCACATCATCGTCACACTCTACATAGGGAAAAGCAAAAATCCACTGAACGAGGAGTACTTATTTTCGTTGTCACTGATCCTCCGATTATGCCACAGACGAACATTGACATTGTCTCCAACTTGTAGCTGCAAGACGGCGCTGTTAGATTGAGAGGAGGGGTGATTTGGAGGATGGTCATACCACGACACTATCTGATTTCCATTTCTGTACAAACTGCCACCACAGCTTCCACTACTTCTTCCCCAGCATAAGGATGTGAAGGTAAAATAAAAGACTCCTTTTACTGGTGCTATAAAATAACCTGCATCAACCAACAAAAAATAAATCAGTTATGAGACAGTACAGTACTTTCAATACAAAGGGCCAGTTAGCAAGTTAAAAAAAAAAAAAAAGGTTACTGACCTGTCTTTGGGCTGTAATGTCCTCCAATGTTGGACTGCACATGTCTGTACACCAGAGGGTAAAGAACATTTGCAGGACCAATGGTGCCATCTATTGGTAATGCAGCAGAAAATGCAACCCGAGGCGGCCCTAACAGATATAAACATGAATATTATTATTCTCAATTCTAAACTCAAGGGAACAAAATTACTTGTAAATCAGATTTGTAATAGAAAACCTTAAATTCTCAGTTTCAGAAAGAAACATTCAGCTCACAATAGCTGGTTTGCACATTAAACTATGACTCTAGCATTGTTTGGTAGGCTATAGTATATTTTATTACCTTCCACTGTACTTAGTTCAGCCACCGTGCTGTTGAGCGCTGACAGCTTCTTCTCACTGTCCTCCAGTTTTTTGTTCGTTTCTTCCAGGGCTTTCACGGTAGCTGCAAGCCTTTCTTGCAGAGCCCCCAGCTCCTTCAGCACTGTATAGATGGGTGGTTCGCAGCTGGAGTGGGTTGGAGAGTCTGTTGTTTCCAGCCCTTGGTTAACATTTTGGATAGCATCGTTCTCTACCAGTTTGTCTTCATGTGTCGGCTCAGTGATCTGGGTCTGATTGCCCTCAATGCGAGTTGGGCATACAGATAGAGCAGCAAGCAAACAGACAGCCATCATCATTGAGAAGCTCTCCATTCTTCAGCAGAATCTCTTACCAAATATTTGTGTAATTTATTGAAATGACTGCTGACTGACAGTGAGAAGACATGTACAGTATTTATAAGAAAGTCCAGGTTAATCATTGCTTGTGGTTCAAGGTTATGTGAATCAAAACAAAGCTATAAACTTCATATCCTCATTGCTTCTTGACAATGAGGATATGAAATATTGTATTACTCAAAACAAGTCAAGGTCCACGGTGTGTGTTTGGGTGATTCTACCTTCATGGTTTTTTATGAGCACATGAGTATTTGGAGTCTGGAGGGACGGTGATCTCCATCATTTCTGCCTTGATAAACAAAGTGCATTTCAAAGGTCTGTTGACACCAGGTCTCCATCCAAATGAAGGCAAATTTGAAATATTATTATGGAACACCTCCAAAAGAAAATGTTAATTAATACATGTTTCCGTCCACTACCTTTAGGCAAATAGAGCTTGAGCACAGAGATATTTTTATATTACAAAGTACAAATACTCTTAACTTTTATCTGTTAAAAAAAAAAGGTATTGCGGTAAAGCTGCAGAGTACTTAAACCTGCTTCCTTCTGGCTCCTTCATAGTTGTTGTTGTTGTTCAGGATTTGTTATTTCACCACTATTTAGGTCAAGGTAAAATTTGAAGTAGGTCCATAATGGGAAAATATTTAACTACATATTTATTGGCCCTCCAATAAGGTTTACTTCAAAGATCATCAGGTCTTCCTTGATAAACAAAGTGAAGAGCATGCCAAGACTTAGTTGAAACTGAATCTCTCTGACCCGGTGGCTATGAATAGCTGCTTGTTTATAAAGTTGAGTTGAAGAAAGTCTGAGAGAGAGGGGTAGAGAGGGATTTGTGAAGACAGAGAAAAATAAATATAAGATAGACTGGTAAATTCATCAAGACAAAGAGTGTTAGGTTTTTCTGGATTATATCAGTTATTATAAATACCATTGACAGACCACTGTAGGTAGTAGTCCGAAGAGAAAGCTAAGCCTAGTCATTGACATGGAGTTTACTAGGCAGTACTTGCCATTGGAATGGGAAGAGCGATGGAGGAGAGAGAAGGAAAGGCGTAAAAGAGTGATTGAAGATGGTGGAGAAGAAGGGATAGAACAGGACAAACGCGAACTGAGGAGGATCGTGGCGTACAATGACTCCAGGATGGGGCTGATTAGTGGAAGGGGTAAGAAAGAGGAGTCAGGGATCAGGATGAGTGGTACTAGTCAGGAGGGAATTGGGGAGCATATGAGTGAGGAAGCATTTATGGATGAAGGACTTGTGCACACATACCGCAGTGAAACCTCTCCTAAAGAGGTGTTTACGACCCTGAAGGAATTCTGGGATTCATCTCTTCTCACAGACCTGACGCTGACCACTGATAATGAGTATAGCGTTCATGTACACTCCCCTATTCTAGCTGCTGTCAGCTCCTTCATCCGTGAGAGACTGAGGGATGAAAGTGGAGGACAATCAGACAACAATAAGGATGTAGAAGTCCAAAGGAGGTCAGTGTCTTTGGGTCCTGAGGTGGATCACGTTGGGCTACAGGCGGTTGTGGAGTTTGCTTACACTGGAGCTGTATTGTCTTTAAACAAAGACAGCATGGCCTCAATTAAGGCTGCAGCTGAAGCGCTGGGGGTCCCAAGAATACTGGATCTCTGCAACAAAGAGGAGAAGATGAAGAAAACTGGAAAGACCCCTTACCTAGAACAGATAAAGATTACTCTTCAGTCCATTAAACATCTGTGGGAAGACAGAGCGGGGTGTGATGTCCTTCTTGATGTGGATGGGGCTTCCTTCCACGGTTAGTAGAAATCCTATTATTCTTAATAACTGCAATATTTAGGTACCTTGTTGACAAAGTTTGAACTCTTCTTTTGTCTGTCACCAGTCCACAGAGTTATCCTGGCGGCAAGCAGTGACTACTTCCGTGGAATGTTCACCAGCGGGATGAAGGAATCCCATCAGACCCGTGTCGCCCTTCCCTTCTTGTCAGCTTCTGAGCTAGAGGCTCTGATTAGCTGCTCCTACAGTGGGACCCTTCCACTTAGCTGGGACTGCATCTTCGAAATTACCTGCATGGCCCTCCAGCTTCAATTCCAGCCTGCGCTGTCGCTTTGCCTTGACTTCATGAGACAGGAAATCGATGCAAGCTCATGCCTGGATGTAGCATCTTTTGCTGAGGCCTACGGGATGTCAGAGCTCCTTGAGGAAGCCAATGATTTTGTACTGAGGAACTTCTGGGAGGTGTCAGCCACGGCAAAGTTTCAAGACCTACCGGCAGAGAAGCTTCTAGACATCCTCTGCAGTGATGGTCTGTGCGCGCCCTCAGAATTGGCAGTTTTTCGAGCTGTATCATCATGGGTTGAGGCTGATCCTGAGGAGAGGTTAGGCCAGGCAGGCCTGCTGATGACTGGTGTCCGCTTCCCCCTCATGACCTTTCGAGAGTTCAGGGAGGTTAGGGCCATTAATCTTCGCATGGAGTGCTTTGGAAACAAGGAGGTGGAACTCTATAGCTCAGCACTCAAGGAATTTGCCTTCAGTCTTCCAAAAACTCAGGATCAGTGCCGGGTCCGGCGTCCCAAAGATGTCCTGGTTGTGGTTGGGGGAGACCAGATGAACCCAGATGCGGGTCTGCGCATAGCAAGCAGGGAAGTGTGGTTTGCAAACTCCCTACGCAGTGGTACAGGGTTGATGAAGGCGATAGAGTGGAGGAAGTTGAGTGAGGTGCCAGACAAGCCAAAGTTCAGGCATGGAATAGCAGTAATGGGGGGAAGATTGTATGCGGTTGGAGGATGTTACTTCTACACCAGCAATGATGTGATGAAAGGTGCATACAGGTGAAAAGAAAAAAAGAAGACAATAACACCATATTATCACACAGATGCACAACTTGATTTCACCTTTTACATCTTTATCTTTACTTTCATTGCATGCATGTCAGTTATGACCCTGTGCAGAACAGCTGGAAGACGCTGGCTGACATGCAGGAGTTTAGAAGTAACTTCTCAGTGGTGGTACATGAGGAGCGTCTTTTTGCCATTGGCGGAGATAAGAAGATTAACACCAACGTAGACAGTGTCGAGATGTACAACCCAGACACTGACTCCTGGAGGTAAGATTAGAGATGTGAGCAGGCTACTGGTCTGGTCAGTTGTATATTATATTTAATTTCTGCCATATTCTGTGACTAGAGTTGTGAGGAAAAGTAAACTAATATGAAATTGGTATTTTGTATGTAATACAAGTTCCAAGCCAGTAGGTGGCAGTCACGAAGTTAAGGTTGTGGCTTCCTCTGTTATGTAATATAACATTCCTTGTTGCAGCTGTGGGTGTGTCTGAGTGGATAAACTCGACAGATTCAGGATAACAAAGTATTGTCACATCACATCAGATCACACAGACTGATGGTTGTATTTGTCATGGAAAGAACAAAATCTGAAGCCTTCCATTTACCAGCTGCTAGTCAGCTTATTTGTGTGTTAAACCTTACAGATTATTACATTCACAGGGGGGTTAAAATAACCTGTCCTCGATGGAGGTTTTGTTATTTTCAGCTGGCTACCATTTAGTTTCCAGACATTTACTGTGACGCCGTTCCCCCAGTCATCCTACAAGCAACATGCTTATTCCAGCACTTGTGTATTTAATTTGATTTTGATGGTAGATTTGACCTCTTTTTCTTAGCTTCGTCCAGCCCCTGGACCAGGCTCTCAGCGGCCACGCTGTCACTGTCATAAATGGAGGAATCTTCATCTCTGGTGGTTTCAACTGTAAGTATGAGTGTCTGGTTTCCACATTCCTGTACCACCCACAGAGAGGAAGCACCTACCTGGCAGACATGGCCCATGACCGAGCCCAGCACTGCATGGAGCCCCTGCGAGGCCATCTTTATGTCGCCGGTGGTGTGTGTAACCTGAGGAAGTTTTACACTGACCAACAAGCCTGCGAGGTGTACGATCCCGTGGCCGATTCCTGGACTGCTTTTGCGTCACTACCTGTGCCCCACGTGGGAGCAGCCTCATCCGTCCTGGAGGGGAAGATCTATGTACTAGGAGGATACTGCCAGGAGGATTACAGTGAGTCCGGACTGGTCCACCGGTTCAATCCCAGCACACAGCGATGGGAGAACATGGGCAAACTGCCGGGGGCTGTTACTGACATGCGGGCCTGTCTGCTCCGATTGCCTGAACACTTAAGACTTTAATAACTGGTCAAGATGATCATTTTTAGAAACTGACAGACATTTGTGGTGCTTCCCGAAATTTAACATAGTATGAGCAAATGTAGTTGAGCTAAAAGTCTGTTTCTTTGTCAGAGATGTGATATAATTTATGAAAATTGTCTCTATAATTAAAGTATGCTAAAGAATAGAATCAAATATACAATCAAAATACTAACTAACGATCAGATTAATTTGTATGTCATAATATGATGACATAAATCTCAGCATGTCCTTTTAATATCCACCTTATTGCAGTGACAATATTCAATGTTAACTTGTGTATCAATCAGAATTAAATATATTCTACTGAGTGCTTATTGAAAAAATACTACATGACATCATTTTAAAACAGTTTTATTTTGTTTGATTCCTTTTGAAGAAACAACTATGATCATATCAACAAAGTATTTTTAACTAGTAGGGGTAGTTTATTTCTGATGCACATACAAGTACCAAGCCAAAAACATGCCGTTGTAGTGGTTAAACATGTTTAAAACTAGCTTATTAACATTGTGATCACATGATGTTTAATTGTTTTCAGTTCTACAGATAAAATATGCTCCCTTTCTCAAACACAAATGAATCATCCCAATCACCAATAAATCATCATACTGTATAATGAACATTAAAACATAAAAATGAACTTCATTTTAGCGTAACTCACATGGCAAACACAACCTTTCTTCTTAATCCTATACCCGATCCTATTCTGAGTTCTGGATTGTATCCATGAATGCAAGTATTACAATAGAGCATTAAAGAGTTACAATAAAAGGTTAAAGTGCTAAATAATATTTACATTTTAAGGTCCAGTGGCATGAGCAAAGTAGTGTCCTCTCTCTCTCTCGGGGTTTGGCATGTGAGCCTTAAATTAATTAGGATGTGGATCCTTCATATTTATTTAATCATATACAAAACAATACATTCATATTTTTGTGTTCCAATAAGGGATCCCAGTAAGGGATCAAAGCATTCTCAGGATCTATCTTGTATCATTTACTGGTAGTTTGTTACTTTCATTAGCATTACTAAGCAACTGGGATAATAAAGATACCTTGACCTTGAAAACAAGACAAAAAGCATGTATCCCTAAAGTGGAAAGATGAGGAACCCACTGAAGACACTTGAATACACTTTTCCACCCGTCCACAGGATGATGTTGACGGCATCTCCAACATTTAGCTCAAGAATGACTGTGTTGCTGGTGGTGTCGCTAAGATCCTTATAACCTGCCTTGAATTCATAGGTGCTCACTTGTAAGTGCCCGTTCTTCACCAGGATGGCTCCGGAGGTATAGCAGGAGTAGCCAAAAGTCATGTAGGAAAAGTGGTAAACACCTTTCTTTGGAGCAGTGAAGATGCCTGCAAAAGAAGAAAATGCAATGACTACCAATACCTAGTTACTAATTAGCACATTAAAACTAATTTGTTGTTTCTAGGCAACCAGAGGAAAACTTCAGGAAGTTGCTAGTCTTGGTCAGGACTAAATAATGCATATGTGTTTATTAGACGCTGGTAGCCAAATATTATTACCTTCAAACAGAGATAGGCTAGCTGTTTCTCCCTGTTTCTAGTTGCTAAGTCAGCCAGCTGCTGGCAGTTGTGACCACCCTTTGCCTCCAAAACAGCATCAGTTCTTCTAGGTACACTTGCACACAGTTTTTGAAGGAACTCGGCCGGTACGTTGTTCCAAACATCTTGGAGAACTAACCACAGATCTTCTGTGAATGTAGGCTTCCTCAAATCCTTCTGTCTCTTCATGTAATCCCAGACAGACTGGATGATGTTGAGATCAGGGCTGTTACTGACATGCAACATTAGCACCTGCTTGGTTATAATTGGTTGATTATACACCTGACTATAATCCTACAATATCCCTGACTTTGTGCAAGTGTACCTATTAGAATTGATGCTGGTTTGAAGGGAATGGGTAGTAACACCAAATATTGTTTTGATTTAGATTTTTCTTATGTTCGCTCACATTGCATTTTGTAGATTCATAAAAAAAAACAATTATTATTCATATAATATGTGTATATATATTACATTTTTTTTGTCATTGGTCAGTTTTCTGGTTAAGCATGTAGAAGTGATAGGAGTTATTCATATTTCCGACCACCAGAAGGCAGCAACGACTGGTGTTCCTACCTGTAACCTTGTACTGTCTTGACTAAACAGAGGAAGACACCATGCCATGCTGGATGTACATAACGTTTTGATTTCAAAACATACCTGTTTTATGGTTGTAAGCTTCGCCAACGTTTGTGAGGACTTTGTTGAAGATCAGATTTTTCTTGGTACTGGTGGCAGGTCCAGTGAACACACCAGAAGATTGGACTAAACTTGCAGAAAATGCCACCTTAGTATTGACTAAAGAAAGTAAAGCAAACATAGTTACACTCAGTTTAGAGTTATGACTATAGAAATATGTAATATGTAGAGTCTAGATAGCCTTTGTCTGGCCTTACCTTCTGCCAAAGTGCTGTTCACCTTTTTCTCAGAGGACCCCAGCTTGTTTTTTATTTCTGTTAACAGAAAGAGGTCACCACTGTTATGAAAAAAAAAGAAAAGCAGCAACATAGTAGCCTAAAAAGCCTTGTGAAACATTAAGTGAAGGATTAGACTCGATCAGTAATTAAAAAGGGTTATTTAATAACATTTACATGTACCTGCAGTGTCCTCCTTGAGAGTGGTAATGGAAGCCTTCTGCTTGTCCACCGTAGCTTTTTGTGCTTTCAGCTGCTTGTCAACATTACTGAAGTGACCGCCAGTTTCTTCTTTAAATTCATCAAATTCAGCTTTTTGGGTTTTCAGTTTTGAGCTGAAACCTTGTCAAAATAATAAATTTCATTTGAGACATTTTCATAGCCAATTCATAAAAACTTGAAAAACATTTAATATACATTGCTGCATGTACATATCAGTAACTTAAAATGAACATTTAATTTTTAGGTAATATTGATTTTAAAATTACCTTCACTGTCATTTTGTATTTTCGTCAGTTTAGCTTCAAGTTCTGTCTTTGTGGCATTCAGTCGGTCTTCAACTCTGACTCCAAGCTTGTGGGCCGTCGTGTTCAGGTGAGAAAGTTCAGTCTTATATTGATTCAGGAGTCTCTGTGTGTCATTTAACGCAGCTTCAGTTTCTGTCTCCAGATTTTCAAGGTTGACTTTTCTTTCCCTCAACTGCTTCTCAGTTGCATCGAGTTTCTTTTCAATCTCACTGAAGTTTCCTCCGACTCTTTCCTTGTATCTGACCAGATCCCCGACGTCTTTCTTCAGGCTGGCGATTCCAACTTTGTTTTCCTCCAGCTGTGCCTTTGTTTCTCTGTATTCGGCCTCAGTTTGATTCTTCATCCTTTCAAGCTCCTTTGTTGCACTTTCAAGGTTAATCATGAAGTCTTCGAGCTCACCTTCGATATTATCAATCCTCTTTTCCAGTATTGTTAGCTTGTCATCGAGTTCTGTCTGCTTATCCCTAAGGTATACAGTGTTTCTATAATTTGAACAATGGGTTGGTGTTTGTTTGGGTCGCTCCGGGTCACACTTTCTTGTTTGGAAATTGGAAGATGCGACTCCGAATAAAGCAAGAAGGAAAACAACCTTGGTGACCATTTTTGAAAATAGAATACTGCAGGTTATTTACCTGACAGCCGTCTGCAACATTAGAGTTCCCGTGCAAGAACTGGCTAGACAGCTCCTTTTATCTTCACCAAGACAGCCCATTCGTCATGATGGGTGTATGTAGCAAGAGTCTTCATTTTATTTGCGTCATTTACAGAAAGTCCCAAACCAAACCAGGAAACACTAGAAATTAAAGTTCCTCTGTAGTGTACTCCTTCTGACATGTAAAAATATTTGTTTTGTGTGTTGTCCCTGCATTGCAAGGGTCAGGGTCCTTCATGGTTCTTCAATGCATCCTCAGCCGGTACCTCAAATTTCTACTGTCAAAGGAACCTCTGTCTCTGAAATCTCTGGTTTACACGCATTATATTTACATATACGTATTTGTATAGTCATCATTAATGTCTAAATATCAAAGTAAAGTTCCCAGCCCTGAACTCAACCTTTTGATGTGTACATTGAGGTCAGCGGTTGAATCAAATTTGCTGTGTCATGCCTTAATTATTCAGTTTTCACACCCTGAAATTGTGTTTACTCAGTGTTGCTGTGGGGAACTGGAAGTTCGTGTCATTGTTTTTATGGAAATGTGTTGATGTGGTGGCCAACGTGGACATTTGTGAAAGAAATGTGAAACATTTCTCATTTATTGTCTTTGATTTGATTCGTTAGGGGAAGCAGGCAATTGGATGACATGATGATTATTTCAAATCCCTCTTTCGACCTGTAACTGTTCTATGCATGTATTCCAGCATTTTTTCTTAACGGTCTCAATAAATTCTCTCTGAATTTTGTCAAAGTGTAATTTACGCACACATTTGGCCTCATAGCTTCCTTTTTTATTTTAGATGGTTATCATTGGGAGATGCCATTAAACCAGGAAATCTCATAGCACGTTCACAAATCATATTATGCCATTAAGTGATTCAAAACAATCAGTCAAAATAAAATGTAATGGACTGAGCAAATAATGTCTTGTTCATTGTTTAGCTAAAAAGGACAGTGCACAGTACCCATGCATGACTTCAAGCTTTAGACATGCCCTAAAGTTAGTTTTCTTGGGCAAAGGATGTCCATCATACACAGCAGCAAAGAAGCAAACAGTGGCAGTGAATTATAAACATTAAAATGGCAGCACATAATACAGAATACAACATCAACTGGCAAGAGTACTGAATTGTGTGGAAGGAGTGTATTCTGTGTATTGCAGTATAAGAAGAAGATTTCATTAAAATTCATATTTCATGGACGTCAGAATGAAGCATGCTGAACGCACTGACCTCTGTAGACCAGCTTGTAATAATGTGATACCGTAAGGTCAAAGTCATCTTATTACAGAGTTCGTTGGAAAAAAGCCTGGTCTGGATAATCATCATGGAAATTTCGCACTGCCATTGTTATCGCTGCGGCTTTTTGAGTAACAAAAGTTCACATGCCATTCTTTGTGTCTCGTGTCAGCAGTCTAAGGAATGAGGAATGTTAGATCAAGAAGAACTCTTGTGCCATGTTGGAACGAGGATGTCGCTTAGAAAATTGTTTAGCGCAGGACGTGATGACTGACAGGTCATGACAGGTTGCTCAGTCACCTGAACCTGCCTGATCACATTATGTGAGCTCAGATGATGCACTTTACTGTGAAATGGGAAGATACCGGACAGCCCAAAGCACGCTATAATTAAAAATAGACTTATACACTTGGAAATCAAAGAAATAAGCACAGATCCATGACAAACTGTCAATAATGAGTCCTGAGAACGTCATGAATACATACACTGTAATTTGTAGCCAGTTAGTTACTATGAATTTCACATTAACCGGTTTACAGTGCACTCTATGACCCCCACATCTGTTCTTGCATTATGTAACTTTGTGCTCAGGGTACGATCACCCACGAGACATATGTAATGCTTTCCAGCATCAAGTCACACACAATCAACTATTTCACTGATTGAAAATGTTTTCCTCCGCTGTGCATCAACTCTCTGTGATTTACAGAGTTTCCTGCTGTTAAACTGCTGTGAACTGTAGCTGCTGGACAGCCTGGACTGTGAGCTCAGAGCACCGGGGGATTGTTGGTGTTTGCACCGCAGGCAGTTTGGACCACCAGGAAGAGGCCTAGGGTGTAGGCAAACAACTGACAGGGAGCTGAGCCAGGTGTCGTGCCAGAACCGGGGCTAGGTGGGCAGCTATGCATGCTGATGTTGTATTATTGGTGCTTGAATGTGTAAGTCGCATTTTACTGCTGTAGATGTTTAATGTTGAGCTCTATTAAACTTTAAACTACAGAAATACATCCTTGTCTATAAGAAAATCATGTGTTTGTATGTGATGATTTGTATGTGTGATGCTCTCGTCTAAGAACCACGTCTAAAAAGTGAACCTTTCAGACGTAAAAACAGTATTACACTAACTGTATTCAACCTTGTGACAATTTTCAAGCTAATCCAAGAGGGTTTTAAAATATTTATATTCTTAACACATAAAGGAAATGAAGTTAATCCTTCAGTTTATCAGAAAAACATACAATTCAAACTTAGGAAATTTGGATATTCATGGTTTTCACTGGACATGAAGGGTATGAAAAATAATAAATCTGAAAAGTATAAAGTACTAAAGCTGTCAAACAAATGTAATGGAATAACGACTGCAGTATTTGCCTTTGAGTTGTAGAAGTAAAAAGTTAAGGGAAAAATGGAAATGCTCCAGGTAAAGTACAAGTACCGCCAATTTGTACTTTAGTGCAGTTCTTTAGTAAAGGTACTGTCAGTTCAGCTGTAGGTGAGAGACAACAATCGTTTGCTACCTTGAAAATAAGACAGGCAGGTAACGTGATCTCAGCTGGAAACTTGGAAAGGTTATCACTGCATCGTCACTCTTTAAAGGCAACTTCTTGATAAGACTGGGCAAAAAAAGGTTATACTCCAGGAAGTGTTTTTTTTTAGAATATTTGAGGTGCCAATTGAGGTGAAGGTACAGTGGGCGGTAACAGTATGCACCTGTTAGCTCTCTGGATGAGATCACAATGATTAGTGATTGCATTCACCTGTTAACTGACCGGGTGCCATTAAATAGGGGTTGTACCCCTGCACTTGTGCACACTGATAAAGATCGGACGTCATAGCAGACCAACTCGTCACTGAACCAGAACCACAAATCCAGACCCAACCAGACTTTCAGTCTTGGCTGAAATGCAAGGTTCATCCAGGTCAAGACAAACACAGCACGAGGAAACTCTGTTGGTAAATCGGTGGAAATCGAGATCCTGGTAGCGCCAGCGCAAGTAGAGCTTGCTGTGCGTGAGGATGGCACTCTAAGCGAAGGCGAGGGTAGCCTGAAGCTTGAGGGAGGACCTCAAGGTGCTTTGGCAGCTTTAGTGCCCACATTTCGTGACACCGAAGTAGACTTTGGTGCATTTGAGCGTGTAGTGGCCCCATTGATGTCTGGCCACTGCTGTTACAGTGTGAAATTCATGGGAAAGCCCAGGAAGTTGTCTCTGCGCTCCCCTTAGAGGAGAGTTTAAGATATGACTCTGTGAAAACTGCAATTTTGCGAGCGTATGAGTTAGTCCCGGAGGCATATCGCCAAAAATTCAGAAATCACCAAAAGGCCCCCAAATCAAACATATGTGGAGAAACTAAAATTCAGCTGTTTATCACGCTGACAAGTGAATCGTCCCATGATGGGGATCTCACCCTTATTTTTAGCCTTGATATTTATCACAAGAACTCCTCGTACACTGTTTGCTACCTAACTCTCTGCAGGCACTTGTAGCAAGTCGTGACTGCCAGATAGAAAAGTTGCAAACTGTAGTACCCAAATACAGTTTAGTTAAAGGTGGTTCGATGGATTTGATTAACGGTTTAAAGTTTTTTTTGTTTGTTTTTATGTCCATCGCAAACAAAGATTTGATCACATCTTTTAGATTTTACATGCACTGACATGAAAAGACAAACGGTTCATTTCTGTGTACACACAAACAGCAAATAATACTTCCTGCTTCCTGCTTGGCAAGTCAAATCAAGGCACATTGTTTGCAGCGATGCGATAAAGACCTTATCTCTCTAATCTCTATAGTCTTTTTTCTGAATCACACCACCGGGACCTAATCGGCTGTAACAATGGACTAGAGGAAGAATAAAACTACATCATGTTTATAATCTTATAAAGCAGCTCCAATGTAAAACAATATTCACACTTGTGTTAAATGGGATCCTCGAGGGCCTGAACACTGATTACTCATTGACACCTGAAGTGAAGAGAGCAGGTATATAAGCCACTGAGATGAAAACACCTTCCACAATCTGTGAGGAAAATATCCAAGAGACTACACATTCTTGTCTTCCCTGTCTAAATGATTAGAAACAATGCATTGCATTGTGCTTTCACACTTACTCAGAACAATAGTGAAATTGTGGCTCTCTTCCAAAGTTGCCGCTGGTATGAAAATAACACTGTATAATTGATCTTAATTTTTTTCTTTTATCTCCTTAAAAATCACAAACTCTCTCTCAAAATTCCTAATGTCTTTCATTTTCCAATCAACTTTAATGACCAATAAAGTCTCTTTTCCTGTCTCCTGTGACTAAATACCACTTTCTGCACCCTCTGCAATGACGATTGTGTTCGCTAGCACAAGAGGGAACAGCTTCATCCTGTGGCCATAGATGGTTACTGCAGTAATGGGTACACAAATATTTAATCTCTTTTTTCTTATGTAATTATCAACCCATCCATATGCTCCTGGTTGTTCTTTTGTCTGGGTTTGTAACACTAAGGTTTCTAAAGCCTAAACTTCCGCAATCCCCTATAAAGAGCAGAACAGAGCCAGTATACCAACCTGAAACCACAAACCATAATGTAGTATGAAAGGCTCCTTGGCCCTGTGTCACAAAGAACAAAGGGACAGAAGTCAACATGCAGTGAAGGAATGTCAAATGCAAACACAATAACAGGCCTGCTGCTGGGAAGTGACAAGAACTCCGTTCCCTGAGGGCCCTGCCCTGCTAGGTGTTCAGTTTTTATCATTTTTGTAGATGTTTGCCCTCGGCAATGTTTCATCGGCTCCACTGAGTAACATATCCCTCATACTTCAGCATTGGAAATGCAACCCCACATAAAGAGGAAAGAGGAAAACCATCTTTATGATCATTTTTGTCAAAATACAGTAGATTCTAAATTAAATAGCTGCCCACAAAGTTAAAGTTCCTGAGCAAGAAATGGACGTGAGGCTGTGATTTCTTTATGATTATCATAGGGAGATCCTTCTAAACCAGGAAATATCATAGCATGTTCACATCATTAAGTGATCTGCTGAACAAACTGTCATTAGACATAGCCTAAAGCTAGTTTTCTTAAGGATGCCAGTGGTTTAGAGTTTAAACAGTGGAACAGCAACAGTGGAATTACAAACATTGGAAGTGGAATATTCTGTCTATGACAATATATAAAAAAGATGATAATGTTTCATGTTTCTAGTTCTATTAAGTTTGTTATATAAACTGCTCAGTCACAGTATTTTCCTCGATCCTTCTAGAAATCAGAGCGGCGCTGTGAAACAAGCTAAAAGTCATCAGTGCTTTGAGTTATAAGAACATTACAAACACATACACGTCTTTGGTGCACAGGTTGCCACATGAACAAATGCATGAATGTGTCTTTGGCTTTAGCAACACTGCCCTCTGCTGCTCTGCATGTGTTGCACAAAGAACACTGAAATTTGCCTCTTTCTGTCCATCACTTGTTTGTTTCTTTTGCTTCCCAAAGCTCAAAGCCAAAATGCCAAACTCCAAACTAAAGTACACGACAACTGGAAATGTTTATTGCACTTAAGTATATCATTAACAGTTTAATATAAAGTGTATAGTTGATATGATATGATAAATGATTAGAAACAATGCCTGGCATTGTGCTTTTACACTGACGAGACGCTCAGGCAACAAATATGATCTGAAAAGAAAACAGTGCACGTTGCTCATTTTCAAGTAGATTTTAATGAAAATATACTAAAACCCTTCTTCAGAACAATGAATGCGAAAAACAATAAACCTTTCCTGTCTCTGGCAACTAAACATCGCTTTAAGGTGCGGCAAAAGTTCAGTCTGTGAGGACTTGGCCTGAGAACCGATGGGTGGACTGGAGAGTTCACTTCCTAGCTACTGCCTAGGTTCCTTTGATCAAGTTTACTACTAAACCAACTTTTGACCGTACAGATCATTTCAATATATACTCCATAAATGCACTGCATTACATAGATATCCTACATTTGAAATGCCTAAAGGTATATTCTGTCAAGATAAAGTTACCTTGATCAAATTATTAGTTAATGTGAGACATAAAATGTTATTAACATGCAACAGTGTGTATGCAAAAGTGTCCTGAACTTAAGCACCACTAAACTTTATATAAATAACAATAGAATTGACACGTGTCACTAAATCTTACAATCGGAAATGTGATGGCAAACACAACACAGACGCTCGTATGTCATTGTTCGGTCCAGGCATCTTGCCCATGTTCTCCCAGCTCGATGTGGTGGGATCATAACGATGGACCATCTTCGTGTCACTGTAGTCCTCCTGGCTGTATCCACCGAGCACATAAAACTTTCCCTCCAAAACGGCACTTCCTGCTCCTACGTGTGGCACCAGCAGCGATGTGAAGGCAGTCCAGGAGTCGGCTACTGGATTGTACACTTCACAAGCTAGCTGGTCTGACACAGTCATGTTATCATCCATGGCGATTCCACCTGCCACATAAAGACATTCCCCCAGTGTCTCCATGCAGTGATGAGCTCGAGGTTTAGCCATGTTTGCCAAATAAGTGCTTCCTGTCTCTGGGTGATACCGAAACATGGATGCAAGACATTGGTTGTTGCTGCCCAGCCCACCTGAGACAAAGATCTGACCTTGTAAAACTTTTGCAACATGGGCACTCAGAGGCAGATCCAAGGGCCAGGTGAAGCTGAAGGAGAAGAAATTTTATTTGAATATTTAATAAACTAGTGAATAAGTAAGTAAAGCAGCTGACGTCAAGTTCTGTCTGAACACTGTGTGTTGCTGTAAAGTTTGAAATGTGTTCTGAATGGTTTACATGTATTCTGAAGAAAAACCAAGTAGTCCAGCTAAGGCCATGGTTGAAACCATTCCTCAACAGTCGGACTGCTTTAGTTCCAGTTGCATTACTTTTACCCTGATACTCATCAGCTGTTTAATGGCTGCCTAGTTTTTCCTTTTTAACACCCTCTTCTATCTATCCTTCTAGGCTAGGTCATTGTTTTTGTATCTCACCAGGCCTCTGTAAATTAAACCGTTCACATAAAGTACGCTCCGGTGGCCATATTTCAGATCCCATCTTTTTGGCAATGTTGGATTTCTCAACAGAATTTGGTAGACAAAATTTTTCCACTGCATCTGATTTTATGTCTAGGCCTCTGCCTACAGAACATACAGATGTTAGCTACATCTCATCTTTGCAAGACTTTACCCTTACACTGCATGTACTGTACCACAATTCCCTCTACAAAATGGATATCCCTTCCGAACTTACCCCCAGGAGTTTGCAATAGGGCAGTATTGTTCCACACTCTCTTTATAGTCAAGCCCACATTGTCCACCAATGGCATATATCTTTCCATCCAGCACAACGGCGGAGAAGTAGCATCTCTTTTCGTGCATGTCAGCCAGCGTCTCCCAGCTGTTTTGAAACGGATCATACCTACAGATGTGGTCAAATGAAAGAAATGTAAGCAAAAAGGCATTGGAACATCGAAAAACATAAATGATTGCCCTCTCTCACCTGTAAACAGAGCTCAGGGTGTCGTTGATGCCATAATACTTCTTGCCTCCAAATATGTATAGTTGTCCTTTGAGCACTGCCACCTCATGACTGAACCTCTCTGGCTCTGGCATCTCTCCCAACCTCCTCCACTCCATTGCCTTTCTTATCCCCATATGGCTCCTAAAGGAATTCCCAAACCAAAGTTCTCTGCTGATGTTGCGGCTACTCAGGTCTTCAGATGTGTGGTCACCTCCAATCAAGATCAGACTCTCTTTTGGTAGATAGGTGCGGTACTCACTCTGCGGTGCAGTCTCATTCGAGCAGAAATCCTCAAAAATTCTTTTATAGAGCGCTGCCAGGCTGTGATTAGACCACATGTTCAGAGATTGGACCTCTTTGAATTCCTTGAATGTCATCAGGGGAAAGTGGATGGTTTTCATTAGTTCTTTAGTGAGCTTCAGCCTAATCCTGGGCCTTGCTTGGATCCATGCCACCACTGCTTTGAATACAACAAGCTCAGATGGAACACAGAGTGAATGACTTTTCAGGTACTTCAGGAGCTTTTTGGCTGGCAGGTCCTTGAACTTTGAAGTGCACGCCACCTTTTGGAATTGCCGCAAAACAAAATCGTCCGCAGCTTCAAGAAGTTGTGCCATTTCGTAGGCCTCAGCAAACGACGCCACATCCAGGCAGCAGTGAGGATTTATTTCTTGGTGCAGGAAGTTCAGGCACAAGGAGAGGGCGGGTTGGTACTGGAGCTGGAGAGCGGTGCTGGTGATCTCAAAGACACACCCCCAGCTGAGGGGGAGAGCCCCACTGTAGGTGCAACCAATCAGAACCTCCAGTTCTGAAGCCAAAATCAAGGGAAGGATTACACAGGACTGATGGGACTCCTTCATCCCCAAGGTGAACATGCTGCGGAAATAGTCACTTCCAGCAGCCAGGATCACTCTGTGAACTAAAGAGAAGACACTGATAAGTATAGTTTAAATCCACTTTAATTGCAACTAACATGACTCGACAGGAATCTACAGTATATCAGGAAAGAAAGACAAAGACCAGGCCTAATCTTCCACCAAATACCTTCAGTTTATGAGATATCTTGCTAATTTATCTCTATAAACAGATATCTGTAGGCAAGATCTTGGAATCGGAAGTGTTGTGGTTTCTGTTTTTAGCCTGAGTCATATTAACTAATCACGTTTGAGCAGGCTCTGGTTGCATGCAGGTAAACAAACGGCCAGTCTTGCGTGTCAAGTTGCTAATTGAACTGCGGAGAAATGCGTGGCCTGGATATCCATTATCCGCATTAGCCGTTGCCCCCAGATGCTAAATCGTCACCAGTGGGTGATCAATGGATTACAAGATTCCATGGTAACAAACACTCAAACAGACCATGTGAACAGGACTTTAAAACATAACCTCAGCAGCAAGAAATTCTGTATTGTGACTTTAGATACCAAAGCTAAGAATGAATGTTGCTCTGATGTAAATTGAGCAACAGTTTCTGATTCAGTTTTAAGCCTAATTTAGAAACCATTTGTCAGAATCATGCCTGTATCATGAAGCAATTTAAGTTTGGCAACCAGGGATCGATCATTGGATTAGGATGCCCCCTAGGCGCCTCCCTTTGGAGGCGTTCCGGGCATGTCTAACTGGGAGGAGACCCAGGGGCAGAACCAGAAACCCGCTATGGGCTATAAAGCCCATCTAGCCTGGAAACCCCAGGAGGAGCTGGAATGTGTTGCTGGGGAGGACATCTGGAGCATCGTGCTAAATCTGCTGCCACCGCAACCCGACCCCGAATTGGTGGTGTACTCACCATGAAGCGACCCTCCAAGAGCCTCCAGAATGACATCACAGCCCACTTTGTCCATCCACAGCTGCTTGATGGACTGAAGACTGATGGTCATTTGTTCTGCAGCCGAGAGTCTTTCTTCTTTCTCCTGACCTCCAGTTTTTGTGGGCGTTTCCTTGTCCTCTGTGCAGAGATCCAGCACCCTGGGGGCGCCAAGTGTTTGAGCTGCTACCTTAATCTGGTGCACAGTGTCCTTGTTGAAACGTGACATGAGACCAGTGTAGGCAAACTCCACGACTGCCTCTAATCCAACTTGATCCACCTCCGGACCCAGAGACACTGACCACCTGTGGTCTCCTCTGTCTTTTCTTTCATCAACTCTATTGCTCTCGACGTTGCTTCTGCTCAGACTTTCTCGGATAAGGGTGCTGACGGCAGCCAGGACGGTAGAGTGTACATGGATACTCTTCCCGTCATCTGTGCTCAAAGTAAGGTCAGTGAGGAGAGAGGAGTCCCGGAACTCTTCCAAGGTGCCAAATATAACTTGGAAATAATCATCTTTGCGGTAAATCTTTGTCACATCTTCGTCGTTGTTGTCAGGGTCTTCATCCGCTGAATGTTCTGCTTCCTCATCGTCTGTGCTCTCTTCCTTTTCATCTTGAATTGTCCAAGATTCTTCAGCTGGTTTTTCCTCATCTCTTAACATCTCGCTTTCATCTTTCTCTTCTTTTCTTTCCTTAGAAGCCAACGCTCCTGGGATACTGTTTTCTTCTAGTTCCTCTGGATGTTCATATCGCTTCTCAACAGCCTCTTCTTCATGATTTATTCTTTCAAAGTTGTAAAATTCTTCCTCAAATCCCGTTGAGTCAGACTCTCCGTAATTGGACTCCACTGAATCTGCCAAGCTTTCTTCCTCCATGACTCTCCTGTCGTCTCGGCTTGTGCTTTCTTGACTATGCTCAAAGGTCACATCCTCACTTCTTCTTCTCTGTCCTCTGAAGTGCTCCGCCTCCTCAGGATGCTCCTCTTCCTCCTCATCTCCCTCCTCTTCCTGCTCCTTTCCCCTCACCAGCCTGTCTTTCTCCTCAACCACCCCCTCATTCTCTTTAACGTCACCCTCAAACTCATTTTCTCCTTCTTCGGCCTCTTCCTCAGTTTCTTCTGCTTCCATCACCCCCTTTTCCTCCACCTCATCCACCTCCTTCTCCTCTTCCTCCACTTCTTCAGCTTCTATTACCTCATTCTCCTCTTCAGTATCCACCTCCCTTATAACCTCTGTCTCCACCTCATTTCCTTCCTCTTCCTCTACGCCTCCTTCCTCTTCCTCACAGTTCATGCCCTGTGCCACCTCTTCCTCCCCATCACGCTCATCCACCTCACATTCTTCCTTTTCCTCCTCCACGTCTACCCTCTCATCTACTTCAACCACTTCCATTTCTTCCTCCTCACCTCCCTTTCCGGTCTCCCTAACCCTCCTCACCTCATTTCCTCCTTTTTCTGTTCCCTTCATCTCCATCTCTTCCTCCATCTCTTCCTCCACTGCTCCATTTTCCTCCTCATCTTCGCTCACTTCCGTGTCATCTGTCTCCTCTCCCTCCTCGTCCTCCTCATCGCTCGTCCCTTCCATTCTAGCCCAACGGCTCAACCTCTCCATCCATCTCCTCCTCCTGTTCCTCTCCATCTCCCTCTTCCATTCCTCCCACTCCTTCCTGACAATCAGATTAGCTAACACCATGCTGTTCATTATCGCTCTAATCTGCGCTAATCCCTTTAATCCCTCAAAACATTCAGCTCACTTACTTTTTGAGCAGTTTATGAAGTGCACAAAGAAAACGATCCAGTACTTATCCACTGGTTTGGATGTTGCTGTTATTGTTGCAGTCTGCAGCAGCTCTTGTCTCTGTCTGCAAGACACCACCATTTGGTCCTCTCCTCCTCTCCTGCCTCCCTCTCCTCCTGTATGCTTCAGAGTGGTACGACGAGTTGCTATTTCCAGTGCACTATCACGAGGTTATTGAAATTCTAGACAGTTTGGGCTGTCAGTCTGAGAACAAACAAAGGGGTTAGTGATGGAGTGATGGGCTAAATGTATAGTCATGTTGATTTACTACATTGTTGAGTGGTTCGCTCCCTATCCTTTGTGTTTGTTGGCTTGTTCGCAGTTTGTCTGTCATTTTTCATGCCCATTATATTAACAGGCCATCGATTTTTATCTTTTCTTCTATTCAGTGATTCCTCTTAGCAGTCCAGTCCTTCTTTCTTTAACCTATTCTGTCAATATTCGACTCAGGCAATGTAATAAACAAGAGAATGATCTAGACCTGGAGGCAGCTGGATCTCTGCCTATCCAACTCTGCGATCCAAGACATCTCGAAGGGGCCTTGGCATTTTATTCATGACCATCTGACTCTGGGATCAGTATTAAATGCTCAGGGGGTCACGTTGCTCCTCCACGTCCAAAACAGTGGTATCTGGGTCAAGGATCCGGAGGCAGGAGGGGAAGAAAAGGCCAGGGGGGGAAACAAAACAACACCATTCACACCTGTCGCCTTTTGTGCCGACAGAAGAGGCAAACCGCTGGGTCACGTTGTAACCTTGATGTGAAAAATAGTCGCCGACAAGGGACCTTCATAAATAAGCTCTCTACTTGTGTCACCACATTGCTAAGATGGGACCTGGATTGAGTTATGGATCAGCGATCCATAAATCCACAGCTGTTACGGCCTTCTTAAATACTTTCTTGCAACTTGTGAGTTGCACCCAAAACTCCCTTCCTAGCAACAACTTTGGCTGTGTACTTGTTTTATTCATATCACATCAGAGTAAATAGCATGACAGGGAATTCGATTCTGCTGTTTATCATTTAGCTTCATGTTGATATCATGCTGTTTTGACATTTAATATATATATTTAGATATTTTTGTTAAATGTAATTTCAAATCTTGCCAGTTTTCATAATAATTAAAGAGCATTTTGACCGTATTTCACACCTCTTTTACTCTTCAACAGGTTATTTTAGCACGCTAATGCGCTAATGCTAAGGTTTTGTACGTAACTCCAAGACGACAGCTGCGCCCGGCAGTAATTAGGTGTAAATATTTAATAACAGCTGATATCTACGTGAGAATTAGTTTGTGTTAGTGATGTGAACATTTCTTTTGGTTAAGTCCAGGCATGACTCACAGTGTTCTTGACAGTTCAGTGTTGACCTTGGCTATCACTACAGACGAGGGTCACACATTGATGATATCTAAATGGAGTGCTTAAGACTGACCTCTACAATCAGACTGTAGTCACTTTAGCCATCCATCTATTCATTTTCAATAACCGCTCATCCTTACCAGAGCCCGTGGGGAGTTGGAGCCGATCCCAGCTGACATTGGGCGCGAGGCGGTGTACACCCTGGACGAGTCCCCAGTTCATCACAAGGCTGACACAGAGACAAACAACCATTCACGCTCACATTCACAGCTACAGGCAACAATTAACCTGCATGTCTATGGACTGTGGGAGGAAGCTGGAGTAAAACTCTAAAGCCTCTAGCCTGATAATTGAACTTTTATTCATTTAGCCTGACATTAAGCCAATGCTAAAAACGTCCACTTGAGGCTGGCTCCAGAAGTGAGTCAGTCTCCATAATCCAAGTCCCCATATTAAACATGTTTACAGCCTGGTACAAAAAACAGTTTTGGTCTCTATAGCTAATTTCCCCGTTCATGACAACTGTACTGAGGGTGAATTTTTATAGAACTCACCAGTTCAAATTATATTAAGGCTTAAAGGTCCAGTGTGTAAGATCTGGGGGGGTTCTTGGCTAAATATGGAACAGAAACTCTGTTTTTCATGTGTGTATAATTACTGTTTCATGTTTTTTGTTAGCTTATAATTTATATCTACAGAGGGAGTGAGTCTTCTTCTACAGAGTCTGCCATGTTTGTACAGTAGCCCAGAATGGACAAACCAAACACAAGCTCTGGATAGGGCCTTTCACGAGTTTCACTAACTTGGGGGTGAGGTGAGGGGTGTTCAGCTAGTCGCAATCTGCAAGTTCACCGCTATATATATATGTCGCAAAGATTTTACACACCAGACCTTTAAAGTTATGCAGCGGGGTGGCTTTGATTGACAGATGAGTGTCCTTATGGATGGCTTGTTTGAGCAACCAGGTGTCATTCGACCGGCCTCATGATTAGCCGGGAGGCGGAAGAGGCACGACAACCGACATGGCGCAGATTTTGAGCTTCAAAGCGGCCAGCCAGCGCCGCATATTTTCTGCCTACAGGTGACATCACCTCTGTCCTGTCATGCTCTGTCCATTCTTTATACCATCATTCAAAAATAGAGATCCCATCTGGTGTCTCATCTGGTAGAGTGGATTTACAGGACGTCAGCTGATTTTGTGTTTTGCCTTTGCCGATCACGTATCCGTTCCTGATGATCTCCTAACTATGAATCAGCTGATGTTTCTCCAACTCAAAAGTCACAAACCCGAGTTCCCCCGGTCGAGGATCTCACCTCTTTGACCTCGGGATGATCGTGTCTTCTAAACGCTCGAAACGCCACAGGCCTTTAATTTCACGAGTTTCTATTGAAATGCTTTGAAGTTGAGGCACTGTGAGGGGGCGAGATGGAAATGAAACTGGTGGGCAGCACACACACTCCTACCTGAGGACACAATGACTCTGCTCTTTTCACAGCCGTTCACGTGTCAGGCATCACACACACACACACACACATACTGTACATACATACAGGGAGGTTTAAGCAGGCAGACTAGTGAGTCAGGTTATTATTCAACCCCACGCAGGAAGAGAAGTTGAATGCATTTAAATAAATTGAAAACAAATATTTGACATTTTGAAGCGCTCTGACTCAGATCGAATGTTGCTGCGTTTTGGTGTTCTTTTAAAGGACGCTGACACCTTGAAAAAAGCCCAGTACATGCATTAAATACTACATAAATCGGACAGCCTCATTGGATATCTAAGAACAAACTCAAAGTTAATTATTCTCTCTAAGTACCACGTGATGGAGATCAGGTTTTCATCAACAAAGTAAGCGTGTTTGTTTACTGTCATGTGACACGGCAGTAGGCAGATGTTGCCGTGTTCACATCATCAGCCACTGTGAGTGTTTGGCTCTGGGCAGCAGCTCACAAATCTACTTATGAAAAGTCTTGTTTCCTCTATAGTCCTGATTGTTACCATGACTACGCACGCAGCAAGAGGAGGAGGAGGAGGAGTGAAGAGCGCTAACCTCGTTATGGGACCCTCCCCCCTCAGGCCCTTTCCTCAAGAGCAGCAAACACTGCTGGGATATGAGGCTTAGCTGCATTCTTCTTCGTCTTCTTAAAGGTCCAGTATGTAGACATGGAATATGATATGCGTAACTATGTTTTCATTTGTGTGTAAAGATTTTATATTCACAGTTGGAGCAGGTCCTCTTCCATGGAGTCCACCATGTTTCTACAGTAGCCCAGAATGGACAAACTAAACACTGATGGTGAGGTGAGGAGATTGCAATGCAACAAACAATCCTACACGCTGCTCCTTTAATAGCAGCAGAAGTAGAAGAAGAAGTTGCAGCTGTATGTCAATGAAACTACAGCCAGTTAGCTTAGCTTAGCATAAAGTCTGTAAACAAGGGGTAGCACTGAGCCTGGATCTGCCCGATGGTAGCAGAATTAGCCCACCGACACGTTTTATCTGAGGTTTTCTTCAACATAGTGAAGTGCGAAAACAAGTTGGAGCTTTATGGGTGGTGAGCAGAGCCTGCCTGTCCAGTGCTGGCTGTCCAATCTGTTGCAGATAAATTTCCAATTTCTAAATAAAATCGCGAGTTTTGCTCAAGTCGCAGCACGTTCACGCCATCTTGATCGTTTGGTGACAGCCCGAGCTGCCTGAAGTCAGTCTTCTTCCTGTCTTGTTCTGATAATATCTTTTTTTGCTTAGAAATCCACCAAGCATGCAGTCTTTGTGCTAGCTGTAGCTTAGCTTAGCATAAATACCTGAAACAGTGGGAAACAGCTAGCCTGGCTCCGTCTAAAGGTAACAAAATCTACCTACTTTCCAGTCTCTATGCTAAAATGAACTGCTAGCTGTTAGCTTAGCTTAGCATAAAGACCTGAAAATGTGGAAAAACAGCTAGTCTGGTACTACTATCCAGTCTCTATGCTAAAATGAGCTGCTAGCTGTTAGCTTAGCTTAGCATAAAGATCTGAAAATGTGGAAAAACAGCTAGTCTGGTACTACTATCCGGTCTCTGTGCTAAAATGAGCTGCTAGCTGTAGCTTAGCTTAGCATAAAGATCTGAAAATGTGGAAAAACAGCTAGTCTGGTACTACTATCCGGTCTCTGTGCTAAAATGAGCTGCTAGCTGTAGCTTAGCTTAGCATAAACACCTGGAAATGTGGGAAAAAGCTAGTCTGGCTCCATCTAAAGGTAACAAAATGTACCTACTATCCAGTCTCTGTGCTAAAATGACCTGCTAGCTGTAGCTTAGCTTAGCATAAACACCTGGAAATGTGGGAAAAAGCTAGTCTGGCTCTGTTTTCGTGCACAGCACAGATCAGGTACTGAAAAAGAAACAAAAACTGTGGCAGCTGTGGCCAAAAGCTGCTTTTGTTCCTTCTTGTACATTTCCACCAGGTGCAGGATGGAAAATCAAACAACTACAACTAAATTTAAGCTGTAGTCTTGTAAATAATGACCCTGCAAGATACTCTGACTGATTTTTGACAAACTGTCTTGACACTGTCAGTCTTTGTTTTCTAGTGTATAGTAAGTGTAAGCACATAACCCCACACAAAAAGTTGCTGTGTACATAAAGGAAGCTTTGTCTTTGTCAAAATACAATCTAGTTTTATTGAACTTCTATGGCCCCATGAAACACACATGGTGAACACACACACACATGGAAATACAAGTTAAGATTTTAAGACTGGTAATACAACAGGCTGGAAGAGAAAAACTTATTAAACGGGAATCATAGCGCGAACAACCTGATCTTAATTTGAAATTCCTCTACGAGGCTGCAAGCAACTCCAGAGCGGTGTGTGGAAAAATATTAAAAAACAAGATAAACATCAAACATAAAGTACGGAACAGCCAATTACTTCAGCTCGGAAGAAGTAGCATAAAACACAACATAAATATAATTTAACATGATAGCAATGTTTCAACTCTAAGACGGTGTTTAAAGTATTTACTTCCACTAAAACTTATTTTGAGGTCTTATTTGACTAAAAACATACACGAGTGCAGCCAGGAAGAAGAAGAAGAAGATAAAGAAGAAGAAGAAGAAGAAGGATCCACAAAACTGTTTTGAACTCAGTCTGCAACAAGTAAAATAATACACGTACTCCATTCCTCAAAGCCAACAGATGTACTGTGGATCATAAGCGATGGCAGCTGTATCAGATCTCTCCTGCTATTGCTTCTTAAATTAGGTCATGCTCTATTTTAAGTCCCTGCGTTTCATAAAGTGTGTGTTCCTTGGAGAGAGAAAGGGAAAGGGCCAAGAAGGTGACGACAGTGCCAAGGAAACAGGAGACGTTCTTTTTACAGCAGTTATTATGCCGCGGTAAGGAACAGAAGAATTGCATAGTTCAGCAGCATCTTATTTTTTTTCACATTTTCCTATTTACTTACTCTTTTTTTTTTTGAGTGTACCTGCGCAACCCTGAAACCTTCCCCCCACCACGTATCACTCCTGCGGCTCGTTAGAATAAGGAGCGAGACGAGAGGTCTATTTTTACCGACGTGGGGGTGAGAAAGTGAGACGGAAGGTGAGATTTTATGAGGCAAAAGCAAGCAGCGACTTGATGTTTTTTTATCGTGAGAGTGGTGCAGTATGAACCTAAAAGCCAAAGAGGCCAACTGTCCGAGTTTAAAATCCAAAATGCGTGTATGTTCTAAAATCTGGACAGTCTATTCAAACATCTCCATCGACTATCCCGTGTAAAGCACCATTTTGTTAACGTTTTGTGCTCTCCGCTGCTTTGCAATAAGAGATCGTGGAATGAAACTTAAAAAAAAAAAAAAAACATTTTTAAAGGTCAAGCTCTGGCCCACGGCAGAATGAAAGACACGATGACGATGACGAGGGAGAGGGAGAGAGGCAGCGAGAGGAGGAGGATGAGAGGGAGAGAGAGGGAAGGTGGCCACAGAGGCATCAGACGTCTGGAGCCTCGGGGAGCTTCCGCCGGACTCTTCTGCCTCTCGACGTTTGGCCGGCAGATGACCAGCGGCCTGACCTGTGATATGCTCTCCTGGAAGACAAAGAAGAGCGTTGTTATTGTAGGGACAAAATGTTCATTTGCACATTGAGTTGGGCAGTTGGTGATATGTTCAACTTCAGAATGAAAGACTTTTTTCAGCGCTTGTTTAATTCTTTTTGGACGTTTTCTAGACAAAACAAGTCGATTCATCTAGAAAAACGCCAAAACGAAACCAATCGTTAGTCGCCAGCAACTTTCAACTTAGCTACGTAGCTGAACCAAACGGCAATTTCTCCGTGGCTGGGACGTGAAGTGCCAAAAAAACTGCAGTTCCTCAAACGTCCACTTGAGGCTGGCTCCAGAAGTGAGTCAGTCTCCATAAGTCCCCATGTTAAAAGTAAAGTAGCCCAGAATGGACAAACCAAACACAAGCTCTGGATAGGGCCTTTCACAAGTTTCACACCCACTTTAGGTTCTCCCACTAACTTGGGGGTGAGGTGAGGGGTGTTCAGTTAGTCGCAATCTGCAAGTTCACTGCGAAACCTGTGGCTGACGTCACGGACACGCCGTCCATCCTTTATACTGCCTGTGAGCTGAACCCCCGAAAGTTCGGCTTAGCTTTAACCACACGGCGAGTTCAGTTAACTGTAATGTATCATCAGTTATTCACTGAACTTAAATTAATCTATCACTCACTCATCTGTCCATATTTATCCATGATCTATTCAGTGTTCAGACAGTCTCTGTTCCCCTCTGACCACCTAAATGCCAGAACTTAATTTAACCAAACACAATTAGCATTAATGGGATTAATGGGATTCAGTCCCTGTTGCAGACCTGCTTAAAAGCTAGTCTAGCTGTAACAACGCCTCTCTTGTGTCTCGCTGAAAGGTTGTGGGTGGGTTTATTTTCACCTCCAGTATGGTCCTGCTGTGTGCTCTGTCAGGACTGAGCCTGAGGTTCCAGCGATGCGATCTGTGGCTCCGCCCGCCGTCGTCTTCGCTTTCGGTGGTGTCTTGCCGCGCCACCCGCGGGCGCTTGCGTCTCCGCGAGCTGATTCGCTGGAGAGAACCCGGCTCCTGGAGTCTAAACCAATCAGGGTTAAAGGCACGAGGTCAGACGAAGAACATCAGGCCTGCGCGTGAACATGCACGTTCGTTCTTACCTGCAGTCTGTATCCTCTATATCAGCATCTGCATCGCTCTCCCCCTGAGGGTCAGACAGGACGCACTCCTCCTGCAGACCAATGAAAGTCAGCGTGAAAGACAGATCTAATGTGCTAGACACTGTTGTATGAAAGCCTTCTTATAATCACAACCTCCACATTAACCGTATGGGGGCTTTTATTTTGTAGTCTCTGGATGAAACGCCGCCGAACCTCGATGAATCATCGCCGACTGCCACTATTTTCAAACCAAACACTCGATGATGGCATTCGTCTGCGTGAGAGTTCTCATGCGTCACTTTTTTATTCTCACCACTGTTATTATGCATGAATCAGCCGACACCTTCGACACATGACTAATGAGCTCACAGATCGAATCAGCTGCTTGCTTTCTATTGCCTAATACAAAGACTGATATCTATCTGTGCACGCTAACTGATGCTGTGTGGATACATAGTCCGGCATTGAACCGTATCAAAACTAGTCTTGTTCCTTTAAATAATAATTTTGCAGATATACCATATTTTATTAAGGCAAAGTTCATAAACTGTTTATGTTCATACTATATTTAACATTTGAGAAGCCCGGCTTCATTGAACAAAGTACAACAAACAAGAACAAAGTGTTGCATTACAGTAATTTATCTAAATCTATCTATATATCTATATATCTATATCTTAAATCAAAGCATTGTGGAATGCTCATGAAGAATTTGAAGGCACTTTGTTAAGCATACATTTTACGTTTACTTTTTAAAAGTTTAAAGAAAATCGTAGAAATTTTGACAATAATTCTTATACCCAACCACAAGGCGATAGTTAGCCTAGCTTAGCACAAAGACTGGAAACAAGGGGAAACAGCTAGCCTGGCTATGTCAGTAGGTTAAAGAAACTCACTAATTAACATTCATTATATCTCATTTGTTTAATCTGCAAAGTTTAAAGATAATCTTTGGCAAAGATTCTTATTCCGAACCACCAGGAGATAGTTAGCTTAGCTTAGCTTAGCTTATTTCTGCTGTGAAGTTGGACCTTCTAACATGGCGGTTTATTGAAACGTTTGAGGAACTGCATGGCACTTCTACATTGGCTTCGGAGGTTGCTGCTTGGTTATGGTGCTCTTTTGTCTAAGACTATTCTAAGCTAAGCTAAGCTAAGCTAAAATAAGCTAAGCTAACTATATCCTGGGTGTATCTTCTGGTATTGATCTTTTCATCTAACTCTCGGAGAAGCGTATATCCCAAGTGATGAATTATTCCTTTAAAAACAGTAAACTGTGGAAACACATTGTAAACATTGAATGTATTTATTCTAAGCTACACATGAGGAACATGAGCTATCAGCAGCATCTGTGTCAAAACATTTCATCAGTTTGCGTCTGCGTGTAAGGATCCCTGGTATTAGTCATGCTTGAAACAGGCTTACAAAACCACAGCTGCCCGCCAAAATAAAAGCCAACACATATCAAATCTTCAGACACCTGCAGGTCAGACTCTAGATTACACACACACACACACACACAGGTCTACACTTACATCACATTATGTCATACATTACCTCTGTGCCGTATCCCTCAGAGTACCTGGTTATCATTACTTTGTTTTTTCCACAGTGTTCACACAGGAGTGTTTCCTGAGAACAGAGAGTAAAGAGATGAACGTGGAGACTTTGTTGAATTGTTAATTAAATTCGTAGTCTGACTGTGTATAAGATTAATAGGATTAATAGATGTTATGTTTCTATATCTGATGTCCTCTGACTGCTCTGCTTCAACTTTCAGCTGCTTTGTTTCCTCATTACTCGTTGTTAGCCATTAGCTACTTTAGCCGCTAATTGTAGCTGCCGTTAGCTGGTTAGCCGTGCGGCTAAATTTCTAACCATCTAGCCATCCTGTTAGCTCACTCTACACAAACTGTGAGCATCAGGAGAGTGTTGGTGCCTTCACGTCCAAGTCAGTTAGCGGCTAAAGTAGCTAACTGTTGATGTTGACAACAAATAAAGCTCCATCACGTCCATCACATAGACAGTGTAAAACAGAGTTTAGTGCCGCCAATTTTAGTACCCAAAAATGGGCAAAGATGTGGATCATGGATGGAGCTAAGGTGGGCTGAATGAAGCCTGGTTGCTCAAACAAGCCACCTGTGACGGCCGGAGGTGTCAGTCAAAGCGCCCACGCTCTTAATTCTGCATAACTTTAAGCCTTAATATAATTTGAACAGGTGAGTTGTATAAAAAGTCACCCTCAGTACAGTTGTCATGAACGGGGAAATTAGCTATAGAGACCAAAACTGTTTTTTGTACCAGGCTGTAAACATGTTTATTTCTGCTGTGAAGTTGGACATTTTAACATGGGGACTTATGGAGACTGACTCACTTCTGGAGCCAGCCTCGAGTGGACATTTGAGGAACTGCAGTTTTTGGCTTCACTTCATGGCAACAGAGGTTGCTGCTTGGTTATGAGAGTTGAGGCAGAGAAGCACGAGGACATCATAGTGTCATTATTTGACACTCTGCCCTTTGATACCAACATTTGATATTGTAACATTATATATATATATATATGACAGAAACTAAAGAAAAGCACAATACGTCCTCTTTATATTATTGATTATGACACCTGACAACAGCAGCGACAGCTCTTTTAAAACATACAGACAGCTACAGAGACACAGAGAGGTCAGCGGAAGTTAAAGGCATGCATTAAGAGCACGATTACAGATGAAGAAACACTCAGACACTTAAGTGGGAAGCCCGAGCACTCACCGGCGTAGGCGTGTGTGCTTCTGAATAAAGTGTACAGGGACCGGCCTCGCACAGACACACTACATCTACCTCTCCGCAACTCGCCCCCACCTGAGACAACGGAGACAAAGACGAGAGAGGATAGAACACAACTGTGATCTGTCGACTTCGCTGAAGCTTTGAACGTTCATAATCGCGAGCAAAAGTTTTAATTTTATGCATCTCTTATCGGCGGCTTGGTGACGAGCTTTTGACCTTTTTCCACCTACTCGCGTTTTAAGCTGCTCCAAAGTGGAGGACGAGGGCTACGAGGGCTGATAAATCCACATGATTCAGTCGCACAAGTAAATAACATCAGAGCTATAATTAAAGATATGCTGCTATATTACCCACTCACCAGATATTTCAGTCGGATATACGGTACCGTCATTAAATGATTCATCGCTATTATCGAAAAGTAACTTTGCGTCAAATTACAGGACGCAAAAATACAGAGAAGTACGCAGATAACAGGTATAAAGAAATGACCTCACCCCACAGTCATTGTCAGACGTCTCTCCGGAGGAAAAGAGGCCTTGGGAGTCAGATTCCCTCTGCAGCATGACCTCTGACCGGGCTCACACACTCACATAGACCTGCTGGGGCACATTAACAACAGAGGAAGTCACATGAAGTTATTTCCCTCCTTTACATTAAAGGTTTAACGCCCAGGACGCTTGATTATTGTTGTTGTTTGTTTTTGTTCCACGCTCTTAATCCTGCATAACTTTAAACCTTAATATAATCTGAACAGGTGAGTTGTATATAAATTCACCCTCAGTACAGTTGTCATGAACGGGGAAATTAGCTATAGAGACCAAAACTGTTTTTTGTACCAGGCTGTAAACATGTTTATTTCTGCTGTGAAGTTGGACATTTTAACATGGGGACTTATGGAGACTGACTCACTTCTGGAGCCAGCCTCAAGTGGACGTTTGAAGAACTGCAGTTTTTTAGCACTTTTAGCACCTCAGAGGTCATTACATACAAGTTATAAACCCTTTATAGAAGTATTTATGAATATTTTTAATCATATTATTTTTTTTACTAGCGAGTCCATATTAACACTGCTTATTGTTATGCATGCCCAATAATACTGAATTAGTTCATAAAATACTAAAAATATGACAACAAAAGATAACATAAACATAAAATTGTCCATAGAGATAAAAATATGAATAAAAATCAGCCTGTGGTTCTCAATAAGTGAAATGAATGAGTCATATTAAACTAATAATATTCCTACAGTTCCCATACGGATGGTCAAATGATAATCATTTCAATATTTTGTTATTTTTAATTTTACTTAGAGTGAAAAGGTATTATAGGTATTAGTATTGTTGTAATAATGATAATAATAATAATAATAATAATAATAATAATAATAATAATAATAAAAGACTTGGTGATGATACTTCTGCAGCCAGCCTCAAGTGGCCACTCAAGGAATTACAGTTTTTAGCACATTTGCTTCATTTCCCACTCACAAAGGTCATTACTTACTTATAAACCTTTTATGAAAATAAATAAACTTATAAACCCTGAAATACTAAAAATATGATATACAACATAAAAATAAAAAATATGAATAAAATCAGCCTGTGGTTCTCAATAAGTGAAGAGAATGAGTCATACTAAACTAATAATATTCCTACAGTTCCCACACAGATGGTCAAATGATAATCATTGAAGTGAAGTGTTAGTATAAAATCATTACAAATACTTGATGCTGATGCTGATGATGCTGTCTCTACGCAAGCAGCGGGGTCGTGCTCTCAGAGATTTGTCATAGTGTAACATCTGCTCAGCACTGTCCGCACTCCCATTACGTAATAGCCTACGACAGTCAATGCACGAGCCGGACAAGTTTTCACGCGCAGATACAAGCAGAGTAAAAAATAACTTAACATTTTTAAAAATCATATTTCATAACGATATTTCCACACACACATGTAGATAAAGCAGAAGTGTTGTCGGTGTTCAGCCGCAGTTGGAGCGTACAGTAACCCTTTTTTTTTTTTTTTTTTACCTTAAACGCGTCCTGTCCACGAACATGGTGAGAATCCACGCGGGGTGACCGGAGCTGTGTGTTCAGAGGATGAGCAGCGGCACGCGGCGGTGCTTCTCTTCATTGTGGCGCGGGGAAGCCATGAGCTCGCGCTGCCTGTGAGTGTTTGACATTGTAGCAGCGAATCCTCCGCGCGTGATGTCAGAGCCGACGATGATGACAGGCAGTTACAGTCCGGGGGAAGCGCGCGCTCACGCACCGGCGGGACACCCAATGTTCCCAAAACAAGGGCGCGAGCGCGGAAAGGAGGGACTTCCGTCCTGGACTTTCATAATAAAATAAAATAAAGTCAAACAACAGGTAAGGTGGATGCAAGCAGGCCTGTATATCTGCACCTTGTATTCTCTTCATTCATAACAATGCACAAAGCATGTATAATATTACATGTATGTGTTTATTTTTGGCAAAATAATGGCTTAATATACAAAAAAAATCATATTTACAGCAAATTTATATCCATATATGGTTGAAAAGTGGTGTGGTTGTCCAACTTTTAGACTACAAAATGACAAATCTTTATTAATTTTGATGATACATGATACAAATTGATTAGACCACCTGAAGTGCTTTAATGCAGACTCTTTCATTTTCAGTGAGCTCGACGTTTTACTATTTTGAACAGGAATGAGGAATTTCAAACTGAATTCACCCAAATTTGGATATAAATAACTCTGAGAAGTCAGAAATTAATCAAGCATAAACATTCGACCACTAAAACTAATTCTTCTGTTCAGGAATGTAAAGTGAATAACTGTAATTTGACATCTTAATCAAGAAATAATAATGTGCTTTACTATTTTTCCAGTTTTTTTTAACAATAATAATATTTTAGCACAAAAAATATCATTTTAGGTTAAAGAGCTTCTACATACGGGTGTACTAACTATTACAGAAACATAAAAAATGATTGTGGTGATTACCAATGTTGTTAATTTAGGGCAGCTGTGGTATAAACTTTACACTGGATGGTGGTCCAATAAATTTGTTAAGAACTGTACGTTTGTTTCCGCACTATAATGGGTACGATTACCTACGGGAAGTACGTAACCTTTTACAGCACCAACTTTTTCTCTTATTTTGGTGAAACTGGATCGTATTTTATGGAGTTTCCTGATGGACAGTGAAGTAAACTGCATCGAGCTGTAGCTGCTGTTAGCCCAGTTTGTTAGCCAGGTAACTGAGAGCACCGGAGGAGTGTTAGTGTTTGTACCACAGGTGTTTTGGACCACCAGGAAGGAGAGGAAGTTTTCAGGTCCTAAGGGTGCGGGGAGTGCTGATAGGGAAAGGATCCGGTGTCATGCCAGAACCGGAGTTGGGCAATGTAAGAGTAAATCTGGGACTGACTTTTAGTGGTTGGTGAGAGCTTGGTGAAATAAAAGGCTGATGGACTAGTAAGTAATATTAGTTGGCTGCTATGTCTTGTGTTGTTGACCTTTTTTGGCTGTTAGCAAAGTTGTCGACTCGCTAGTTTTTGCATAAGTAATGTAATCAGAACAAATACTCGAGTACAGCTGTCCATATTTACCACAGTGGGATTCACAAAATCACAAAAATACCAATTTCTATGCAAAGTTTCCTCATGCTCCCTGGCTCCAGATCTGTACAAACAAGAATTAGTCAAGGTCTTAGATTATAACACATGGATAAGCTTCAGTTTTATCATGTTAGCTGGTTCACTTTAGTTCCACTACAATTGGTAATCCAGCTTCGCATAACCAACTTTCAGAAAAGCTTAACTTGTTTTTGGTCCTTCTCTACCTCTGGCTCGGTTCTCGCCCCTTGGATCACGGATCTGAAAGTGGTTTTATGAACCCACCAATCATCAGGTCCAAAAGGAGGGAGCCTACCTACATATCTTCACCGGTCACAGCCACCACTGCATTGTTGCAATAAATGTGTGGTACATAGCAGTGTGGTACACCGGTATGAAAATGAGACGTTTAGTTGCTTGGAGAAAAAGGTGTGTATCGAGTGGCTGAAATTGAATTTGAAGTTGTTTAAAGAACAACTCAGCTCATTGTTGGGATAAATTCAAGAACTTGTTGGCTCACAGGCACGAGTATTGCAAGTCATCGTCCTCATTTCCAGCACTGTGAGATGTATCCCTTTTGTTTTGTGTAATATGTTGTTGACCTTTATATTACAACATTCAAAACTTAAAAACCGTTAATATTCTCGAAGCAAACTTGTCGTAATTACATGTAATTTTTGTCCGGATCTTTATCTTGCACTGTTGAACTGCACTCAGACAGAGAGACACAACCACGACCATGCAGACATAGACAAGGATCATCAAAGGAAGTAATCCGGAAATGTCTGATGTCTCATGGGGGAATCCGTTTGTTTCAGTAACATTGCGCCACATTGTCACCAAAACCCTGCTCGGTTCAGCCAGCGGTCCAGTTAAATCTTCCCTTTCCTGTGTTTGAACACATACTGATGATCATTTGTCAGTCGAATTTCAAAAGCTGCCAAGAAGCTGAAGCCCGTCGGTGGGCGACCACTCCAAGGTGCGCCTACCAAGAAGCTAAAAAAGAGATTTTACTTTCTAAATCCAATGTTTAAAAAAAAGAGCTTAGGCTTTTCAAACAGAGCTCGTTTCTGGCCTAAATGTCCCATGAGGCCCACCGAATGAGATAAAGTGTAATTAGGGGGGAGACCTAATGGCCAAGGGAGGGATCCCTCATTATGGCGACATGTCGACCATGCAAATAACCCCTGTGAACATGAGTGTATACTGGATGTTTTGAAGTGATCCAGCATAGCAGTTTGAGTAGACTCCATGACGTTTTTGCAATCACTGAACTGCACCCTAATGTTTTATTAACGAATATTTCTTCCTTATTAAGACGTTTGTTCCTCGTGCTGATCATCTGCAGAGTATTGCATGTATGAAAAATGTTCATGGGTCAGTCGTGCTCTTTTATGCGCGCACAGGGGAGGTAGAGAAGGAGGGAAGTAACAGATCCTCAGTGGCAGATAGAGAGATTTGTGTATACACAAGTAGCAATACAAACAGGAGATGCAAGCTCGATAAGGAAATTAAGGGAAAGGGTGCAACTCAAATATACCAAGACTAATGTACCAACGGACCAATGCAGCTCTCTCTCTCTCTTTCTGTTTCTCACTCGCTGTCACTTACAGAAAGAGAAACAGAGAGAGAGGGATGAAAGTCAAAGGAGAGCTGCAGAAGCACGTCATTTAGACATTCTGGAAGCACTGCAGAAAGGCATTCTTTGGATTTTCTCATCAAAATTGGATGTAGGACCAAACGCAACACGTCTAAACTCAGATGAATTCTCTATTTTTGACTGTGGTCACAGGTTTTTGGCGTGCACACGCTCACAGGAAAACAGTGGACTTTTGGATCAAAGCGTCAGTCGCGTCATTTTTAGATTTGAAGGACAAAAACACCACCCAAGGCAATTGTAGGTTACGGTGCTGTGTGAACACCCTGAGGTGGTTCGAAGATTGTGATTTGGTTGTGTGAGTTATGTGCTCCTGTGGTCAACAAGTGAGGCTGAGCATCTACAAACGTTCGGATGCATATGCACAGTGTCTGAGGGGTTTGCTGACTGCACAGTGAGAAGAAGAGAAGAAGGAAGGAGTCAAGTTTCGCTACAGTCTGGAACACACGGACGAAAGCAAATATGCACTAAATCTGATCTGATACAAAAAGGCCTTGTTTTTATCTAATATGAGGAGGGAGCAAGCTTTTTGGAGTCACCTTGGAGGTAATTTCTGAGCTTTGAAAGACCAATGAAGGAGTCAGACCAAACCAAGGATATCCCCCTGACCTGGGATTTCGACCAACCCTGGAGTTCATTCCTAAAACCAGCTGCACAGCTTTGTCTCAACACCTTGGACTTCTCAGACCTCTGGGATGAGGAAGACAGTACAGAGGATGAGGGAACCAATTCGACCAATCACCAACGCATCTCCGAAGCCCTTCAGGGCCCTCCAGCACCCCCTCCTCCTCCTCCTCCTCCTCCTCCTCCTCCTCCACCTGCCCTGCCTTTGCCCTCGACCTCCAGTAAAGGTGCGACCATCAAATGTCGCACCTTGAAGCTCCACTGGAGGGAACTGCAGAGTTTAGCTCCCCTTCCAAGGATGACCCGCTTTGGGTCTCAGACAATTTGGGCCGGACTTGAGCCAGTCCATTTGGATACAAACCGACTGGAGTACTTGTTTGAATCTAAAGGAAATAGCACCAGTTTTAACTTGGTTTCTGGGAAGCAGGTAAGACAAAAGGATGATGCCTCAGGGACAAAATACTGATTTATGAAACAACTGTAAGCATCTTTTTCAAATCATTTGGTCAGTTTGTGTGGTTCTACCTCAGTTGTCAATGTTTTTTCTTAACATGTAAACTTTTGGGGAAGTTAATAGTTCTGAAAGCGGTCATCTGCTGTCATTGGAATCTTATAAAAGTTGCAAAACAGTAAGGAGTTAGTGTATACCTACAGTAGATGCCAGTTGGTAGGCCCCCAGTTTGAAGAAGCTGACCAGTAAGGAAGCTAAGCAATGCAGTGCTGTGGACAGGTGCATTAATAAAATGTATTTTAGCCACCTGAAAAAGACCCACCTCGAAAAATCAACATCAGTTGCACCAGGTGGACCTTAAATTTAGTATTTTACCACTTCACCTTGCCGCCAGACCAACAGCTTACACTTGATGTCCTTCAGAAACTACAAGGCATGACTTTTCGTGGTGAATTTATAAATGCACTCAAAACCGAGGGCAGAACAATTTTTATTAATCTATGCTCACATCAGAACCTCCAGACTCCTTTGAAAAAAACATGGGAGCTGCTGGTCCACTGCTGCCTCTGTGGGTTAGTTTGTTTGTGTTAGTTCGACTAACGTTAGTTGCTGTGGATCGAGGCGGCAGTGGACCGGCCATTCCTGTGTCCTGCAAGGTAACTGTATGGTTACTGATTTTGTCAAAGGAGTTTGGTGACTTTGGAGAGAGCGACATGAAATGCTTTGGTTTCCTGCTGGAAAAGGGCCGACATTGACTTTTTTCTGTGACTAAAATATGTTTTGTTGCTGGCCCTCGTTCAGAGCAGTGCATTGCTTAGCTTCCATACTGATCCTCCTGTCTGCTTCTCCAAACCAGGGTTGCATGCCGACTGCTGTCTATTGTAAGAACTCCAACGACTATAGATGACGACAAAAAACTCAAACTAACCATTTAAGTAGCGAGAACGAAGTTTAAACCATGTGAGGCGACATTTTACCATTTACCATTTAGTTTGTTAAAGGCGACCCTAAAATGCACTTTCAGAAATACCTAGGTATTCTATCTTCTTGTCCTTCTTTGTATTCCAACGCAGAAGCAGCCAGCAGTCTCGGTGTTGGGGATGAAGAGGAGTAACATCATAACCATCGCCCTGAGCAGCCTGCCTCCTCCTCGCCTCCTCCCCCCTGCTATCTACAGCATGGACAGCAGTGTGCTGGACAGAGAGGATGTTCAGGTACAATAGAGGTCATGTCCTCGGGAATTTGAGCCTCAGCATTTGCTCAACTTCTAAAGTCTGATTTTGTTGGATAGGCAATTTTGTTGCCCTTACGATATCTCTATTACAGTCCCATTAGGAATCCAAAATAGTCCTGCAGTATGAGTTCATCTCTTTCTCTTTTCTAAAACAGCATCTTCAAGCACTAATCCCAACAGAAGAGGAGCTTTGTCTGATCAAGGAGGCCAAGGCCCAGAACCCCAACGCCCCTCTTGCCCCAGCTGAGCTCTGCCTGTTCACTCTCGGAGAAATCCCACATCTGAACTCCAGGCTTCAGCTGTGGGCCTTCGCTCTGGACTACGACTCCTTAGAAAGTGTAAGTGAGAGTCTGAAAAGTTATTTTGGAGCCTAAAACATATCAATCAGCAGCATTTTGTGGAAAAAATAGATGTTCTGTTCTGCTCCCCGAAGTGATGCAAAAGTGATTCAATGTACACCGCTGCGGTGACTTCCTATCACCAAATACGTCACCGGACTAAAAATAAAACATGCATTTGATGGCTCACCTAGTCTGTATGAATCACTGCATTGTCCTTTATGTCTCACCTCTCAACAGGAAATTGCTGAGCCTCTCTTTCATCTGAAGTTGGCCATGGAACAGCTCTCAGCCAGCCAGACCTTTAGATGTATTCTTGCAACCGTGTTAGAGATCGGTAACTTTCTCAATGGATGTAAAGTGAGTATGTTGTCATCCCGGTCTTCTGTTATCCATTCGTAATGAGTGTTAGTGAGTCTCATAATATATTTTAATGTGTCAAGGCCCGTGGTTTTGAGCTGAGTTACCTGGGGAAGCTGTCTCAGGTGAGGGATACACACACTCGACAGCCCCTGCTGCACCACGTCTGCGTGCTACTGATGCAGCTCTACCCGCAATCGTCTGACCTCTACTCCGACATCACTGCTGTTACTAAAGCTGGCAAGGTGCGCTTATGTGTGTGTGTCTTTGCCTCCTGAAAAATGGTTATTTGGACCGAACCGAAACTTATTTTTAAGGTCAAACCAAGTCAAAACTGGCATCCAATTTCAAACGGACAACGCACAAACTTCTCTCTTCTTGTTCTCGTCTTTACAGTGCGACTACTCCCTAGTCCAGTCCAACTTCGCCCAGCTAGAAGCCCAGTGCAAAGCGTCGTGGGAGCAGCTAAAGATTTTGGACAAGTCGGAGGACAAGAGGAAAGGAAAGTCAGAGAAGAGGAGACGGGGAGGACAAGACGACGCCCCGGAGGGATCCCTCCGTCACAGGTTGCCGAAACTTTTGAAGGAGTGCGAGGAGAGGCTGAAGGTCCTGAGAGCCGTCCATCGCCGGGTCATCAACAGGTGTGCACGGTTTATTTGAGTTTGTTAATGCCAAGTTCTCCTTGATGTGGTGTTCTATGGAGTAAAATCTTCTCTCCGGTTTTGTTTCTCCAGGTTCCACTCTTTCCTCTTATTCCTAGGCTACTCCAAAGCAATGGTGAGAGACACCAAAGCAGAGGACTTCTGTAGAACCGTCAGTAACTTCTCGTTGGAGTACAGGACCACACGGCAGGCCATCCTCCTGCAGAGAGAGAGGGAACAACAGAGAAGTAAAGCAGAGAGCCCAGGGCCTAACACTCCTGCGGTCAGAAGGAAATGTCAACAAACGCCAACACAGGTTTTTATTCCGGCTGCTCTTAAACTGATTCTGGACAAAATAATCGACTAGTTTTTAACGTTAATCCGCTGTGTTGATCTATCAGGAAAATGAGGAGCAGCGTAGGCTGGAGGAGGTACTGAGAACGCCCGAGTCCACCTCAAGACTGGACGTCACGATGCCTCGAAACCGCAGGAGGACGGCTGACATTCAAGGTACTTTATGCGACACACATTCCTGAATAAAAACTTCTCTTTTATCTATCAAGAATGTTGTACTGAACTCATATTTGTTCACTTCTCAGGTCCTTTGTCACGGAAGCTGAAGTGGTAACCCTGCTGATATACTTACAAAAGTCATCAGTCACTGGTGTATTGGAGCAAAAGTGTTTGCAATTGTTATTTATGACGTCACATTTTTGAGGTGCTATGTCGTTAATCAGTAAGAAAATGGACAGGTGCATGAGATTTCGCATACCGTTCCAGTTTTAATCGTGTAAAGTAAGGATGCACTAAAAGTCTGTGTGTGTGCATTTGTGACAAAATGACAAAATCGATGATAAAATGTGTAAAAACTAAATAAAAAATGATCAACCTTTCAAAAAGGAAAACACTGAGGCAACACTGTGTATCTGTTCTACATAATGCTTTACGACACTATGTCGTATGTGTATGTATATGTATATGCGGCGCTGGCCACCACCATGTTTATTTCTGCTGTGAAGTCATTTTAACATGGGGACTTATGGAGACTGACTCACTTCTGGAGCCAGCCTCAAGTGGACATTTGAAGGAATTAGAGGTTTTTTTTTTAGCATTTCCACATTAGCTTCATTTACCAACACCAGAGGTCGCCGCTCGATGCTGACGGAAGTAAGGCAGAGCCGGTGTCGTGCCAGAACAGGAGCTGGGCAGCCTCTATATAATATGGACATAATGACGGAGGCAAAGACACCGAAGGGGACGTTGATGCATGGATAGTGACTGACTGAATAAATTTGGGACTAACTTTTAGTCGTCTTGGTGAAATAAAAGGCTGAAAGTAAGTAGCAAGTAATGTTAGCTGGTTGCTATATCTTGTGTTGCTTGATAAATAATATAATTATAACAAATACACGTGTACAGCTGACAATATGTATGACAGTGGTATAACTGGGGGGGCAACTAAATTGCAGATGTGTTTGCAGTGTTGCTTTAAAACATATAAGTCTTCAGTATAACGTAATGCTAACTGTTGTTACGTGCAGTGTATGACGTCACACGCCCCCCCCATCTTTTTTGCTGTCCATCAGCTGTTGCTCACGCGCGCCTGCAACTGCGCAAAGCTTTACATTTGAATGCCATCTTTCCAAAAAGCCACAAATGTTGTCAAACTCCTCATTTAAACAGCATACAGTGTGTGTGTCTGTGTGTGTGTGTGTGTGTGTGTCGTATACAGTATATGTGTGTGACAGGCGTCATCTGCCAATCCCTGACGCGCATGTCCATGGGAGCGCCGTTCAAATATCCAATCGGAAACTGGGAATGCAGCGGGGTGGGCGTGACCCTTCCCCGTTGTGCGTATTAGGGATGGGAAGTTCGGTTCTTTTTAGGGAGTCAGATCATTTGACTCAGCTCACCAAGAAGAGCCAGCTGTTTCGGCTCCCAAACGAGTCTTTGTTTTATCACTTATAATTCAGCCAAATTTAGCGCTGTTTTGACTTGTGATTCGTATGTGTACACAGCACTTAAATTATTTTCAATACATTCTTTGTACTGAAATATTCACAATTAAAAATCACATTTTCTAATATCAATCAAATGCTGTAGCCAATTGTTTTCATTGCATTTACAGACCCTTGTAACTCTCTTAAACCACCCAATCAATGCACTCTGCTACACAAAGCGGATAGAAACACCTATAAAAACTTAAGCATAGAAATTAAAAAAAGCAACTATTAAAATAAATATAAGAAAGCTATTGTCACTGCATGTATGTAGCGCACCATAATACTTTTAAAAAAACGGCTTGCAGACGGGAGCCGGCTCCCATCGTTCACTTAAAAGAGCCGGCTCTTTGAACCGACTCGTTCGCGAACGACACATCAGCAGTGCGTATGAGTCGACGCCATTTCGTGTCCACTGGTTCAAGGTGATACAATCAGCCTGCAGAGCCGTGCGCGGATCTTTACCTACTCAAGTTAAAAAACCAAAAACAAACAGCAGCGTTGACTTTTACTCATTTTTAAGTATTAAGCTCCTGGTGAGTATTTTTAACCGAGAGATTTTTACCCTCATTTTTTTTAATCATTTTTTTTTCCTGACTCTGAAACGTCTTTTGGACTTTTTTATTTTTTGTTTTTATTTTTAATGCATATTTTTTCTCCTCTCTCTCTCTCTCTGGCTGGCTGGTGTTCCCGAGACTGTGTTTGGCTTTTATAGTGGCGTACATTTTGTGATGGCAGTGTGAGCTGCGCAGAAACTAGTTTGAAGTATTAGAAGCTTTCCACGACAAAGATTTTTGCTTTTATTTTTCGACATACGACATTTGCAGAACGGTTTTTCCTCCCTCCCCCACCTCCTTCAGGGCTGCTGCTGCTGCTGCTGCTGCTGTGTTTCCTTTTATTTGTTGATCTGATTTGTGGTCAAAGGAAAGAAAAGAAATATGGAAGATTGTTCCAGTCTTTTCTGGACGTTTTTCTGGAAGTATGTTTTTAAAAAAAGGCTCCTGTGTTTGGCCCCCTCCCCACCTGTAACTTGATTTGCAGTCGTGTTTTTCCTGTTTTCTCTGTGCAGTGCTGAGACAGTATATTTTACTGCAGCAGATCTCTCAGGAATGATGTAATTTTTCAGGCAAGATGGCTTTTTTCGTCTTTTTTTTTTTTTTTTTTTTAAGGAACAAGACAACAGTGTTTTGATGTATTGTGCAGTCGTGGAGCGTCGGTGTGTGACATAATTTTGTTGCATTTGGTAATTCTGATATTATCAATTCAGTTTCTTGAGATTCATTCAGTAGCAGGTTTATTCTGAGCTGTGGAGGCCTGCAGAGGGGCCTCCTGCACCGAGCTGTAAACAGGCCTGCACCTTCTAACATTGCTCTGTTCCTTCCAGGAATCTGTCATCTTATATGAACTTGCTTAGACTGTGTGGGGAAAGAAGGTTTACAGTGGGAAGGCAGGGGGAGGTATATGCAGTTGAAAGTGGCCCACATACCCCCCTACTGTACCCCTCCCTCACCCCTCACCCCTTCTTTGGCCCCCCGTGTGTCCTCTGGAAGTGTCCTTGAGCAGGCTCCAGGCCCTCCAGGCTCCAGTGGGCGCTGTTCTGCAGTTGACCCCTTTGCTCGAGGGCAGGAGGGCCACCAAGTCCCCCCCAAACTGGTGATGCTCCGCTCTGATACGGAAGCCCGAAGCGGTCATACATTCATACGTTTTATTTCCTTTGTTTTCTCCTGATAACAAGTTAATTTCAACTGTTTTCTCGAGATCTTATGTTATATATGTCGTAATGTTGAAATAACAAATGTGTTTTTATCCCGAGATAACTGGATAGTTTTCCTGAGATCTCAAGAAACTTTGTTTTCCAGAGATAATGCAACATTCTCGTTCTCCTCTGACGGTGTTAATGTTGTCTAATGTATTCGACTATCCTGTTTTAACAAGATCTAAAATAAATTACGGCATTATCACGGGAAAACAAAGTTTCGTTATCTTGAGATCTTGAGGAAATGGTCTCTAACAATTTTTTTTATTTCAACACAATGAGATAAATAACTCGAGATCCCGAGAAAACAAATAAAAACGAAAATAGAAACGTGAATTGAATGTTTGACCGCTCGGGGCTTCTGTACTCTGAAGCTGACACCAGTGTCTGATGTTTTCCTGGTTGACGTCAACATATCTGTGTCTCTTAGTTTTGCAGACAAATATTAATTTGATTGATTTTTTTTTTTTTTTTTTTTCTTTCTGCATGACCATTTGACCAACCCTGGCATTGTTAGCGTCATGTTCACCTGCTTACACCTGCAAGATTATTAGTGGTTTTATTTTTAAAAACAAACATTCATTTCAAGTTAGAACCGTTTCTATTGTATGTATTTATATTTTTATGGTTTTATGTTTTTTTTTATATATATACGTAGACCACAACACAATTTGATTTGAGTTCCTGTATTTTATTTTATTTTAGCTTTAGCAGCGATTTTGTTTTTTTAACTTCCATGTTTTGCTGCTTGTCTTGTGGTAATAATAGTTTCAGTTCATTTTTAGAAGTTCCTCTTTTCTAATATAACGTTTTTTTTTTTGTTTCCCCCTGTTTAGTTTTTGAAGCCTCTTTTTTGAACAGCGGCAAATCGTAAGTTGGTCTCAACCTTTTTTTTTTTTGTTCTTTTTTTTTTTTGCCTCAACTTTTGCATCACTTTTTTTTATATATATGTATATATATATTCCACTTTTGTTTTCAGCCCTTTTAGACATTTTCTCTCCCTTTTAGATCTCCTAGAGCAAGTAGCATGTAGTGTGTTTTGTTTTTCTCTCTCTTTGTGCTGTGAAAGTAGAAAATCAACTGTTTGACACTAGCGGCCTCTTATATTTATATTTATATAAGCCCACATGTTCTGATTATCACATGGATAATGTTCACTGTTGATTATAAGAGGCCTGATTTGTAGCTAATTGCTGAATAACACTCCCTCCGCTCCCTTCCGCATCCGGTCCTTGGATTCAAGGACCGGCACTGACAAAGGCAAAATTTTCCCGCCTTTGCTTTGTAATGTGATTTTTTTTTTTTTTTTTTTTTTTTTTTCTTGAGTGTGCATGTTATTTGATGGATTCAAATCTGACCCATTACCCACAGAAACACAAAGATACCTGCTCTTGATAATAACAATGATGTCACCATTATCACCCCCAATAGTAAGTTTGTACCCATTAAAAAAAAAGCATGCCTACTGAATACCATGAATTACTAACCTTTACAGTGATCACTAATATTGAATCTTGTTTTTTGTACCCCGATATCAAATCCAAATTTTTTTTAGCAAACAGCCTGCAGACATCCACAATCAATTACAAACCTCATAAATCCTCAAAGGTTAAGATCATATTCAAGTTTTCCTTCTTTATTTTTACTCCCGAACTCTATAAACGAACCACATCCAGCTCCAGCCGAGTCCCAAAGAGCTGCAGTCGCAGCGTCTTTTCACAGTTGAAGCACAAACATTAAAAACAACACTCACTCACATCATCAATAAAGCCCGGATGAGGCAGAGGACAAGAACAGCTACATCTGTTATAACCTGTAAATATGGCCTCAGTAAGGATTTGGCCCCTATAACTGAGGCTGATGTGGAATATAAGAGCCCTGCACTAAACACCGCCTCTGTGAAGCTAATATTTTCACTTTTATTCCTTGTTTCACATTCAGGAAGTTGCCCAAAACACTCTATAATAAACACAGTCAATGTCCAACTCTTTCTGTAACGTAATTCTGATTTACAGCTGGCACAGACACTTCCTATCGTATTGCGCTGCATGGACAAAAGTCCCAAAAAGTGGACGCCGTGTGCCGAAACACTAGTGTTTATGAGTACATCATCATCATCGCTGTCAAGCAGACATAAGTAACAGGACACTTACTGAGAAACGGTCTAACAGTCCAAACACTGTGAGCTTCACCGGGCTATTACATGTAAGATGTTCCTGTTATTTTGTCCACCCAGTGTGTAAATATTAAAAAATACAAAAAAAAAAAAAAATCTCTAATGAATGATTTTCTCTCTGATTGGTTCAGCATCATAAAAAGAAAAGCACACGCAGTGCTTGTACATAAACCCTGGCTACTCCCGCTTGAACCCCATCATCCCACAAAGAATTAGAAACATCCACCCGCCCCCTCCTGAACACACACACCCGGTGTTGTGGACGCCCTGTCAGCTTGCCAAGAAATAGAGCCGTCCCAGGCCAAATCATGTAGAGGGAGAGCAGAGCATTAAGCTTTGGCCAGACAGCCTGCTGCAAAACTGTGTAATCCCCTGCTAGTAGCTGCTGGGCAGAGATGGAGAGGCTGCTTGCTGGGGTACAGTTTAGCCCAGCTGGCAGCACTGTTGTGTTTTGGCAGGTGAGATGTGGCTTTGCGATGGCTGAAGTGGCTGACAATGAGATGATTGAGAGGGAATTAAAAGTAAAGTCAGACGCTATATGAAGGTAACTTCTCACGTGGTAGTCAGTTTTATTAAAAATAAAAATATCAAAGGAAGGGCTGTAATGATTTTAGCTGTTCTGTGTTTGGCACATGCGTCAATATCCCGCTGCAATGTTACATAACTTTGCAGTGTTTGCAACTAATACAGCAGCGGCAATCTGGCGTCTTTGTACTGAAGCTTTAAGATCAAACGTGTGAAGATTTAAGGGGGCTCTAACTACGTTTTCATGAGTGTATAATTACCTGAAAATAAGAATCAGATTTGTTGAATGAGCTTTTTTATTTCAGCAGATCCTCTTATACAGAGTTTGTCATCCACACTGTGAAGAAAAAGGTTGTTTTTATGGTAAAAAAACTGGCACCTATGGTTGCCACAATTTTACCGTAATAAATACTGTATAAGTTTTTCTAATATTTACAGCAATGGGATATTAGTACTGTTAATTTCACGTTTAAGGTTGGCGTTTTATTCCATATTTTAAAATGTCTGTAGATTTAACGGTGAAAAACTGCCAAACCATGACAGTAAAAGACCGTAAAATATGTCATTAAATATTACGGTCTCTAATATAAAATACTACTTTATTCTGTATAAATTCCCTTAAAATGACGCAGAAATAAAGGTTTCGTTTCAATGTTCACAGGAAATCATACTTCATGGCATACTTTACGGTCTTTTACCGTCATGATTTGGTAGTTTTTCACCATCAAAGACATTTTTTATAGTGCACACTGGCACTAGATAAAATCCTTTTGGATTTTTCCACATGTTCCTCCTTCGCCACTAGATGTCACTAAATCCTACACACTGCTCCTGTAACGCTGCTGATCATACCACACAAGCTAAAATCACTTGCTTGCCTTGAGTAGATGCCTGAATTGCCGGTGGATCAGTTGCAAACATTGTATATATGTGTCGAGCAGCAGAGAGAAGTCTAAAGAATCATGATCGCTTTTGGACAAATACAAAAGGACCAAGATGACTGACTGAAACATAAAAAGTATAATCACACCAGTAAGCTCATAAGCGAACTTTTGCAGACAGAAATCGACAGAAAGTCACTGCAAATACTTCACATTACAAGCTTCAGGAAAGTGGTGTTTACTGCAGGGATACTAAAGTATTTTCTTAGCCCTTTGTAGACACATACAGAACACACACATCATCAGTTCACATACACATTTAAAGAAGCAGATTCCACGTTTTAATGCAATATCTTGTTCTGTAATAACAAACAACCGTTTATCCCGCAGGTTTTTTATGGCCGCCTCCATTTTTAAAAAATCATTTTATCTACCACCTCCCTCCCTTTTTAAGCACTTCTTGGGTTTGCCATAAATCCAAAGAAAAAAACAAACTTTTTGGAGGTGTAGTAGATGTCACTGAGTCCCATGTCTCATAGTTCCTCGACGACCCTCTTCTCTCCAACAGAGTCACACAGGCAGGCAGACCTCCACCGACCCGAGCACAGACACAATGGAGTGAGTGCTGGCTGCTTCATGACCCGATCACACTGTCTGTTCTGCTATCTGGTATCTCAGAGACACATGTAGTCCCCCCTCTCTTGGCTGAAATCCACCTGTATTGCAGGGAGGGGGTAGAAAGTAGGATTCACAGCTTGAATGTGTGTATGTGTGTATGACTGATTTCAGCCATTTTGTCCATATAAAGATGCATTGTTGTGCGTGTAAGTCATTCACAAGCAAAAATGCCCAAAGTTTGCTGGTTCCAGCTTCTCGAATGTGGTGGAATTGCTGTTTTTCTCTATTTTTCACTGTAAATTTAATCTCTTCTTGCTATGGACTGTTGCCAACTTTGGCTTTGCAAAATGTTATACACTAATGAACCAAAATGGACACCTTTTAGAGCTTAAGCAGTGTGGTTAAAGCCCCACTATGAGGTCCAAACTCATACTGACCTTGGTACAGATATAATCTACAAATTAGTGCGAGAACATTGTCTATCTTCCACCCCTTCCTGTCTCCCTGAACATCACTCACCTCTAAATATTGACCCCGATCTTATACCTCTCTTTCTTCTCCTTCTTCTTATCCATCCATCTTCCATGTCCACCTCTCTCCTCCCCTTTCCGCCCCTTGTCTAGTTGGTCGTCGTCCTCCACCTCTAGCCTGATGGCCAGCAGCAACGTGACCAACAAGACGGACCCTCGCTCCCTCAACTCCCGCGTCTTCATCGGCAACCTCAACACCCTTCTGGTCACCAAGGCCGACGTGGAGGCCATCTTCTCCAAGTACGGCAAGGTCGTCGGCTGCTCTGTCCACAAGGGCTACGCCTTTGTCCAGTACTCCAATGAGAGGAACGCCCGGGCCGCCGTGGGCGGCGAGGATGGCCGAATGATCGTGGGACAGGTGCTAGGTGAGGTGGAGAGCAGGATAGAGCTACAGAGTCCAGTACAGAGTCTTGGAGGTCCAGTGCGTAAGATTTAAAATAAGATTTGTCTTGATTTTATTACCTTTAGATGAACCTTTTATATCTACAGACAAAGCAGGTTCTCTTTGATGGACAAATGGTTGCCTGGCAACCTCATGGCAACAACAAGACTCCAGGAAGTCACTGGGCCAACCCCCCATAAAACCCCAAAGTGTTTTAGGCAGAACAGAACAGAACAGAGGAGAGAACCAGGCTAGCTGTTTCCCCTTGTTTCCAGTCTTTGTGCTAAGCTAAGCTAACCAGCTGCTAGCTGTAGCTTCGTCTTTACTGTAAAGACATAAAAGTTATCAGTTATTGGCAAAGTATGACATGGAAACAACGCTGCTAAAACTTTTCCCTTCCATTTCCTGTACCTGCTGGAGCCTGTCCCAGCATGCAAACAGATAATCGTACATTCACCCTCGCAATCAAGTCTTAAGTTCAAATTCAAACCCAGGATCCTTTTTTTCTGTTTCGCAATGCCAACAGCTGAGCCAGTGAGCCACACAAAATGACACTGAAAGCACTGAAAGGCAGAGAAACAGCTGGTTTTGATCTTTACATTCGAACCTGTCTGGTGCTCAAAGCAGGTTCAAATAAAATGTGAGTAACTGTTTGCAAATGCCTCCTTGTCTGGGTAAAACCTGCCCCAAAATAACAACCCATCAGGTGGACGGGAGGGAGTGACAAGACGAGTTAACTGCTTTCACGCTTTTTGCTCATAACATGTTCTGGCGCATTCTTCCACTCCTTCCTTGACTGTTGTTGTGTTTTTTCCCTCCCTAAGACATCAACCTGGCCGGTGAACCGAAACCTCACAGATCAAAGACGGTGAAGCGTTCTGCGGGAGACATGTACAGGTGTGTACGCACTGATTCATGCTCACGACGACGACAGACAGTAGAAATGTCTGCAATCCGGCATTGAGACAGGTTTGGAAACGCAAAGTATTACAACAAGTCAAAGTTGCTGTTAATCTTTCTAACCTGCCTCTGCTCTGTCCACAGTTCGTCAGTTGATTTGGACTATGACTTTCAAAGAGATTACTATGATAGGTAAGCTGTATATTCTTCATATTTTTAAGAATAATAGCTGCTTTTTATCTATTTTGTCAGAGATTTGAATGTTGGAAGGTCGGTACAGTCACGGATGTGTTTGGTGGAGAGAGTTCCAGAGGGAGGAGGGCAGCTACAGAGAAGAAGGCTTTGTCGTCCCAGGTTCGGTGCTTGGTCCTGGGTGGTGGTGGTGGAGTCAGGAGGTTAGTATCAGATGAACAGAGGAGGCTGTGGGATGGATTGTGGCCTTGGAGCAAGTCAGTGAGGTAGGAAGGGGGCCTGGTTATGGAGGGAGGAGGATTTTGAACTGAATGCGCTGTGGTACCGGGAGCCAGTGGAGGTTCTGGAGGACAGGGGTGATGTGGTCGCGGGTGCGGGTGCGGGTGTCGGTGAGCAGACGTGCAGCAGAGTTTTGGATGTGTTGCACTGTTGCATTAGTCGATTCTGGAGGTGATGAAGGCGTGAAGGAAGGAGAGTGATTGGTGGAGTCGGGCGCTGTTCTTGAGGTGAAAGAAGGCAGTTCTGGTGGTTTGGTTTATGGGATGTTCAAAGGAGAGGTTATTGTCAAAGATGACTCCGCGGTTGCACCTGTGAGGGGATGGAGACAGGGTGGAGTTGTCGATGGTGAGGCAGAAACCGTCAGTGGTTTTTGGTGAGGGATTTAAGGCAGATGATGATCAAGAAGTTGGGATAAAAGGTTTAAGGGTTTCCAGGTTGACTGGTCTGATCTTCTGATTGGCGGCCAAAGCGTGATATAGAGTTGTTTCTCCAAAGGTTGAATCCGGCTCATCTTCTCTGGCCCAGGTTGCTTTTTTGCAGCCAAAAACTCAGTTCCAATGAAGTTCAAAAGTGCAAATGAATGGGAAAATCTGCATTCTCGCTTCAGAGCTAGATTTGGGTCTATCTGAGCTCTTCTGGAAAAAGAAGATGACACAGTCTACCACTCATGCTTGCATCTCTGTATCTCAGGATGTACTCCTACCAGTCCCGAGTGCCTCCTCCCCCTCCACCTCCCCTGTCCCGTGCCGTCATTCCCTCAAAGCGTCCGCGGGTCAGCCTGAGCGGAGGAGGAAGCCGACGAACCAAAACCAGCTTCTCGTCCTCCAAGAGCAGCCAGAGGACCTCCCGTACGAGTAGGTTACACCACAGTTATGTCGCGATGGCAGCTGTCCCGCGCCACCTTCGTCGGTATTCGTAATAATCTTTCTCCTCCCGCAGTGAAGGTCGATGAACTGCAGACCATCAAGAGAGAACTCACGCAGATCAAGCACAAGGTGGACTACCTGCTCGAAAGCCTGGAGCGCATGGAGAAGGACCACAGCAAGAAGTCAGGTAGGCCTTAATGTAGTGGTGGAAGAAGTATAAAGATCCTTTACTTAAGCACTAATACTACACGTAAAACTCTTGTCTTAAAAACCTTACTTAAAGGTCCAGAGTCTAACAGAGGTCCACCATTCATGGCCACCATAGTTTCTACTGTATGCTTGAAAGGAGAGGGTGAAACGACGGGGTTACAATCAGGGATTACATGGCTTGATGGCACTAAATCCTACACACTGGTCTTTTAAGTGTAGATGTTTCAGGTAGAGCTCATTTTAACTACTTTATATAGTGTCGGCTAGTTTAATCTACAGCAATGCATCATGGTCTGTAAGATCATCATATGTTTGCAGTGACACTGTGCTGTGGGAACTACGAATCTCAACTTTTCATGAGAAAAACAGCCTGTTTCCATCTTTGTGGTGATGAATTTGATTGAACAGACAGTTGTACAAACAACAAATAGTTTAGGATTTTCACTTAATCCTTCAGTTTATCAGTAAATTTCACATTTAAAGTCACCAAATTTGGAGATTTGTGGCTTACACTGGACAGGGAGGGCATGAAAAGTTGTAGTCTGAAAGGGTAACTAATTAATAAAACTGTCGTGGAGTAAAAAGAACAATATTTACCTATGAAAGTTGCAGAAAATGGAATACTCAAGTATCCAAATGAATCTGGAATCTGAAATCATAATTTAACTTATTAAATCAGAAAAACCTTTTGCAAACCGGCTTCGTGGTCACTATAAGTGTAAAACAACATACTAACGATACATTCGACAACTCTGGAGCCTGAAACTTACAACGTGGCATCGCTGAGCCGCACATAGCACATTTATGTCGGCTTACTTGCTAATGTGCAAATGCTAGATACCAAAAGAAGCAAAAACCATCTCTGCAAATGCCAAATGTATAACAGGAGTTTTTAATTTTAGCTTGTTCTTCTCACCCTTTTCAAAAAGATAGTCTCCGTGACTCATACTGCGCTAGGATGAGTCATGAAGGGGCATATGCAAATTTCAAATATATGAATTTAATCCAATAAAATGAGTTATTTTGGGGTTATCCAACAAACCCCTTCCACTGTATAAAATCTAAGCTATCTATGTAATTAACACACGTAGCAGTTCGGATGTCAAACAAACTTTCCACCTTAAGTTTGGGGAAGATGATCCTCAAAAGCTACGATAACATCCACCTCTTGTGTCACTTTTTTCCCCCCGCCTTCTTCTTCCTCCATTCACTCAGAGATGAAGAGCAGCAAACCAGAACCAGGCGAGGTGTCCTCCCTCAACTCCTCCACCTCGAGCAAGAAAGACGACAGCCTGAAACGGGACAGAGAGAGCCAGGAGCTGAACGACTCCGAGGAGGAGGAGGAGGAGGGGGATCTGCTGGAGGACGAGGACGAGGTGAGGGCCGATGAGTGGAGGGATGGAACCCGGACGTCGAGATCTAAGACGTCGGTGTCTTTTGAAGCAAGTTGCTCCAATAATTTCTTATTTCAGTCTGTTGATTACTAGAAAAGATTGTAAACCAATGTATATGTTAAACCAACACTGCATAGAAATGAGTCTTTTTGTACTTCTGTACTCGAGTATTTGTTCTGATTACATTACTTACGATCAAAAACTAGCGAGTCGACAACTTTGAAAAGGTCACCAACACAAGACATAGCAGCCAGCTAATATTACTTACTAGGCCAACAGCAAGAAGCACAGCTCAGCATCTTTCAGCCTTTTATTTCACCAAGCTCCTGTTCTAGCACGACACCACCAGCTCCACTCCCCGTCAGCATTCAGCTACACCTTGGACCTCCTTGTAAAACTCCTCTTCTTCTTCCCGGTGGTCCAAAACACCCATGGTACAAGTTAACTCTCTCCTGGCGCTCTGAGCTCACAGTCCGGGTAGCCCGGCTAACAAACAGAGCTAACATTAGCTAACAGCAGCTACAGTTGGCAGCAGTGTACTTAACTAAAAGCTTATTTTTGTCCCGCTTTTCCTCCTGCGCAGATGAAAAGCAGAGGGAGAGAGGAGGACGATGAGGACGAAGAGGAGGAAGGCGAGCAGGAGGAAGGAGAGGACGACGGCGACAGCGCCAACGGAGATGACTCCTAAACACAGGCACACACACACCTACACACCTACACACACATGCACATACACAAAACAAATTGTGTATGATTGTATCTCCATGCCAGACGTGTACGCGGTGGTCATGTGCTCATATCTGCTGAATCGACTGGACGTTTCTAAACAGTGTGTTTGTAGATATCGCTTTCTCTCTCTCTCTCTCTCACTCACACACACACACACACACACACACACACACACACACACACACAGAAATTCATCAATATGTCAAAGTACTTGTTTCTGGATTTTCTTTTTGATGTTCTGTTTTTTTAAATTTTCTTTTTTATGGACGTTTTCCGGCATTGGATAAATGAAACTCTGACGTGTTTCAGGTGAGGTGAGGATAAATTTAACATTGTCTAACATTGTATGTTTGAACTCAGGGCTATAAGCCGCTACAGTATCAGAACTTTGAAAGGAAAAACAGTTAAGGCCTCGTCAATAAGTATTCTTTTTATTTTTAAAGTTTAACACCTGACAGAGGCTGACATTGAAACAAATCCAGAAGAAAAACTATGCTCAGGTCGTCACCGTCAGTCTTGAGACAAAATACCACACATGGTACTCACAGCCCGGGCATGAAAATGTATAAACATTTAAAAATATATCCCTGATCCAGCTGCTGCACAGCTGCCTCCAAACCAGCAGGTGGCAGCGCTTCACAACAACTCGGCCACACACAAAAGGACTTCTTTCTGGTGATCACAGAATATCTTCACCATCTGCTCGTCAGATAACAACACGAGCAGCATGTCACGTTGTCCTGCGCGAACGCCCGGACAAAAAAAAATAAAAAAACGTGCTCGCTCTGAAAAAAATGTTTTTGGGTTTGTCGCAGAGGTCTTGCGACCTTAACCGACCTTGACTTGTGTAATGCAGTGCTACTCCATGTTTGTCTGTTTCCGTTGGATGTTCTGTTTGTCATTCGACTGCACTGGTGAAAGTGAATAAACATGTTTTCCAAGTTGGAACCTGTCTGAGCTTTTTTTTTTTTTATGATTCATATGGATGACATTAAGGTGGAGGTGGGGCTTTACGAGCGGTGGATAGACGCAGAGAAATGATGGGTTGAGCTTGAAGTGTTTGTATTTGCTCATTTGAAACGCCTACAGATTCAGCCACGCAGGTAGTTTTTCTTTTATCTGTCAAAGTTTTTAGATATTTGTCTCTTGAATTTCTGTAAAAAAAATAACCTTTGATTGAGCAGAAGGCAAAAATCTAAAAGACGGAGTTTCACAGTCTGACACTGGACGCAATGCACATCCATCTACACAATTCAACAAGAAAAATGTCAATTATTAAAGGTCCAGTGTGTAAGATTTAGTATCTATTGGCAGGAAAGGAATATAATATTCATTAGTATGTTTTCATCAGTAATCACCTGAAAATAAGAATCGTTGTGTTTTCGTTAAAATGAGAGCGGGTCCTCTTCCACGGAGTCCGCCATTTTGAGACGCCATTTTTCTACAGTAGCCCAGAACAGACAAAACAAACACTGATCTAGATATGACCTTCTCCTACATCCTTAGAAGAGGACGAGGTGTCGGAGAGTATTCATTTGGTTGCAATTTGCAACTTCACCGCTAGGTGCTGCTAAATCCTTCACACTGGACCTTTTTAATCTGTCTTTTGATTTTTAAATTTTGGCCACAACTTGAGCCCTTCCTTCGCCTATATTTGTTCACTTTTTGATGGAGGATCTAGATCAGAGTTTGGTTTGTCTGTTCTGGGCTACTGTAGAAAAATGGCGGCTCAAAATGGCAAACTCCGTGGAAGAGGACCCGCTCTCACCGTAGATCTAAAGGGCTCACTTTAAGACAACAAAAACACAACAATTCTTATTTTCAGGTGATCATACACTAATGAAAACATACTAATGAATGTCTGCCAATAGATGCCCTTAAATCTTACACTTTGGACCTTTAAACTACATTTCTTACCTGCAAACTTTGGCTTAGATTGAACATTTTCATTCTCAACAGGCTTGACATTGAAAGAAAGAAGCAAACAAGCTTGTTTGCCCGTAACTTCATTACCACTGACCGAACTGCATCGATACACAGCTTCCTTATAAATATACATTATCCTGCTGGGAGTCTGCGGAGGCCTTGAAGCTCGGTAATGAAGGCCAGGAACAGAAGCAGAGACCTGGCTGGAATAAAGAGGAAAAAAGAGGGATAACGAATCAATAAGCGGTAGTCTTCAGGGTGAACTGTGATTAACGAGAGGACAGCAGACAGACGGAGGGAGGAGGAGGGGTGGTGGATAATAAGAGTATGGATGATGTAGGGCTGGATGGATGGATGGATGAACAGGCTGCATAAGACTGGAAACAGATGGAAGAGTAGCTGACAGATGGAGAGATGACAGGACGAGCGGAAAAGATTTTGTGGCGCGAGCTGGGGGGGATGAAGGATGTGGAAACGGTGTGCTAACAGTTAAAGAGAGTGATTACAGAGCAGTAGCTTTGGTTAAAACCCCGTCTGAGGACAGGAAATGTTTTATTGCTCGTGTTCTTACAAAACACTGAAAATATGTGTGAATACTGAGAGCATTAAAGCTTCATTTAGATCAACAAATGAACACATTATATCATTGAGTCACACTGAAGTGTATACACATGTGACGTTAGAGAGCTAGGCTCATAATCAACCTTGAGGCTGGCTCCAGAAGTGAGTCAGTCTCCATAAGTCCCCATGTTAAAATGTCACAACTTCACAGCAGAAATAAACATGTTTACAGCCTGGTACAAAAAACAGTTTTGGTCTCTATAGCTAATTTCTCCATTCATGACAACTGTACTCTACTTTTCTAAGCTAAAACAAGACAACAAGCTAAGCTAACAACAGGCTAAAACAAGCTAAAAACCAGCCAAAAACGCGATAACAAGCTAACTACAGGCTAAAACAAGCTAAGGACACACTAACAACAAGCTGACAACAGGCTAAAACAAGATAGCAATAAGATAAAACATGCCAACAACAAGCTAAAACATGCTAACAACAGGCTAAAACAAGCTAAACAAGCTAACAACATGTTGACAACCAAGCAACAACCTCCGTGTCTGGGAAGTGAAGCGCCAAAAACCTGCCGTTCCTCTTGACGTCCACTTGAGGCTGGCTCCAGAAGTGAGTCAGTCTCCATAAGTCCCCATGTTAAAATGTCCAACTTCACAGCAGAAATAAACATGTTTACAGCCTGGTACAAAAAACAGTTTTGGTCTCTATAGCTAATTTCCCCGTTCATGACAACTGTACTGAGGGTGAATTTATATACAACTCACCTGTTCAAATGATATTAAGGCTTAAAGTTGTGCAGGATTAAGAGCGTGGACGCTTGGTGCCATTACAGATAGCTTGTCCGCTGATGATCCACGTCTTTGCTGAGTTTTAGATCAGCCAGCAGGTAGAAGAGGCAGGACTACCAACATGGCTGTGGGGGCGCCGTCATGGATACGCCGTCCATTCTTTATACTGTCAGTGGTAGAAAGCTTATGTCGAATCATGGCTGAAGGCTAAACAGACTTAAATCAAAGGATACTTTTGGTTTTGTAAAGCATTAATTTGCATCTTGCTGTGCCACGTGACTGTGGCTAAATGAACATTAATGCAGTTGAAGTGAGTAACAGTGCAGCGGGGGGTTAAAGTGCAACTGTGGTGTGATCACTGTTACGTGGGGAACATTGCCCAGTCCAGCGGAATCAATGTCTAAGTAGCACAGAGACACACACACACAATTTTTCTCGCTTTTCAGCTTCATCACACATTTACGCACATATACACACATATACACACATATACACATTCATGCATTTCCTCTGACCTCTTAAATCATATAAAAAAAAACAGGCCTGGTTTGTCTCTGCTCATGACCTTTTTGTCGTCACAGGTTTGATTCCAGCAAATCAAAATCATCTATACGTTCCTGTTAGCTTGCTCTCAACTCAACATTGACACAATGAAACCTTGAAGCAACTCTTGAAGCAACCGTTGACGTGATATATAGCCGCTTAGCCCTGTGATGAACTGCCGACCTCTCCGGGGCGAACCCGATCGGCTCCAGCCACCCGTGATCATGAAGCGTTGGTCAATTTGTCGTGTCAGGAAACAGGAAAAGCTTTAAAAACATTAAGGACGGCTTGTTTTGCCTGATGATCCGTCAGCTGTTCATGCCAGCTCAGCTGGCACAAATGAATGAAGGAAGCCATTAATAATTTTATTAGATACACCTGTGTGACTAATAACATCGCTAATTTCCTCATTATGGTTTCCCCTGTCTGACAAGACTAAACGTTCACAGCAGGAGTAGTTTGTAATTGTTCAGATAATTATTGTTCCATCGCCTGTCGAGTTATTGATACTTAATTTTTTACTTCAGACTTTTCATCAAGTTAGCACCTATCTTTTTGTTAACTTTAGACAGAGCTAGGCTAGCTGTTTGCCCCAGTTTCAAGTCTTTATGCTAAGCTAAGCTAAAGCCAGCAGCTCAGTTTAGCTTGAGACTGGATAGTAGGTGGATTTTGTTACCTTTAGACAGAACTGGGCTAGCTGTTTCACCCAGTGTCAAGTGTTTATGCTAAGCTAAGCTAAGCTAAGCTAAGCTACAACTATGTTGAACACAGAGACTGGATAATAGGTGGATTTTGTTACCTTTAGACAGAGCTAGGCTAGCTGTTTGCCTCAGTTACGGGTGTTTATGCTAAGCTAAGCTAAGCTACAACTAGGTTTAGCACAGAGACTCTATAGTAGGTGGATATTGTTGCCTTTAGACAGAGCTAAGCTAGCTGTTTCCCCCAATTTCAGATGTTTATGCTAAGCTAAGCTACAGCTAGCAGCTTGGTTTAGCACAGAGACTCTATAGTAGGTGGATTTTGTTGCCTTTAGACAGAGCTAGGCTAGCTGTTTGCTTCAGTTTCAGGTGTTTATGCTAAGCTAAGCTAAGCTACAACTAGGTTTAGCACAGAGACTCTATAGTAGGTGGATTTTGTTGCCTTTAGACAGAGCTAAGCTAGCTGTTTCCCCCATAACAGCGCAGTTTAACATAAAGACTCTATGGTTGGTGTATTTTGGCCATTTTCCTCCAGTTTAAAGTCCTTGTGATGCTAAGCTAACCCAGCTAGCTCCATATTTCCCACACAAACACTTTAAACTGGGGCAAACAGCTAGCCTAGCTCTGTCTAAAGGCAACAAAAAGATATGCAATTTCAGACAAGGTGCTAACTCGATGAAAAGTTTGAAGTAAAATATTAAGTATCAACAACTCAACAGGTCGCCCTTGAATTTCCTTTGTGCTTTTGTTGCTTACACACACACACACACACACACACACACACACACACACACACACAGAGGCAGCCAACTTTTCTCTTCCTATGTTTAACTCATATTTCATTCTGTGTTTTCCTAACTCTCTCTCCGCCTCGCTCACACTCGTGTGCACACACTCGTAGATTTCTCGTGACAAACCGGCGTTAGCTCGGTTACTTTTACGGCTCTCTCCTTCATCGTGTTTTTGTTTCACCGCTCCTTCTTTCTGCGCCGTCGTCGGCACAAAAGGAGCTCCCAGCAGTGACACTGATGAATCCCCCAGGAGGCTTACAGCTCCATCCCTCTATCTCTCCTCATCACCTCTCCCCTCCCTCCTCGCTCTGCTTCGTGACCTCTGTGCAGCCTCCTCTCTTTCATCCTCCTCCTCCTCCTCCTCCTCTTTCACACCCCTCTCATCCCTCTCACTCTCTTCGTCTCGGCCATGACCTCTTTTTATTTTCGCCCCTTTTCGCGCCTCACCCACCTGCAAGGCATCCTCACATGGTACATCATTCACCCCTGTTCATTTTTATTTGCAGGACTGATGTTTGAATGGACAGTTGGGCCTCAACACAGAGAACAAACGCTTACAAGGTCAAAGTAGCATGGTGTTGCGTTAGCAGACATTCACTTTTAGCAGAAATGTGAACTCTGACATTTTTTGTTCACCTTGAATTATAATCTTTTATATGTTCTCAGGCCAGATGGGCTTTACAGTCACCTCCAGCAGGTTCTAGGTCTGGATCTCCTACCATTCGAACCAAAAGAAAGGCGCCCAGAAGGTGTCCTGATTGATGTCCGAACCACCTCAACTGGCTCCTTTCGACGCAGCCCTCATAACTCTATAGCTCTAAGTACGAGCACAGCCAACCCGCTTCAGAAGTTCATCCACATTACCTGCAAAAATCCTGAGCATGAATATCACGAACAGAGTCAGAGACGAGGGGGCAACCTTCGACTTTGTACCAAGAACACGGACCCAACGATCCAAAGAAAGAGCAAATAACCAGTGTTCTGGTTCTGGTTCAGACCAGTTTTTTGTCGTGTCATTGAAACTGAAGTTGATTAAGTTGCTGTTGGCTACCTGAAATTACGTTCTGTTCGTTTTCCTCCACACAAACATGTTTGTGATGAAGGAAAGTTCCTCTGTTCTCATTCAGCCTGTTGTGGCTGCGCTCGGTTGTACTTCATTTAGCCTGACAAAGAAGAGCGTGACTGTAACTGTGTGTGTGTGTGTGTGTGTGTGTGTGTGTGTGTGTGTGTGTGTTTTGAATAGTATTGTGCAGCGGTTGCCCTGTGACTAGCCCCATAGCTGGTGTGAATATAAATGAGAGAGAAAGAGGGTTTCCACTGAACACAAAAGGGGGAAGAAGAGAGGAAGAGGAGGAGGAGGATGAGAGGAGGAATTGTTGCTGTAGGCTGTTTTGCCTCCTGCCTTTGGCCATTTTCACCACAGGGAGGAAAAGTTAGTCTCCCTCCCTTCCTCTCTTATCTCCCTCTCTCCGTAAAACCTTTGAACCTCTCTCCTCATCCCTCCATCATTCCCGCTGTTGCCTCCATCCTTCCACTTTCACCACACTTCATTGCCTCTCTCCGTCTTCATCCGTCTCTCTACTCTTTCTTTTTAATCACAGAAACCATCACTCTTCTTCCCCTCCTTCCTTTCCATCCCGAGCGATTGTTGTCTGATCTGACTGTACAGCCTCAGATTAGATCGGACCCCGTGGCTGTAATCAGCCCTCGGCCGTCCCTGCCCCTCTCAGATAATCTCGCTCTCATTCGGGAACACAAAAATCTGCCGGTACATCTGTTTTCCACCGTCATACATTTATACATATACACACCACAGTTATTGTTATTATTGACTATTAATGTGCAAAAATTCATAATATGTCCCCAAAGCCATGATTTTGTCAGAATTAGTGTCCTGGTTCTGGTTCGTACCAGTTTTTCTTGATGGTATACACCACACTGCTGCTGAGAGCAGTGTGTGTGTCAATATCATAAAAAAATACTGCATTGAAAGCAGAAATCTGGCATTGAAAATGTCACTTAAAGGAATAGACACATTTTGGAAAATCGGCTAATATGTACTGTTTCTTTTTCTTGGCCGGAACCAGGAACTTTTTTTGAGTCTATGCCGGTTGCCTGGAAACAGGAAATAGTCTCACACACACACACACACACACACACACACACACCATAAAATGACCAAATGTTGTTTTTACGCATTGTTTTTTGCACAAATGGAACAAACAAACATGTGGACAGAGCTAAGCTAGCTTCATGCTAAGCTAAGCTAACCTGTTGTGCTACAGTATTAGAGGTTTAAGCACACATCATTCGGATTAAACGCTGTCAGGCCATTATATTATTATATATGCAGTATTATATCATAGGATTAGTATTACTGCTTATCAAGGTTTAAGGTTGGCGTTTTATTACATATTTTAACGTGTCTGTAAATTTTACGGTGAAAAACTGTCAAACTATGACAGTAAAAGACCGTAAAACATGGCATTAAATATTACAGTGTTTTACTGTGCAGTTAACAGCCTCTTATATGAAATACTACTTTATTCTGTATATATTCCCTTAAAATGTCATTTTTATTGGCATATTTTACGGTCTTTTACTGTTATGGTTTGGCAGTTTTCATCGGAGATATTCTTCTATATATAGGACTGGATTCATGTACGACAACAACAAACTGCAAATAGCTTTCAGAAGTTAAAACTTCATTATCTGATGTTTTTCATGACTTGTAATTGTCTTAATTAGTTCCCTTTGCTTGCTTGCTTGTTGTCTTTATGCTGATTGCATGGTTGTCTGACTGTAATTGTTTTTTTAGTTCCAAGGTCTCTCAAGAGATGATTACCTGAAGATTATCTGAATAAATTAAGTTACTGAAACCATTAGAGGCTTGTCACATATTGCAGATAAAGTTCTTGCAGAGCTCTTGCGTGCACTTACACATATCACAAGTATGTCTTCAAAGTCACCAAATCAGTGCCCCGTACAGTCAGTGTATGAGCTTTGCATACCAGCATAACTATAACTATCAGGGATGAGCCAGTACAACATTACCTGCATCTGTTTCTGTTCAACCAACTAAATGATCTGTATCCGAATGGGCGGGACCTAAACCAAAAGTGGGTGGGGCTAAGTAGAAATAGTTCATCCACCATCAATTTATTTTCCATAACTGGATCATCGGTGGACCTGAGGAGACGCCTGGTTGCTCAAACAAGCCATCTGTAACGGCACCCACCTTTCAGTCAAAGCGTCCACGCTCTTAATTCTGCATAACTTTAAGTCTTAATATAATCTGAACAGGTGAGTTGTATAAAAATTCACCCTCAGTACAGTTGTCATGAACGGGGAAATTAGCTATAGAGACCAAAACTGTTTTTTGTACCAGGCTGTAAACATGTTTATTTCTGCTGTGAAGTTGGACATTTTAACATGGGGACTTATGGAGACTGACTCACTTCTGGAGCCAGCCTCAAGTGGACGTTTAAGGGGTTGCTGCTTGGTTCAAACCAGGAATCTTCTTGCTGTGAGGCGGACGTTGATATAGAACGAGATAGCTGATATACGTTGATCCAAACGGGCCTCATAGCAATGTTTTTACTCACAACAGTAAGAGAGCAATAAAAGTTGCTTTGTTTATTGCTTATTAGAAAACGGACATTGACACATTTTACTCTAAAAAGTTCTTTATGTCTGCAGGATACTTATTTAAGCTGAGTACTCGCTCGACCCTGATAACTACACATCATGGACTTGTTATGTAACTCAACCAACAATAAATATACTGACTGACATAAAGCAGATTACAGACCAACTCTCAACACTCTTAGAGTATACCCTATAGTCATCTACTGACAATGTGCTTACACTGCACCAGAATTTGTTAGTAACTTTACAGAAATGTGGGCAGGATGGTGTTTGCACACTGTTTACATCAGCCTCGTGTTTGCTACTGTAATGAAATATTGTATAATTCATGACAAAGAACACCAAGATCAGCACTAAATCTCTCTTTTCCTTGGTGACACGGAGCCTTTCTGTCCATATGGTGGAAGCTTTCTGTTTTGTCATGCCGTCAGGGTCAGCGCCGCTCTCCAACACATTAATATTCATTGATATAGCTTTAGTGTGTTGAAATTGGGTTATTGGCAACAGTAGATAATTCTGCCTCTTTGCTCCCTCTCTCTCTCTCTCTCTCTTTCCTAAGATGAAGGGAAAAAAACAATAAAAGAGAGATTGGAAAGACGAAAAGAGGCAGAGAGAAAGGAGTTGTATAAGAGAGAGAGAGGAGAGAGAGGAAGGGGGCAGTGAGACAGACTGAAAGAGACAGCGGTGACGTCATGGCCACTTTAAGTAGGTCAGGTATGTAAGTTGTGATGTCACTTACGCTGGAATCGGCCCACTGGGCCAATCGCATGCAGGGACACGCCCCCTTTTTCCACCAGAAAAATAAACTGCAACAACCCCCCCTCCACCACCCTCCACCCTCCACCCTCCTCTTTTCTGCAGCTGTCTCAAATGGCAAACACATGCACACCCGGCCATGAACGCATACATTCCTACTGCATATATAAAGCCTATAAAGACACTAACAGTAGAGTACTATAATCCCTGAGGAGGAGGAGGAGGAGGAGGAGGAGGTGCAGTAACTTTTAGTTTTCCACCACCACCACCACCACCACCCCTCAGTCTGCTCCGTCTCACCAAAAAGCCTCTTCGCTCGCTCAGGCGGCGCTAAAGAGGACGTCTGTGCTGCGCCGCCCGCAGCAGCGACGCTCTTTTGATTTTTTTCAGCATCAAACAAATCCTCTTGTGCTTCATCATCAAGACTTGATAGGGATGCCTTGAAGAGTGCGTGCATGTGCATGTGCATGTGCGTGTGCGTCTTAGGTAGATTTATGCAGATCCTGAGGCTGAGGCGAGGGGGTTGTAACATGAGAATATGGATATGGGAGTGTGGAAGATGAGGAAATGTGAAAGCCTAAAGGTCCAAAAGGTGTGTAAGATTTAGGAGTATCTATTATCAGGAATGAGAATAATTGTGTCTATAATGAGCCCTCTATATCTACAGTGAGAGCGGGTCCTCTTCCACGTAGTCCGCCATTTTGTACAGTAGCCCAGAACAGACAAACCAAACCTGATCTAGATATGGACTCGTGTTTTTAATGTGAATTTGGCAGCCAGAGTTTTCCTCCATGCTTGTAAGAAGAGGTTGAGGCATGGGAAAGTCTTGAGAGGTCTCATAATTGTCGAGTTATTGTCCGATCAGTTGCACCACTTTGGAAGACGTACCATAAATTAATGATGGTCGATCGACGGTTTGTTTCTCAAAGTTCAAACTACATTTCCTTCACATTTTGTCTTGTCACAGGACAAATGAAGCATACACCGTCCCTACAGTGAAGCACGGCGGTGGAAACGTCACGCCATCTGTGAGGAAGCTGAAGCTTGGGCATCATTGGACCTTCCAACAGGACAATGATCCCAAGCATACCTCAAAGTTCACCAGGGCTTGATTTCCAGAAGAAGTCCTGGAAGATTCTAGAGTGGCCGTCACAGTCGCCTGACTTGAACCCCATGGAAAATCTCCGGTGGGATTTGAAGAAGGCGGTTGCAGCGCGTAAACCCAAGACTATTAGTGAACTGCCAATCTCTCTTGCCCATGAGGAAAGGACTAAGATTCTTCAGGAATGCTGCCAGAAGATGGTGTCCGGCTGTGCATCACGTTGGCAGCAGGTCATAACTAAGTGCTAAAGACGCTTGTCATGAAGGAGTCTGTCAGGCTAAAACACGCAAATCACCAAAATTAGTTAGAAAATCACAACAATATGTTACTACAGTTACAACTCACTCTGGCTCAGAGCTTAATCTCACAAACATAATCAGAGTATGGCACGAGTACGGATCTGTTAATCACTCTGGATAAGTGTGTCAGTCATTCCCAATGTATTAGGCTGCTTCAAAATCTTAATAAGGTGTCTTTGGGACGAGTTCAAGGTGCCTCAAAGCGAAGATTTTTAGCAGAATGTCACAATGAATCATCAAATGGAGTGCTTAAATATAAAATGTTCTTCTACTCAGAGCTCCTTCTGTTCTTTCTGTGCACTGCTTGGCCATGTGTTTGCTGTTATATCCGTTAATGTTGAAGGATTCCTTCAACATTGACCCTGGTGGACCGCTGCCAGCAGGAGGTCGGGCTGTAGGAGGTAAAAGAGGGGGAGGATGTCTGTGTAAAGAGGGTAGACGGGGTCATGAGGTTAACTGCAGTGATTAAAAGGAGCCTGGTTTATCCGATCAAGGGGCCACCAGTGACCAACTGGAGCTGCGGCACATTATCCAGTCCGACCGGAGAACGGGGAAGAGAACGGGGAGCGGCCACATCAGAGGGAGTTTATTCACAAAGTGCTTTTTTGCAAAACAAGAGCAGAGGGAGGACAAAAGCTTCAGAAGAGGAGCTGACACGGAGGAGATGAAAGTTAAACTTTCAGGACTCGTACTTCTGGTTCGACAACCCTACAACAGCCAGCATGAGGGAGACAAAAGCTTTCAGCCAGCTGAGTCTTGGTGCTTAACAAAGAATGATACATGACTGGACCAATCCAGAGCATCAAAGTTCACTGAGTCTGCAGAGGAGCTGATGATAATGATGATGAAGGTGATCCTCACCATCAGGCCGAAGGTGCTGCTGATTGTGATGTGGAACAGGAACACAGAGTTCACTGATTTTGAACTAGCAGTGATTATGTAAATTATAAATGTGATCAGGAATGTTTCAGAGACTGTCGGGACTTTTAACAACATGAGGAGGACTTTATATTCGACAATCATTACCCTTTTTTAAAGGTACAGTGTGTGAGATTTAGTGGCATCTAGTGGTGAGATTGCTATGGTGGCCTTCATGTGCCAAAAGAGGTCATCGTCACAACCACTAAAGTAGCCTGTTGAGGCTATTGTTGTCATAGCAAATGTCATTGTTACTTGTTCTGCCTTGTGTTGGTGTATTTGTTGACCTTAGCTAGCGGTTCCGCATGCTAATAAAAGCTAAGATTAGCAAACATGAGGGTAAGAAGCTAATCTATTGCTTCTTCATGTTTTTGCTCCGTTGATGCAAAGATTGCTGCTTTTCTTGTGCTAAATAGTAAGTATAATCTTTAATTTGTCTAGATTTAACTTCCTTAAACTTCTAACAAAGCACAAAACACTTCTTCTTCTACGTCTTCTTTTTCTGTAGAGCCTTTTGACCATTCTGGGCTACTGTAACAAACATGGTGGCTCAAGATGGCGGACTCCGTGTAAGGGGACCCGCTCCATATGTAGATATAAAAGGCTAATTCTAAGGTAATATAATAATAATGATTCGTTTTTAAGGTTATAACTGAAAACATAGTTATCCATGTTATATTCCATTTCTGCTAAAAGATCATCCTAAAAGTGACACACTGAACCTTTTAACCACAGATAATAATAATAAATCCTACATACTGGACCAAAACAGGTGGTCATGGTGGCTAAAACAATGACTGCACAGAAATAATAATGTTGTTCTGTATGTGAGAATATGTCATATGTGTTTACAGCTTGTTTACGCTGCCCCCAGGTGGCAAAAAAAGTTACTGCAGCTTTAAACTGTTACAATAGTCGATAAATTAGGAGATAAACTCAATAAAAATCTGAAAATGTTACATGTTTTCTTTGTGGTTGCTAATGTTCTGGAGAGGTTGGTTGATCTGGACTTGTCTTGAAAATCTTGAGCCTTGAAATCCTTGAAATTGGAGTTCATTCAGCACACACTGCTGCTGAAATTAAACACGTGATGCACACTTTTCCCCGCCCCCCTTCGCTTGATTACATGAGCGGCTACCTGAAAACCTCTCTCGGCTCCGTCCCCCCTGAAATTCAGTTGTGATTAAGCTCAAATCTCATCATTTTAATAGCACTATAGTGAATTACACACTCACACACACAGGCTGGTATTTGATTGACACGGCGGTGATTAAAATGGAGAGGGGGGCGGACAGTAGCAGCATCCTGCTCAATCAGAAGTCCAAATGAGTCTTTCAAACAGCAAAATCTACTCAGAATGCAGATGTTAGATGATGTCGGGTGCATTTTTGGGTTATTTAGTGTAGAGTTTGAGTAAGCGCTGAGCGCGGTTATATCACATCCTGCTCGACATGTAGCTGTTGGCTTGTCTTTGCAGCTCGGCGGCCAGTTTTTTATCAGAAATCAAACAAAAGCATTTCCAGGCTGATTGTTCTCAGCGTACCACATTTTGTTTTTATATGGCGTTACAGTACGTGGCCATAATTTATTCCTCTTGCTAACCTTTTCGTTGGCAGCAGCACAAAACTAAATGACTGCTTACACTTGAAGGTATTTGTCTGTTTGTTTCAGAGCTTACTGACTCCCCGCAGACCACACACATGCACATTATATTTCAGGATGGAGAAGGAAAAAACCTTTTTTTCAACAATCATTCAACCTGCCATGACCTCACTTGCGGAGCGCAGGGCGCTCCAGCAGCCATCTAGCCCCGGCTGATGACTTGATTTAAAGGTTGGGGTCGCTCCAGGTCACGCAGAGTTCAGGACAGATGGAGCTAAAACTCTCACATATCTTGTTGAATAATTCTCAGCTGTCCGGCGTTGATAGCACGGCAGCCCGTCGTGGTTTTGAGAAATGCGGCCGAGGCGGACCACTGATGGAGCTAAAGATACTGTACATGTTAGAGGAAAAACACGACTAAATTTAACAGTGCACATCAGTTTTATCACAGTCTGACTACTGTGTGTTTACTCAGCTGAGAGAGACTCGAAACACGTACGCTGCATTTGTTTATTTGGATCTATTTTAGTGCACAGGGCTCCCGAAATATGTTCAAAAACACTGTTTACTTTCCCTGTATTCCAGAGAAATTCGATGTTTGATTTGATTAATATGCTTACTTACTTTCTTGTCAGTTGTTAGCTAACCATCCAAACTACTGGACTACTTGAGTCATTGTATTCTTCAATCTTTACACTTGAATTTGACTTGAGGGCTCTGAAAAACTGTTTAGATTGACTATTTTAAACCCCATTTTTGATATTTATGGTTGGTGTTTCTCTGCAGTAGCCATTCCTGACATCAGTAATTATTAAAGCTGCTAAAATCACTGTTTTTATATTAAAATTGGATCGCATTATCGATTGATTTACAGCTGTGCCGGACTACTTCATAGCAGGGAGCATTTGCCAGGCAACCAAAGTTGCTGCAACCGTCAAACAGCAATTTGCTGTTACACTTTACCACATACAAACAACAACTTTTTGATTAGTGAGTTTTTCAGGGATACTTGTGGGCAGATTTCATCCCCTTTGGAGAGAGCCAGGCTAGCGATTTCAACCCGTTTCCAGTCTTTACGCTAAGCTAAGCTAACCGGCGGGGTGCGGTGGCTTCATATTTACCGTACAGACATAGTTAGTGGTATCGATCTTCTCGTCTAACTCTCGGCAAATGTGACAAAACAAGTTTTTCTAACAACTTTTTAGTATTCTTAAGTGTTTTAGTTGAAAGTTGTTCTTAATTTTATATTTTTTTCCAGTCTTGATGAACACATGGGACTGTTTAAATGTAAATATTGACACAACTTGGACATACTTTTGGTAAAAAAGCTAAATCTATATGATGAGTTACTATATAAGGGGTATTTTCTATAAAGAAAATATATTGATTAAGTCAAAATAAGTGTCTTGGAGATTCATATACATAAAGAAAATGTATCAAACTCAAAAACTGTGATTGTAACGACAAACTGCCAATAAATTTAAGATTTAACGATTTATCTCTGTTTAATGAAATGATTGGTCTAATGTCTGTTGAAGATGATGAGTCACGTCTCATCTACAGCAGTAATCACACATGCACAGCTTGTTACGTCACCTTGAAAGCCCTTTAATCCAGCCGGGCGGCACAGCTGGCGGGTCAAGATAAGCGATGACCGCTGATATCTAACTGTAACTGTTGGAAGCAGTTGGTGCGGTGCGTGTTTGCAACATTCCTGCTTTAATGGAGCAAAGAATGAAACAAATCACTTCAACTGGAGGCAGCTGAATGAAAATAGTGACCATAGAAAGTTTGATTGTGTGTAAGAGTAAATCTAAGGTTATGGTGGCCACCGTAGCTTCTCCTACGCACTTGGAATGGGAGCGGTTGGAGTGGTTGGACGGTTGAGTTGATTGCAGTCTGCAATCCCACCGCTAGACGCCACAAAAATCCTTCACGCGGCGTGTCTTTAATTCATTCTCTCTGAATTCACAACGACGACACTTGTTTAAATACGAGCCGGTGTGCTCGGATGGAACAAATATCTATCTCACCACAGCACGGCAGAGGATCATTATGTAAGTTGGTTAATTTAGGACCGTGGAAAGATTTTAAACTGCCAACTTCGATGCATATAACACACTGAGCGAGTTTTATAATATATAATCACTGCTAAGAACCACAGATTGTCTTTTTTCCGATCTAAATACAGCCGAGAAGCACATACAGGAAAAAGTGTGGTCATCCAATGGCAATACAAGTGAGTCTATGTGTGTCACTTGGGGGAAACTAGACTTACATAACCACCGAGCTGATGAGCGATGTTCTGGTTTGGAGTACAGTACAGTACAGTTTGAGCCGGGCTTACAAGTGTCATGTTTATTTCCCCCTATGCTCCTGTATAAAAGAGCTCATTATGTATTTCAGCGTAGAAAAAAACAGAGTGGAAAAAGTTCATTGCTTCACGGTCACAGTGGAAGAGTTGGTCTGATCAAAGCCTGACGAGACTGGAGAAGAGAGAGGAAAAGAAAATGTTCATGTGTGCCATTATGTAATTTTAGATTAGCTTCTACTTTCCCTGTTAATCCATGTTTAAGACTGTAACTATTATTATTATTACACTGAGCTTTAGGGATGCTTGTAGCTAGATTTCATCACCTTTGGAGAGAGCCAGGCTAGCAGTTTCAACCTGTTTCCAGTCTTTATGCTAAGCTAAGCTAAGCGGCGGGTTGCGGTGGCTTCATATTTACCATACATACATGTGAGTGGTATCCATCTTCTCGTCTAACTCTCGGCAAGTATGCAAATAAGTGCATTGACCAAATGTCTTTGGACTGTGGGAGGAGTACCCGCAGAAAACCCAAGCAGGGGTTCGATCCAATGACAGTATAAAGAATGGACAAAGCTTGAGTGACGTCATCCATAGCGTTGTTTTGAAGCCAAAGATATGCGGCGCTGGCTGCTGCCATCTTGGCAGTCCTGCTTCTTCAGCCTTCCGGTTAATCTAAATATCGGCAAAGACGTGGATCATCGGTGGACCTGAGGCGGGCCGATTGACGCCTGGGTGCTCTAATAAGCCATCTGTAATGGCATCCACCTGTCAATCAAAGCGTCCATGCTCTTAATCCTGCATAACTTTAAACCTTAATATAATCTGAACAGGTGAGTTGTATAAAAATTCACCCTCAGTACAGTTGTCATGAACGGGGAAATTAGCTATAGAGACCAAAACTGTTTTTTGTACCAGGCTGTAAACATGTTTATTTCTGCTGTGAAGTTGGACATTTTAACATGGGGACTTATGGAGACTGACTCACTTCTGGAGCCAGCCTCAAGTGGCCGCTTGAGGGATTAACAGTTTTTAGCACTTGCACTGAAGTTTCCCAGCCACGGAGGTTGCTGCTTGCGCTTGAACCTTCACCCCTGAACCCCCCTGCGGGGTTAATCCGGCCATGCTAAGAATAATTGAATTAACTGAATACTCTTCTCGTGCAGCCGTCACCGTTTTTCCTCACATGGACCTAAAAAAGTTCATCTTACAGGATGAGTGGAGGAAACAAATGATTCCTTCAGGGGACCTGAAAGGAGCCTCCTCCTCCTCCTCCTCCACCTCCTCATGAATGGTTTAGACCTGTCCAAAGATGGAGGTTCTCATTGTTGGAACTCCTTGAACGTCCTCCTTCACCTCTCTCCTCAGGTGTGTTTTATTTACCTGCTACTGGCTCGAGCCCTGGTGGGGGAATGCTCTGCACGCTCGCACGCTCGCGCGTTCGGCTCAACTCCAGGAGCTCAACAAGGGTTGGACTGTACCAATCTTATATTAAGAAGAGGGAGGGGGGGAGCCAGAGAGAGAGAGAGGGGAGCTGTTTTTATCCTGATAAACGCGCTGTGCGTTTAATGTCGCTCAAACCGGAGCTGAATAAACAGACTCGTCCACTTCATCGGATCAAAATAAACATTTATAGCTGATTTATTGGCTGAAAACTTCCCATCTCCCCTAAAAACATCACTCCATCTTGCCTTTTTTTTTTTTTTTGATTGACCGCTCCATATTTTTTTTTTCTCTTTCCTCCGTGCTGAATTTTTCCTCCTGCTGGAGAGAAAAAAAAACACAACACAGGGAGGAAACAGCGAGGAAGAAGGCACAGCGGAATATAAAGGAGGGTGGAGGAGGGAAAAAAAGAAGTGAAATAACAGGAGATCAGCGGGAAGATTGGAGGAACAGGTTGGAGAGAGCGCAAGAGGACATTTTTCAAGTGGAGAAAGAGACTTAACGCAGATTTTTAAAAAAGCTTTTTGGGTTTCCCCATCTGCTGATTTAAAGGTGAGCTCATCCTGCTTTTATTTTCCTGCACAGCTCAGCTGTGATGTGTTTATTTGTTTAAATCTTCCTGCAGGAAAGTCGTGCAACAGATAAAAAAATGTTTGTTTCCTCTTCCCGTGTTAGAAATGTGCACACAGTCAAAGTACTGAGCGCTCTCTGCGCTCTCCTCCTTCAAACTCTGCACATCTAAACACGTTTGCACGCGCCGATCTGCACAAAACAACTGATTTAATATGATTTTTTTTGTGCTGCATGCATGTGAGTCTGGTGCGTGTTATTGACGCGCACATGTGGCTACAGCCAGCGGCTCTTTGTTCCTCTCCTCCTCCTCCCCCCTTCCTCCTTCCTCTCCCCCTTTCCTCACCTCCCTCTCATAATAATAACCGACCCAGGCATGACATGACAGCTCAATGCAGACAGAATATAGGCCAGTATTGACATCCCCACGTCGCATGAACTTGAATCATACATGAACCCTGATCTCCCCCTCCTCCATCTCTGTGCTCCATCTCTCCGGCATCATATCTCTTCCTTTGTGGTCCTCACAGAGCTGCAGCATTTTATGGTTTCATACTTTTTTTAATTTGGTGATTTAAATGTTGTTTTGAAGAGGTGGAGGAGGTGGAGGAGGGGGAGAGAGTTTGGGTGCTGCTCAGGGGGAGAGTGAGGAGTGAGGATTGAAGGGGAAGGGGGGAGGGTGGTTGTTGTGGCTCTTTGCGCGCCAGACGAGGGGATCTAATGTGTGTCAATGTCAAATGGAGGTGTGTCCAGCTGTGTGTGCGTTCACTGGCTCCTGTGCGGGGCAAAAAAACAACAAACAAATGGAAATGCGGTGATGTCCTGATGAGACGATGCGTCTCTCTCATGGGATGGCTGTTTTTGTGCTTTTAAGTGTGTCGTGCCAGACCAAGGACACACGCACACACACACACACTCACACAGAGAGACACACTCACACAAACTCTCTCCACAGGCAGCTTCTTCACTACGCTGCAAACTGCACGCACACTCCGGGCGAGCTCTCTTTGCGCGCACATTCCGTGAGTCATGCCGCATTTTGGGGGACTCGAGTGAAGTGGAGCCCCCTCCTGCTGATAACACGCACGCACGCGCATGCATGCATGCATGCACACGCGCACACACACACACACACACACCGATAGGCTCCACTGGAGTGCACACATTGTCTCAGGATTTAGGATGTATACAAATGGGGGCGCGCGCACACACAGGCTCAAATTCTAGACAGTGTTGAGACATACTGTAGACACACACACACACACACACACACACACACACATGGGTGTACTGTTTGTGTTGTTCTGGGTGTGGTGTTCCCAGCATCCCTTTGTCCATCATTCTGTTTGTTTCAGATGAATGAGTGACCACATGTGCTGTTGTAGTTCAGCCGTGCACATGCTCGTGGTTTGATCTGCTTCTGCCCCGGTGCAACTGTCGAGAATGGAATTTAATTTGTGGTGCACAAAGGGTTCGAAAAATCTCAAATAACGTCACGGTTACTTTTCTTTGGGAAAGTAGCAGCACAAACAGAATTCCATTCACCTCTATTGTTTTGGAGACAGAGGCAGAAATGTGAACCTCAGCTGATAGAACTATCTGTGCTGTTAGATATCGCCTTGTACGAGTAAGAATAGATGTTTGCCAGCCGTGAACCGGCTGCAGCCTTCAAATGTGACACTGTAAATGAACTCTTTGACTTTTAAACGTTAAGTACAGCCGTGCTCCTTTTACTTAAAGCAACACTGTGTAACTTTTCTACCTTTTTAAACTAACAGATGTTAAATCATGTTGATGCCACGCTGACGTGTAATCAGGTGAACGGTGTCGCTCTTCCCCCCGAACTGACTTTGACACCACCAACTATTTCACTGTTTGTTAGTGTTTGTACCACTGGGACGAGGAGGTTTTCAGGCTACAGGGTGCAAGGGAATACTGCAGCCAGTGTTGTGCCAGAACAGGAGCTGGGCTCAGCAGCCTTTATGGACATAATTTTGAAACAATTGATTTTTACAGCTCTTAAGATGCAAGGATTTGCTCACCTTTGTCATCTTCCTCATTTTAAATCACGTGTTTGACTTCGCAGTGACGTAAACTGTAGCTGCTGTTAGCTAGCGTTAGCTCAGTTTGTTAGCTGGGTCTTCCCGGACTGTGAGTTCAGAGCTCCGGGGGAGTGTTAGTGTTTGTAGCACTGGTGTTTTGGACCACCGGGAAGAAGAAGAAGAAGAAGAGGTTTACAGGCTGGTGAGGAGTGGAGCTGGTGTCATGCCAGAACCTGAGCTGTGCATTCAGGCAATGTAACTGGACTTTGTGGCCTCTTTTGAACATTATGTCCAAAGAGAATAAAAAGACAGAAGAGGACGTTGACTGAGGAAGCTAAGAAGAGTGAAGAGTGAGCAAGAAACCGTTAGACAAGAGTAAATCTGGGACTGACTTTTGGCGAAGTGGTTGGCGAAAGCTTTGTGGACACGACCTGCTCCTGCTTCACAAATTACAAATCATCGTGTATTCATAGAGGTCACAAGAACAACTTGTTCTGCTGTGCATTTTTTTTATTTCAATTTTGATTCAGTTCCAAAGACGTCGAGCTGCAGAACTAATCCTGCATGACTCACCACTGAAGCCTGTTCTTCATATAGACCTCACGATGCTCTCAATATGAAGATATAAGAATGAATGACCCAATCAATCAATAAAAAACATCTAACAACCCAATGTAATTGTTTACTATTTCCTTTGGGGTGTTGTACTGTTTATCTGACTAAATAAGCAGTTTGAAGACAGAAATGTGTCTTTATTTATGGATAGCTATGGCCTTATTAATAAAAAAGAGAACAGATGAGCAATAGTTGAATCAATAAAGCAAACAGGGTGAGGCATTAGGCTCCCATACTGTGAGAAATTACGCTTTCAATCTGTGATATTCCACGGAAGTAACCAAGTTAACCAGATTTCTTTCCATCAACCCAATAGAAATACATTTTATGGCCGTCCCAAGCATTGCTTTTTGGCCTAGACAATCTCTACAACAGCTGTTTGACCGCCAAAGGTTGTCAGCTCTGTTTATCTTCCAGCACACCCAGGTTGTAGTGAGGCCACTGTTCCTTTGAAAGAGCCGGGGCCTGTCGGGGTGGCACAGCAGTGATTTGTGTCGTTTATCTGCGCTTGTGTCATGGACATTTGTCAGGGCCCAAAAATAAACTCTTCAGCTGGAACCGTTGCCTTTTGCTCCGTCGCTACATCCCCGAGTGTTTGTGCTCCTGCCAGATAATAGTCCAAGGAGATCAACTTGTTGACATCATTAAACTGTGGCGGATGGGAGCTGTTCACTTCAGAGTCCTCTGATGGAGCTCACAGAACAGAAACATTCGCTCAATGATGAATTCATAGCTAAAGTTTTGTATGCGCGAGCTGAATTTGACTTCTTTTGACAAAAGGAAGTACTGTACAAACTTTAGATGGTGATGACCAAGGACCAGGCTTTAGTTGCTGATTGCAACCCACTGGCCTCACTCTCCCATGACCCAAAATTTAATGTGTCCGTTCTGGGCCACTGTAGAAACATGGCGGTCCAGCATGGCAGACTCCGTGGAAGAGGACCTGTGGTGTCATTTGTCTGTACCGTAAATACGAAGCTACAGCAGCTTAACTTAGCTTAGCATAAAGTCTTGAAACGTCTCTGGCCACATGTTTGTTTAATTTGTCGAAATTTTACACACTGAACCTTTAACCCAAAGAATCCACGTTTCATTGACTCTGCACCATTGACCTTGTTGCTATGGCGGCTATTGACCAGAATGACCCCATTACAGACTAGTTGAACCATCATTGGACATCGTCCGTGTTCATTTGGATTTTCAGTGACAGTTGGACCTTTTGGCGACTCCAGGCAACTTAAAAAGGTCCACAGGGTTCCCAACACATTTATTTTTATCTGTGATTCAGATAAATGACAACTGATTAAAGGTGATTAAAAATACAAGAATCTATAGCAGAAGTTCTCTAATAGTAAATATGAAACATTGAAATGCAGAGTTGGTCCATTTACCAAAGCACAAATGCACTTCCTTTGGCTCTCGGTGTGTGGTGGGGGAAACTTACTCGAGCGTATTCAGACTGTCACCTTGCCTGTTGACTCTACCAATATTAACATTTACTCCGCCAGTGTTTGCTAATCCATCAGTGTTGACTGTGGGGAAAGACGATATGCTTCACCTGTTACACGGTTGCATAGCGGTGAGGTTTTAAAGTTCAAATCATGGTTTATTTCTGACCTTCAATGTCAGAGAAGTAGACACACATCTGGAGATTTTGTTCCAACACTGACACCCGTTACTTAATGATTATTGATTTAAAATGAAGTAACCATTAACCAAATATTCTACATGTTTTATAAGCTTAGACTGCATGGTGCTAGGCCGGTAAACGGCTATAATTGGACCCCTAAGTATTGCTTCAGTGGTGGAAATAGGTCCCAGAATATCAGGGAATCAAATGCTGTAGTCATCTCAACCCTTCAGAAATAGTCTTTGTCCTTTTGTTGAAGCATTGACGATGCTGAAATGATCTCCTTTTGAAGTGCTCGCCAGCTGTTGGGTGCATACGGACCAATCAGTGTTCTGACACGAGCGCTGCATCTCGGCGGCGGCGCTGCGACGCCAAGCCACTGATTAAATGTGAAGTATTGTCGTGGTAAGTGGACTTTGTTATGGTGTCTAATGGTGTTTCGTTGCTGATGGTGTTATGGAGCTGATGTTCATGTCCGTGGGTGTAATTGCCTCTTCAGAGTGAGAGTTTTGTTTACTGCTCAGTTTGAGTGTCGCTGTTCTTTTATAGCAGATGAGCTTGACGAAGGCTGTTTAATTAGTTTGCCATTGGAACATTGATGAGGATAAAGTAGGCTGTTAAAGCTGAGTTAATGAAGAACGACCAGGTGTAATGTAAAATCTGTTGCTCATTGCTCAAGCGGATTGGCCTATCTCCCTGCCCCAGTCAAGCTAACCCTCGACAGAACCTTGATCAACTTTAAAGTTGCGTCTTAAGTTAGCAATGTTTTTTCCATAACCTCTTATTCTTATCAGGGTTGCGGGGGGCTGGAGCAGTTCCCAGCTGACATTGGGACATCCAGTTCATCACATCACTCACGCTCACATACACACCTACGGGCAATTTAGAGTCATCAATTAACCACCAATTAACAGTCTTTGAACCAATACATGCAAACGCCACACGGAAAGGCCCCAGCCGGAGCTCGAGCCACCACCCCTCCCTAGCTAACTAATGATTAGGTAGAGTTAGCTAGCATTAGCAACATTAACCTTCAGGTGTAACCAATGATGGTATAAAGAGTGGACAGAGCATGGGGGAGGTCCTCCGTGGGTTTCCGGAGTGCCATTTTGAAGCTGAAAATACTCGGCTCTGGACGCCGCCATGTTGGCTGTACTGCTTCTTCCGCCTCGCTTGGGTGTAACTAGCTAGCTAGTGCCTGACACAGATTTGATATTTTAACAGTTTTTTCAGAATTTGGTTGGTTGGTTGCACATCTAAGTACAGGAAAGGAGAAAGTTGTGCGATGTTCTGCTGCTTGGTCAACTGCTATTGGAGGACAGAGCAGGGGCGGGCCTTAGGAAGGGTCAGTTATCAGCCAACTTTGCAGTTCCCCTCAGCTCAGCAGGGTGCTTTAGCATCTTTTAGATGTTTTGTGATGCCTTTTAACCTGCAAACTCTAATAAACCTTGTTTTCTGGCATCCTGTCCAGCATTAGACAGTAGATGGACCAAATTAGCAACTAGCCGGGGAACACAGTGGAGCATTTTAGCAGCTGAGTCAGATAGGAAGCTAAAGAGCTTAAAGGAATATTGGACTTATATCATCACATTACCAAATCCTCAACTCCAAATGGATGCTTAATGTTGCTACATGTGTGCTGGGTGTGTAAATCCAGTAGTTAACTGTTTGCTAACACGTTCACCATCACAACTTTTAACATTGTTGTGATTTGCAGTTTGCTGCAATGCCCCCTAGTGGCCAAAAAATCTACGATTGCAGGTTTAAATCTTAAAGCAGCAGTGCAGCAGTCTTTTATAACTGCATGCCATCTGTCCAAGCAGAAATAATCAGCTCTTATAAATGAGTCCTGCAAAAGAGCTCGTAGGAACTGAGCAACCAGCCAATACAGTGATAGTTCTGATGCATTTTTGTGAAATATATCTTTTCACATGTGACTTTTTGATGCTTTTCTTTGTCATATATGATAGTACACTGAATAACTTGAGTTCTGGGCTGTTGGTCAGACAAAACAAGGACGATTTTGAGACATCACCTTGAACCGTGATTGACATTTTATTCAAAATTCAATATTATTTGTTACAAACAGCCAAATCTTGAGATATAAAAATGGATTGATGAGATGTTTTGTGTATACTGTAATACAGTATGGGAAGAAAAATCTCCCTCCTTCTGAATTTACACGCTCCAGTTGTATCCCGTACGGCCCATCCGAGTGCATCTACTGTAACTAACATTGTCTAATGTTGCATTTCTCCCTGTTGGCACCAACAGAAACGTCAATTCTTCTCTGTTGACAGTAGCTTGGGCTCAGTGTGTTGAAGCCTGGCCGGCGTAAATACACAAACAAACACTGAAATTTGTGCTCACGGCCTACTAAAAATGAAACGGTTTGGATGCGAACCAACGTTCCCACTCAGACCTGCATCTCGCGGCTGATGTGTTGGAGAGGATTTTACACCGTTTTGTTTCATAAATTTACACTCCAGAAGATGGCAAATATATTTTTGTACCACTCCTCTAAATCAGACTGATCCTTAGAAAGAAATTGTTAAAAACCCATGACACTTTGAAAGAATCCATGTCCAAACATCGCCTTTGTAACCGAAGATGGGTCAGTCATTTTCATATGACTCCTGCTATTTCTTTGGCAGAAGTGTGCACCAGTAAAGGTCTCTTTGCAACGCGAGTAACGTCCGTACAACAGCATGGAACGATGCTCGCTGCGTAGGTGTCTGAGATCAGTCTAGTCTGAATAAATTCTGACCATGTGAGTAACATCTTTGTGTGTATTTTATCCGTTATCATCAGCCTCTTGGCTAGCGGCAGCGTCTAGTGTGTATCTGGGTGGATGTGTAATATGGATTTTTTATTTTTTATGTTCTGTGTAGGTGTTTTAGAGCAGAACAGTCTCAGCATCTGGATCAGCGTGTATGAATGTTATACTGTGTAGGTGTATGGGATTACAACAGTCTTCATATGCAAGCATCTAGGCCAGTGTGTGTTGAAGTGTGTGTTTGTGTGCTGCTCAGTCCTTTTGCCTAATGGCTAGAGGCCAGATACAGATAGGCCAGGCAGCACAATGCCCTGTCTGTTCCCACGAGTCCAAACAGCCCTTCACAACACCCTATTTATAGACAAACGCTCGACCCAAACTCCATTCATATTTCTCAGTGTGGAGTCGAGTGTACACGCTAACTAAAAAACTGATACGTGCATTGCAAAATGTTACAAACGTGCCCCCAAAGGTGTGTTCAGACCGGCGTTGTCAGAGGCGACGGTTCACAATGTGTGCGTTTGGTTCACCAAGTGAGCATTCCACAGCGCGCGGTTACATAATCAGGAGTGTTTGTCAATAGATCCACAGGCGGAGGAAGAGCTGAGCGGGGCAGAAAATAAACAACAAACAAAAACGTGTTCGCAGGGGTAACGTTAGCCCCCCGCCGGGTACGCACAATATCCATGTGAAGTGTATTTATACAGAGGAGATTGTCTGCGGTCGTGTCACAGATCTCCTAGCAACACTGCCATGATGGAAGTCCACTGAAAACAAGTGTAAAGAACAAATATGTAACAACAGGAAAACTAGAGCTCCAGACGTTGCAGCAAGCGCCCCGAAAACCTCATTTTTACATTCAAGTGACAAAGCAAGCTGTAGGGATTAAGATGTAGTACAGAAAAAGTACTAGTGTAGGGTAGGGAGGATGTAGCTACACTGGTGCAATACAAATAAACACCACAATTAAACCTGTTACATTGATAGATGGGACAACGAAACATCGGATTTTATCATGGGAATCAACGTTGGTTTCTTTTCACCATAACCGCAGTCATTATCTGACCATAGGTGGTTATTATTATAACCATGAGAACAGAGGTCCCCTGACAAAAAAGGAACATTTTAAGCCAAACCACAATGTGTCTCCAACCACAAAAACCTATTTTAATCCAAACTATGACTTTTCCCAACCCTGACCAAACCCTAACTATAATGTTGTCCAATGATCAAACAGTGATTTCTCGCAGTTTTGAAGGGCAAATGATCTTTTTGTCGTTCTAAAGGGCAGTTACAGGTCATTTTATTGGAGAACTTGCTGAAATCTGTTGTTACGTTGCACGTGTAGATCTGTTTTGATTGTTAGGTACGTCATTTAGTTCTTAATCTCTCCTCAGTAATAGTTTCAAGTCACATGGGAAAGTTTATTTCAATGAACAAACAGTCTGAAAACTGCATAATTCAACACCAATCCCCAGAAGACGAAGATTAGAAGTCCAAACTCTGTAGCAAGTTACACTGTACAGCGCTAACAATGAGTTATTTAATCAACTGGTCCATTGACAGAAAATAAATCTCCAATGTTTAGATGGGCAGTAAATAATTGAAATAATTTTCAACTTCTAAAACACGAGGGTGTGCTGATTTTCTGTTTCTATATTATTGTTAATTGAACGTCTTTAGATTTCGGACAAGCTAACCTTTGGTTTCCGGGAAAACTTAAAAGTGGCATTAGTGGCATCCAGCGATGAAGTTGCAGATTGCAACCAACTGAATACCGCTCGCCTCACCCTCCCATTCCAAGCATAGATAAACTACTAGTGGCTGTAAAACTTGTGAAAAGGGTCCTATCTAGAGTCAATGTTTGGGTTGTCCATTCTGGGCTGCTGTAGAAACATGGCGGTTCAACATTTTTTTTTTTTTTTTAATGGCATTTTATAGACAAAATGATGAGTCATCCATCCATCCAGAATCTATTTTAAACCTGGATATGAGCTGAAATGCAAAGCAATTAGCCTTTTAATAACACAAGGGAAGATTTGCATTTACTCATTTGGTCTCAATTGTTTTAGAGCCATCAATCAACTGTTTAGTGAATAAAGTAATCAAAGCAATTTGGTGCTCGCTGTAATAATAGCTCCTGATCGTTCACTCCACATCGCTTCTGCTCTAAGCTCACAATCAGACACTGTTTGAGTTCCAGACATCTAATCATATTTATTTATACATCTTTAATTTGTCTGCATAATCATCCACCCTGTAGCTGTACATAACAGTTTGATATAATTTAGTCATGTTTCAGCAACAGCTTCTAGTAAATGTTTCAGTGTTTTTACAGAGCATATTTTCCTCTCCTAACCATCAGTTTTATTATAATGAAGCTCAGAATGTGGTGGTTCTGGCTGCCATCAAAGTGTCCACGCTCTTAATTATACATAACTTTAAGCCTTAATATAATTTGAACAGGTGACTTCTATAAAAATTCACCCTCAGTACAGTTGTCATGAACGGGGAAATTAGCTACAGAGACCAAAACTGTTTTTTGTACCAGGCTGTAAACATGAAGTTGGACATTTTAACATGGGGACTTATGGAGACTGACTTGTTCTGTAGCCAGCCTCAACTGGTGGTTCGAGGAACTGCAGTTTTTGGCTGGCTACACTTCACATGGAGGTTGCTGCTTGATAATAACTTGACAGACTTATCCAACACCTTTTTGGATTGAACTGGAACAACGACTGTGAGTCAGGCGTTATCACCACACATTAGTTGTAGACGTCACTGGTGGTCTCATGGCTGAATGGCTGCAAATCCCTTTAGTCAGGTGGAAAGCTTTCTCAAGAAGATCAGGGGTGGCTATAGCAGCATATGGGATGAGATGATATATCAATGTTTGGCTGTCCACATACTTTTGGCCTTGTAGCATATTGGATTTTGGACTGTTAGTGGAACAAAACTAGCAACTCTTTAACATTTTTTTGACATTTTATTGATAAAGCAATCAAACAAAATGACAAATTTTATCCACAGAAGTCAAGTAAACACTTGAATGAACCCTTGAGCAAGGCACTTTACCCGCAGCTTCTTCAGCAGACCTGCTCAGCGGCCAAAAGTACAAGTTTACGTGATTACCATGTGAATAGCACTCCATCATCTGTATGCAACGCATTATACATTATTAAAACTGCGTGTTTTGGGAGTTGTTGCTTTCAGAAAAGCTGCAGCAGCTATCAACTCTCCATCACCGAGTCATTTATCTCTATCAGCTCTTAGCCAATGGCGCCAACATATAAATTTACCCTAGCTTGAAGGTCAATTAGTGTATGTGTGTGCGCACAGTCACATGAGTCTCTGTCTGTGATCATGCGTTTGTCTGTCGGCCTGAATCGAATCAATCGATTCAACCCTCTCTCTGTTTTTTTTTGTTTTTTTTTAATGTAGCTGAATAAACTGATCTGACCTGGACAGATTGAATCCCTGTCTTTTGTACATTTAGCTAATTAGTCAGGGTATTTTCTTTCTTTCTTAGCTTCACTTCATGCTTCGCTCTGATACAGCTATCGAGCAAACAGACAAGAACACTGTCTGTCTGCTGCGAACGCCGCCGAAGGAGAGAGAATTTGAATTTCATAGATAAACGGAGAGAACACATGCTTGTTCGTTATCATCTCAACCATTTGTTCTTCTGTGCATGTTTGTGCCTCGCATGGTCGCCATTAAATTATGTAAGAACTGAACCCTGTTCCTGAATGTTAAGTTTGATTACTGCTCTGCTTTTGCAAGTTAAGTTTTATCAAAGATTTTTTATTGCAGAAGATACATTAGCAATCTTTGCAAAGTTTGTACACTTCCTGTTTCCTCAGTGGGCGCGAGTACGGACTGCGTGAGTTGAAAGGTTGCGATAGATCATCTTTGGTGACACAACACAGCCGATTCAGCGCCGACAGAGAGAGAGAAGATATTTGTTACCAGCTCCTGATGATTGGCCCGAAAAACCTAATTTTAGTGTCAGAATGTTCAGAAGATCTGCGGCTTGTGAAAAAGGAGTCCAATATTTACGAAAGAAAGCGAAAGAATCGCTCATAATCTGAGCTCACGTTTACTCCTTCCATTAGATTCAATAGCTCCTAAAGGAGAGTGGCTAAACCCATGTGGCACCTATACAGGAAGTGACCCTTCAGTGAGTCGTCTCTTTGGAAGTTAGCGAGCTAGGCTAATTAGCTGCCACTCAGGTAATGGAAGGTTGCTAACATTATACACCTCCTGGTTCATCCAAAGCTCCCACGCACTCATTTAGTGTTTGTCCAACATTTTGGAGGAGGACTCTCTCTTTCGTGGGTCCAGTTTTGGTGACGGCAAATAGCCAGACTGTAAACACGCAGCGTGGGTCCTCTTTCACGGAGTCTGCCATGTTTTCTACAGTAGCCCAGAAAGGACAAACTAAACAGTGACTCCTGTAGATCTTTTTAAATTTCTTCTTTTTGGTCGTTATTACACAAAACAGACAGAATGGATGTGTACACATATATCAAAAAGTCAAAATAAATGACTTAAATGATGAATTAATAAAGAAAACAGTCGGTAATTCGTCTTCTTTCGATCCACTAATCAATAATCATGATGAAAACTGACGTTCTAATATACTTGTAGTACGTTCATAACGATCTTTCTGAAGATGCAATGGATCATCTGCTCTCTTAGAGATTAACGTTTGTCTTTCGAGTGATCTCAACTTTCAAAAACAGACAGAGGGACTGGATGTCTGAGTGGAGGTGATATCATGACGGAGGGGATAATAGCTGGCCCGCTAAATGAAAAGGAGAGCAATGAGCTGAGTGATGGACGACTGAGGATACGAGGAGACAAGAGGCCAAAGTGATCTGCTGAGCGACACGGAGAGAGGGGAAAAACAGGCTTTTCTAAGCTGCTCTTTCATTTGTGTGTGCGTGTTTTGGAGAGCCAAGATGATCCATGTATGCCCATCCAACGCCGTGGGAAGCAGCACGGGAGATTTGAAGAGCAAAGGCTTTGGCTCAGAGAGGTGATGAGGGGGAGCTTTGGCCCCTTTTCTGGGTCTCCATGGCGGCTCCTGTTAGGCCTCCTTTCTCTCTGGACATTTGTTGCTAATTTTTCCTCTCTCTTTTTCTGCCCTTGGACTTTGTTTTGTCCAGAAAGACCTAGCAACAGACCCCGAAAAAGAAAACTTCATACCTCAAACTGACTGCAGGTCAGTAGCAGTTGTTGATGTTCTACTTCCTTAGAGATGTAATGAGATTTGTTTTTAAACCACAAATTGAATTTGCCACCAAACACTTGAGCACGTTGAGATGGATCCTCATTGATCTCCATGTGGAAATTGGGTTATCGCAGCGGAACAATTGAATAAGAACTGAAGCATGGAATCAAATAAAAGCCCATAAATCTAAAACAATAAAAGCAATAATACTGCAGGATATAAGCAAATTTTGGCATATATACAGAAAATGTTTTTTACATATAAAACAGGGTACAAATCCATAAACTAAAGAGTTGAGCTGTCATTTTCCCTGCAAACATGCAAGTTGGAGTTATCTGGAATAGAAAGACTTTCTACTGTGTGTACTGTTTATGCCGACAATCACTCATTAATGTTTGGTTGCTCGTTTTCTGTCTAATATATCTAATTGTCGAGCTTCATGGGTGGCGGTGGGTTCATTGAACTCTTTTTGCTACGTGCAGAACTTTGCTGTACGAAGAAATTTCAGTTTAAAACTTCACAACAATGTCAAGCGTCCAGGAAGTCACTGCACCCGGACAAGAAATAGTCCCCCAATGAAACTCATTGTTTCTACACTTTGGTGTTTGTACGGATTAAACAAAATATTACATGTTAAACAGGGAGCTTTTAGATGGAGCCAGGCTAATGGTTCAGCCCTACTTCCAGTCTTTATGCTAAGCTAAGCTAACTGTCAAAAGCAAATAAGCAACTTATCCTTTTGACCATCTATGTATTTTGCTACAGCACCAAAGAGCTCTTGAATTATGACTCTTTACACCTGAACTTAGTAGAAAATTAGTGTTTCAGGTGGGTTTGGGTGTTCTACAGTCCCGGGAATGACAGAGCACCAGGAACTCAATCTCAAAAGTGACATTTCTCGTCATTTACTGTTGCACAATAAAGGCAAAAGTGCTACAAATTAGACCCTTCTCAATTCCATCAGTGTTGGTCGATCCTCGTCTTTGCCGCGATACTGTTGCTCTGTCTAATTTTGGGCCTTAGGTCAGGAGAATTCCCTTTGTGACTAAAGTGCAACAGTCCTCTATGGAAGGGAGCATGCAGTGAAAAGTTGGACTCTGTCCATTTCCACATGATCCATGTTGCTCAGTGTGAAGTGTAAAAAGAAAAAGCCTCAGCAGACAGTCTGAACGCAGACACCTCAGGCAGGGTGCATATAAAACTGACAGACGGGTACCCAGGTGTGACAGCAGTGAAGTACTGCAGACTAACATGATTTGCTTCAGGACTGGAAACAGATTCGGTCCTGTGAGTGTTTACGTCTTCGACACCTGGGTCTCTGCTGTGTGATAAATTCTGTCTGAAGCGATTGCATGTTTCCACCTTTCATGATTGTCAAGCGACAACTGTAAATCTCCAGTGACGTTTGCTTGGACATGCAAAAAAAAAACTACCTGCTACCTTTTACCCACTCGACTTTTATGTGTTTTTGCCTCAAGATTGCTTTTCTTCACGGTCTTCTACGTTAATGTAACATTTCAGAGCCAGAGGGAACAGTGTCGTAGTATTCAAAATGGGTTTTGGTCTCAAGGCCACCTTCTGAAGGCGTCGGTTTCATCTCGGAATCGACCGCATTTTTACTCGATCTCGTCTCAGTTTCAGACAAAGAAGACTCTGGATTATATTTCAAAACCAGATGAGAACACAACTGCAGGGATATCAATAAACTGACTGTGCATTGTCTGGTTTATTTGTTAACATTATTACTGTGACTGGATGTAAAACGTCCTTCTTCAAAGGCAACCAATAACTTGACTCACTTCTAATTCTACATTTTTTTGTTGCTGTTAATGGCTGTCACCACCCGCCTTCACACTCTCTCCAAGAAGAGAAGACTCTGTGGCTGTGTGGGAGATGTCAGTACTACAAATTTGACTTCCTAAACTACAAAGAGTTCATCTGCAAAACAGCGTTCAAAAGGAAACACACAGCAGTCTGTTAGTTCTGCAATCCAATAAGTTTTACGCCTGGAGTCTCGTCTCACCCAAAGACATTTGGTGAATATTAACTCCATGTTAGCTACCTTTGTAGGCTATATACTGTCTGGTCTAGTCTCAAAGTCTTTCAGTCTTTATAGAATCTGGTCTTGGTCATGAGTTGGCTCAGTCTTGACTACAACACAGAGAGTTTCAAAAGCTTTAAAATATCGAAATTTGGCGCATTTGCTCAGATTCTTAGTATTGTCTCACTACTTGTGAGTCCTTGAGAATCCTTGTAGTTTGTCTCATATAAACTAGATGTACACTGCAACATGACCATTACTACCAAACAGCAGACAGACAAAGTTTGTGACTAGTTGGTGAACACAGATAAAGAGACAAATACATTTGTTAGGAGGTGGTGGAGACCAAAAACTGAGCTAAAATGAGATTTATTGCAGGTTTAAATGAATATAAACTCAAGTATCATCTTGAAATTGCTGAAAAGTAAAGGTTTAACTTAGAACCTAAAGTGGTTCTTCATGGCGATGCCACAGAGGAACCTTTTTCCAATCAAGTCTTCCCAGAATGTAGTGTAAATGGTATTCAAGGTGCATAAAAGATCCATGAAAAGGTTCTTCTAAGCACCAAAGACTGTGACTTAAATAACTATTTTTGTGCACTCATTTCCCAAAAGAACCTTGCACAGCAAAAAAAAGGGTTCTTCAGGGTAAACGGGTTCTCTAGAGAACTCAAACTGCGCCAGAGAACCAGTTTTCTTTGAGTATAGACGAGATTTGTTGAGAATTTTCTTAGTTTTTGATTAAAATACCACTGGACTTAATGAACGATAATCTTGAGTCATGCTGTAAGCCACATCTGCATGACTCACCGTGGCCCAAACAACCCACATATAGAAGCAGCCACGCCATTTGTCACCTGAATGCCACCGGTTTAACCTTTCAGCATTTCAGCCTTCAGCCTACATTCTCAATATAGGTGACCTTAATGCTCAGTGCCCTACTTCAGCACACTGTTTATATGTCTGGGTTTGTGTGTATCTGAGTGTCTGGGCGCGCCTCTTTGTTCAGAGCTGCAAATACTGGTGGCAGCAAAGACAGAGAAAGAGAGAGAGAGAAAGAAAGAGAGAGAAAGGAGTCTGCCAGCAGAACTGTTTGCCCATTTTTTTTCCCTTTGCACTTGCTGTTGGGGTGGAGAAAAAGAACGACGGGGAAGAGAGACAGAAAGAGGATGGCAGAAATGAGACAAAGAGCTGCAGTGAGAGCGAGAACGTGGAGCGATGACAAGCTGAAATCGAGAGAGAGAGAGAGAGAGAGAAGATGGGAATGAAAAGTCAGCAGCGTGACAAAAGATAGATGGATGGATGGATGGATGGATGGATGGATGGATGGAGGGAGATGGAGAAGAGTGCAGAGCTGTGAGAGAGAGATTAAAATAAAGAGGAAGAGGGCAGATGGAGAAAGTTTTCCTGTTATATCAGCTCTGCAAACAGATATTTGGTGGTTGAAAAAGTACAGATGCAACTTGAAGTTGAGTTGAAAAAATGGCAACAAATGTCTCTCTGTGATTGTAGATCTGATATCTCAGACAGTGCTGGTGCCCGCTGGCACAAATTAAAGATGCTTTTTTATCTTGCACTGCCTTATAAACGCCCTGCTGTTGGCTTACTTCATCCCTGCTGAGGTTTCTCTTAGCAAAACACAGAGTACAGCATAGCGACGCCCTACTGGAATCTTTGCAGCAGCTAACGTCTTCGGTTGTCGCCCACCTGCCTTCAGTCGGTTTGTTCAGACGGTTCTCGGCCTCGATTCCTCGGCAGACGTCGCCTTCCGATAACGTGTACTCTGGTGCGTTACATTTCAAACGCAGCGGGGAAGTGAAATGATGAAATGTGCTGACAGAAAGAAGATCTCTGAAGCTGAAGGGGAAGCCATGAAAGTTGACTCTAGGGGTTAGCAGTATCTACAATCATATATACCATCCTATATTGCAATATTTGCATGTATCCTGATGTTATACGTTCTCTGGAGTTTCAACTGAGAAATATTTACAGATAAAAATGACCAAACAGGAATGAAACATTTTAAAGTTCACACCTTCCTCTGTAAATCGGCCGTTGTGCTCCGAGTGACATCTTAGCTATTCTTGGCATATGGGTGGCAGACTGGCATCTACAGGGAGTGTCGACTGCAGCTACTATGTATCAGATTTGTATCTCGTATCAGTCGAGGCTTGAAGTACAGAATGAGCTCATCTGCAGGGCACAGCTACGGCGAGCCTTGGGTTATGTCCAAAATGTAATGTATACCTTTTAGGTTGGGTCTATTCCTAAACACTGACTCATGACAGGGCATTTCAGGTTTTTTTGCCCGTTGATGGGGTTGCAATCACCAACTACACCCAAATCATACACATTGGACCTTTTTTAAAGCAAAGCTAAACATCTACTAACATGCATAACTATGTTTTCAGTGATATATAATCACCTTAAAGAACAAACCTTTGACTGTTCGACTTTTAAGGTTGTAATACTTCCATTTTGATCACTGTTTGTTTTGGTGGAAGAAGTCGAGAGCTTTAGTCGGCGCTGGACTCAAACAGGGAGGCTTTGGCAGGTGCAGACCTGGTCCATACTGAACTTAAAAGACATAACCGGAAAGATTATTTCATTTTTTTCTTGCTAACACTGACGCCAATAGAGGGAGTTATGTCTGAACCAGAGTATAAAATATATAAATAAAGAAATCTTGGCTGGTTAAAGAAAAAGGCTCATTTTTTTTAAGGCAATAGGAGTAGTTGTTTTACTAAAAATCTTTCTCGTCAATGGTCTGTTACTGATCTAAAAATGATTAATAAGTAAGCACTTAAAAAGCTGTTAGTTACAGTCTATAAACCCTTAATTAAGTTGGTTCCTGAATGACGAAATTTGGCATTATTATTCTGTTGGAGTCAAACATTGGAGCATCATCATCCAGCAGCCCGTCCCTCTCCGACCTTTTCGGCAAAAACATCACCAGACCTGCAGCTCAAGGTTTCCCGTAGCTCACATCAGGCGGCCCGTTGGCAGCCGGAATCCAGAGTTACTGTATGGTGACATTGTGTCGCATCAAAGGATGAAGGGATGGAGTCAGTGTGACAGGATGGAGGGAGGGAGGGAGGGAGGGAGGGAGGATGAGGGGAGGAAAAAAAGAAAGGGGGGGGGATGGGATGACGGGAAGGATTGACGAAAACAGACTGTGACATGTTGGGATGGTGTGCTAACAGTGGACGGCTGAAACGTCGCTGTGCATTGTGAATCTGCATAAAAAAGCTCAGATCAATTTAGCTGGAGCAATTGTCCTGATACGTGAGACGTGGAACCTGCTCGGTGCAACAGATGAACTGAACAACTGTTGTCTGACAGCTGAAATGTGCAAACAGAGACGAGGCGAGAGGCGAGGCGAACACGTCGTCTTCTCTGCTCTTCTGTTTCCTTTCTTTCTTCCTCTTCATGCAAATCTGTCCTCTTCTCCGCGTTCTCTCTCCGCTGGTGACAGACGCTGCCTCCTGTGCACTCTAACAGTTATTACACAACCTGAACCACATCGACTCAGACAGACGCAAGAGATGAAGAAAGCATAATGGAGCGAGTTAGGCCGATTTAATAATGACTGAAAGAGAGGCTGAACGTAAGGGAGAGAGAGCAGATTAAATCTATGTGACTGCCCTGTTCCACCACCGTCTGTCTGCAGGGTTTGGCAGCTCATAATGTAGCTGCACATATCATTGACCACTTCATATTTCATCAATATTCAGTCTGTTTATCTTCAATACTGAATAAATTATAGATATTCTGCTCAGGAGTTGGTGTAGACCGAAGACTGAGCTAAAAGACGAATGATTAAACTCCAAATGACTCCAAACTTTTGATTTATTCAGCAGAACTGACAAATACTCATTGTTTTATCACAATACATTAAAGTAAGTTGGATATCTTTGTGGTTTGGACTGCAAAGACAAAACTATTCTTCCAATCTGGGAAAAGACTAAACAATGAACTGGTTAACTGGAAAAAAGACACATAAATTGATGGTGAGTCATCACTTATAGCCCTGTTTTATTAAAGTACGGGGTTAAAGAATCTTATTGTGTGGATCATGTGTTATTAGAGATCCTGTTGCGGGCAGAACTTTCTCAAACATCCACACGGAGTAATACCAGAGACCTATTAATATACACACAGGGGCATGTAAACAGATTTACTCTGCTGTCAAGTCGGTACACCACTTATAAAAATAGTGGGGGAGTGGCTGTGGCACAGCGGTCTACAGTATCAGGGAGAGACACTGACCGTCAGCCGGTGTGGTCGGGTTTAAGGCTGCATGTCAGCAAGCAGCTGCCCAGCACGCTGAAGTCCTATCATTGCTCCTGAGCTTAGCTGCCAGCCTTTGTGCCAAGTTAGTGTTTTCTGGTGATGATACGGCCAGCCAAGAGTTTCCAAACTCCAAACTTATCTTTTGTGATTGTAAAATAACTTTAGAGCACAAGTTTCCAGTTTCTCACGTCCTTTTCCAATGCCTAGTGAGGTGAAAAAGTGTTTGAACGTGCGTTGGTGTTTGCATGCTGCTTTTTCATTGGTGCATGTGTCAATGTGCTGGATGCTGGAGGCATATTGACTTCAGTGGAGCCACCAAAGTCGACGCTGCAGTCCAGAAACCGGCTTGATGAGCTGGCTGGTCACAGAGGAGACTGGGTATTATTAAAGATTATTTTCATAACTGATTAACCTGATTGTCATTTTCTTAATTAATAGATAAAATGCTTGTTGAAAGCTTCCCGAGCTAAGTTCATATTCAAGTTGTTTGTTTTGTCCAAGCGGCAACCTCGGTGGCTGTGCCAATGCAGAAATGCCAAAAACTGCAGTTCCTTGTACGGCCACTCGAGGCTGGCTACAGAACAAGTCAATGTGTATAAGCCTATAACATATTAAAATACACAGCTTCACCCAGGCGTCATTCAGCATTGGCTTAGCCGGAAGGCGGCAGAAGCAGGACTGCCAAGATGATGTTGACCAAAGCTGCCACACCGAGACTCACACATGGCTTTTACTTATGAGTGACGTCACGGATACGACGTTCATATTTCTGCTGTCTTATGATTTTGTCCAACTAAAGTCACAAAAGTCTTTTAAGAAAACCAGAAAATGTCGACACTCGAGAAGACGGAACCACTGACTTTTCGGTGATAATCGAAGTCTGTCGATCGACTATAAACTAATTAACTAATAGACGCAATATTCTCACTCAAGAGTTTATAGGACAAATATCTCAAATGGTCACAAATCAATCGATATAGAATTCTATCAATGAATCTACAGTTATTTAGAGAATAGATTTATTTGTTTCAGGCAAACAGGCCAAATATTTGTAGCATCTAGCACCTTTCTTTGTTTTATGACTGCAAACTGACATTTTAGGCATTATTTAAACTATTTTAGGATATTTTATAGATAATTGTTTGTTGAATTGATTGATTCACGACATTTCATAACCATGAACACGTGATATTTAAAGAACCAATCACATACAACTGAATGCTAAGGGAGAACACTGTCACACAAGTGGACACACATTACATTACCGGTCCATGCAATATGTGACAAAGAAAGGACTTCCATGCCTGCCTGAACTACAAGCCAGGCTCCATTCAGTGGACTCATTGATAATGAAACAGTTAGTTGCAGGACTAAAATGGATTTAGCCAGATGTCTGTTTGCCCAAAGATCTCTTGATTAAATTTTGGGTGCAATCTGGCTGCAGGATTTCCGCCATTAGACGATTAATCTTGAGGTTTTTTTGTTTTTGTTCGAGCTCAGACTGTTTACTCTCGCTCCTGTGCTGGTGGGAAAGTCCAAGATACGTGACGAACAACAAGTGCATGCTCGCTCCTCTGAAAGCTTAACCCTGGAGAGCCTGTGGAGGCGTCCTGTCACTCAGTGCCTGCAAGATGTGTTTTAAGTGAAACAAAGGTGGATAAGAAGATGGAGACGCGATGTAGAGGGAGTGTAAGAGAGATGGATGACCAACAATGCACACAGAGCTTTTGTGTGCATGTGTGTGTGAGTTGGTGGGGGTTGCTTTGGTGACTAATCATTTCCGTTTGAGACCCAGAGAGACGCTGCAGCCCCCCCCCCCGAGGCAGCAGTTCATTTTCTGATGAGTGCACACACACACACACACACACACACACACACAACACAACAACTCGCCTCGCTTCCCCCTCTGATGTAATCCCGTGACGCCAAATCTGCAGATAGAATACAGTCATCGGTTTATGAGGGCATGAGTTGTGCAGGGACACACACACGCACACACACACACACACACACATGCGCACACACACACACACACACACACACACACGCACACACAGAAAACAAGAAGATGGTCCCATGTTTCACCTTTTAAATGTCAGATCAGGCATCACAATAACAACACTTAATATTCACCTTTAGATTCTGAAAACTAAAAATATCAGCAGACATGGTTCATCTGCAGACCTGAGACGGGCTGAGTGACGCCTGGTTGCTCAAACAAGCCACGTGTAACGGCACATACCTGTCAGTCAAAGCGTCCACGCTCTTAATCCTGCATAACTTTAAGCCTTAATATAATTTGAACAGGTGAGTTGTATAATAATTCACCCTCAGTACAGTTGTCATGAACGGGGAAATTAGCTATAGAGACCAAAACTGTTTTTTGTACCAGGCTGTAAACATGTTTATTTCTGCTGTGAAGTTGGACATTTGAACATGGGGACTTATGGAGACTGACTCACTTCTGGAGCCAGCCTCAAGTGGACGTTTGAGGAACTGCAGTTTTTTGGTACTTTAGCCTCCATTTAGTTGCAGCAAATGGTTGATATCCATCGTACAGTTAGCTTGGCTTTTACTTTGGCTGAATTCTTCACAACTGTTTGTGTTGTGTATAATTTCAGGCACAAAAATAAATGATACATTTGATGTGAAGTTGCACGCATTTTTTGGCTGCAACAATCATTAATTCTGCAGTCCTAGCTGTTGAGTCTCCAGTTTGAATTCCCGGACTTGTGAAGAGATCAATGTGGCAAAATTAATTGAACTACCTTCGCGACGCCCTCGGGCGCAGAGTTTAACTCCCCGCTGCTCCGGCGTTCTCACAGTAACACACACACCGTGGTCGTAAAACGCCACGCTTCACTAACTTTCCTCAGATAAGTCTATTTTCCTCTCCTTCACTTCATCCTTATCAGCTGCTTCTTTGTCACAGTCAGTCCTCCCCTCAGGCGGTTGTCATTCTCTTTCCTGTTTCACCTGTAGTTACTCGCCTCTCTTACATTTAGTGTTTACTTGTTTTTAGTGTGTGTGTGTGTGTGTGTGTGTGTGTGTGTGTGTGTGTCCATGTTCTGATCTACTCCTCTAAGCTCTTTCCTTTTCCTGTCCCTCAATCCATTTCTGCTCATCTCTGCTGGCACTAATTACTAATTAACTTTCATAATGTCCCACAGCTCGAGCGAACTCCCAGGGGAAAACATACAGTACTTAATCACTGTGTGTGTGTGTGTGTGTGTGTGTGTGTGTGTGTGTGTGTGTGTGTGTATCTGTACCCACAGTATCAAGTGTTTGTGTAAAAGGATGACAGTAAAAATAAGATGTAGTCAACATCTTCACGCTCTGGTCTCTTTTTTTTTACCTGTACAGGAGGCGACGCCATGACAACAGAAATGCAGGAGATCGCCATCACGGAGGAGAAGCCTTTACTCACGGGCCAGGCTGACACCAAGGTCAGAGTGCCGCACACACACACACACACACACACTATTGTAAATAATTATACACACACGCAGGCTGACATTAATCTTATCCAAGCATCCATCACGAGGACACATAAGTATGTTAATTGCATGGTTGTCATTGTGTAACGAGGATAATCTGAAACCAGAGATAAATGGCAGAATGTGTGTGTGTGTGTGTCCATCTGTGTGTGTCCCAGGAGACAGAAAAAACAATTGGTTTGTGCGTGTGTGTGTGTGTGTGTGTGTGTGTGTGTGTTAACATTTGTATCTTTGCTTCGCATATGTGCATGAATGCGAGTTTGTGTGCCTTTGAGTCTGAGCAAAGCCTATATGTGACAACATGTGTCTCAAACACATGTGTGCAGGACTGTGTGTGTGTGTGTGTGTGTGTGTGTGTGTGTTAGTGCACAGCTGCAGCTCTGCCTCGGATCTGCCAGGCTTGACGTCAAAGCCTGAGGGATCGAGAGCAGCTCCAGAGCTCTGCTGGGCTGATGTTGCCGTGCAGACGCAGAGCTGCGGAGCCGTTTGTTTCTCACTGCTGACACCTAGAGGACAGACATGGAACTACAGCACTGAAAACATAAACAACAGTACAGATTTACAGCAGGACGGGCAGGTGGAGGAGTAGTCTGTTAACAAGAATTATACATTCACGTCAGAACAGAAGGGAGGAACTTGTTTAGATTAGATTAGATGCTTGTTTTCAACAATATAATACTAATAATCATCCAGCAACTCAGTCCACAGAGCATGCAGACATGGTGGATTCAGATCTAACATCAAAATGAGGAAGAATTGTGGTCCATTATATCACAAAGCAGCCTTGTTATATAGCACACTTCTGGAAATTAAATTACCAGAACCGAGGTGCTCACCATCTAATCGACGGAAAGTGCAATTCTTACAGAAATCACTAAGAATCAAACGTTTCCATACACAATCACAGCATGAATTTTTCTGTGGTTTTCTGCAAGGTCCCGGCCATCTTAACGTGATGTTTCAGAGAGATTTCTGACCGTTTTTTGGTTACATTTTGCTGCTGAAACATACAGCATGGGGATGACCCCTTATACGTTCTGAACTTTCAATATTTGATGAGGCGCCTGAATAAAACACAATATTTATTATGTATTTATAGGTAGAAAATGTTTTCATACAGTGTTGAGCTGCATCTCAAATTAATCTTCAGATTCACAGCTTTCAGATGACATTCACCACGTCTGTGTGATATATAATGTTGACCTTCTGTTTCCCGCCAGACATCCCCTCGCCCCCATTTAAAAAGAGCAAAATATGTTTATTACAGGAAAGCATCTTTCAAGGAACATATAACACATGCAGGTATATACTGTTCAAATGTATAAGTTTAACATTAAAATAAACTTAACTGCAACTGAAAATCAGAACAATGCCGTAAATGTGAAATTGAAAATACGGCATGTGATAATACAGTGATTGTACTGTAAGTCTAAAACAGTGGTAATACACAGTAGTGAATACAGGGTAGCTGTTAGCACGATCAATAGACTGTAGGGACTTGTTGAGAATCAGAAATATATAGAATACTGCAGCCTTATTCTTTAAGATATATCTTGATATTACAATAACTAGAGCCAAGTGGTCTCTTATTGGGAGTTAAAATGTGGAAACAACAAACTTTAAAACGTCTTTTAAAACCAGTTTTTTCTCATGTACATTAATACAGAGTGGGCAAAGAGGAGAACAAGAGCTTGATGAATGAATCTGTAACATTCATAATCATCACTGTCGCCTGCAGCATCTGCTACAACATGACCCACACCAACGGGGCGTGAAGGCGTCTTCATTCTAAAAAGGAAATGAAATAAAAACTGGGAGGTTCATGTCGTTCGCTGTGATACATCCGCACTCCACCCACATTGAATTTAAACATCCTCTGCCTCTGAACGCACGCTAAACTCTATGAACTTCTTCATAATCCAGTCAGGTTCTGTCTCTGCAAACCTCCATGAACGTGTTGACGCCCATCTCCACTTCAACTTCCCAGAGGGCTAATTTCCTAAGAGCTCCTGATGCTAGCAATTCATTAGCGGGGGTGAATGGATCCAAGGTTGCAAATGAATATCCCATTTAAAACCTCCCACTGACAGACTTCCTCCGTATAATCCTCGGCAACAGTAACCACCTGCTCCCCTGAAGAGGTTCTCTGCTGCTTTATCACGAGCGTAGTGCCGCCCATCTTACCCGTGGAGGTGTTAATTAAGAAGCGAGGCCTCTATTAACATGAAAGGACTGTGACTGAACAAAAAGCTGAGAATTTTCACTCGTATATACTTTGAGTTTTTCATTTACACACAATTAAAAGGCAAAAAAAGGGAACGTGCTTCAGATTCTTGAAGTCAAATATTAGGATTTAGGACAGTTGATAATTATCTGTTTGAGTTTTTCGAGGTGTTTATGTCGTTTTTCAACATTTGATGGTTTCAGGTTCACAAACGTGAGAAATCTTACATTAATTACAGTAAACTGAACTGAACTGTCTTTGGGTTTTTGACTGTTGGTTGGACAGACCAGAAAACTGGAAAACGCCTTCAGGCACCACCCTGATTAAGACAAGAAATCTGAAAATATTTGGTGAATACGGCGTGGTGAACTGGTCAAGAGATGTGCGACATGATTTAATTTTGATGGACTGTTCATGGGATTTCAATTGGTTTTCTGATGTGTTATAGACGACTCGATTAGTTACATCCCCTTTTAAATGAAGAAACAAAAAGATAAAAGTGACGTTACATCCAGCAGCATTTAAAAAACCCAAAAACAACTACCTGAACACCTCATTCTAACGAGACCTCATTCCTTCTTTTCTCACAGGATGCTGAACTGGCTGCCAGGATACTCCTGGACCAAGGACAGGTGAGACCTGTCAGATCCTGTCATGGGTTGCAGTGTAGACTACAATGAGACCAGAACAGATGTAGAACATTCTTTAAGAAGTCACCTAAATTACAAATAATGTTTCCAACTATCCAACTATGTAAAATGAAACAGTTTAAACACTAACTTTGTACCTTTACCTATAAATTCACGTTCCTACATTAAGCAGACGATACTAACGATGGCAGAATCTCTGAGTCTGTCCACTTTATATCAATGGATAAATTAAAATTTTCTTTGGTTTAAAGAGTTTTTATTTGATGGCCTGTTATTTCCTGTAATTTAGCGTTTTGTGTCTTTTGTGCGGACTTTAACGTTTGCACATTTTTAGCTCGATGGAAACAAAAAAACAAAGTATGACTATGACTGAAGGAGTCTTTAAGGTCTAAACTCTGTTTCGGATTTTGACTTGTAAAAGGCGTTAAATGTTTTTAAGCTCACCCCGGGAACTTCTTCTCTCTCCAGGAGCACAGTATTGAGACCCCACATGGCGTCCTGCACGTGACCCTCCACGGCACACGAACCACCCGCAGGCCTGCGATCCTCACCTTCCATGACGTGGGTCTGGACAGTGAGTAACTCTCTCTTTCTTTCAGCCTGTTTTGTTTCTCAACCTTCCACTTCTTCGTATTTGACTCCTCTCTTTCTCTCTGTTAGGTAAGAGCTGCTTCTCCCCTCTGTTTAAGTTCGAGGAGATGCAGGAGATTGTCAAGAATTTCACCCTGATTCACATCGACGCTCCGGGGCAGGAGGAAGGGGCCGCTGCCTACCCCACAGGGTACGACATTATATTTGTGTCTCATTGTCCTGCAGTAACTTTGAGCTTTTTTTTCTTTTTCTTAGAAATGGAAACAATCATCTGTAGTAGGCTTAAACCCTAATCTCTTACAAAAATACGCGAACATCTCCTTTTCGGCCTCTCTTGTCAGAGCTTTAAAGAAAATCCTTGTGTTAAATACCTATGGATAAAAATGTTAGCCGCTATGTGCTTATTTCTGTGATTTCGAGTTATCACAAAAAGGTTTGGGGCAACTTTAGGGTCAGCAAGCAATCTTCATCCAAGAGAACGTCTTTACCTTTTTTTGCACTGCCAAATAGAAAAATGGATCTTTTCATGTTTTGATGGTTCATTTGTGTTTCCTGTTGCAGTTACCAGTATCCCTCCATGGACACCGTAGCAGAGATGATCCCAGCTGTCCTGCAGTTTTTCAAGTGAGTTAACAGTATTTATTTTGACGGGATTTCATTTGGCACGCATGCATTTAGGGTACATGATGTACACGTGCATGAATTTGAACTGATTCTTCTTGTTGTCTAAGTCATTATAAACGCTTACTTAGGAAGTGGACCCAAAGTGCAAACACAACCGGAGACTGAGTATAGGTCCAAAAAAAGTAATTTTAACAAAGTCAGAGGGCTGAATAGTGCAGGAAAGCCTGATAGAGTGATAACAAGGCATGGCTAGACGTGACAAGTGATTGGCTGGCAGTTATCCTGAGGAACAGGGGTTATCAGGGTTTGCAAAAGAGCACTAGATTTGGTCGTTGTTACCACAAGGGAGATTGAACGATCTGGCGGAGTCTGGAAGGTTGACCCAGGGTTATAGAAGGATAAGACAGCAACAGCAAGGGAAGGGAAAACACGAGACTCCTATTTAGCAATGCAGTTGGGTCATTTCAGGTCCAACAACTTGGTGTGTCCACTGGCACTAAATCCTACATTTCCCATGAACAACAGCTGCTGCTAGAACACAGAAGACACCAGCTTTCAGCCTTTTTAGAATTTGTTTTAATGCACAGTACAAAAAAACTTTCCTAACTGTTTGAATTGATTCACCCAGCAAACCTTCTTGTCCATCAAACCCAAGGTTTCCATCAACAGTAATATTTAAATACACCTGCACACAGAGCCTCAGAGAAAATCCAACAGTTGTCAAACATTTTCCTTAAAATATATGTGTATTTTGAATGAACTACATGTTTGAATACATGTGTGTATTCATGAACAATAATTCTGTCCTTCCGTCAGCTTCCGTACTGTAATCGGAGTCGGTGTTGGAGCCGGAGCGTACATCCTGTCCAAGTTCGCGGTGAGTTTCGACGGTAGCTCTCAGCACTACACTTTGTTTTACTGGTCGAGCATCAGTGCAACATGGTGGTAACACTACAGCAGTCATTTTTAAATGTGTGAGATGTTGAAAGGGCATCGGTCAGTCCATGACCTCGACAGACGGCACAAACTTTCTCCCGCAGTCTTATTCAGTTTCTGTTTATAACGTCGACTGCCGACTACTCACCATCTGCCCCTCTGCTGCTTCCTTCCTCTCTTCAGCTTGCAAACCCTGACTCAGTGGAAGGTCTGGTTCTTGTCAACATCGACACTAACGCTCGAGGATGGATAGACTGGGCTGCTCAGAAGGTACGTTTTGTTGATCTCCATTCCTTTCCACGTCAGGACTGCGCTGTCTTGCGTGCAGAGATGTGGTCTTTTAATCCACTTAATTCAAATGGGGGTTCTTCATCAGTTGGAGTTTAGCCGTGGATATGAAATTATGCGACCGTGCTGATGGTCTGTGTCTCTGAGTAGGATTGATTAAGTCTTCGCTTATCATATTAACCTGACGAACAATCCTATCGATTTCTCTCCTCTCTAGCTCAGCTCTGTGACATCCTCCCTCACAGAGCAGATCCTGTCCCACCTTTTCAGCCAGGTACGACGACAACAACATGCCATTAATGTGTTTTTTAAGTAGCACATGCAGAATGTCTTTCAGGATCTATCAAAGCGCAACACAATTTCCCAAAATGCATCATTTTGTGAGTTGTTTTTGGGTCGGTTTTCTTGCAGGAGGAGCTGTCATCGAACACAGATCTAGTGCAGTCTCACAGAGAGCGCATCTCCAAAGCCTCTAATCTGGTCAACATAGAGCTCTTCTGGAAGACTTACAACAGGTAAACACACACACACACACACACACACACATCATTGCAGAAACACACAGATATACCTCACAGCGAACGACGACTGACATCATCTTTTCATTTCCCTCCAGCCGCAGAGACTTGAACATTGACCGCAACAGCACCTTCAAGTAAATATCCTCTAAATATTAGATTTGTATTTAATTTATCGATATATAAACCTATTAAATCTCTAAATGTCACCGTTCTTATCTTTACTTCTGACAACTTCAGGTGTCCAGTCATGTTGGTGGTGGGTGATCAGGCTCCATACGAGGACGCTGCTGTGAGTTTTGACCGCTCTCTTCAAGTTTATGAATCGCATGTTTCAAGCGTTCTTAGATTTTCTGATTCATTGAGACACATTAAAGCAGACTGAGCTCACATTAGCTGACAGCAGCTACAGTTCACAGCAGTTCACTGTCGTGTTCATCACGGCACAGCAGCAGGAAGGCATAGAGATGCTCCTCGCAGGTGATCGTACCTGGTGCTCAAAGTTACATAATGCAAGAACACCTTAGTTTGCCCTTAGTGTCTTGTTGTGATGGCAGAGGTTTACTGTTGTCTCTTCTGTGACCACTAGGTGGAGTGCAACAGCAAAATGGATCCAACAACAACCTCATTCCTAAAGGTGACTAACCCTCATCTTTCTTTATTAATCTTCCTCCGTTCTTGCTTATCGTGCACTCTTACACACTTCTTCTTCTTCTCTCCGTCCTCCAGATGGCTGATGCTGGTGGTCTCCCTCAGCTGACCCAGGTAACGACAAACCAACAGCTCTTTTTCTCTGACACTTAAATCGTGACGTTAAAGTTAAAACATACCTGTTAAATCAACCACCACAAGGTGAGCCTTCAACAGAGGTCATGTGCTGTCGCTCGCCCATATTAATGTACAAATCCTTCTGGATTGATGCATCGAGGTGCCAAAATAAAACAAACCAAAGTACTGGTCTGATTTTTCTGAGTGCTTTAAGTTGAAATTGGCTAGTTCAGGTAGTCATTAGTGACTGTACTGATGTAAAACATCATTTCCTGTCTCTGTGTTTGCAGCCTGCTAAACTGACTGAGGCTTTCAAGTATTTCATCCAGGGAATGGGCTACAGTAAGTAATACATTTCTGTGTACATCTAACATATACAGTGAAACATGAGGTAATAATTGCCATGGATTGTATTGCATGCAGAGATCTTATAGTAATTACTTTGAACCATGCATTCTTGCCTGTTGTGTGCAGTCTTGGCAACATTCTAAAATCCCACAATGAACTGATCCTGCTAATGAGTATTATCTGTGTAGCCAAAGCCTGGTTTAGCCTAATCCTTCTGTACATTGAGCGTTATCCAAAAACAAACACGTCAATGAGCAACGTCGCTGCACTACAGTGCCCGGCTGTTAAAGCAAAATTTTAAGTAAGTAGCTGCTATTAAAGAACAGCTTGCAGCTGAGTGTCACAGACGGGGTCAGGAAGCCTGAAAGTATTGAGAGACTAACCCCTCTTCTCATTCGTCAGTTTGTACGTTCTCGCCTCCTTTTGCTGGCGTCCAAATTTCACCGGGCGCAGATGCGACGCGCTTAGAGACTGCCGTTCTAGTCGATGTTTCAAACGTCCTAAAAAGCACCTAAACGAAGGAAAATGAACAAATCTGAACAAGTAAATAAAGTCTGGCGCTTTCAGAAACGCTCCCGGTGGGGTTTGAAGTCGCATGGACCGAAACAGTGTTGCGGCCGTGGCGTGATGGAGATGTGCCCGGTGGGGTTTTGGGGTTAGTCCCTCCCACCTGAGATGTAAATGGAGGAATGCTACAAGCAGCACAGACGACAACTGTTTCAAAGGGACGATAAAATGACGTCTGGACGCTGTGGGACCTGCTTGTTACCCCGTTATTCTGAGTCATAAACCACAGCAACAAGCGTGTCCCTGCCATGTGCCATTAGACCTTTTCCATTAGAAGAAGCACTGTGTCTCCATTGATTTTTCTAGTTTTTGAAGCTAACCTTTCTATCTATCTCTCCACAGTGGCTTCGTCTTGCATGACCCGCCTGTCCCGCTCCCGCACCACCTCCCTCTCCTCCTCCTACTCCATGGACGGGTCCCGCTCTCGCTCCCGCACCCTGTCCCAGGGCTCGCAGGGCGGCCAGATGCCACCCAGCCCGTCCCAAACGATGGAGGTGTCTTGTTGAAGGAAAAAAGAAGAAAGAAAGCGAGAGAGAGAGAGAGAGAGCGAGGAGAGCGAAAGGAAGGGAAAGATGAAGCATGACAATAATGCAGAAACGAGACGAATGGGTTACTTATTTGTCACTAAACAACTCCTCATCATTCCCCCACGAGAGCAGGATAGGAATAGAGAAAGGGAGACGGAGGGAGAAAGAGGAAGATTGAAAAAGAAACCCATTTTTGCACCACATACGAAGTCCAATCCTCCTCACATTCCCCTTCCATCTGAAAACAAAGTGGATTGGGCTGTTCCACAATGAAGTATAGGCGAGAAGAGATTAATAAAAAAAGGGGATGTGAGGGGTCCTCTCTCCCTCCCTCTATTGGAGCCTGCGTCAGCCGGTAGAGCCCTTTAATTTAGATAAGGAGGCCTCTAGAGACCACACACCTTTGTTAACCAATAGTAATAATTCTGAACGGTATTGTTGTTGATGATGATGATGATGATTATGTTGTTGATGATGAAGCTAATGATGATGATGATGTAATAGAAAAAAAAAACAGTAACACTTTTCTCTTTATTACTCAATGAGTTTAAAATGACATAGATAAAAAAAAAAACTATAGCAGAGATACTTATAACGATGTGTGTCTACTACTTTTTAAGCTAGTTTTTATTGTGTTCATTTTATTTCTTTAATCAGATTTTTCTTATTTGTAACCTGCCTCAACAAAAAAAAAGGGGCTGAAGCTACTGATTGGTTGACCCGTCACATGGTAACAGCCAATGAGAGCCATTATAGTGACTACTTCCTCCTTGATGTTGCCAGGTTGTTTATGTCTTCCATTTGCCCCGTCGATAAGTGACTGTTTTGTTCTCCCATTTGGGCAGGAAGTTTTTTTTTTTTCTTCTTCTTCTTCTGGACTGTTTGGAAGTTGCATGCCTGGTATCAGCCCATGTGAATATTGACTGGATAATATTTTTTCTTTTATATTCTGCTAATGAGTGGTGTGGATTTGAACGTGTGTGTTGTTTGCGTGCTATTCTGTTTTAACGAACGCGACGGTCTCGAGGCTGGATTCTCACAGAATCAGGTGCTTCGGCGAAAAACTGAGGTTTTTCCATTCATTTCAATGGGGGTGATCCCGTTTCCGCACCGGCACAGTCCGCAACGCAACGGGTGTTAGCAAAAAAAAAAACGTGCTGGCATGCGGGAGAGAGGTTGATCCAGATCCAACTTATGGATCCAACTTTGGTCCGACTCGCAATTTAGGCCACAAAATAGTGACATAGAGTAACAATAACAGTGAGCGAGCACTGGTCTCGATATTTCCTGATTGTTTCACAGCGGTTAAATTCAGCACGTATAGACACGCCCACGACAACCCACCTACGCTCCCCCCACCCCCCCACCACCACCGGACAACCCTGCCGTGACTTGCCGCGATGCCTGATCCCGTGTGAATCCACACTGAAGGTGAGCATTGGTGAAACTGAGGGTGTTTCGCACGCTTTAGCAAGCTAGCTGGCACCCTATCGTTAACACTCATCACACACTAAATAGTGCTTCCAATATTGCTGCCGGTCTCACACTTCATGTCCTAATATCCACTCTTGTGTACTACTCAACAGGGAGCATTACATCACTCGGTAGCATGCGAGTTTGGATATTGCATTGAAGTGTTAGGCCCGGCCAGAAGGGATCACTGTGTTTATCATCTGGGTTGTAAAGCTCTTAGCCTTGCCCGTGCATGGATACCTCCTAACAAACCCAGCTAGCATACTTGAGTTTCTGTGCGATGTGAGGTTAAAAAAACGAACACATGCTCGTCTCTAGCAACAAGCGGCTTTGATTTCAAGCGAACGGGGTAAAACAGAATTGCGTGATATGTGTGTCTGTGGAAGTAAATGTGAGGTGTATGGAAGCACAATGCAGCAAAGAGGGGCCAGGGTCCTAATGTAAAAATTTAGAAATCAGTTTTGAGACCAACGAAACCTCCCTGTGACTTATCGATGACAATGCACCAGCCCCTTCACTGCCAAAATAGTTATACAAACGATGCCACCAGCACTGGACCTTTTGGTACAAGACAAAAGAGGCAGAAAAGAGTTTTGAGAGTGAAAATGATCAGCCAATATCTGAACTTGGAATTGAAAAGCCAATAAGCATTCTTACTGCCAAAACTAAGAGCCCCAAAATATGGGGTATTGTTTTTGTAAAAATCAGAAATGCTGTAAAGTGTCTCACTGAACCTAAATTCCTTCTAAATTGTTAAGATTTCAACAAAAAGCTTGCCACTGCCCTGTGACGTGTAGCCATTGGACTGCCCGTACTCATAAAAGGACCCGTTTTTGGAACCCGATCCGATATCCTTGGAGCGCATGTGCATTTGTAAGCGTGCCACCTTTGTGCACGCATTTGTGTTTCTGTTGCAGCGATGCACCCGATTTTCTTTTAATGAGAAGTATCATTTTTATGAGTCAGTTGGAGGTTGCCTGTTTTCTTTAACATGCTGTCGAGTGCTCCTTCCCCAAACCTGTTTGATAGAGTAGAGATGGAGAAACGAGTTCGACGACAGTGACGGGAAAGTCAGTGGAGGGCATCGGATTTGAGCTTTGAATAGAAAGGTAGTTGGGAGATGATGATGATGGTAGTAATGAAAACAGTAAGCGTTTAAGTCATTTGGGCGATGATGATAGCTCAAAATCATTTAATACCACAAAGATTAATTTAGAAGATTTTTTATGTTTCAGGGTCTTGGGTCGTTGTCCAGAGGGCTGAAGTGTAGAATGTAAATGCCTGCCTCCTCCCATACTTAAATTTGAACTTATAGAAATCAGGCATGGGAACGTCTACCAAATAAAGGATAATGGCTGGAGCCTAGAAAATAAAATTGCCAAATAAAGGGAAAAGGAGTGGTACTTCACGGAGAGTTGAGCAGGGCTGTGTGATTGTAAATGCTTGTCCATTTTGTCTTTCGTTTGTCTCTTAATTTTTACTTCAATCATTTTTTCTTTCCCCTTAATACTTTGGAATTTTATTTTATTTTATTTTTCGTTTGATCTCTGTGAAGTGTTAGTTTACCGTCCCGATGTGCTCACAAGTTAGTTAACCGTGTGATAGTTCTTGTGTAACTTTTTTAGCATTAGCACTGATAAGGGAGAATAATATAATTAACAATAAAAAAAAAAGATTAAAGGTAAAGAGAATACAATCAAATTTACTTGTGTGGCTAATTTCTCTGTGTAAAACAATGGACATCCTTAAAAAAAAAAAGCAAACTTAAATATTAATAAAAGCTTAAGAGAAATATCCTGTCTCCTGTGTTGAATTTTCAAAACATTGTGTGGTGTATACATTTTCCCTTTGCGGTATTTCTATCGATTTGCTTCACTTGTTGCTAATCAATAAATCCCAAATTCCCGCACAGTACTTATAAAAAATGAAAAAATTGGTTCATGTTGGAGGATCAAAAGCTCTTTTTACTGAGTTGCAATAAAGTTATATTTTGATTTGTGTAAACATTTTAGATTTTAAATCAAAGCCCCCCAACACCATCAAACCTGCTCCTCCACACTTCACGATGGGAACCACACATGCAGATACAGTCAATTCACCATTGCTACGTTTCACAAAGATATAGCATTTGGATTTCCATTGTATCTGCTACTTGAACTCTGTGAAGCATTTATATCAGCTCTAATCTAAGGTGTGTTAATCGCTGATTCCTGAGGCTGGTAACTGTAACGAGCTTACCCTCTGCAGCCGAGGTAACTCTTGGTCTTCCTTTCCTGGGGCGGTCCTCATGAGAGCCAGTTTCATCATAGTGATTGATGGTCTTTGCGATTGCACTTGAAGACGCATTAAAAGTCAAACATTTTTTTACATAATTAACACAGGCACACTTGTCAGTTGCAAACCATTCCAGGCGATCATGAATCTGATTGAAAGAATGCCAACATAATTGAGAAATGAGAGAAATGCTACTGTCACCTGAGGAGTGCACAAACTGTCAGCTTGTTTAAATCAGGGTTAAAAACATTATTGTTCACTGCAGCTTTCCTATAGTGCCTATTTTTACCACTTCACCTTCCGTATCTGCTGGTTTTAATGATTTTAAATCACATTCAAATGTTTTATTAATTCTAAGCTGACGGATGCTTCGTCAGTTCCGTGTTTGTCCGAGTTAAAAGGGGGACTGATTAGATGGAACGGGAAGAACAGGTAAAAGGGGACTCGAGTCTTGGAGACTGAGCTGAGTGGGGTGAAGGACCTGTGACTTATTTCATATTTCATTTTTCACACGTGGAAAGAAAGGGCAAACATGAAACAAAAGACGAAAAATTTTTGTCTGCTTGATTTTAAATTGTTTTAAATTGTTTTAATTTTTTATGATTTTATGATATTTTTATTTATTTTTTTATTTTTTTATTTATTTTTTTTATTTGATTCTTTCTTTTAACGCATCTCCTTGCTTCTGTAAAGCACTATGAATTGCCTTGTGTAAGAACGGTGCTATACAAATAAATTTGCCTTTGCCTTTGTCAAATCCACAAACCTCCATTATGCCCCAGAATTTCATCTGTAAAACATTTAAAATCTTCTTAGGGCTTATAACAGGCTGTAGCAAGTCCACCATGCTCTCACAAAATGAGGTAAAATATAAAAACATAAATACAGACCCATCATTTTTTCCTTGGATAATATGGATGATTCTCCTTTTGACTCCACCAGTGTCGAGCTACAGTTTAAAGAAAGAAGTCTCCCCCAAGTCTTTGACCAGATTATATGTTACCTTCATCAATCACCCTAACTGTAGTTGTTTTACTTGACTAAAATTAATATAGAGATAAATTCTGTAATTTTAATATTAATGCATTTCAGATAATGTCATGATACTATGCTAAAGAAGTGAATATCTTAAATGACTCCAGTCTCCTATGCAGTACCGTATTATACCAGTGGACAGTAATGGAGTCATTATTTAGTCCCTGTTCAGCCTTCTTGCTGCTAAACTGTGAAACAAGCACATGTTGAGCTCATCCTCCCAGGCCTCCATGAATAATAGTCATAAAGTAAAGTTATTGCTTTGCCATTTGCAAAGCAATAACTTTGAATTGTGTAATTTATTACGATGTGTATGACAAGGCCATGATGATCTGTTGTCATAAAACGTTTAGGTATCACAGGTCACCATCAGTTGAACACACCGTGATAGGCTTTAAAACAATTTGTGATAGACAAGAAAGTGAAAGAAAAAAAGTTAGGGGGATTCTGTCTGCAGACAACAAATATGACATTGTGGCATGCCTTAGCCATAACTACAGAAACTTATAGTAGTTATAGGCTGGTCCAGTAAACAAAGCTTTGAATCCATGGCTCTTCTCATGGAACAGAAAGGGTTAATGTATCTACAAATATATGTGATATGTGAATTTTAGTCATCTTTTGAATGTTTTAAATGTAGAATTGTGTCTGTGTCTATGTCTTCTATTTATATTGAAATTGAGAAATATGAATGTATCTTCAAGTTTAAACATTAAATAAGTGATTTTAGGGAAGGTTAACTGCAACAGATTAAAAACTTGTTACTGTCAAGAAAGTGAAAGAAAAACCACGTGTGGACCGCTGGGGAATGCAGGGGAATGCAGGGGAATTCTTCAGCTTTAGCCACAACTGAGCTGAAACTGAAAGTAGCTTTACACTGGCCCAGTAAATTGTTACAAAGCTTTGAATCTATGGCTTTTTCATTAAACAGAAAGGGTTAACACAGTGTCTACAACCACATGAATTTTAATTATCTTTTTGAATGTTTTAAGTCACGGTGATTAAATAATTTATTATGGATACATAGTTAAATGCAGATATTACCTCTTACAAGGAAACTCACTAAATATATGATTTAGGGGCAGGTTAATAAACTTGGTTAATGTTGGTTTTTGGGTGAAACGATTGATGTTCAGAGCTTTCCTCGAGCTTAAAATTTGATTGATCTCCAAATACAGTAAGTAGCACCAACTTATATCGAAAGCATGGCAGGAAATTCCCTGAGGGCGGTGCCATGTCAAGGTTGGTGAAAAACAAAACCACAACACTTGAGCTCAAATGATCAGACTGCAGATCATCACGGCTGTCCTGACGATACACAGCTTCTCGTTTTTTTCATCTTGGTAGCAGGTGAGTGTTACTTCTACCACAATATATTAAATGGATTACCAAGAACAGCTAAAGTACGAAGACGATGTGGTTCATACTTGATGAATTGGTTAAAACAGAACTGGTTAAATTATAAATAGATTTTTTTTTTTTTTTTAACAGTTTAACATACAAACAATATTTTGACATGTTTGACATGCAGACAGTCCTGGCCCTAACCAATTTGGCGCCCTAGGCAAGATTTAAGGTGGTGCCCCCCTTGCATGGCAGCACTGACAATTTACATACAAACACACAAGAAACTGAATACAAGATACATTTAATATAAATAGCCTACACAGAGTATAAGATTTAACTGCCCACAAAATAAAAACAAGAGGTGGAGGCGACAGGAGGATCGCTCGATGTTGCTGAAGTGGAGATAACTGGTGACTGTGGGAGATTCAGATATCTCAACAGCACATCTGAAGAGAGAAGAGGAGTGTCTGAAACCATTGGGTGTTACAGTCTAATCTTAAAAAAAACATGATACCAAGAATAAAATGAAACGAAATAATAAAAATGAAAAACCTAAGAGGCATGATTTCCCCTTTTCTGTACATGTATCATATACAGTGCAATTATTTCTGATATGCAAATTAGATTCAATTTTATTATCATTACAGTGAACTGCTGATTAGCAGAATGCAAAGAAGCATTAAACTGCAGTATAATATAACATATGGGAATGCTAAGCTATGAAGTATTAACATTAATGATGTGCACTTTAACATTGATGTAAAGTTTAACACTGTAAACACACTTTAGACAATATGAACTGTAACACAACAAACAACCAGCCTTACAGCTCTGATATATGAAGGTGTGGAAAATGAAAAACATGTGACTATTACAAGCAGAGCAAACGTTAGATAACCACATGTCAATAAAAATGTAGACAGATGTAAACTCCTGCTGAACAGATCTAATCTTTACAAATGAGCCTGAGAAAAGGTGGGAGTAGTTACCTACATTATTATTTTCCATAACAGCTGTTAGCCCCCTCCATCACATTTACTGACGTCAAAACGAGCTAACGCTATTTATTGATTATCAAACCGTGTTAGACTGAAAGTTACTATCGTTCAGCAACAGACAAATACATGACATCATCTTTACTGTACGTCTGTCTCCGTCTCGTTTTTCCTCCTCTTCTTTTCTTTTCTTCCTTCCCCCGAGCACCAGAGAGTTTTGGTCGTTTTCACATTATATTGTCAATAAGAGGTGACGTGAGAAAACTAAGCGCAGGTACAGTCTAATCAGTCAGAGGAGTGTGTTGGGGGGGGGGGTTCCAGTAGTGGAAATGTGTATTGCAGATTATATTTGAATAACACATTCACACTACTATTTATTTAACACATTGTCAAAATCACTGAATTGCAACTATTGGACAGTGAAATTGTGAATCTCAATTCTACTTTTTAAAAAATTTTTTATCTCTGTTGTGACCAGATTTGATGATTCTTCTCTACAATGGATGAATCTGACATGGACACCACTGCTCACAGTTTGTTGACTTGCAAAAATAATGAAGAGCTTCTTCTTAACAAGCTGCAAGGACTGGTTACAAACATCAAATGGAGCCCAAAAGATGCTACTGAGCTGTTTGATTCTCTTCTGAAACGATTTAACTCAACAACAAATGACAGATCTCATCTTCTCTCATGGACGTTGAGAATATTGCACTGTGTGGAGATTAACTTTATCACTCCCAGTTGGAAAAAAGCAACATCCAAGCACAGAGGAAAGACACTGATCGAGCTAGTTCAAGACAAGACCATAACAGATGAAGACCTCAAGATATGCTTATCCGATGTCACAGAAAAACAACTGGATGAAATTCTGGAAGAGATCCGCCAACAAAAGTTAAACCAAATTGATGAAAAACTTTTAGATGACGTGAAAGACATTGTATCATCAGTGAATTCAGTTCTTAATTCTCAAAGTGATGGATCACAGCTGAGTGGTTTGAAAAAAGACTTGCTGAGGCTTTGTCAGGCAGCAGAAAAAACTCACTTCAGACCACGGCTGACACAGATGGTGAGCTGGTGTATTATGGCTCTTTCTGGAACAGGAAGGTTAATTCAGGTCGGCACTGGAGAAGGAAAGTCATGCATTGTGGCGATGTTTGCAGCTTTTCGAGCTTTGAGAGGAGAAAAAGTTGACATTATGTCCAGCTCATCAGTTCTTGCAGAAAGAGATTTGGCTGAGTGGAGAAACTTTTATGAGGCTTTGAATATCAGTGTCAGCTGTAACACCAACAAAACAGCTGGAGACTTTAAAAAATGCTATAACTGTCAGATTGTTTATGGTACTGTGGAAGAGTTTGCTGGACACTGGCTTCGGCACCACTTTCAGAGGATGGACATATTCGGGCAAAGAACATTCCAGTGTGCAATTGTGGATGAAGTGGATTCCTTGATGCTTGATAAGGGTCATCATGTGGTGTACATAAGTAGTGATATGCCTGCCTTGCAACATCTCAATCCACTCTTGGCATTCATATGGGCCACTGCAAATCAGTACAGTAAGATCGGCACAGGGGTAACTGTGGGGCGAAAATACCCCTTTCTTGATGTTGTGCTTGAAAATGTAACAAAGGGCAAAGGTGTTGATCAGTTCACCGTCCTTCAGATGGCCGAGGACACAGGTGTGCTGGCGAAAGGATCAGTCAAAGACCTTCGAATAAACCGAAACCTTTTAACTAAAAGAACTAAAAGTGTTACTGCTAACCAGTTGGCAACGTTCTTTAAGACAGTAGAGAGGAGATTCCCATCTTGCCAGTTTGCTCTGCACTGCATAAATAATGATGGATCAGTAGAGGAACTGAACAGAGAACCACAGCAGGAGATAGCTGAAAGACAGAGAGTGCCCCTGCTTCTAATTGATGGAGGCTTTTGTCAGTACATGTATTCTGATCAAAACAGTGTGCTGAGAGCCATGGAAGCAGAAATCGAACATGTCCTGCATTTTACACCATGTGAAGTCAGCCATGATCAATGTAGCTGCTATGTCCCTGGCTTCCTCTCTGATCTGGTCAAATGTAAACTAAAGGTTTGGATTGAAAATGCATTGAAAGCACAGACCATGTCAAAGGATCATGAATATATCCTTGAGACACATGGCGTAGTGCCTGTCGACTACAGCTGCACAGGTGTTGTTCAAAACAATATGAAATGGACAGATGGGCTGCAGCAATTTCTCGAAATGAAACACCAGTGCAAGCTGAGTGACATGACAGCCATCACAAACTATATGTCCAATGTTGGGCTGCTTCAGAAGTATGGAAGTCAGATCTTTGGAGTCTCTGGGACTCTTGGCCAACAAGCAGAGACTGAAACCTTGCAGAAAATCTATGAAGGAATCAAGACCTGTCAGATACCTTCATTCAAACGCAGAAAGCTCTTTGAGGTTGAAGGAATGATTGTAGATGACAAAAAAGAATGGATTGAGAAAATCTGCAATGTTGTTACTGAACAAGTCAACCCTTCTCCATGTAGGGCTCCAAGAGCTGTGTTGATCATCTGTGAGACCATCAATCGAGCAAAGGTTCTCTACCATGCTCTAGGAGATAAGGTCCCCAGCAAAAAGCTTTACATAAGCAACAACATGGACAATACTGAAATCATTTCCAAGGAGCTTGAAGCACGAAAGGTCATTATAGCAACAAATCTTGCAGGTCGTGGAACAGACATTAAAGTTTCTGAAAGTGTAAAGACAGCTGGAGGTTTGTTTGTTCTGCAGACCTTCCTTCCAATGAATGCTCGCGTGGAGGCGCAGGCATTTGGCCGCACTGCTAGACAAGGATCTCCTGGGTCTGCTCAGCTCATTGTCTGCTCCAGCCATCTGTCAGAACAACTCTGCACACTGCTAGCTTTGATCAAGAAACGTCTCTCTTTACTGGAAGGTATAACTGATATCACTCCACTGCATCGAGATCATTTTGTGAAGCAGCTGCGGTCATATCAAAAAAGCTACAGCGATGAACAAACTATAGATGTGTCTTTAACGTTGTTCCGTATTTTGACTAAAAACGCCAATTCTGGAATAAACATAGTCAAAAAAATCAGAGATGACTCAGTAGCTGAAAGGCTAGCTAGCTACTTGGAGCATGACATACCAAAGATGAAGAAGAAGGAAGAGCTTTTCAGTCAGTATCTGGATATCCTTGATGAAGTGTACAAAAGCAGTAACAACAGGCCAGCAGATTCAACTTTGTCTGCACTGAATGAATTCTGGGGTATGTGGCTGCTTACCAGGTTCAATGAGAATGATTCTATCGAGGAGCTGAAAAGCAAGCTAACTGGAGACCTGAAAACAGCCAGAACAAAACTCAGACAGGGAGAATCGCCCTTATCAAACCTGCACCACTACACTGCATTTGGCAATGAGCTGCGTGAGAAGGGACATCTTCCAGAGAGTATCAAGATGTACACTAAGGCCATACAGAAGGACCAATGTTGGGCAGCAGTTGCATACTACAACCGGGCTTTTGCATCTTTAACCCAACAAGACAGGCATCAGGATCCAAACTGCCTTGATCAAGCTCTGGAAGATGTGCAAAATGCATACAAGTCTGTTGAGCTGTACTGTGAACAAATTGAGGTAACTCATAGATACTCCAAACAAGAAACCAAAGACCACAAGATTGATTCAATTAACAGATTTGACCATCACATGACAGCCAGACACAAAACTTTGCTGTTTTTCAAGGCAAACATTAAAGAGGCCATCGAGATGGTAGATAGGGCCAGAGACAGAGGTGGGAATGTGAAAGTGAAGAAGAGTCCAGTATACTCCCTGGCTCCAGTACGGTATCTTCTGCCCATGGTAGTCCCTTTAATGGAATCACTGAATTTTATTCTCTCCAGAGACCCTCTGATGATCCACCAGCTCATCAGTCATCGCTTTCTTGACATTTTCGATGAACTTCGATGCCTTAAATCTCTAGGCCTGACTCATGTCTACACCTTAGAAACTCTGTTCTCTCTGCGTGGCTTTTTCTCAAAGATATGCAGGACCATATTTCGAGCATTCAACGCTTGTTTTGCATACATAACAAAACGATCAAGCAATCAACAGAGTAAATAATGATGTTGAACTGGAAATCTTGTCAGCAACAGACTTTCAGAAATTAAGAAACCCAGCATATATCCACCATGTCCTGGGTTTTCAGTTCATCTTTTTGGTTTTGAAGTTCCTTCATTGAAAGTTGAAATTCCTCATAATTTAGAAAACCATTACCACATTATAGTCAGAGGAATTTTTATAGTGTTTTTTCAGTTTTCAGTTCTAATGAGCAATTGCAAATCAAGTATCTTAATGTATTGATGAATTTTGATTCAACTTTTTACAAAATATTGTGCATTTTTTTTTTTTTTTTCTATGAACAACTGAATGACTGGAAATTACAAAGTAATGTTGTGATACTGATACTCGACAGATATTGTGTTTAATGTTAACTTTTGTAACATACACCAAAAACATTGCATACAATGATTTATATTTACAAAGTTACTGTTGGTTGACATTATTAGGTTAATTGAAGCAATCAAGTTTTTATTCTCTGAAGGTTGCTGTATAACTATATATATTTTTTAATATTTTTTTGATATATTTTTTGTACAATTTAAAGGCATTTTGATTCTGTATAATAAAAATCAAGCTATCATTTGAAGTCTGATGGTTATTGAGTCATTAAAATACATATTACTACACTGAATTTACATAATGATGATAAAAATTAAAATTAGAAGAAACAACTCTCATATGACTGCAACATTTCATATTTTTACACAGTTTTTTAAGGGGTAATGAAATGCTTCTGCTTGATGTTCTTCAGAACTAAAGCGTTTTAACTGCTAAGGACATTCTGCACATCAACACAACATTACATAGACCAGCAGTGTCCAAACTTCTTTTAAAGAGGGTCAGATTTGACAATGTGAAGATGCCCAGGGGCCAATACTAACATTTAAAAATGAAAAAAAAAATGAACAATAAAAGTTACAAAGTTTTATTTTCATTGTCACGATTATCATTTTTTAAAAATGTTTTTTAATTGTCACCAAATCTAAGCCAATCAGGCGTGAACAAATCTAAAAAACAATTCTGCCTTTCTGTCATATCTGGAGTCAGATAATAAAGAATAAATTGTATGAACACGTTAAACTTGCATGAAGTTGATACAAATCTGAACCTCATGTTCATTTTAAACATGACTTATTATGAGTAATGCAAAGTCTGTTAACATTTAAGTTTAAAACGTTTCACTCTGTCTCTTCTCTTTAACGAAATCATTCAGAAAGTCATATTTAGTGTCACATCTACAGATATATAACAGCAGCAGTTATGTCCTTAGAGGTTCAAATGCTTCGTTATGTCAACCAAAAAAAAGCCAAATCTTCCAGCTGTACAGTATCTGACAATCCTAGCAGGCCATGAATAATACATTATAAAAATGAAGCTGAGGGCCGCATGAAATCTAAACGCGGGCTGTGACTGGCCCCCGGGCCGTACTTTGGACATCCCTGGTTTAAGGTACTATTCAGGATTCATTTTCCAAAGCTAGATTACAACACATATATGCTAACACTAGAGACAGTTGTGATGAATGTCATGGTTCACCTTGCGATGTATTAAAAGTATTCCTGCACACTTCTGGTCGACTTTAGGCAGAATTAAGAAGACACTCTCACTCCCTATTAAGACTTCCCCACATATTGCCATTTTGGGCTTCCTGAAGACAATAACTGTTACACTGCTGTACATTTGGAGGTTCTGGCTTTCACTTTTTCAATATGCCATCTGCTTCTCCAACTAAAGCTCCCTCCAGCACTCAGTGACTCACTGATGTCATGTCCTTCTTAAAGTTAGAGAAAATTAGATATTCACTGAGAACTAGTTAAAATAAATTCTACAAAATGTGGCAATATTTCTTGAGATTTTTCATATATATTTGTTTACTTCATTTTATTTCACTTTATTCCACTTTTAGGCATTAGAAATTGTTCATATTGCTGATTGTAGAATTTAAAAATCCAAGGAAGCATGGCTTTTTGACTCTGGGATATACACAAAATTTTTATTATATCATCTTCTGTGTCATTGTATGTTGTTTTGAAACTTAAGATGGTTGTCATACAACAAAGGTTTACAAAGAGCTTCTGCCATCTTGTGGACAAGTAATGTCACAACACTGTCTATATCTGGAAAAAGTCAGCATGTTACTTTTTATAATGATATGCATATTTATATTAAATGCATAAGAATAGTATATATACTTTGGGTTAAAACTATAAACCAGGTTCTTCTGCAGCCATTTCCCTGACTGTGCTGCCATCTACATTTGCCATGAGAGAATGTTTTATAACGATTTAATTTGCATAAATCCCCACTAGTGATATAACTGCTTGAGTTTAAGGTGCTCGACATCAGAAGCACTTAATCCACCTTAAGGCCACCCCTGTGGTGTAACCGAGAGAAGCCTGAGCAAATCTTTTGGACATTCCAACAAAGTTTTGTTTGTATTGCCTCATTATTATGATAATCCACTGAACAACCATCATTTTGTTGCAACTAAATTTTAAGATGCAACTTAAATCTTGCAATTTCAAAACATAACGAGGCTTTAATGGTGGAATTCTTGATGTTTTTAATTTCTGCAGGGTCTAAACAAATGAGAAAATGGTGCCATAATGTGGTAAGTGGCCATCTAGTGGTATGGTTACAGATTGCAAACAACTGAACCAACTATTTCATGAATGAAAACAGGCAGTGAAGTGTGAAGGGAAAACTACAGTGGCCCCAAAACTTGTGGAAAATGCTAAAGGTCCTATCAGGAGCCAGTATTTAGTTTGTCCATTCTGGGCCACTGTAGAAAAATGGAGGTTCAGCATGGTGGACCTTTGAATGAATGTCAAATTTAAGTTTTCCCACTCATAGAAATGCATTTTGAATTTCAATTCCTATCAGGAAAACAAAGTTCGTGTTGTGCCCTCTTAAATTATTATTTTTTTCCCTGCATGTAGAAAAATGTTGCAATTGAATAAAAGATCCGGTCTGCTTTCATGTTTGTTACACTTCAGTAAACTGTTGCATTGAAGAGTTTCCTCATCTGTCAGCACTGAAGTATTTCACGTCGTCGTTGTTCAATTTAAAAGCTCGACTGAACAGTGTGTGAGACTGATGTTATGTAATTTTAGCGTTTGGGGGAGGTTTGAAATTGGTTGTAAAAGCGTTTGAAACATGTTTTTTTTTAGGAGAATGAGGTGGAGGCGGATGATTATGGAGATGGTGTTGCAGCAGCAGAAACATCTGGAGAAAGACGACCTGTGAGTAGATGTCAAGAGACATTTTGACATAAACTAGGATAAACACAGGTGTTAGTTATTGATACTAATTAAGGTGCTATTCCATTCAGGTCAAACAGAGTCAGGGTGCAGGGTGCTGGTGTGCATGTTGACTGTAATAAATCATTATGAGTCATTAAAACACCTGTGTTGACCCAGTTATTTCATTTCAGTCGTTTTAATGGAGGTTCTGTTTGTGTTGGGGGTGTTTGACAACACTACAGACTGTGCTTAAATTCCATCGTCCTCTTCCACGTGTTTATATTTCACCTTTTATCCTTCAAACAGGGAAATAACCCAATCAGTTCACAGCATGTGGGTCAGTCACTGTGTTTCCCTGTACTGCTGCTGCTGCTAAGAGCTGTTGGCTGTTCCATCATGGCTAGCATATTTTTGTCGAGGCAAACCGACTGGATAGACGAACCCGGCGTGATGTCAGCACTTTTGAATGACTTTAGCACTGTCATGTCTGCGGCTGATCAGAATCAGGTAGGTAAAGAGAATACAATCAAAGTTACTTGTGTGGCTAATTTCTCTGTGTAAAACAATGGACATCCTTAAAAAAAAAAAAGCAAACTTAAATATTAATAAAAGCTTAAGAGAAATATCCTGTCTCCTGTGTTGAATTTTCAAGTTGGGTTGAAAACATTGTGTGGTGTATACACCACATTTTCTCTTTGCAGTATTTCTTTCGAGCCCTTTTTACTGACTTGCAATAAAGTTATATTTTGATTTGTGTAAACATTTTAGATTTTAAATCAAAGCCCCCCAACACCATCAAACCTGCTCCTACACGCTTCACGATGGGAACCACACATGCGGATACAGTCAATTCACCCTTCCTACGTTTCACAAAGATATAGCATTTGGATTTCCATTGTATCTGCTACTTGAACTCTGTGAAGCATTTATATCAGCTCTAATCTAAGGTGTGGTAATTGTTCTTGTCAGTATCTTGTCAGTTGCAAACCATTCCAGGCGATCATGAATCTGACTGAAAGAATGCCAACATAATTGCCAGTAAGAGAGAAATGCTACTGTCAAATCCACACACTTCCATTATGCCAAAGAATTTCATCTGTAAAACATTTAAAATCTTCTTAGGGCTCATAACAGGCTGTACCAAGTCCACCATGTTCTCACAGAGCTTTACCAAATTGGTTGTTGTAGTTGTTTTACTTAACTAAAATTAATATAGTGATAAATTCTGTAATTTTGATATTAATGCATTTCAGAAAATGTTATGATACTATGCTAAATCTTAAATGACTTCAGTCTCCTATGCAGTACCACATTATACCACATAGGGACAGTAATGAAGTGATTATGTAGTCCCTGTTCAGCCGTCTTGCTGCAATGTCTATGTTACGTTGTTTAGCAGTTAAAACGCTTTAGTTCTGAAGAACAACAAGCAGAAGCGTTTCATTACCCATTAAAAAAACTATGTAAAAATATGAAATGTTGCAGTCATATGAGAGTTGTTTCTTCTAATTTTATTTTTATCATCATTATATATGTAAATTCAGTGTAGTAATATGTATTTTAATGACTCAATAACCATCAGACTTCAAATGATAGCTTGATTTTTATTATACAGAATCAAAATGCCTTTAAATTGTAATAAAAATGTATTTTTAGTTTTATAGCTTTGCAGCAACCTTCAGAGAATAAAAACTTAATTGCTTCATTTAACCTAATAATGTCAATCAACAGTAACTTTGTAAATATAAATCATTGTATGCAATGTTTTTGGTGTATGTTACAAAAGTTAACATTAAACACAATATCTGTCGAGTATCAGTATCACAACATTACTTTGTCATTTCCATTTGAATGACTTGTAAAGACCAAAACCAATATATAAGAAAAAATGACAAGGATGAGGAATTTCCTCAAAATTGTCAATGAAGGAACTTCAAAACCAAAAAGATGAACTGAAAACCCAGGATCTAGGCTGTGTTTCTTAATTTCAGAAATGCTCGACATATGGTCCTATGTATCTTTGAGAAGAAGCCACTCAGAGAGAACAGTGTGTCTAAGGTGTAGACATGAATCAGGCCTAAAGATTCAAGGCATCGAAGTTCATTGAAAATGTCAAGATTGGGATGACTGATGAGCTGGCGGATGATCAGAGGGTCTCTGGAGAGAATAAAATTCAGTGATTCCATTAAAGGGACTACCATGGACAGACGATACTGTACTGGAACCAGGGAGTATACTGGACTCTTCTCCACTTTCACATTCCCACCTCTGTCTCTGGCCCTATCTACCTTCTCGATGGCCTCTTTAATGTTTGCCTTGAAAAACAGCAAAGTTTTGTGTCTGGCTGTCATGTGATTGTCAAATCTGGTCAATGAATCACTGTTGTGGTCTTTGGTTTCTTGTTTGGAGTATCTACGAGTGACCTCAATTTGTTCACAGTACAGCTCAACAGACTTGTATGCATTTTGCAAATCTTCCAGAGCTTGATCAAGGCAGTTTGGATCCTGATGACTGTCTTGTTGGGTTAAAGATGCAAAAGCCCGGTTGTAGTATGCAACTGCTGCCCAACATTGGTCCTCCTGTATGGCCTTAGTGTACATCTTGATACTCTCTGCAAGATGTCCCTTCTCACGCAGCTCATTGCCAAATGCAGTGTAGTGGTGCAGGTTTGATAAGGGCGATTCTCCCTGTCTGAGTTTTGTTCTGGCTGTTTTCAGGTCTCCAGTTAGCTTGCTTTTCAGCTCCTCGATAGAATCATTCACATTGAACCTGGTAAGCAGCCACGTACCCCAGAATTCATTCAGTGCAGACAAAGTTGAATCTGCTGGCTTGTTGTTACTGCTTTTATACACTTCATCTAGGATATCCAGATACTGACTGAAAAGCTCTTGCTTCTTCTTTATCTTTGGTATGTCATGCTCCAAGTAGCTAGCTAGCCTTTGACCTACTGAGTCATCTCTGATTTTTTTGACTATGTTTATTCCAGAATTGGCGTTTTTAGTCAAAATAAGGAACAACGTTAAAGACACATCTTTAGTTTGTTCATCGCTGCAGCTTTTTTGATATGACCACAGTTGCTTCACAAAATGATCTCGATGCAGTGGAGTGACGTCAGTTATACCTTCCAGTACAGAGTTCTTTATCAAAACTGGCAGTCGGAGTGGTTCTGACAGATGGCTGGAGCAGACTATGAGCTGAGCAGACCCAGGAGATCCTTGTCTAGCAGTGCGGCCAAATGCCTGCGCCTCCACGCGAGCATTCTTTGGAAGGAAGGTCTGCAGAACAAACAAACCTCCAGCTGTCTTTACACTTTCAGAAACTTTAATGTCTGTTCCACGACCTGCAAGATTTGTTGCTATAATGACCTCTCCTGCTTTAAGCTCCTTGGAAAGGGTTGCAGTATTGTCCATGTTGTTGCTTATGTAAAGCTTTTTGTTGGGGACCTTATCTCCTAGAGCACGGTTGAGAACCTTTGCTCGATTGATGGTCTCACAGATGATCAACACAGCTCTTGGAGCCCTACATGGAGTAGGGTTGACTTGTTCAGTAACAACATTGCAGATTTTCTCAATCCATTCTTTTTCATCATCTACAATCATTCCTTCAACCTCAAAGAGCTTTCTGCGTTTGAACGAAGGTATCTGACAGGTCTTGATTCCTTCATAGATTTTCTGCAAGGTTTCAGTCTCTGCTTGTTGGCCGAGAGTCCCAGAGACTCCAAAGATCTGACTTCCATACTTCTGAAGCAGCCCAACGTTGGACATATAGTTTGTGATGGCTGTCATGTCACTCAGCTTGGACTGGTGTTTCATTTCGAGAAACTGCTGCAGCCCATCTGTCCATTTCATATTGTTTTGAACAACACCTGTGCAGCTGTAGTCGACGGGCACTACGCCATGTCTCTCAACGATATATTCATGATCCTTTGACATGGTCTGTGCTTTCAATGCATTTTCAATCCAATCTTTTAGTTTAGATTTGACCAGTTCGGAGAGGAAGCCAGGGACATAGCAGCTACATTGATCATGGCTGACTTCACATGGTGTAAAATGCAGGACATGTTCGATTTCTGCTTCCATGGCTCTCAGCACACTATTTCTATCAGAATACATGTACTGACAAAAGCCTCCATCGATTAGAAGCAGGGGCACTCTCTGTCTTTCAGCTATGTCTTGCTGTGGTTCTCTGTTCAGTTCCTCCACTGATCCATCATTATTTATGCAGTGCAGAGCAAACTGGCAAGATGGGAATCTCCTCTCTACTGTCTTAAAGAACGTTGCCAACTGGTTAGCAGTAACACTTTTAGTTCTTTCAGTTAAAAGGTTTTGGTTAATTCGAAGGTGTTTGACTGATCCTTTTGCCAGCACACCTGTGTCCTCGGCCATCTGAAGGATGGTGAACTGATCAACACCTTTGCCCTTTGTTACATTTTCAAGCACAACATCAAGAAAGGGGTATTTTCGCCCCACAGTTACCCCTGTGCCGATCTTACTGTACTGATTTGCAGTGGCCCATATGAATGCCAAGAGTGGATTGAGATGTTGCAAGGCAGGCATATCACTACTTATGTACACCACATGATGACCCTTATCAAGCATCAAGGAATCCACTTCATCCACAATTGCACACTGGAATGTTCTTTGCCCGAATATGTCTATCCTCTGAAAGTTTTGCAGAAGCCAGTGTCCAGCAAACTCTTCCACAGTACCATAAACAACCTGACAGTTATAGCATTTTTTAAAGTCTCCAGCTGTTTTGTTGGTGTTACAGCTGACACTGATATTCAAAGCCTTATAAAACTTTCTCCACTCAGCCAAATCTCTTTCTGCAAGAACTGATGAGCTGGACATAATGTCAACTTTTTCTCCTCTCAAAGCTCGAAAAGCAGCAAACATCGCCACAATGCATGACTTTCCTTCTCCAGTGCCAACCTGAATTAACCTTCCTGTTTCAGAAAGAGCCATAATACACCAGCTCACCATCTGTGTCAGCCGTGGTCTGAAGTGAGTTTTTTTTGCTGCCTGACAAAGCCTCAGCAAGTCTTTTTTCAAACCACTCAGCTGTGATCCATAACTTTGAGAATTAAGAACTGAATTCACTGATGACACAATGTCTTTCACGTCATCTAAAAGCTTTTCATCAATTTGGTTTAACTTTTGTTGGCGGATCTCTTCAAGAATTTCATCCAGTTGCTTTTCTGTGTCATCGGCTAAATATCTCTTGAGGTCTTCATCTGTTACAGTCTTGTCTTGAACTAGCTCGATCAGTGTCTTTCCTCTGTGCTCGGATGTTGCTTTTTTCCAACTGGGAGTGATAAAGTTAATCTCCACACAGTGCAACATTTTAAACGTCCATGAGAGAAGATGAGATCTGTCATTTGTTGTTGAGTTAAATCGTTTCAGAAGAGAATCAAACAGCTCAGTAGCATTTTCTGGGCTCCATTTGATGTTTGTAACGAGTCCTTGCAGCTTGTTGAGAAGAAGCTCAACTCTGGCATCCGTGTCAGATTCATCCATTTTGAGGAAAATTTCTCAAATCTGGTTACAGAAAGAACAGAAATGGGAAAAAAAAGTAGGATTTTGAGACTCTTTCTTTAAAACAATTCCCAATTTCTAAACTGTTTAATAGCTGCAATTCAGTGATACTATCATATGAATATGTTAAATAAATATTGACGGGCAGGAATGTGTTATTCAAATATAATCTGCAATATGCATTTGAACTTTATTATCTATTATTACTACAACATTTACTCCAACAATCAAATATTCACAGATATGCATTAAAACACAGGTATTATAACTATTGTATTATTTGTAGTTAGTTCTGTTCAAACCAATTCATCAAGTAGTATGAAGAAAACTGTCTTTGTACCTTAACTGTAAGTAACTTAACTGTAAGTGATCCATTTAATATATTGTGGTAGAAGTAATACTCACCTGTTACCAAGCTGTGGTAGCTGTGTATTGTCAGGACAGCCGTGATGATCTGCAGTCTGATCATTTGAGCTCATTCTTTTAAGTCTTTTGGTTTTCTTTGTTTTTCACCAACCTTGACGTGGCACCGCCCTCAGGGACTTCCCTGCCATCCTTTCGATTTAAGTTGGACTCCTTATAAACCGTGTTACTCACTGTATTTGGAGATCAATCAAATTTTAAGCTCGAGGAAAGCTCTGAACATCAATCGTTTTGCCCAAAAACCAACATTAGCCAAATTAACCAATTTTTGCAAAGCTGGGCCGAAAAGTTTATTTCTGTTCATAATCTAAAACTTTGTCTGTTAGGGGGATCGATACATAAAACCCCAAGGCAAGCGAATTAATCATATGTTATTAGCCATTTTCAGCTCCCTAGACAGAGTAGTGGTATTTATTTACTTTGGTGCCCCTATATGTTTAATTGAAGATACATTAATTTAATCAATTTTAATATAAATATTAATGGTAAATATACTCACAGACGCATACTAAAAATGAGATACATTCAATGACTATAACCTATAATTATAAAATTGAAAAACAGGTTCATTTAATTGAGGGTCGTATCTGCATTTAACTATGTATGCATGATAAATTCTACATTTAATCACTGTGACTTAAAACATTCAAAAAGATAACTAAAATTCATGTGGTTGTAGACACTGTGTTAAGCACTTCTGTTTAATGAAAAAGCCATAGATTCAAAGCTTTGTAACAATTTACTGGGTCAGCGTAAAGCTACTTTCAGTTTCAGCTCAGTTGTGGCTAAGGCGCCAGACCAGCATAAATTGAAAATGACCAAGTCATGCCATGTCTTGACAAAGATCTTTGTTGTTTGCAGACAGCATTCCGCTGCATTCACCAGCAGGCTAAACATGGTTTTTCTTTCACTTTCTTGACAATAACAAGTTTTTAATCTGTTGCAGTTAACCTTCCCTAAAATCACGTATTTAATGTTTAAACTTGAAGATACATTCATATTTCTCAATTTTGATATTAATAGTAGATATACACACAGACACATATTAAAAAGGAGATACATTTAATCCCCATGAGCTATATTTATATAATCTACATTTTTACAATTTTACATTTAAAACATTCAAAAGATGACTAAAATTCATGTGTTTGTAGATAACAACCTGTTCCGATTGTTAACCTGTTCTGTTCTATGAAAATAACCATAGATTCAAAGCTTTGTAATAGTTTACTGGACCACACTGTAAGACATTTCAGGTCAGTTTAACTTGCAAATGAAGGTTCACCTGCTGCCTTAAAAATGCAAGTTAACTCAACTTGAAATTACCTTTGTTTCAACTCAGAAAATAAAGTTCAGAAGGTTGATTATACTACAATGCTTTAGTTGTCACAACATTGTTTTTCAAGTTGTCAAAGTTGACAACTTTTAATCACTTGTTGTCTCAAGTTGATACTGTTAGTTAAAACAATTATTTTTTAAACATTATCAATACAAGAAAACTTTCTTTAGCTAGTCAAACAAACAGGCATTTCTGTGTCATTGTAACTCACAGTTCTGAATTAAAATAACTTAGCTATGTTTACATGGCTACCTTTTTCAAGTTAAGAGGATTTAAATACCAAATTGGTTTCAACTTGCATGGTAAATGACAAAGCTTCACACTGAATTCTTGCATTTGTCCAAAAATCTAACTTTTATTTTGAAAATACATGTTTATATAAGCTTTAACATGGGTTTAGTACAAACATGCCTTCACACCCAAATAGTTTTGTCTCATACCATAACCAGACAGACAGACAGAGAGAAGGTGGACATGTAGACAGAGAGGACAGACAGCAGACAAATAGTGGACTTGAAGAAAGAGAGAAAGTGAGGTGAAAAGTCCATTCCTTTGTTTACATGTGATATCTAAGCAGTTTGTTTCAGAGTCCATGGATTCTTGGTGAACATTGGTCCGGTTTAATGCTCCTGACAACACTCTGAAGGAACACAAAGAAGTACCTCATATTACGCGAGTACTCAAGGTTAAGGCAGTAGATTGTTCCCATTAACATGGCAAAGTCTGGGCACATCTCCGAGTTCATGTAGGGTGATCTTCTCCTCTACTACCACAGCCACGTTGAAGACATCCAAAGGAAATGCATCATGCAGAGGGCAGGCCTTTGTGTCCAATCAACAGTCCAACTTGCATTCCTCTCATTATCATGTCGAGGGTTTCACCATGAGCCTGAAAACATAAAGACAAAAACACACATCTTAAGTGACTGACTTATAACAACATATAATAACAATTGAACAAGAAGAATGAGGAAGGAGAAGATGAAGAATTATTATATTTACTGTAAAAATTATTATTGCTTTGGGTATGGGTATATTATAAACATGAAAAATGTTCAAACTAAAGAATGTACTATGAAATGTTTAAATACAGTGTCTTACATCACACATCCTGATTATGTTGGAGGAATCTTCTGCAGGGTAGCACGGAGGACACAGTAGGGCAGCTGTTCTTCTGTTTTGGTTTGTGTCCTACAAGAACAGACAAGAGTTTGTGAATGGGATACCCAAGCTAGAATCTTTTAGTTTTAGTACATTAATAGGGAATATTTTTTCTGTGCAGTACATACCTTCCTTTGAAGACAAACCACTGCTCAGGCGCAACCTCCTGTCTGATGCAGCAGCTTCTTCATACATCTGTAAACACCTGCATGAAGGCATCTAGTCCATCCAGGAATGACTCCAGCAGGTCTTTGGTGACACTTCTCCTGAACTCAGCACTGAGCTGAAACCAATAATAAAACAGCAGAGAAAAGGGCATGAGTGAGGGGGAAAACAAGAGCAGCATAGAGCTCTAAGGAATGGACACACAAAAACCACAAATATGATTGCAACATAGAGTACATGCTTTCTGACTATATCAATGCTCAAGTAACAAAATAGGATTTCTATGCTGTACTCATTGAATCTCTGTAATGTCTGTAGAATCTCACTTCTTTCCACCAACTTACTTAACAAATCTAACATAGGAACATAAACACATGAATGTTTTCTTGTTGATTTAGGGTTAGGGTTATTAGAGAAAATAAGATATAGATAAAGCATTGGAGGAGAAGGCACAAAACTTACATTTCCACTTCATTAACTGGACATGCCTCCTGAATTCTGTGAACAGAAAAATTAAAAATTAAATTATAATTGTCTTCTTGCTTTTAATAACTTGCATTTAATGTAATATACTATCAGTCTAAACATTTAAATAAATATATTTTACAAACTGTTCTATTGAATGGCATAAACAGCCCTGTGCCATCACAGATCCTCTGTCATCAGCCTGCATGTAAAGGGAGGAGGGCTGGTTGTCTCATCCTCAAAGTAATAATTCAGCTGTTTTCAGACACTTAACATTAACCTTAACTATATTTTTATGTATAAATGACGTTTGTTTTCAGTTAATTAACAAATTGCAAGCTCCATCTGTCTGTGTAAAACATACGGGAGGGACAGCGGGTTGACAGGGGAGGGAGTGGTCCGGACCTGTTTACAGGTGTTTGAAAAAGTCCTTGTACCTCTCTGGAGGAGTTTGTCTATTTTAAAATAATTCAGTCTATTACAGGAGCTAACAATAACATAAAACCAGCACCCACAGGCTCGCGCGCGCGCACACACACACACCAGAGGCAGGGTTTAAAGTTTAAAGGGGGGGGGTTGTAGTGGATCCAACGCATATGCTAGGCGATTTAAATATGAATTTTATAATGTTATAAGGGCGTGTGAAACTCTAATTAACTTCAGGAATTCAATTAGCAACCACTTAATTCAGTAAAGAACAATTTATATAAAATATGTACAGTGTAAACAGTTACAGTGCATGTTCATCAACATTTAAAGAAAACATACAACCTTTGTGCTTATCAGACAGTCGTTTCTTGAACTCTGGTGCTATGCCATGGGTGTTCATATAACTGGCATGCTGATTGGAAACAGAGAGTTTCGTCAAAGCAGTTTTATCAACCTCTACCTTTTTACAGCGGCTGAGCGATTGTGAATGATAAATCGTGTTCAGCAATGAACGCGCACACACGTATTTTCAACTCACAAACACGATCTGTCATTGGCGCCGGTACGTCAGCTGTGACTGTTGCTCCCGGCAAATGAGGGGTCACTTTCGTGACGTCGAAGAACTTTTTTACCGCTAGTTGCATATATTAGCTTCTTCGCGCACAACACACAGAAACAAGCACCTGGCTCTCTTAATTTTTGGCACCAGCTACCAAAAGGCTTGCCGTCTCCGTCCCTTTCTTCTATCCACGCCCAGCGCCATTTATTTTTTAAGTCCTTTTTCAGTTAGGACGTCTTCCCCTGGCTTCATGGATTTCTCCTCCATCTTTGGATTTCGGTCAAACAAACGCCGGCCTGGATGCTGCGTTCAGGACCACTCGGAGGTAACCGAGAGGTCATAGTGTACACGCTACAGGTTAAGTCGGAGGAGAAAAACGAAGTGTGGCATATTGTCACTATCCGCTGAACACTGAAAACCTATGCAGCAGCAATTTATGCTTATTTTGGAAGAAGATGAATATATACGTGTAATTTCCGAGTTTGACGCTGTTCAATTCATTTTCCACAATTCACAGCCCGTTTTTTCCCGAGTTGTCTGGAACGCAGCATCAACTGCTGCGGGCCCCCCGTGGTTACTGTTGCTATGTCTGTCACAACCTTCTGAGTACATTCATGGTCACAACAATCGTAACTATACACGTCCTTGCGTGTGCATAGTTACGATTGCTAACGTAGGTTTTCTTTTTTTTTTTATGAATCGCAGTCAAACGCCACACGCCGGAGATCCGGCACGGTGCCGGAATACTTTAAGCCCTGCAGAGGGGAAAAGACTACGAGGAAAAAAAGCAGGCATGCTGCGCATTAATTATCAGCATAATCTCCATTATTAAAACAACTTTACTAAATGAATTTGACTACTTACTGGCCAATATGAAATACAAAGAGTGAGTAAAGCACGAAGTGACTCAGCCCTAACACCGCGAGCCTCAACCGTTAGGTAGCTAAGCTAACTAGCTAAGCTAACTCATGTTAGGGTCGAATAAAAATGAATATTGCAGTCACATTTTCCAGGATATTAAAAAACACAAACTACATAGTTAACGTTATTACGTTACTGCACATAAGGTTAGTATTAAAACATTTAATTAAAGATAATTAAACTCACCTTCTGGTACTGTAGCTCCGCATGTAGAAAAACCACGTCACTTTGGTCCCTTCGCTGCACATCGTGTTGCTCCGCCTCGGTTTGTAGGCCGTTGTCAGGTACATGGTCTCGTTCCGCGTGTGGAAGTAGTCCTTGATTCTTTACTATAAAGTGTCTGTATTTCAATTGGAACTCGATATATGACTTATCTGCAGCATATAAATTATTCTGTCCATGCTTCAACATTGCCATGGTTTAAAGAAGACAATTAAATTAAAAAGTCAGCACAAATATTCGTTCTGTAGCTCCCATTGGCCCACTCCCGACTCCCCCCCCATGTGATAACTTTGAAACCCAAGTTCAATCAACTCATACTGATCTGATAAATTTTTCAAATAGTCAACGCGATAAATAACTGCAAGTTTTACTTTCTAAAACTCACGCAGATGAGTTCAAAATCCAAAACTTATCAGAGCGCATTGTGTTAAAGAGAGGAAGTAAGTGGACTTAACTAAACAAGGCTGTCCTGTTTTACAGTGCAGCTTAAAACTACACTGCACTCAAAAAAATATTTCAGCCACTTATGCATTTCAATTACATAGAAAATTTCCATCCATTTGAATTACATAGTTTTAATATGAATTACCTAACAAACTTAATGTGAAGCAAGTAATCAGGTTTATGTAATAGTACTAATAAACTCAAAACGACTGCATTCATTTTCTCTGTTGGGTTTGGACAAACAAATTGGCTTTATTAATATTGAATGCATAAACCTGGTTACTACTACACTACTGTGTAGTGGAAGCACATTGAGTTTATTAGTAAAATTACATAAATCTTATTACTTGCTTCACATTAAGTTTATTATGTAATTTATATTAAACTATGTAATTCAAATGGATGGACATTTTCAATGTAATTGAAATGCAGAAGTGACCTAAAAAAATTATTTGACTGTACTTTAAGTTTCTGTAGTTATGGCTAGGGCACATGACCGCCATAAATAGAAAATGCCGTGTGAAAGGCAGTTTGGCAGTCACACCACAGTGTCTTCCACCAACGTCAGATAGAATTCCCCAACAATCACCACGGGTCCAAACTATCTTTTCTTTCACTTTTTGACAATCACACATTGTTTTAAAGCATGTTATGTCAAGGTGTGTTCAACTGATGGTGATCTGTGATGCCTAAATGTATTATGACAATAGATCATTGTTGTCATACTGGTTTGCAAATGGAAAAGCAATAACTTTACTCTATGACTACACAAACCATGGAGGCCTGGGAGGATGAGTTTGGACTGACCTCTGATGAGAATTGGGAGGACTCTGCTCTCAAAAACTTTCACAGGAGCTCAACATGTGCTTGTTTCACACTCTACAGTTTAAGGTGCTATTCAGGATTCATTTTTTCAAAGCTAGATGACCACACATGCTAGCACTAGAGACAGTTGTGATGAATGTCATGGTTCACCTTGCGATGTATTAAAAGTATTCCTGCACACTTCTGGTCGACTTTAGGCAGAATTAAGAAGACACTCTCACTCCCTATTAAGATTTCCCCACATATTGCCATTTTTGGGCTGCCTGAAGACAATAACTGTTACACTGCTGTACATTTGGAGGTTCTGGCTTTCACTTTTTCAATATGCCATCTGCTTCTCCAACTAAAGCTCCCTCCAGCACTCAGTGACTCACTGATGTTATGTCCTTCTTAAAGTTAGAGAAAGTTAGATTTTCACTGAGAACTAGTTCAAATAAATTGTAAAAAATGTGGCAATATTTCTTGAGATTTTTCATATATATTTGTTTACTTTATTTTATTTCACTTTATTCCACTTTTAGGCATTAGAAATTGTTCATATTGCTGATTGTAGAATTTAAAAATCCAAGGAAGCATGGCTTGTCTCAGGGATATACACAAAATTTTTATTATATCATTTTCTGTGTCATTGTATGTTGTTTTGAAACTTAAGATGGTTGTCATACAACAAAGGTTTACAAAGAGCTTCTGCCATCTTGTGGATAAATAATGTCACAACACTGTCTATATCTGGAAAAAGTCAGCATGTTACTTTTTACAATGATATGCATATTTATATTAAATGCATAAGAATAGTATATATACTTTGGGTTAAAACTATAAACCAGGTTCTTCTGCAGCCATTTCCCTGACTGTGCTGCCATCTACATTTGCCATGAGAGAATGTTTTATAATGATTTAATTTGCATAAATCCCCATTAGTCATATAACTGCTTGAGTTTAAGGTGCTCGACATCAGATGCACTTAATCCACCTTAAGGCCCCCCTGTGGTGTAACCAAGAGAAGCCTGAGCAAATCTTTTGGACATTCCAACAAAGTCTTCTTTGCATTGCCTCATTATTATGATAATCCACTGAACAACCATCATTTTGTTGCAACTAAATTTTAAGATGCAACTTAAATCTTGCAATTTCAAAACATAACGAGGCTTTAATGGTGGAATTCTTGATGTTTTTAATTCCTGCAGGGTCTAAACAAATGAGAAGATGGTGCCATAATGTGGTAAGTGGCCATCTAGTGGTATGGTTACAGACTGCAAACAACTGAACCAACTATTTCATGAATGAAAACAGGAAGTGAAGTGTGAAGGGAAAACTACAGTGGCCGCAAAACTTGTGGAAAATGCTAAAGGTCCCATCAGGAGCCAGTATTTAGTTTGTCCATTCTGGGCCACTGTAGAAAATGGAGGTTCAGCATGGTGGACCTTTGAATGAATGTCAAATTTAAGTTTTCCCACTCATAGAAATGCATTTTGAATTTCAATTCCTATCAGGAAAACAAAGTTTGTGTTGTGCCCTCTTAAATTATTATTTTTTTCCCTGCATGTAGAAAAATGTTGCAATTAAATAAAAGCTCCGGTCTGCTTTCATGTTTGTTACACTTCAGTAAACTGTTGTATTGAAGAGTTTCCTCATCTGTCAGCACTGAAGCTTTCACGTCAACACACTTGGACCGCACCACACCGCCCGGCCGGTTGAACTGGGCGAGGACAACCGGTCGGTTTGCATTGAGATGAAGACAGTCGCTGGAACAACTTGTGTCATGCCAACAATGTCAGAAAGAGGGAGGCAATGTGAATTTACCTTCAAAATAATAGCTTATTGTCAAGCGTGTCATTTTAAAGAAGAGTTGTTTCAAGTAAAGTTGGAGAAGAATTATTAAAAAATGATTCCCTCCCTAAATTTGGACCAATGGCATGCGTTATGGTTAAAAATCCTCTTTGTCAAACGAAATAACTTCAGAGAATGAAGAAGTGATTGAAATTGTTCACCTGGTGCATCCTGGTTTTGGATATATTGTTAATACTGAAGGTCTTTTTGTAAATCTTTAGATCACTTTGGCATCCAGTACAAATACATGCTGACTGTTTGAAAGGTTAAAGCACATGGTTCTGCTTAAGAAATTAATATAACACTTACATATGCAAAGTAACTTAAAATACTACTAGTCTGAATGGCAGAACACATTTTAAAAAGTTCAAAGCGAGACTGGGCATGCGCGAGTAAAGCCTTTTATTTTGAAAAATTTGTTTCCGGATGTTTAGATAGTCCTCGCACCGGGCTTCACACAGGTGTGTCACAGGTGTGTCAAACTGGGAGTTAATTAACACCGCGAGCCCTGTCAATCGCGAGGACGCACTGACGCGTCTGGTTTTTAATTCATAATTAAACATAAAAATCGACTTTATTGATTATGACAGGAGATACAGCGACGGTAAGTTCTGAGTTGTTCAATTTAAAAGCTCGACTGAGCAGTGTGTGATTGATGTGAGCTAATTTTAGTGTTTGGGGAAGGTTTGAAATTGGTTGTAAAAGCGTTTGAAACATGTTTTTTTTTTTAGGAGAATGAGGTGGAGGCGGATGATTATGGAGATGGTGTTGCAGCAGCAGAAACATCTGGAGAAAGACGACCTGTGAGTACATGTCAACAGACATTTTGACATGAACTAGGATAAACACAGGTGTTAGTTAATGATACTAATTAAGGTGCTATTCCATTCAGGTCAAACAGAGTCAGGGTGCAGGGTGCTGGTGTGCATGTTGACTGTAATAAGTCATTCTTATTAGTCAGGTTCTGTTTGTGTTGGGGATGTTTGACAACACTACAGACTGTGCTTAAATTCCATCGTCCTCTTCCACGTGTTTTTAGATTTCACCTTTTATCCTCCAAACAGGGAAATAACCCAATCAGTTCACAGCATGTGGGTCAGTCACTGTGTTTCCCTGTACTGCTGCTGCTGCTAAGAGCTGTTGGCTGTTCCATCATGGCTGGCATATTTTTGTTGAGGCAAACCGACTGGATAGACGAACCCGGCGTGATGTCAGCACTTTTGAATCTCTTTAGCACTGTCATGTCTGTGGCTGATCAGAATCTGCTCCGTCATACCACGTACTGACTTCTTCATGCAGCTTTTCTTACGTGACGACAAAATGTCAAATGTGTGCATCGTTACAAACAGAATTTAGTTTAATTTCAGTGTTATGTCTAACAATTAGAGCCTGACCGATATGAGATTCTTCAAAATGATTTTAGAGGAGAGAAATTCACACATTTCTGATCTGACGGTGGATCTTTTTTGTGCTGGAATGAAAACAAACCTTTTCTACGTGCTACGATTTGATCATGCAAAGATACTCAGAAGTCTTCAGTTTAATATTTTGAACATGTTAAAGAATTTTTCTGCATTATATACCAGGTGGCAAGAAGGTTCCCCCGGCTTGAGGCCTCTCTGTGGGTTCTCTCCGGGGTACTCCAGCTTCCTCCACACAGTCCAAAGACATGCAGCTAATAGGTTAACTGGTGGTGTAAACGTGAGCGTGAATGGTTGTTTGTCTCCATATCAACCCTGTGATGAACAGACGACTTGTTCAGGGTGTGCCCGGCCTCTCGCCCAATGTCAGCTGGGATCCGCTCTAGCCGAACGTAGTGTTATGGAGAAGGGATGGATGGATATATACCAGGAAAAATCAGCCGACTGATATCAGTTAGCCTTTTTACACTGGTCTTATCCAGGCAGACAGAGTCTTGTTGATATTTTTGTCATCCAGCATGTATCCCAATGAGTTTTCTTGGATTTCAACCATGTTTAACGTGTCAGTCACATCAGAAATAAAAGCTGCTTCGATTGTGTTTCCATTTTGCAGCAATCCCCAAAATGTTCGTTTTTATTAAAATGTGACTTTGGTTTGTTTTCTGTGTCTTTTCCTCAGAGTCTTGTGAAGCTACAAAGTATGCTGAAGAAAGTTTCCCAAAGTCCTTTCCATAGTCAATACAAGGTGAGCGGCTACACACACCTGTATAAAATTAATCTAAAGGCAACATATATATTATTATTATCTATATGATGTAATTAATTTATTGTTTTGTCTCTCAGGCTCTTGTTCCATCGACCTCTGACTCCAGTGGATCATCTGCGAATGAGTCTCGAAACAAACAGGTCAGAGAGCGCTGATAACATCGTCTTTTAGCTCTGCATACACCCAAAAGTCCAGGTTGGACATCAGCACTTCACCTGCGTATTTTCGAGTCTATTTTTAAGACCCTCTCAGTGATGTTGTCTTTGCTGTAACGCCTAGGTAACAGCAAACACATACGCTCCTGGCATGTGAACAACCGGAAGTGTCAAAAAAATGTTTACATTTCTGACAAGTCACACATGACATGACATGTTTCATATCACAGCGGTGGAAAAGCATGACGCTTCCCACGCTTGCTTTCACAACAGTGTTGTTTTGTTGTTCGTTCATTAACTTTTACGTGGTTGACAGGATGGCGAGTTCCTCGGCGACCTCTCAGGTGCTCCTACAGGTGTGGCCGACAACCAGCAGCTCCACTTAGAACAGGTGAGAAGAAACATCTACAGAGAATTTGGCTGAAATGTCATGATTTTGCTGCATGAATTGAATCCTTTTTATGTGAGTTAGTTAGTTAGTTGAGCATTCGTAAAGCTGTGGCTGAAACTGCTGCTCACATTTTCGTAATCACAAGTCTTTCTTGTCCTCAGAACGGTTTGAAGATGGATGATAATCATCTCCTCGCTGTGGCAAAGGTTGAATCCACACCCTTTTACTTGTTTTGTTCTTTTGCGCACAATGTGACTGCTTGTCATTGTGAGATTGTTGCAATGCGTAGGCGTGTTTGTGTATAAGCAGTCTGACTAGACTTGTCTATTAATAAGTCATGAGTCTGAAATTAACAAATAGGGCACTACTAAGCCTTAAAAAAGATGTTATCTGAGAGCCTTTGTAGTACATTTTTGCTCTGCAAATGTTTCCATATTGTTTTGGATTATTTTGTCTTGAGTAGTCAACATTTCTGCTGTGTCACTGTCTAATTCTTTCTATTTTTTTTTTTTGCTCCACTTCCTTTTCTTTGTTTATTAGAATGGAGTTAATGGAAGCTCGGCCAGAATGAACCCTTTCTATACTTATTATATGGTAAACACAAGGATTTCTCACATTTTCTTAAGTACCATCGCTTTCATTGAGCATGTTTGGAATGACTTTGTGTTCTGTTATCAGGAATCGGGCAACAAAGGTCACCTAATGGAGGATGCAGGTGGGACACCCTCAGAAGTAAACCTCGATGCCATCTTTGTCCCTCCACCCGAATTTCAGAGTTCACCTCTGGATCTTCAAACTGAGATTAAGAGTGCAGAAGATGAGCCTCCTTTGCAAGGCCGCTTCCAGACGTCGACATTGGCGCGAAACCCATCTACCAATGGCCATTTTCGTGATATAACCCTGAACTCACCAGATTTATTTAGGCCAGTTCCTGCTCAGAGACAGAACCTTTCGAAAACCTTGGAATTAAAAAGCTCTGAGCTGATTAAAGATGAAGGGGTCAATCTTTTCCAGGCTGCCAAAGGAGAGGATTTGTTCCACGCTGAACACACTAGAGAGGTGAACCTCTCAGAAAAATCTCCCAGTATTTTTGCAGACCCAGTCAGATCATCTTCAAAAAAGGAGGATGATCTGTTCCAGTCGCCACAGCCTATTGTTTCGAACCCATTTCATACTGCCAAGACCGATGGAGCAGATTTGTTTCAAACAGTTCCAACCAAAAATAGGGAACTCTTCCACAATCAAGATCCATCTACAACAGAAGACCTTTTTGGCATGTCCTCAAAGAAAAATCTGGATATATTTTCCCCATCAGCAACAAATACAGCTGATCCATTCCCAAGCCCAATTACAAGGGATTTATTCCAAGATGTTTCCAGTTTGGATGACCCATTTGGTCCTACTCCCTCAAAACAATACAACCCTTTCCAAGATGTCTCAAATGGGACTCCAGACATCTTCCAACCACTAAAGACTAACAACAAGGATATATTTGAGATAACCCCGAGCAGTGCAGCCTCTGTGGCCACATACTCTACACCTTCATTCAACAGTCCATCAGAAATGAAGTTGGACACACTACCGTCCTCACCAGATCTCTTCAAAGCAACCCCATCAGGATCCAACCAAGCCATCCAACTGAAGTCTCCGGATGAAATTGTCTTGACGACTCCTCAAGGAACTAAACATGATATTCTTCTGCCGACTCCCTTCACTCGGGCCAGGAATCTGTCCATGTCACTCGGCCAATCTCCATCTGAAATGACTCATGTATGTAACAAGTGCCATTTGACAACCATACCAAGTACTTGAAATTATGGATTTTTGACAAAGTAAGACATATTCTGATTGATGTTATTTACAATTACACTTGCAGGTGTCGACCTTCAGACGTCCACCAAAACCACTTCCTCGAATTAGACCACCAAGCAAAGAGAAGCCACCCAGGCCAGAAAAGCCACCAAAACCAGAAAAGCCACCCACACCAGCAAACTCTGTATGCAAGAATACAGTTTGTCACTCACTAATTCTTTTGATGCTATAACTGCTGTCTGTTAATTAGCTTATTCTTTTGTCTCTTTTTGGTCTGTGTTTAGATTGAACCAGTTGTACCCAAAACTTCTCCTAAACCTGCCTTCAGACCACTCCCAAAACCAGTTATTCGCCGCAAACCAAAGACTCCGGTAAGCTAATTATTTGCCTCTATTAGTTTGGGAAAAACGGTATGTTCTAGGATATGAATGTCAAACAGTTCATTCATGTGTCTGCAGTTTGTGCAGCTGATGATAGAAGAACATCTGTCTGGTGACATGTTTTAAGTATTTCTTTCTTTACAGGAAAATAAACCGACAGACCCTGAGAACTATGTCGTCTTTGAGGACGTCCTGCTCATTGGACAGGTGTGAAACCAATTCTCAACATGAATCCTTAAATGTATAACAATCATTAAATCATTTATAAGGGGATCAGGGGATCATTAGTATGTCTAGACTTGAATGGCAATCTGATTTTGATAAAACAAAAACAGGAGTCAGTGTATGTTCTTTGGAAAAAGGTTTTATGGACATACTGATAAACCAAACATCATTATCATGCTTACCGCTCGTTTTTTATTGAAGCAGATATGCATATATTGTATGTTTTGATTATTCTACAAAAGGTAAAACTGTCTATAAAATTCCAAAACAGGAGAGATGTGTTGAAGACTGGCCTGAAGACAGCCCTCAGCTTGACCCCGACTTTAAACCCGTAAGAAAACATTTAAATGTGTTGGTTTACTTCCTTGAAACTTTTGAGTTTTCCATGCAAAATTATTGTTCTGTCAGAGACATTGAGTCCTTTTTTCTCTCTTTTTTTCTGAAAGTCTGGAACTTTGAGACTACGGCGAGAATCACTGAATGTAAGAGACAAGTTATTTCTCTAGTCAGCATTGTTTGTTTGTAAGCAGACAGAAGATGCTAAAAATTGTACTTTTCTCAAAGATGAAGGCGGACTCTGATGGAGGAAGTGGCGAGGATCAGGAGGGCTCTGGCAGCCATGGAAAGGTAAGGATAGTCTCACTCGTCAGTCACAGTTGGTATCAGTATAGTTTCTAGTATAAAGTTTAACATCTTTTTTTTTTTTTTTTACAGAAAAAGGACAAAAAATTCAAAATGTCTCTGCTTTCCAGAAGAGGCTCAAAGGTAACTGATACAATGCAAATTGACAGTTTCACTGCTTTGAGTGTTTTTGCATGTTTGTCTTTGTAATGGTAATGATTTCGACTTTGTAGGATAAGTTTGCTGATGAGACAAAGGACGGGAGGATCAGGACACTACCCACAACACGTAAATCATCAAAGGTAACAGTCTATAAGCATGCAGTAAGTCTAGTTTTAACATTTATGGGGCTAGGGTGATCTCTTCCCGAAGTTTTAAATGGTGACTGGAGATTCAGTGCAACTCGTGCATTCTAGGAAGAACAGATAAAGGCAAATTTAACATGCCTTAACTCAAAGGTTTGAACCTCATTCCCATTGAATTTCTTTCAAATATGGAGGATAAGTGAAATAAAGTAAATAGGTTTAGCAAACATTTAAAGACAAGTCACTGGCTGCTTGCTATAATGTAAACCAATTAAGTATGAAGTAAAATCTGATCAAATAAATCAAGACTTAAGTTACTGCTTGGTTTTTTTCAGGAGTATTTTTCCGACATACACATGTCGGCAGAAGAGTATGAAGATGCAGAGCAGAATGGGATGGACTACAAAGTATGTTTGTTTTTTTTGTAAATCATCTTGTTCAGTATGGGTAGTATTAATATACCAGCAGTGGTTTAATAATGTTTTCTTTTGTCAACAGAAGAAACCTGTGAAGACCAAAGTCAACCAGCTGCTTAGAAGAGCGTCCACTTCTTCCTCTGTGCCAGACAGAAAACACATGAACGGACATTTACCTCAAGAATTAAAGGTAAGCTACTGTCAGACGGACGTTGATGTTCTTCTGTTTCAGCCATCCTATGGTGTGTCTGAAAAGCTTTCATAAATGTGACTTTGTACATTAGTACTGCAGCTCTGATTTATACTTTCTTTGTGATTCCAAACCAGGACGGTGAGCTGAATAAGAAAAGTATTCGCAAGGAAAACTCCATACGCCGATGGTCAGAGGTAAAACACCTTCAGTCTACAAACTATTTATCAAGCTAGTTAGATCCTGAATTATTGCTGCAGACGAAGTGTAAAAGGTTTCCAAGAGCTTCTCTTCAGTTCAAGTTCCAAAGAATCTTAGCAGCTTTTTACAGTTTTAACTGCTGGGAAACGTGCACTGGAAAGAAAATACATGGTGCAATCATTCAAATATTCATTATCGGTAATATATCGTGACATTTTTCTCTATATTTCACCGTCTTTGGGATAAATAGTTTGTGTTTTTCCTTAAACACAAATGTTCCTCTTCGTGCACAGTTAGCATGATGAGTTTCTGATGCAGTGTTTTGTTGTCGACAGGGGACGGCTTTGGACCACAGCACCGGTGAGGAGGAGGAAGTTGGGGGAGCTCAGCACAAAGAGGTGGGCAGCAATGGATTTGTATGATTTTGATACACTTCACATTAATGCGATTATTGCTGTGTGTCATTACTGTTAGTGTGGCTAAAAACACAGCAAACCTCATCAGCCTACAGTAGTTGTAGTATGTAGATGATCATTTAATTTGTGTGATCAAATGTTTTCTCTCTCCAGAAGAGAAAAAAAACGGTGAAAATCAAGTTTGTGCCACAGAGAGGATTTGCCATCATGAAGGTATCACACCTCTACTGCACTCAACATTTCACTATTATTCATTTATTATTTACACCTTAACGAATGTGTCAAAACGTCGTCTCTGCAGACTGACGTTGAACCGAAGGGAGCACACGGATACACGCCTCGAAAAAGCTCCAAGGTATGACTCAATTTGAATACAGCGAGCTTTGTTTGGTATGTGTGCGCTTTGTTCATACATGGTTTCTGTGGTATGAGGATGGTCAAGGTCACATCACATTTTTGAAATTTTTGTTTTCCCCTCAGGAGAAGTCACAAGATGAAGTTTACGGTGCACATGGCTACACACCACGTAAGAAGTCTCAGGTATGAACAGATCAGTTGAACAACAACAAACCACACCTTGTAGGACAATTCAGGAAAATGAATGATCTGTTTACTGTGAATCACTTATTTGGTTTATTTAAGTTCTAGTTTAAATATACTGACTTGCATATGTTAACTGTTTACTTGGTTATGCAGTAATATTTATTTCACTTTTAGGATGATGGTATTGAGGATGTGGCAGAGCTGAAAGGACACAGTCTTCAGTCAACAAGCAAGGTATTTTCTTTTTTTTATTGCTACCATTTTATGATGTCGTCTGACATAAAATATGATGCAAATATATTGTGAATATTGCAGATTTGCCTCGTGCTTGAGGAATAACTGTATTCCTCTACGCAGCATGGTTTACACCTGAATGATTTTGGACATCAACATTCCTAACTTACCTGTTCTGAATATGTTACCCAGGCTTATGCTTTCATGGAAGACGAACAGTTTCAGAAAATGCACCATACGTCTGTTGGATTGGACGAAGATGAAGATCTGTATAAAATGGCAGACTGCAGACCTGTACGTTTCTTTCTTCATACTTACTTTAAACACTTTGCTGGCTGTTTTCACTTCATGTGCATTTTATTTTCTTCATCTGTAGAAGAAACCAACAATGAAACAACTGCACATTGGTCGCCGAAGCTCCAAGGTAGGATTTTTTCTCTATGTTTGATGTCGAGGCAATGAGAGATCATTTAATCTGAGTTTTTCATAAATGTGTGCAATGATTTTTATTTATTTATTTTAGGAGGACATGCTGGATGAAACCAGTTCTCAGAAAAAGAAGACCGGCTTCTCAGCAGACGAATTAGACGACGACAAACTAAACGGCGTGGAGGACTGCAACCCGGTAATTTTTAGATCTGAGACCAGCACTTTTGTAACAAACTAACAGCAGCAGCAGCAGCAGGAGCACAGTTTAACTGCATTGTAGAAACACTGTGTGATGCAACAAAAAGAGTGTAAAACCCTCAGTAAACACTCTTACAAGGGGGTGAGAATGGTTACACTGCATGGCTGTACATCAGATTTTATGCAGACGACATTGTTGTTTGCTTTTGAGTTTATTCCACCAGGCAGCAGACGAGGTCTTAAACCGGTGATGTGTATACAATTAGTAAATTTCAATAATGTCCCTTGACTGTCACCTTTTTGTGTCTTTCTGTCAGAAAAAATGCAAACATAAATGCCCTCCTCCCATCCCGCCCAAATCTAAGAAAACCAATGCACTGTGGGGACCGGCCGAGTTCAGCCACCACGTCCCTGATAAGTCAGCCTAATTGTTACTTCTGACATATTTATTTTCAGGATATTTTCGCTGAGGACGACATCTTTCAGAAAGGGAAAGATTCCATGAGTCCTGAAGAGTTGTACGACAGCGAACAAGACGACCTGGAAACCTGCAAAGCGGTATTTTCATCACCCTCATGTTCACTTTAACTTCTTCACTGTGGCTTTATTCAAGATGCGATTCTTAAATGTCGTTTTTTCTTTTCAACAGACGAAAGGCCTCAAAAAACACAAGGCTAAGGTGAAGTGTGGTCCAACTTATTACTACTTTAAAAAAAAAAACAGGAAGAATGATGTGCTCACTTTTCATTTTCTCTTCGTCATGACAGAGCAAAGCCATGCAACTAGAGTGGGAAGATCCACCAGGAGCGACGTCCAGCGACTTCCTGTCAGAGGCCGCCAAGGTGATTTTTACTGCAAGACGTTTAAATGATCAGTCAGCACATGGCTTACTTAGCCAGCAGATCGTATCAAAATGGTGCATCTTTAATCCTAAACTTCATCTTCGGCTCAAACCGGTTGAGCCAAAGATGACCCAGTTTTCCTTTCACGTGTTTTTGTTGTTGTCCTGGCTGTCTTGGCCAAGTCTCCCTCCAAAAAGAGGTTGATCTCAATGGGCAGTGCCTGGTTAAAGATGGGTTCAATTAAAAAATAATGAAATCATGGTAGTAGTATTCTAAAGGAGTCCTGTTTGAGCTGGCATTCAGGGTTACATAGAAAAATGTTCTCGCCTGAAAGATGATCTAGATTTATTTAAACAAGGTGTACTTTGTTTACCTCAGCTGACAGTTGAGAAGCTATTATGCAATGTTGTTGTTTTCCACTGTTTGCTTAGCTATCTCCATTTCTCTGTTCCTGATGGGACAGATTCCTTTTGGCATGTGACTGAGCCAGTTGAGCAACATAGCATTCATCAGCAGCAGTTGTCACACCAACTATTGTGCAGAAAAGTCTTAATATATACAAAGGCCTTGATTAAATAAAGGCAGGTTTTTGATGAGTAATCTATGTGAATATGGTAAAGTATGTAGCAAAGACCTAGTGACGCACTCACCGGCTCATTTTTGTCCTCCGTCATTCAGGCGGAGTGGCTGGCTGCTCAGATGGATGAGCGCGCCATGGCAGGCCTGGAGGATGAGGACGAGGACGGGGTCAGTTTCCACAAGATTCCACTTCACCACCGCGCATTTCCTCGTTATGCAAGTGAACAATGTTCACCTTTTTCTAGTCGTGCAGTGCTCAGGTGTTCATGCTTTTTGTATTTTCTTTGTCACAGGACACTGACAGTTTGATGGAGTGGTGGTACACTGTGGAACGTGAGTCACAATGAGACTTTTTTTTTTAAGGAACAGATTCAGACATCTGAACTGTTTACTTCACTAACACCTGCTGCTGGATTGTATTTCAGAATGGGATGAGGTGCCATCAGACGATGAGGACAAAATCATGAAAGAAGATGAGTCCAAGTACGTCGGTTTATATCAGTTTGGCTCAAATAAAAGTGTACTGATACTTTTAAAGGGGGCCGGAGGGATTGTTTCTGCAGCTACTACACCAGTAGTTATGTGTGTTGGGAATCAGATCACTGATTTCAGTGGGAAAGGTGAAATAATTAGTCAGTCTATTAGTAGATTAGATCAGCAGAAACATACTTTGTACATATTTGGATAATCAGTTAATGATTTTAGTCACTTTTGGCCATTTCTTGGACAAGTGTAGAACTAGTGAGTGAACAGACTATTGCTTATTTCATTGTTAGTATCATGAAATGCATTTTAAGGTGCTGCTTCCTGACTCCACACTGTACTTTCCGACGAATAACATTGCTTTGGTTCCCACGTAACTCCCAGATCATTCACCATCTTGGCGGAGAAGGTCTATCGCGGCCTGCGCCTCTTCAACAAGGTCTTCACGGAGCGAGCCGAGGTCCTCTGGCAGTCCATCATCAGGCTCCATGCCATCGCCGACGACATCAGCAATTTCCACCACAAGGCCAAGATCGCCGGCATCACTGGCGGCACCACCACGGCTGTGGGTGGTGCGACCGCCATCGCCGGTTTGGTTATGGCTCCCTTTACCTTTGGTGCCTCTCTCATAGTTACTGCTGTAGGTGTCGGCGTGGCAACGGCTGGCGGAATTGCTTCAGCCTCTGCAGCCATCTCGGATAACGTCAACAACATGCACGACCGGAAGAAGGTGAGCTGGATTCAGCCAAAACATTGATCTTTATTATTTTTTTAAAAAAATGCATCAGAGTTATGCGTTAACTTTTCATTCCAGGTAGTAGCTTGACGTTATTTTAACGCTGCATGCAGTTAAAAGACTTTAACACCAGTGATCAGGGTGTACAGACAGTCCCATGTCATGCTTGAACTTTTTCAATGTTTAACATCGTTTCCCCTCTCCTTTCTCCAGGTGGAGATAGTACTGGAGGAGTATGAGGGTCACTTGAAGGACATCGGAAAGATCCTCCACTTTGTCAATCAGGGTTTGTACAAACTCCGTGGCCATCCTTTCCTCAGGTCTGGCACCCAACACTACTCGAGCGACTGGGAGATCCGCAGGGCCGTCCAGATGATCAGCTTGGTGGACTCGCCCGTGATGCGCGCCGCAGAGATAACAGACACGGCGATCACCTCGGTCCAAGGACTCTTCAAAGGCATGGACAAGTACTTTATCAAGGACTCCCGAGAGCTGAAGAAAGGCTGCAAGAAAGAGGTGGTGGCTCAAATAAAGGAGGTGGCAAACATCCTCAATGACGGGATAGTGGAGCTTAACGTCATCAGAGAGGAGCTACAGGATTCTACTGGAAGCATCTGAGCAACATTCAGCATTATGCAACCTTGACCGTAGGGTTATCTCAAAGAACACCAGCGCCCTCTGCTGGCTAAATGAGGGAACTGTTGGTTTAAAGGAATTAATGAGGTGTGTACCTGCTGTAAAGTAGTTTCAGTCTTTAAAGGGGTGTATAAAGAAACAACACTATATTTTAATAGATTGCAATTATCCTGCGAAAATACAATCACTGTGAAGCTATCTGGTCATTATTTTGTAGTAATTTTAGTAAAGAGGTGTTATTTAAACTCGTAACCTTCGGGGCTGTGGATCATTCTTGTTGTATTTGTATTATATTGTAAGATGTTTACTGTACACACAGGTACTGTGTAAAATAACAGGTAAACGTCTTTGTGCACTCTTGGTTTGAAATAAGGTGTAGCTTCGTGGTCACAGATGAATTAACTCGACATTTAGATTGATTTAAAATTTGAATTCATCCACTCACTGTTCACTATTATAAACAGGAGCACCTTACAGCATATTGCAATCCAATACAGAATTACCACTAATTCATGAGAGCTCAGTAACACCTCTCTGACACGTGTATATTAATTCACAAAGTATTTTTGTTAATATATCTGTAAAATTTTGTTATTGTCCCTAATATTTTGTCCATTCTGTGTCAGATGAACAAACGATTGTAGTTTGTAATTGGAGTTTGTTTGATTTCAACGTCTTAAAATTGGCATGTTGATAGTTTTTAAGTTACTGTACTCATGACTGTTAATGCTAATTTGCTGCTCACATAATCGTGACACAATATCCTGTTTTTAATGGTTTCTTGTTCCATATTCACAATAAAATGTTGTATATAGGGTAATTTATTCTTAACATGACCGCATGGCGTTGTGTTTATCTTAGTGCTTGTTGAGCTGTAGGTTGTGGTTCGCTGATGTGCAGCTTCGCAGGTCTGTTGGTAAAGTACTTCTGTATTTAAAGTCACGTACTTCATGTCACCATAAAAACACAGATTGTCACCTCCCTGAATGGATTATAAATTATGTGCACGTGTATTTCAGATATATGAAGAATCCATTTATTGCTACACACATCCGTGTAGTACCTTAATGATTTTAACCTGTATGTACCTGTAATATTCTATTTAACTGTCAGATCCAAAGCTAACCATTCATATGTTTTATGTATATTGAGAATACAGAAAGATTTCTGTTACTGTGTTTAAATATTAAATATTTTGTCCTGCATTATTTTAACCTGAACAGACCCTGCAAAGGTCTGAAAATATTCAGATATTTTATTGAAACATTAAATCTGTGAATAGAGAATTAGATGACTATTGATGTTATTGAGTTAAAGAACGATGCATCTAAAATTCAAACGGATAAAAGTGACATTGTTCAAGTGTTTGCAAAATGAAGAATTACATCCGATGATGCCGATAAAACCGATGCAAGAAGAATGGAAATAAATAATAAATTTAAAGAGCTCCATTGTCACAAAATGTGAATCTTATTAAAACTGTAACAGTTAACGACATTAATAAATGTTCATAGCAAATCAGCTTACAGACATCTTGCCAGATATATGCAGAAGAAGCCTTTGAGGGGTCCAGTGGCCATATATTGTCCATATTTACCACCCTACCATTGTTTCATGGTTAAAATCAAAGTATAAAAAACACAGATGAGTTTAAAGAAAAACCTCAAATTTAAGTGCAACCCAAAATACTTTGCAATAACAATTCATGTCATGTATGAGATTCTGACCAGGAGGAAAAACAAGACGTTACAATTAAATTTCATTTCCTCCACAAAGTCTTGACGGAAAGAAGACGGAACAATAACTAATTTTATTTGGTCAAACTTAAAATACGAATTAAATCCAAAGAACACAATATTAAGATTTAAATACATTTATAAAAAGATATTGCACAACTAAAAAGGAAAAACAGATGGACTTATAACACTCTGGCTCTGAAATAAACCAAACATAATGGAAAATGTGCTTTGTTTTTTGTGTATATAGATATATGTATATGTATATTTACCTCATGCACTCTTACAATAAAGTGTCCTGTTTGCAAATTGTAGCCTGAGGTGAGAGGACTGTTTACTTTAAACTGAGCAATATCATGTTATTTACCCTGAAAATCAACATTTATCAATATACAAAGGATTACAGAGGTAGTCTAAATATTTGTATTAATTTAAAATGGGTACAGAACTCAACAGGAGCTCCAGGACACGGTGTGGATCAGCTGTAGTGTTTTTAAGTGATCAGGCACCCTCCTGACATCCATGGAACAAACTAGGAAAAAGAGGCCACGCCCCTGTCCAGGTGAGCAGCACAGGTGATCTGAATGAAAACATGGAGCCTCTTTTTTTCTCTCAAACTCTGCACAGCTTCGAGGAAGTCTGTAACACTATCCTCTTTTATTCTGTCACAGCTGCTCATTGTTCGCCTGTTAATCACAAACTCCTGCTGAAATCAGAGCAGGTGAGTCCGGTACAGTCAGTAACCCAACGCGCCTGACGTCCGTCCGTCCGTCCGTCAGTCCGCCTCACTCAGTTTTGGCTAAACCAGTCTGACGTCTCTGTGTGTTGACGGGGAAGTGAAGGATTGTGTTGTATCTCTTCTGTTGCTTTGTAACGCAGCAGTTTTTTTTATTATTACCATTGTTTCTCTCTCTGGCAGCACTGAGGTAGGCACCCTGCTCGTTTCATTGTGTTGGCGTTTTTTACTGTGTTGTCAGACATTCCCCCTGCGAGCGGTGGGAACAATGTTTGGGACATTGTGTGACGTTGTTTCTGTGTGAACCAGCCAAACTCAGTTCAAAGTTTTACCGATTTAAAAAGTTGCGTTGCCTAGTTGCCAACTGGCGCGTCGTAGGAAGCAACTTCAACTTAATACAGCTGAGTTGGACACGTTTCTTCAGTTCGGCCAAAGTCACCACCTGTATTAACACAAAGCAACTTTTCAAAGTAGCTCAGTGTGAGTTCACTGGGTGTCATGTGACCTGAAAAAAGTTTAAATATTATTAAAAATGTGCAGAAATAAGCTGAATTTTTCAGTATAATGTAAGTTTTCACAAAAGCACTTAAACTTTTAATTAACTTTTATAAGTTTGTAGTTTTACAGAGCAACTTAAATTGACAAAAATGTGAATAGAGTTTGGTGGAAAGAGACATGAATGACCTTGGCAATTCATGACAGCTTTAAAAAATGGCTGTATGTGGCTGTCACAGTTTGTATTTATCTGAAGCCGTCTCATCTTCGATGTCATTTCAGCATGAATATGTTCAGGAGAGATTTGGGCTCGACAGCGCCGACTCCAACGGTTCCACCCAGACCAAGCAAGGAGGTAATGAAGTGCGAGAGGGAGGAGGAGGAGTGGTGGTTGTTTTGTTGTTTGCATGGTGTTTGTTCAATTAACTGAGGCCTTCGTTTGTCACCAGGATCTGGACAACCCCGTCACGCACAGCCTGAGCAGGCAGGACGCGGGAACGGCCGCAGCCTCACAGGTGAATGTTCAAACCTGCACATACCAAACACACACAGTCCAAACCTTTTCTAACTGTGATTATATTTCATGCAGGAAAACAGCAGTGAGGTCACGAGTGAGATCAACCCAAAGACCAAGGTGAGGAAACAAGTCGTGAACTTGACCTAATTCTTTTTGAACATATACGATGACTCAGCTGCATTTGCCAACAACAGCTGATGTCTTCCTCGTAATTAATCTGTGTGTTCTGTATAAACAACAGAGGGCGGGGGTGATGGGAGTTATGCACAAGGTCAACCCGTTCAAGTCTACGTTGCAGGTAAAACACAACAACGTTAAAGACTTATTGTCGTTCATAACTACGTCATGTAAAATGATATGTTTGCTCTGTGTGCAGGCCTCTTCCTCCTCCGCCTCCTCCTCTTCGGTCAGCAAAGCTCCTTCCTCAGAATCACTAGAACAGGAAACAGACTCCACACGGGTGAGAAGAACTCCAGCATAACTCAAGATGAGATCAAATTCACTCGTCACAGCAGTTCGTATACAAAAAGTTGATGAGATTGCTCATAAGTAAGAAAGTCAAGTTGAAGAGAGTCATTTTTATTGAAAGCAGCTCTCTAGACATCATTTACAGTGCCCAACACAACAACCCTGACAGATGTGTATTAAACATTAAGTGTCAAGATTATGTATTTAGTTGTTTTTGTTCATTAGCCACACAAGATTGTGACTCAAGATGTCCTTTTCCTGTTGCCAAATGTCAGACAGTAGGAGATGTAATAGCGTTTTAATAGTGTACAAGAACTGGATTACGTCAGTCAGCTGTTCTGTGTTTCATTTCAACGTCTCATATGACAAATGAAAAACATTCTTTGGCTTCATCTCAAAGCCATTGACGTCAAAATGGCGAAAAGCCAAAAAGACATCACTTTAGCCGAGTGTACGGAGTGTACAGTCCACATGAACCAGCACCTGGTGTGGAACTGTTGGCTGCATGGTACGCACGCATCTCATTTGGCAACATCACAAATCTGTCTTTGTTTTCCCCAGGCTAGATGCAAATCAGGTTCAGTCCAGGAGGAGGTAGTAATGCAGCAGAAGCTAGCTAACTGATTATCTAACTCAGCTACTACAACATCTGTCTGTCTGTGCATTGCATCTGAAAGCACCCTCTTAAGGTGGTTTAAGCAGTCAGATTTGTCTTTAAAGCTCCTCGGATGTGTTTACACTTTTGCTTTTTTGAGATCTGATGACTATCGGATTCACCAACAGTGCATGAAGTGGTTAGATGTAGATGTTGTCCGAGTGTGAATGCATCCAAGATTGGAATTCAGATTGCTTCTCTCAAACATGTACAGATACTTAATCTTTACGCCTCCCTTAGTGTAACTAAGTCAGTAAGAGATCAGTGGAAGTAGCCGCTCACTATCTTATTTTCACAACACATTCATTGATTGTGTCCTCCGTCCTACAAGCGTCAAGAAAAAACAACAACTCCAGCAATCAGAAAGCGTCACCAACAACAACGTAAAGTCTTGTGATGTAACTAAACTGCTCCAGTGCAGAAGTTTTTCTTCCAGGGATTTAGTTACCAAATAGCTTCAGGTGCGTTCCTCTCTTCCTGTGCTGGAGGAGGTCAGATCCTCATTTGAATGTAGCCCAGGAAAACAAAGATGGTTTGAAAACAGATTTGCTATCAACAGAAAAGTATTTATGTGTAAATGAGAGTGTCTGTGCGGGTCATAAAGTCTTGAATCTCCAGATACGAGACACTGAAATGACAATCTGGAATTAGATAAGCCACAAAATGAATGTTTGTTCGCTGGGCGATTAACTCCCTTTTCAGTCGGCGTCCCAGTGTTAAATTACTTTTAACACAGCTACAAGTTAAATAGAAAAAAAAGATCTAATTAAATATTTGGAACTCAAATTTCAGAACCCCGGTGTGCTGAAAGGGGTCATGCAGAAGGTCAACCCATTCAAGTCTACCTCCCAGGTAAAAACGGCCTTTGTGTGCATGTTACAATGGCAGCGGTAACAATGGTGACGGTGGATCCGTGTCAGACAATAAGCCATTCACTATAACGCTGGTTTTTCTCACGCAGGTCTCAAAAGCTCCGTCTTCAGAGTCACTGGAACAGGGAAGAGTTTCAGACTCTAGTCAGGTGACGGATCATGATTTCTCTTACCCAGAGTCCTCTTCATGTACTTAGATTTCACTAAAAAAGCCAGTCTCTTAATTTGAAACACAAACTTTCTGAAATGAGGAACAATCTGAACGCCAACTCTCACACAAGTAACCCTTCCCACATGCTCTCACGCCACTTATCCGTCAGTTATTAATCTGGTTTTGAGACTCGCTTTGTCAAGTTTTGTGAAAACACATCTGATAAAATGGCTTCATTCAGCGTTGTTTTGTTTTCTCCATCATTTATTTTTCATGTTTCTGTTTGTAGCTACTTGCCAACCCTCAAATACAGCAAGAGATTTGATGTTGAATGATTTGTTTTTTGGGGGCCACACACAAAATCTTGCTTAGGGCCACTAAATGCCTAGGGCATTTCAAAGAAAGTTACCAGAAGCATTAGTGAAAACTGTCCACGGTCCTTTGAATCTTTGTTTTTATAGTGTGCAGGATGACCTTGTGTGTTTGTGTTTCAGAACCCTGGTATGTTGAGAGGGGTGATGCAGAAAGTCAACCCGTTCAAGCCTTCCACACAGGTACTGTATCTTCTTTGTATATTTGACAAGAGATGACCAAACCATAGCGATATAGAGCTGACCTTTTTGATTGGGACAGATTGACATAACACACTTGATGGTGTGATTAAGTAAAAATCATGTCTAGCTGACGTGTCCCTTCGCTGCTGCCTTGATATTCCTAAATTGTCTTTTAGTTTTAAAGGGAATCAAAGGCGGACCTTTAAGACCAGTCAGGGTCGTAGTCTAGTACAGAATTAGAGTTCACTCAGTAGTGCAAAACATCTTTTATTCACCGTGTATCATCTCTTGGTTTTAGGCGCCAAAGGGCGATCCTCCAAATGATGCAGGAGATCCAGCCGAGACAGAAAAAGAACTTCAGGGCAAACAGGTAAACACGATCTGTTCTACTGCACGCAGTCCATTGATCTGAAAGTCTTATCTGGTACTGTTAGTCCAGGTTCTTACGTTTCAATTGTCCCAAGTAACGTCTTTGTTCTTTAGAATCCAGGGATGATCGCGGGAATGATGCAGAAAGTCAACCCGTTCAAATCCTCACAGCCAAAGGTACAAGTCATACGAAGAAAGATCTCGATCAACTACATATAAAGGTAGCCCCCGCCTCAGTCTTTATTTTTCTTTGCCTTCTATCTGATCTTTCCAGGATACCCAGTCTCTACACAGTGACCTCTCCTCCAGCAGTGGAAGCCTGGCAGACAATAACAACTTCCCAGAGAAGCAGGTAGATCAAGATGTGGTACCATCAAATCAATTTCTTATGCTTCAGTTGTCCCAATTAACGTCTTTGTTCTTTAGAATCCAGGGAAGATTGCGGGAATGATGCAGAAAGTCAACCCGTTCAAATCCTCACAGCCAAAGGTACAAGTCGTAAGAAGAAAGATCTCGATCAACTGTTGTTAACATGTCAATGGAATCCCGCCTCAGCTTTTCTTTTTGCCTCGTATCAGGATACCCAGTCTCTACACAGTGACCTCTCCTCCAGCAGTGGAAGCTTAACCGACAACAACAACTTACCAGAGAAGCAGGTAGATCTGTGAAAAATAGAGATGTTTATGCAAGTCAAGGGAAACCCCTAGCTCTTAGATTCTTGAAGTCAAGATTGGATCAGTCGAATTGGAAGTATTTATCATCTTTGACTTTCACAAAGCAAGCAGCACTCCATCAATCTGTGCCTTGTTCCATAAATAATGAAAATCAATACAATTTATGCAGCAATAAAGTAGCATCTTGCAGTTTAAGTTTTTCTTCTGCTGTATCATAGATAACCGAGTGTAATGAGTACATTTAATTACTTCCTTGTATTTTAGCTGTAATCTGTAATATTCAGATTGAGTCATTTTTGTTTCTGTTTTAGAACCCTGGCGTGTTCAAAGGGATGATGCAGAAAGTGAATCCCTTCAGGTCTTACACTCAGGTACTGTACAGATGAGTAACGTCTTAACTTTGTCAACTTAAGATTTCATAACTCAACTTCGTATGCTTGATTTGAAGATGACTCAAGGGTTCATTACCAGCTTCAGGAGATGATTTTATGGTTCAGTACTAAACGACAGCTGATGTAGTTTAATCTATGTAGGACGTTATTTTCTACTGACAAACACCAGCTGGGTTTTACTTGCCGTTTTGTTGTTGATACAGATGCCAGACGAGGAGTGTCAAACAGACTCTGCGGTGCCAAAAACATCTTCCTCATTTAAGACACAGGTACGGTTAAGGTGAAGGGGATTTCTGGAAGGAAATGCTCCAGTTTCCAATAAGTGGAAATGATTTCAGCGTTGACCCAGATACACGGTGACATCGCATTAATCATAGATCACACTGATGAAAGATCTTGAGTCGATGCCTCACTTAAAGTTCACAGTTTCCTCATTTGAACAGATGTCGTCAGGGTCAACCTGCTTTTCTTTAAAACATTTGAACTTTCTTTTTCTTTATCAGGAAAAAAAAGCGATTGACAGAGAGAACTCCAGCAGCTCTGAAAGCTTGGATGATAGCACCATAGAGAGACATGTAAGACATTAAATACATCCACGCACTGTCTTGAATGATATGTGGGCCTCCAAGTTGGACTCCAAACCGTCCAATGCCTCAGGACAAACTTTTTTAATGTATTTGGTGTAGTCAAAAGGCAACTGCTGAGTGTCTACGGGGCCAAATAAAACAATCATGATCCCATTGGATCATTATTATAATCTTATTATTGGCTGACTGTTTTTGATTTCACGTCTACCTCTCGTGCAGAGAGGCTGATCATTTTCAGAACAAACAATGAAACCATGCAGCCTGGCCATAAAAATTCAAGGCATCTGTCATGGGAGAGGCAGACGACGCACAAACTTACCACAAAGAATTTATTGATTATTTTATGAAGGTCATGACCGACGCAGCCCAAACAGTTGAGACTAAAGTATCTAGCGGTAACAAAAATGTACAAAAACACTGATTGTGGTCATGTTTGAGTCAGTGAATCTTAAGGTTTGTTGACGGGATCCTTAGGTTGATTACTGCATATGTTCTGCAGCCACATTACCACGCGTTTTCGATCTTTGTGAGGCATTTTTGAAGCCGTCATTTGTGTTGTAACCCCCTCAAACAAACTGCCATAAGAGAACCAATTCCTCAACCTCTCCGCAGACTATTTGGTACACCGATGCCGACACCAGCTGCGAGGTGAAAAGCCAGCCAACAGCGGCACCAAAGAGAAGAACTATGGTATGTAAAACAGGACTTCAGGTCAGGTTGCATTCAAATAAAGTCAATCTAATGTGAAGTGCTCTGAAACCGATCTCTTGAATTCTTGATTTCCTCTCTAGACTTTCAGAATAAAGAGGATTCTGCCGACTGCGTTGTTTGGGTCCGGAACGAAGGTACCGTTGAACATTTGGGCTTATTGCTTTCTTGCTTGCATATTTCAGTCTCCATCATAGTGTCATATCGCAGTTTGTTTTCTCATCATTTATTTTATTTGCTCACAGGACTCTGCAACAGCGTCCTCCGACACTCCCCAGGTGAGTTGGCAACGAAGCAGCTTTCAAACAAGCGATTCAGTGCAGTGCAGTACAGGAAATGAACCAAAGGCTAATAACTACAGCCGTGCTGCTATACAGTTGTTTGTTTTTAACCACTCTGCAAAATACAGTTGGTGTTTGTACTCACATGCAAAATCCCTTTACAGTGGTGTCATGAAACTATGTGAATAATACCTCACACAGCTAAAATGGCTGCTTCAATCAGGTCATGTTTTTATTAAGGTGTGGTTGTGTTATGTGCCGTTCCAGTAAGTCTTTATTTGCCCTTGTAACTTCTGTTGCCTTTGCCGGAATATTATTTTGTCCTGCATTAACCCCATCATAGCACGCCTGTGGTTACTTCAGGTGAGTTCCCATGTCTCTCTTCATTTCCTAATGGTAGCACATGGTACCTTTGAGTTTAAATGAAGGACTCAGTAAATATTGGGCTCTCCAAGTACCACCGTTATCATTCTCAAAACATCAGACACAAATGAAATTAAACTTCTTCGTGCTGCTATTTCGCAGCGTAAACTGCGAGCCAGACACAGATTTAGAAGCTGGTTAGCTTAATAGTTCCTGCTTGCAGCCATGATTGCACACATGACTCTCCCGTAGCACTAGAGGGAGCTGTGGTGGTACATTTACCACAGTTTGAGAATCACTGTCCTACATACAACGGTGCTCTAAGAGATATGTCTACATCCATCGGTAGTGCGTGGCCTACATAATCTAATTCCAAGCAAACAAATGACTGAATAAGATTTGGGGCAATATATTGTAAAACTATATCAGTAAAACAACATGAGGGGGTTTCAGGACACACAAGCTCATCATATTAAAGGTAAAGGTGAATCAGTTTTACAGTGGAAACATAATTTAGTCATTAAACTGGAGGGGGGAAATGTTTAATGCATGCAACATGGAGATAGAGGCATTAGAGGATGTATGATAAAGCTTGATTTTCCCCGGGCACTTTAATTACAGGTGATACAGGAACAAAAAGACTGACCACATATGTTGAATAAATAGACACCTGTAGATGTAGACGCATAGTTTCTCTTTGATTATACAAAATGTTAATAGCATACTTGTTGTTCAGTTGCAGACTGAAGACATGGCATTCTGGGTAATGTAGTTTTTGTTGCAAAAGGTAAAAAAAACAGAGTTTTTAGTTTTTGCAGTGACAAATGTAAAAATTCCATTTCAAGTTTTTCATTTGTGTTTATTCATTGGTCTATTTAACAGGGGCCGTGCACATTAATAAATATTGCTGTAAATGTGCCAAGACTGTTTCCATCAAGATATAAGATATATATTAAAATCACAAAAGTTCTTGATCAATTATAAGCTTGAAAAAAGCAAAGAGAACATTCATTTTAGTAAACCAAATATTCAGGACATTGGAATACTACATTAAGGCAATTTCACCAAGATAATCAAACAGAAATTTTCATATTGACACATACCTAATGGTAGCCATTTAGCAGTAGTTGTAGTCCTTGCTAATGTTTAACAGCAGCTAGCTGTTGTTAAAAGTTTATTAGCTTTCTTTAATTGGAAGACTTTGAAATGTCGCTGTGTTACAGGATACGGTGGAAGTTCAGACGCTAGAGTTGGCTGAAGTGCCAGTGCCAAGTGAAGGAACAGTCCTGGACCCTCTAGATGTAAGATTTTTTTTTTTTCTGGTATAATTTAATTTCGATGTACACGTTGAGTTACTTGTAATGAGTTTAAAACTGTTCACTCTTCAGGACGAGGATGGCCTTTTAGCGTGGTGGAGAACAGTAGAAGGTATGCTTGATCCTGACATGAGTTCTGTTGATTCATTGGTGATCTTGTTTTTTTACTATTGGAAGTTATAATAGTTTCTTTCCCGTGTGTTAGGTTGGGATGAGTGGAGTGACGCAAACCAGAATGATGAAGCTGAAGAGTAAGTTATGATTCGATTTTTCTAAGGTTGTGGAGCTCTGGCCATGTTTTGCAAGTACAGTTGACGTGTTAAACATCTCTAGATTTTGTGGTTAAGCAGCTCCTTCTTTTTACTTCTTTTGAACTGGAAGTTGCATTGCAGTAATGTTTCTCCCGTTGTCTCAGCGTGGTGGAAGAAGCAGCCGATCGCGTCTTCATGGCAGCTCGTCTCTTTGTTCGGTTTTTCAACCAGCGTGGCGCCTCACTCCAGCAGCGTATCCTCGAGCTGCTCTCTCTGGCCGATGCAGCTGACACATTCCACAAAAAAACCGTCACGGCCAGTGTCGGCGGCGGGGTGGCGAGCGTCGCGGGCTCGATCACTACCATCACGGGCCTCATTCTGGCGCCCTTCACGGCGGGAACGTCGCTCATCGTCACGGCCGTGGGCATCGGCGTAGCTACGGCGGGCGGCGTGGCATCCGCTTCGGCCAACATCACAGACACGGTCCATTCAAAGACGGACCGCAAGAAGGTGGAGAAGATGATCCAAGGCTACGAGGAGGAGATAAAGGACATCAAGGAGTGCCTGGAGTTTTTGCAGGTGAGAAAATAGAAAACAACATTGCATGCAAAGCTTGAAAATGTAGAATGCAGAACAATTTATTTATTTATTTATTCTTCTGGCTTTGAGCATAAGAAATTTGAGTATATTGGAATCTTTGTTTTTTTAGTCCTGTGCGTGTGATTGACATTCAGGGCTTCATGCCAACCAAAGCACAACAATATTTCCTTTGTTTGTAATGACAGTAACTTGGATGTCAAACCTTTGGTGTTTACGCCCAATATCTCCTAAATCACCTTCCTGACAGGAAGGGATGGAGACACTTGAAGAGTGGAACTTTGAGAAGTACGCTGAGGCCATCACAAAGAAGCACCTCAACCAAAACATCAAACATGTAATGAAGGAGGGCGGCCGGGCTGGCAAGGCTTTATTGATCAACACGGAGAGCCTGATTAGCACCGTTCAGGTCCTCAGCGTCGCAGGAGGCGCCGCCAAAGCCGCTCAGGTGATGAGCGTCACCACCGGGGTTATGTCGGGCCTCTTCCTGGCTCTCGACGTCTTTTTCCTGGCCAAGGACTCTGTGGAGCTCAAAAAGGGCGCGAAGACAGAGTTCGCTACCAAGATCCGAGAAGTTTGTAAGGACCTGCAGGAGGGGCTGCTGGAGCTGAACCGGATCAAGGAACAGCTACAGATGACCATGGATGGGATAGAGGTGGAGGTAGAGGAGGAAGAAGTGGATGAAAACCTCTTGAAGTCTGAACTGAAGAAGCTTGTCGAGCTTGAAGAATAAAGGACAAACCGAAGCCTCACTGTCTTAAAAACTAAACTTAAAACTACTTAAAAACTAAAAACTACTTTTCAAAATGAAGTTTTAACAGAAATAGCGTCGTAGTTTTTTGGTGGTTGGGAGTTTTTACAGTCACTCAACTATTACTGGAACTTTTTCTTCCAAGAGCTGTTTTGGAATAATATATTTTAAGTATTTATATTATTTAAAGTAGTCATTTTAATTATCATGTGTCATTTGGTCAATGGATGTCAGTTTCTTTAATAAAAAAGTATTTTCCTGCCATTTTTTTCTTTTTTTTTTTTTTTTTGTATTGCACTACTGGTTTCAGTTGTGAAAGTGGAACTACACCCAAGAACAAGGGAAAAGAAAACATTTACCCTAAACCGTTCAGGACAGATGAAGCATGATTACTTTGTGCCCGGAGGCTAATGAAGGTGTGCGCGAAGAACAGGAAAATGTCGACAAACCTGTCCAGCCGGTTTGAAAAGTCCCACTTCTCCCCGTGATCATCCGCCATGTCGGAGGTTGTTTACAAATGCCAGCCAAAAGATAACGAGCAACACCTTTTGAGAAATGTTAAAGAAATGCAACCACACATACACTCAGCTACGATTAGATGCAATCTACTACAACAGCTCAGCCATTCATTCCACTTTTACAAAGAGTACAGGACCACGTTAGGTATGAGAGGTGTTCTGCAATGTTTTGTCCATTTATAACACAACACAATTGAATTAACAGCTCATTATAAGTCATAATGGTAGAATAAGTTGTACTAGATTGCACTCAATTTTACAGGTGTACCTAAAAAAATTAAATAAAATTTTTAAAAAAGTGAGCAGGGAGTCTGTTTATTTACTTCTTATTGAGGGAGTAAGTCGATGAGATCATTCCACTGGAGGGCAAACTAGCATTTGGAGCCTGTTTTCCTTTGAACGAGTTAAAAATGGGTTGAGCAACGTGAACAAAACAAAGGATGGGTCTGACATAATGGGGCTGGTGATTGTTTTAGCGTACCCTCTACCACAGTTTCTGATCATAACGTACACGGGACCCCGGAAAGGAAGAAGCTGGTCAACAGAACAAATGAATTAAATGAGCATCCATGTTTATGTTCTTCAACTCGATCTCAAAACAATGCTCACATGCCTGTGAGTACTGTATGTATATTGAACCACACTGTGGGTAATTGTTCTTATGTCCATAAACACCTCAAAGACATTCCTTTCTTTAGTGATTTCATTGTCAGTTTTAGATCTTTGTGCTTCAACAGACAGTGTTTACTCACTGAACCACAATAGAGGGACGGCAGCACAAAAGCAGGAATTAGGTACTAAAAAGACTTACTTTGTAAGATTCCTCTTTGATTCATCTGCAGACTGTAGAAGCCTCATTTAGAAGTTATTGATGTACAAAGAGGATTGTAAATTTTGTCCTGCCAGCACACTTACATTGAAATTGCTTTAAGAGGGGATCGCTTAAGGACAGGAAGAACAGTTACAGTGAATGTAGACTTGAGTATTTAAGTATTTTATTGACAATAAAAAGTGAATTTTGTCATACATTAAGTGTGAATGCCTTCACGTTTGTGAACAGCAATTTAAGTAAGAGGAAATATGTCTGTGCACCAATATCAGTTCATAAAAGTGTTATTATGTCATTAACGTCAGCACCGGCAGTACTTTTGGCCATCTAAATAACAAGAATCGAAACCTATAAACAGGCTCGAACAATGACAAGCATGAAACTATTGTTTCACGTCACACAGAGTCATAAGATCATTATAACATGCCAGTAACATTCTGTTTTCTGTTCTGCACAAGCAACTGTCACAGTAAAAACATTTTTTTTTACAGATTTATTTAAGGATTCCTTTGTGAAAAGTAAAATTAAGTGTAAATAATGTACTGTTTTATGAACCTGGAGAGAATATTTCACATGGGAAGGGTTGGGGTTGAGGGTTGGGGTTTCCCCAGTTTGGAAACCATTGTATTTTGAGTTGATTCACTGGTGATGAATATGAGACAATGAGACTATGGAACTGAGCTAACTGATGAGAAATCTGTTAATCCTAAATGATATTGGTTTGAATGTTAAGAGCTACCTTATTTGAATCAGAAAGTGTTTATGTAAAAACCATCATTTGACCTCTGTTGCTCAGTTTAATGACAAGCTGCGCTGCAACTTTTAAAATAACATTGGAGTGTACGTCTACGTGTGTGCAGGCTTTTTTAGCCCATAGCTACATTATCTGCATGATCTCTAAAATGTGAAACAGTCGAAATACCTTCCAGTTGTCTAAACTACTGATACTAATTACGCTGTCACAACCCTGCATCATGGGTATTTCTAAAGGTTTTCCAGCTACACCCCAGGGAGGAAGAACCTTTTTCCATGAAAGTACTCTATGTCAATATGAAGCTATTTACCACTAATGGCAGTGTGAAGGAGGAAATAATATTTATTTTTTGAACTTCTTTTTCTTTTTTGGAAATAATATTTGAAGTGTTACAGAAAGTAAGATCTCCGACATGAGCTACTGCCAGGATACCTTTTCCCATCGACGATTTATGTATTGTGCAACACAGAAACAATCCGCTCAAACGTGTTCATGACGCTGTCAAACAGCACCTGATTCTTTTCTCTGCTTGAATAGTCTTTGTTCATTAAGTAAACACAGGTGTCTTCTTAAAAACACAATTTCCAAAACAATATCTTGATTTGTCTTGACTTACCCATTTATTTCAATGGGTAGAATTATTTTTTTCTTTATTTTCTTCATTTTATTTAGTTTTTTTCTAATGTATCCCATTTATTTTGTTATTGTTGTTTTCATTTTATGTGTAGTATTGTATAGCTTTATGAAAATGTATTATAATATGTATTTATTATATTATAAACACTGCATTAAAGATGCACTACAGTATACCGTATTAGTGACGATGGTGGTATTAGTCACTGATTCCTTCAAAAAAGCATCTGCAGCGGTACCAATGGTAACAGCTATAGTAGCAGCCATATTTATCATAGCAGTATAAGCAAAATTTCAACGGTAACAGGCCACAGCAAGAACTAAATGGGGACACAGACCGACTTATTAAAACAGTGAACTCTTTGGATGTAAGAAAAAACAAAGAAAGTCTAAATCTTACTTACATGTATTGAAATCTACAAAGAGAATTTAATTAGAATTAAACTTTTCTTTAAAAAAAATGTCCTGTTTAATTGGGGAAATTAAAAATTTAAAGTCATTCTATCTATAAATGTTTAAGTAATAACTTCTGAACTTTGTAGCAGTGTGCACAATCTTTAAGTTCACTCTTCATGGGGGTCAAAGTGTTAATCAAATAGTCCTATTCTTTAAGTGATATGATTTCATAAAATAATCTTTTTCCCAGAACTTTAAATACAGACAAGACACAATAAGTGCATATTTTTGGTTAATTATGTTAGCTAAAACCACATATTTGTAGCCTGGTCTGCCTTGATAGTACTAGTTCCAAAACCCTTTGTTTGTTCTCAGGGTGCGTAAGCAAACACCTTTCTTTTCCTTGACAATACGGATGTGGTCACAATACTAACGGTGTAATCATTTATTTACTCTTCACAAAAGTCAACAAGTGCCTTATGACATGGGCATTTTGTTCTGTCTTATGTGCGCACACATTTCCGTCTAAAATGTGTGCGCACATACAGCAAGCAGATTGATGGATGTGTGAATGTGTGACGTGTGGATCAACTCATTTAACACTTATCTCAACAGAAACACAGTTGCGTGTTTGTTTGCGTCAATGTGTAAATTCCTTTCCAAAGTTGTCTGACTGGTTTTGTGAATTCCAGTTAGGTTAGTCGAGGCCATTAGGCCATTGTTGACAGGAAGCCAGACACATCGTTTATCATAAGTGTCAGGTAGATTCACACACATAGTGAAACATAAGAAGAGAAACACTACAGCAGGGGTGGCCAACCCTCGGCTCTTGGCCAATAAGAAGCGTCTCCAACTTAAATAAAAAAAATAAAAAATAAAAACTTTCATAATTTTTTGTCTCTTCCCTCTCCTTTTAATTATTGTTATGCTTGTGTGTATTGGGGAGTTGAAGGGGGGGAACAACCTGCCCTGCACACTCCTGTCGAGCACAGGACATTTCTTGAGGACTGGGAGGACGCTTACTTTTTTGTTGAACGAAAAGGCAAACCTTTCTGTCTGATATGTGACACGTCGTTAGCACATTTCAAAGCTTCAAATCTTCAGCGCCATTTCAGCACGCTCCATTCAAACATCGACAAGGAATTCCCCAAAGGTACTGAACTTCGCAAGCACAAATTAAACACGCTGAAAAGTCAGGCAAAAAAAACAGACCCAGATGTTCCGACAATATGCAAAGCATGCTGGGACAGTGACTCTTGCATCCTACAAAGTGGCGTGGAACATTGCCCGTGCTAAAAAAAAAAAACATACGACGAAGGACATTTTAATAAACAGTGCCTCACTGACTGATTGAAATATCAGTGAGTGATTGAATGAGTGAGTGAAATAACTGGCCACTGGTCTTGGTAGGCAGGACTTGCAGTGTGTTGTGAATCTGGCCGAGCAAAAGTCTGGCCTGTAGTCTTGGGATGAGGGGTGTGTGACATTTGTTTGTTTTTAAAGATATTTTTTTGGCCTTTTTTTGAGCTTTATTGTATAGAGACAGCTGAAGAGTGACAGGAAATGTGGGGAGAGAGAGAGATGGGGAATGACATGCGGGAAAGAGCCACAGGTCGGATTCGAACCCCGGGCTGCCGCGGCAAGGACTGAGCCTTTGTACATGGGGCGGCTGCTCTACCGACTGAGCTAAACAACACCCTGGTGTGTGACATTTGTGACATGGTAAATTGTTAATATTTCATTCTGTGTGTGTGTGTGTGTGTGTGTGTGTGTGTGCATACATAATGTGGCTCTTTGCAATACCACAGCTGGTTGGCCACCCCTGCACTACAGGATGCCATAAGTTGGCTGTCTGTCTTTTAATTGAACTTGTAAAAGGAGACTCAACACGATGCAATCATGCAGACAAACAAACGGAACTGGATTTCTGTGGCTGCTTTATACTTTGGAACCAACCTTAGGCAAACAAAACGCTCAGTGAACGATCAGAAACCATTCTGTTGAAAAGCATTCAGACATGAATCCTTGGACGAGTTTTAGCATACCTGTTAGTGTAGCATAAAATCAACAAACAAGGTTGGCTAACAATGGAAGCCAACCTTGCTTGAAATGATCAAGTAAAGTTAAATTGATCTTTTCACACTGGTTTGCACATAAGTCCTGGGCCTTCTGCTTATGCAGCTTTCAATTCCTTCTTCTTTGGTACACAACATGATGCATTTGACTTTTTTATGTTTGGCAGCAGAAAAAGTGTCATTAAAGAAGAACAAGGTCGAGAGGGCAACTAAAGAATCAGAAGAAAGATTTAATTGGCCAAGCTGGACTGATTGTGATTATAATCACAGTGTTTTCTCTTTTCCCCTTTGAATCAACTGAAAATATGATGGAAGAAATGCTTTGATAGATAAAATTAATTTTTCTTGCTTTCCAAACAAAATTGAACAAAACTGCACTACCAAAGAATCTACAGCTTATTGCAGAAAATGTGTCTCTTTTTTAAACCCTGAAAACCCACCAATGCAGTAAGATTGGCTTAGTTCCCCATACGAATCAACTTGTTTGAAGAATTTGAGAAGAAATCTAGAAATATGTATAAGGACAAGGCAGTCGATACAGTTTTAAGACTACATCCGATATTCTCAAGGAATCATGCAAATTTGAACTTCGATCGATAGAAAGCACAAGTCAAGTCAAAAAGCATTTTTTAGATAAACTTGGCAGTCCTATCACCTGAACCTGTTCCAATACATTATGCCTAACCCTTGCATGGTATGGTCATGATGTGAATTATGTGAAACTGCTGATGCCCAGTCTAAAAGGAAGCCTAGCACTAAATATTTATTACCTCATTTAGAGATCACTGTGTTCTGGGGCTCTTATTTTTATGTATCTATTTGACTTTTATTTGAAAGTAGTTGTTTGTGTGAAAGAATGACAAGAGTGTGTAAAGCTATCATGAAAGAACAAGAATTTAAAATATCATAATATAATTTTTTTGGCTTGTTTGCACGTTTTTTTAAATCTACCACATAATTTCCATATGTGCTCTTTCATAGTTTTATTCATTCGTCAGGCTTCTCCTGGGCATACAGGTTTTGTTTGAAAGCTTTTTCCTCTTTGAACCGATTAGTGTTATGTGTTCCTTCGAGGAAGTGCCATGTTTCGCAAACCACATGACATAGAAGTATGTAGCAAGTAATGTAGAAGAAATCGGGCAAACAGAGGTCAATTTTACTCTCGTAAACAAATCACCAAGATACCTTGAAGAATATAGTTATTGTGCTAGAAGATGATTTGTGGCAGTTCCAAGTTGACATATATGCCCAAACCATTATTATCAGAGATTATTATCATACATAGTGTTGACAAACACTGCAGAGTACCTTGAGTAAAGATTCAAAATGATTTAATCAGTGAAAACTACAGAACTTCTGGCAACACTTTAAACACTTTACATGACTATCTGTCACATGCTCTAGCGGTATTTCTTAAATATTTACACAATGAGAAAGAGGAGGAGTATGTAAATATTTGACTCATGATATTTGCAAATAGTTTTTAAGCAGTCTGCACAGACAGCTATCCTGATGTCTGTTAGCCGGCTCAGTGTCAGCAAAGTGCTCCAATGTACTGAATTATAGTTCCTCTATGCTTTTAATGGAAAAAGAAACACACTAACTAACAGATAAAATGGGGGAATCCTAGGGAGAAAAAGGGCCTGATGCACAGTGTATATAAAAGGTGAATTCCAATGCTGATCTATGAATCAGTCCATGAATCTGTGATGTGTAGTTCCATCCAGGATGAACCTGTTGTTTTAAAGAGAACTGGTTGGGTTGAGTTGGTTTCAATGGTATGAAAATTGAGTAACCATACATACATTGTACATTTGCTCATCTATGGTGTTGTAGTACTGATGGTGGTGGTTCGCTTTTAATTTCCTCAAACATTGGTAGCTAACATATGTAACGTTCTGACCAAACCATTGACTTCTCTGACGTGCATCCTCCTCCCAAAGCAAGCTGGGAAACCCCCTCAGTCATCTAAGATTAACATATATGGGTACCAAAATATCACCTTCAAATCAACTGAATAGGAAGACAATAGAGTTGTGCAGAGTTTATTCTAGACGCATTGTATGTTCTGCAGAAGCTACTCATACTTTCCCAATGACTTCATTACCTTGGCCATTACACAACCTTAATGACACACTGCATGCCACAAGGCTGTAGTAGTGGTGTTACACACTACACAAGTATTCTATTATCAGTTAGATTTCTTGCTTTGTGTGCATGTGTCTGATTCACCGCATGAATATGTGCTGAAACAAATCAGTTTCATATGATCCGACATCCTCCGCTACCATGACAACTAAACAGGTTTAATGCTGGGAGGCAATGACTGAGACTATAATGCTGCAATATGACTCACAGTCCATTGTTTGTTATCGTTGCATAAATTGATAACATTCTTCTCTTCATGTCGGCTGTTTATGTTATTTTATTTGGCACTTACATTGTAACGTTAATATTATCAGTCATCTTGTCTTAAAGCGCAACAGGTTGGACAATTTCCTGAGCCAGTGCGAAAATACAAATACAAAAGTCCCCCATTTTCATGTATTAGATGAACGCTGACTGAGGGCAGGGGAGGGAAAAAACCTTAAGTTGACCTGTGGTAGTGAAATTTGGAGAATTCTAAAGTTTCCATTTCATGAATGGAGTCACAGAAAAGTCCTATTCAAGAAACCAGTTTCAAAACGTGTTACCACTAAACCCCCCTGACTTGTAAACGGATACACATCTCAACTGGTATTAGAACTGGTATTTTCAACATTCCCGGACTGTATTAGAATCTGTACCTGGACATACTCGAACTCTTTGACTATCTTTGCAATGCGTACCCAACAGCTACTTGGGCTGCTAAAGATTAATTCATGTGCAGAGCAGATAATTGCCTAATACGTCATACTTGAAGACGTTTAGAGTCATTTTTTCTTGCCTTACCATTTGCGGAAAGATATGCAAAAACCAATAAAGGAAAATAAGTGTGTTTGCGCGCATACATTTCTTTGATAGTTCAATGAGAAAATATCACATTTCAAAAGTCCTCACCTGCGATCACACCTCTGTACAACGTGCAGACCTAACCCATTAATTATCACTGTTCATTCTTATAGACTGACAGTTCAGAGCTGCCTGGACTTGCCTGCTTGATAACTAGGTAGGGTTTGTGTTTATAAGAAACCGCATTAAACAATGGCAAAATTGAAGTGAATACATCAGCTTGGACTCCCATTGACAAACCAGTTTTTGGCGCTGTCTCATGACTGGTTTCATATACCAACTTATGCAACTTCAACACAATCGCACACAATTGTGCATGTGTTTCGCATGTTGTTTACCCTTGTCCTGGTCAAGTTCATATAAGGGAATTTATATGTACAGTCATAGGCACAAATGCAAGTGTTATGAGGTCAAATCCCCCAAGGCCACTCTCTTTTAAAATTCGAGGAACCATCTGGAATATTTGAGACCCAGAGTTAAAATTACCTTAGTAACTGAAGGCACATAATACTCCACAATTCCAACTAATTAACTTGCCGAGACACTCAAATACTTTATTTCTATCACTTTGATTTTAAATGATGTTAGAACTGGCCTAGAAAGAGGATTTGGACTCACAACTCACTGCCTAATGACAAGATTCCCACATCTGAATAAACACAAAAATCTAATGAGTTAAACTAGATCAACAGTATCCATCAATTCAACTTTCTGGACATCCATGAAACATTTCTAAAGCTGAAAACTCTTAGTGTTATGTGTGATATTTTTACAATTTTAGAATTATACATCAGATAAAATAACCATTGAAGACGACACTGGGAAATAAAACTGGTCTTTGTTTTCTTGTCCTCATCATGTTACAACCATTGTGACCCCTCAAGGAAGTTAGGCATTGAGAAACACTAGCCTGGACAAAGGAGGTTAACTATACAGTGAGATGGCAAAATTCAGGTGTGCTTTCCATCACACACGCCCTTAAGCCCCTGTTCCCCACCCCACCCTTTAGAAAGACTCTCCATGATGTCAGAGTTGTTTTTTTTTTGTCTTTTTCTGTTGTCTTGACTCCCAACCCCGTAGTTTAAATAGTGACACAGAGCAAACAGATGTCACATCTTTACCTAAGATCCTGTTAAGACCATCGGATTAGCCGGCAGTCTACCTGTGAGCCACAAGTGAGAAGAAAACTACACGGGATCTTCATTTCAAGGAACTCCACTACTTTTTTCATCTTAACCACATTTCACCCGTCACTGGAACTGAAAAAAATATCTACAGGTAGGCTTCAACTATAAATATATTTATTAATTACAACAGTAATTTCTATTCAGAACATTCTTGTGGATGTATACCATAATAGCGTACGTGTAATCAATGGAACTTCGAATTTCGATTAGTTTTTTTTGCTATTTGAAAATGACATAAAATGCATAAAATAATTGTCAAGAAGAAGAAGTAATTGCTAATTATGAGCATTTTAGTGATATTTAGAAAACTATACTATGATCAGTAAATTTAGCAAAAGCTGCTGTATGTTCTATTCCATGACACCCACAGAAAGTAGCTTACCCCTGGATGTTTGTAAGATGTTTGGGAATGCAGTGCTGTGACAAAAAGCCACTTATAGATTAGATTTATTGGGTTTTACTAAAATATCTTCTAACTTAATACACTCTATGTAGTGACATCAATAACTGTAGATGAAGTTTCCCATCATATTATTTAACCAAATAATCTTACTCAACCTACTCTAGATATGGACAACAGATTGGTTCTCGCAGTCCTGTTTGTGACACTGTCCTGGGTATCCGTTGGCACCTACGCTCAAACCACAGCAGCAAATAACATGACAACAGTGTCAGGAAACATGACGAGTCCACCAAATGCAACAACTGCACCACACATGACAACAGCGCCAGGAAACATGACGAGTCCACCAAATGCAACAACTGCACCAACAATGGCACCAACCATGGCAACAGCGTCAGGAAACAACATGACAGGTTCACCACCAAGTACGACAATGGCACCAACCATGGCACCAAACACAACAGTCACAACAACAGCTCCCCCATTGGTACCCAACACCACAGTGGAAACTCTTCAGGTTAGTGATGCCAAACAACTAAAAAAGGGCATTGTGGAATACAACAGAACAGAATTAGATCAAGTAAAGTCACTTTTATTTTTCCTGTGTTGAACTTAATCAATGTTTCTCAACGCCCTTGCAGACAGATGTTTCTAGTACAGAATGCGGGACTGAACAGCTCTGTGCAGCTGAGCCTTCTTCATGCGACCCCTCCACTGGTGGATCATGTTTCTTTCTCGCCGCTAAGCGTCAGAGCGGTCAAAACTTTGAGTTTGCACTCGCAGGAGAGTCAGATGGATACCTGGCTGCCACCCTGTCAACTGATAGCACACTGGTATGTCAAGTTCTGTCACGTACTACAGACCAGAGGCAAATCAAACAGTTTGAAGTCATCTTAACACGCTTTATTTACCCTTTCTCATTTTGCACAACAGGGAGGTAACGACACGACCTACGTCTGTGCAAACAACAATAGTGCTGTGCAGTTCTTTGGTGCTGTTCTCAACGATGGCCAGCTGGTTCTGAAAGAGGTGAGTTGTACTTGCTTCTGACTTTTATTTCCTTTTGTTGGATTTTTCTATACACTCAACTCATCATACACAAATTAAAATAAAACATTTATGTGAGTAAATACACCTGATCTAGTGTGGTTATGGTTGTAATGTCTGTCTATACTTCAGTTTAATTTGATTTTGATTTTTGTTTTGCACTTCAAATACTGAACAATCAGTCTGTGCAGAATACCACGCACCATCTGCATTGTAAATATTTGTTGTGTTAATACATCACTGAAAACTCATTGTCTTTGTCTATTATCCCTCTCTGCCCTCCAGCTCAATGTGAACTCGGTGAAGGGTAAGATCACTGGAACGAAAATCCAGTGTACATTTGCTGCCACCGTACCAACTCCTGTCACGAGATCAACAAGTTTCGCACTCGCAATCTCCACTGGACCTTACAACAGCAGTAAGTTAACATATTAGAGATACAAATTCACATCATATGCACTTTCAGCAGTTTCCAACAGTTGTCTTCTGCTTGCGCTTTCAGCTTCTGGTTCTCTGGGATCCCCGAACACCCAATTAAAGAGCAGTGTTCTGAACCTGGCAAGTCCAAACAGCACCGTCACCAATCAGCTTTCCGCCAACACCACCACTTCCCCCAACACCACCACCACCACCACCACCAACCATGGCATTACATTCCAGCAATCACTGACACAAGGTAAGCTTAAGAGACGTGTTTTTCTTGAGAGAGCAAAAAGTGATAATAATTAAATTGTATGTACAGTAAGTACAATGGCTAATGCATGTTTTTCTGTTCTCTTGTCCTCCCCTATAGCTCTGCTGATCTCTGCAGGTATGCTGAGTCTGACCATGCTATGAGGAAACTGAATCCCCCATGAATCAAGCCAAGAAAACCATATCTTCTGCTGAATATAAACATCTCATAGAAACCTAACACAGTGCAGCCCAGATTGTTAGGATCATACGTAATTATGTATCAACTCACTGTAGATGAAAGTAGGAGTGGTCACTCTTCTACAGCCTTCTGCTTTCACATCTGTTATAGGCTCTGAAACAAACAAGTCAATTTGTTTTTCGATGTAATGTGTGCAATATATTTTTCTTTGAATTGCAACCAAAGGGCTGCTCGATTTCTGTCCTACAAGTGACTTAATTGAAGGTGAATACATCAACTCTTTGCCAATAGGCGTAAATCAATCTTTGAATGGGCTACAAACAATACAACTTACAATTAGAACCATTAAATGTAATCAAATCCAATCCAACTTTAACTTGTACATGTCAAGCTTGATACAAACTTTGGGTTTGGGGTCTGGTTACCTTTTAAGCCCATATTACGAAACCTCATGATTTGGTATTAATTGTAATACCAAGAAAATGTCTGCTGGTGAAATTCAACAGTGCATAAGTGTCAAAACATTTTGTCAAAAAGTTGAGGAACTAATGAAGAACCATTATGAAAGACCATAATTATTTTTACTTTGTGTGTGTCACTACAAATTTACATTAATATCTTAACTTTGTTGTGACACACACCAGATAAGCTTCTCCCGTCACTCATAATGATGCCAGCAGATGGCAGATGTGTGTGTGTGTTTTGTTACATTGTTATTTTTATTATTATTATATTATTATTATATTAATCTATTCTTTGGTGTGATGTTTTTACAATGAAGCCTTCACTTGCTAATATTTTCATGTGTGCGTTTATGAGAAATGCACGCAAATGAACAATTGCTCCTAAAGAATGTAAGACATGACACCAAATATTGATGAAACTGATTTTGCACATTGCATTATGTAACAATTGAGTTATGATATATTTTTTAAATAAATATTTTACCCAAACTGATTATCTTTGTGGCATTAATACATTGTCAGGTATCTGTAATTACCAGACTGTATCACCATCAAGCAGATCTAAAGTTTGGAGTGTGAACCTTTAGGAGAATCACATTTTTTTGTGGTTTTCTGCAACTTTGTTGATTTAAAACTTTTTTTCCAGTTTCAATATAATTTTGATACCTGAATTTTGATATCTGCCGATACCGGAGCTCCATTTCTTTCTTTTTTATAATTGTTGATACTATATGTGCAGGTTACATGTGGCTGTAGGAAATGACACAGTCCTAATTAAAACAGTAAAAGATACACAAAATGTATGAAATTTGAATGTATTCCAAAACAGTTAACTGAGCTGTTGGTTAACTAGACTTCACATATGAACAAGGAGTACAAATTGCTATGGCAACTCCTTTAATGTTCAGAAAAATCAGAACAAATCAAGTGTACAGCAATGCATTATCAACTACTAGTAAGTACATTTCTCTACAAGTTCAAAAATAATAAGAGTGCAATGGCAAGTGAAGTGAATATTTGAAATAAAAGAACTCTGTAGAGAAATAAATATCTATATCTATATATCAATGTGTGTGGTTGCCCAAGAAGGACTATATAGTGCAGCAGCAACTAAAGAAACAACACATTATTGAAGTCCAAGAGATTGTAGTAAAACCTGGATTGACCTTATTAGCTAGTGGCTAACCTGAGGTATTAAAAATCACATTGGCATTCCTCGAGGAAAATCAATATTTCTCCTTTCTCTGCTGTCAATCGATTCCTCTTTTCATCCACAATGTTGGATGCAGTCTTTCACTTTTGACAATAGCTGAAGGGGCACCTTCAGAGGAACTTGTGCCACAATGGCAGCAAGGAGGGGAAAAGCGAGCATGGTTAAAAGGACACAGAATCCTTCTTTCAAATGTATTTGTTTTGTAACAGGACTCTTGATACTCCCTGATCCACGTTCGTCATGCTCCTCCAGAATGTTGTCACAGAGACTCATGTGAACCAATAAGCTCCCATGCATGGGAACATTTCATGCTGGCTCTGTTGCCTGTGATGCTACTTCGCCTGTGCAGTGTTTCCACCATCTTCTCATTCTTTCTTGTGAGGGCAGCATTAACACGCTTGTATTTGCCTAATAATGAAGAAAATGATCAATGCGTGGACTGGCACCCAGGTTGCCTTGACGCATGCTACATTTTTTATCATCTATTAGTATTTTATAAGAGTGTGATACAATGTTTTGTAAAATAACCACTCTTTTCTTCGGCTTGCCTTACCTGTTCCACCGCAGTCCTCCTGCTTTGCTCAACTTGGTTGTTGGCTAAAAACCAAACTTCATGACTGCTTTTCTTCTTCAAAAGCTGGGTCACTAACAAATGCTTGCCATTCTTACTGTGCCGATAATTAAAAAGAGCAATAACTATCATAGCTACCATACCAAGCTACAACATATGTAAATTAACAAGCTAAGCTTTACCACGCACATAATTACTTTAAAAACAGGTTGTTTACTGTGAGTGTGTTCACACTGTCTGGAAATGTAGCTGAAAAATATATTATATATTGAAGTTTGCAGCACAAAGTGTGATGACTGACCAATCTGAAATGTGACTATGGTCTGTCATACTTTGTCTTCTTTAATAGGAAGACAGCCAGAAACGCTTGTACTAAACATAAATAATCATGTTGAATCTGTTATTAAATCAAATTTGCTTCCTTGAAGCAGATGAAAAAAAAACTTGTACTACCTGTACCACCGAAAAACCAGTTCTTGGCATTGAGTCACACGTCTCATGACTGGTTTCGTTTACCAACCTGTTCAACTTTTTTGTATGTTGTTGACCTCTCGCAGCAAAAACACTGGATAAGTTCATTTAAAGGGATATAAATGTAAAGTCTTGTAAAGGGGGGAACCCATAAAATTCTGAGTATATAATAAATAGAAGGCACTACTGAATGACTTAACTTCATTTCTATCACTTTAAAATTGTTTTAGAATTGGCCTAGAAAGAGGATTTGGACTTTACAGTGTTTCAACTCACTGCCTAAAGACAAGATTCCCACATCAGCCCTATCTATCCACTCAAATTTCTGGAAATTCATGAAACATTTCTAAAGATTAAAACCCTAAACAGTCATCTTAATAACTTAAACATTGATTTATTGACACTAACCGACCAGGAGGACGCTTGGTAACTGTTTCCTTCTCATCATCATATTGATTAAGTCAAGGAGGTTATGCAATTAAATACTAAACCGGAGCACAGACAAAGAAGGTCAATCATGGAATGACATGGCAAAAGTCATGTATACTTTCCATCCGTCACACTTACCAGTAAGCATCTATTCCCCACCACACCCTTTAGAAAAATTTTTTTTTTGGCTGTGATGTCCTCATTCTTCCCAACCCCTTTAGTTTAAATAGTGACACAGAGTAAACCGGTGTCATATCTTCACCTGAGATCCTGTTGAGCTCATCAGATTAGGCAGCGGTCCACCTGCAAGCCACACCTGAGGATAAAACTACACAGAAGGAACTGCACTGCTTTCTCCTCCGAAATACAATTTCTCCCATCGCTTGAAGTGAAGAAAAGAAGATTTACAGGTAGGCTAAAGCAATATTTGCAAGACATTCATATGTATTCTGTGTTTTATTAGTTAATGTTTTGTAAATGTTTGTTCTTAAAGAAATATTGGAATTTCTAAAAGCCAACAAAGACATTCAATATTTAAAAAATGTTAATTAAACTATACAATGATAAAATGTAATTTGATTTCCATAAATGTTTGAATGAAATTTTTGAATATTTTTTTTTCCAGAAAGTTAAATTACATGTTAGACACGTAGCTTCCTTTGTTAATGGAAATACGTATTCAACATTTTTAGTTTAAATATTACAATAACATTTTTATTAAAATATATCTTCTCAATAATGGTATGTTAATGGTTCATAGTTTCTTAACATTAGGTTTTGGTTTTCAAATGGTGTCCTATGTCACTCCTCAAAGCAAATGCTGTCCTGGGTGTGAATGCTGGGAAGCTTGTTCTTCCACACATGAAACGTTTTTTTTGCTTAACTCCTCATTTTTCAGTGTAGAAACGTCATTTGAACATCAAAATATTCAACTGGGACATTACTGTGGCTATTTTTCTCATACGAACCTTTTTAGACGTTTCCGAAAACTTTCAGGTTTTCCAGGAAAACTTAAATGAGATTTTCAAGATTTTTCCAACACTTATCGACTCATTCACACTTTTACCTAGGAATTCAAACTTTCGAACAACTCACAACTGCAGTATACGTTTGCATTTCACACTGCTGGAAACTTGTAATTAATGTCTCTAAAATTAACATTTTAAGTAAGAAATGCTAAAACATCTTAAAAAACATCATGGGTTTAAATTCCAGGAATGTCACGTATCATGTGTCATGTACATATCCTGTTAGAATAACAGCAGAATTTTTGTATGACTAAGAAAACCTCAATGAAAAAAGAAATCTCAAATTTCGTCTGTTTTACATGATGACAAACAGACTGTTGCTACAGCTTGCTCTTGGGCTAACTTGTTCCAAATTAAACAGTGATTAAACAGTCACTAACATCAACATCACAAACTGTAGATCAAGTGTCCAATTCTATTATCTAACAAAATCACCTTACCTTACATACCTCTTATTCTAGGTATGGACAACAGATTGGTCTTCGCAGTCCTGTTCGTGATGCTGTCCTGGGTATCTGTGGGCACATACGCTCAAGCCCCAGCAGCAAATACCACAGCAACAGCAAACATGACAGTAACAATGGCACCAAACATGACAACAAATGCGACAGTGACAACAACCATGGCAACAAATGCGACAGTGACAACAACCATGGCAACAAATGCGACAGTGACAACAACCATGGCAACAAATGCGACAATGGCACCAAACATGACAACAGCAGGAAATGTGACGGCTACAACAATGACAGCCACCACAGCAGTTCCCCCACTGATGCCCAACACCACGGTGGAAACTCTTCAGGTTAGTGATGCCAAACAACTACATAGTAGAATACAATAGAAAAGAATAAAATTAAGTAAAGTCACTTTTATTCATGGTGTTGAACTTAATCAAAGTTTCTTATCTCCCTTGCAGACAAATATTAATAGAACAGGATGCGGGACCAAGCAGCTCTGTGCGGCTGAGCCTTCTTCATGCGACCCCTCCACTGATGGATCATGTTTCTTTCTCGCCGCTAAGCGTCAGAGCGGTCAAAACTTTGAGTTTGCGCTCGCAGGAGAGTCAGATGGATACCTGGCTGCCACCCTGTCAACTGATAGCACACTGGTATGTCAAGTTCTGTCACGAACTCACAGACCAGAGGCAAATCATCCAGTTTAAAGTCATCTTAACCGGCTTTATTTACCCTTTCTCATTTTGCACAACAGGGAGGTAACGACACGACCTACGTCTGTGCAAACAACAACAGTGTTGTGCAGTTCTTTGGTGCTCTTCTCAACAACGGCCAGCTGGTTCTGAAAGAGGTGAGTTCTACTTGCGTCTAACTAGTGGTGGGGGGATATACAGTATTTATTTGATGGAGACCTCAATGAGTATGAGTACAAGACTTCATAGTAGCTGCATTTCACACTTATGAAGGGCCTGTCATCTAGCATTGCACTATAAGGAACAGATTTGTGTAACTTCCTTATTAAATCGAAAAATGCAGTTTCTCTCTTTCACCTAAGTTAACTTAAATGACTTGTTAACTTTGTTAAAACTCACCAAAACTGTTTCCACTGTTCCAACAATGACGAGTTCTGGTTTGGTTTGCCACCTCTTTATGCTACTTGGTTAGCCACAAGTTAGCATTAGGGTTAGTGGCTTTTAGCTGATCTGGTGTGGTTATGAACCTGATTTCTATACTTTTACTTACACTGAACAATCAGTATGCATAGAATGCCACAAATAGTCTTTTTGAACCTGCTGCTCAAACAATATCAAGGCAACCACTGATACAATTCATCACCATCTGCATTGTATTTGAATTTCTGTTATATAAGTTGCTCAAAATTTGTTGTCCTCTCTGTCTATTTATCCCTCTTTGCTCTCCAGCTCCCCGTGAACTCTGTGAAGGGGAAGGTCACAGGGAGAAAAATCGAGTGTACATTTGCTGCCACCGTACCAGTTTCAAGAATAAGAACAACAAGTTTCGTACTCGGAATTTCCACTGGATCTTACAACAGCAGTAAGTTAACATCATAGATACACTAGATATTCTAGACTCAGGACTCCTGCCAAAAATATGCAACCATTTGTTGAGAGTGAGCAAGTAAGCAACAATGCACTCTCCCGATCGTTTATATTTTAACGGGTAGCGGCCCAGAAAGCTCACAGACCATTTGCATGCATTGGAAATCATCCATGTGATTCCTCTCTGCCAATCAAATTTGTGCATTCCGATAAGCACTGTGACTCAGACGTCTCTGAGCAAGACAAAACACAGGGGTCAACCCAGTCATGCGATGGTGCATCCAACTGACAAAGTTGGTTGCACCAGTGCTACCAGTGGAAAAGTTAGACTGGAACCAGATCACAGATAATATATAATGTGTTCATATTTTCACATTTTGTCTTGTGCTTGCAGGTGGTGATGGTTCTCTGGGATCCCCGCAAACACAGTTAAGGAGCAATGCTGTAAACCTGGCAAATCCTAACGCCACAGTCACCAATGAACTTTCCCCCAACGCCACCTCTTCCCCCAACACCACCACCAACCACGGCATTACATTCCAGCAATCACTGACACAAGGTAAGCTTAAGAGATAGGGTTGTTTTTCTTGAGAGAGCAAAAAGTGATGATAATTAAATTGTATGTACAGTAAGTACAATGGCTAATGCATGTTCTTCTGTTCTCCCATCCTCCCCTATAGCTGTGCTGATCTCTGCTGGTGTGCTGAGTCTGACCATGCTATGAGAAAACTGAATCCCAGATGAATCAAGCCAAGAAAACCTCCCTCGTCACATACATATGCTGAATATAAACTCTTCAATAGCTCATAGGAACCTAACACGATACAGTCAGGATTGTCAGGATCACACTTAAAGATGTATCAACTCACTGTAGGTGAAAGTAGGAGTGGTCAGTTCATTTGATTTGCAAACCAAAAAGGCTGCTAAATTTCTCTCCTACAAGTTACTTGATTGCAGGCAAATACATCAACTCTCTTCCGTCAGGTGTGATTTAATCTTTGAATGGGGTACAAATAATGCAATTTCAACACTTTAACAAATAGAACCATTAAAAGTAATCAACCATGAGATCCAATTCAACCAGTACATTTCCTTAACCCTGTACATGATTGATACACAATAGAAAACATTGATTCTGCCAAGATAATGTCTGCTGAAGAACCTTTTGTTATCCCTAAGTATAGCTAGATATGCCTTCATGAAGGACTATAATTATTTTACTTTGTGTGTGTCACTACAAATTTATGTTCATGCCATTTTCTTCTCCTGTCACTCATAATGATGCCATCAAATGGCAGATGTGAGTGTTTTGTTACGTTATTATTATTATTATTTTAATATTTGATGTTATTTTCTTGGGTCTGAATGTACATGTTGTTGATCGTTCAACAATCTTTTTTACAGCGACGCCTTCATTTGCTAATATTTTCATGTGTGCGTGAATGAGTGAGCGTAAATGCAAATGAGAAGTTGCACATGGAAAATGTCAGATGTGACACCGCATAAATGTGCGCCAGCTTTTTGCACAATGCATTATGTAACAGTTGAGTTTTTATTTTATATTTTTGAAATAAATATTTTACCCAAACTTTAATGCCATTAATTGATTGTCTGATTTCAACAATTTATTTGGTGAAAGAAACTCACTAGTTTTACACAAGCACAACTGGTTCACGAGGTTGAGATATGCCTCCATAAAAACAAAAATAATAAGCAACAGGCTTCAGTCTCTGTAGTCAAATGTAACAAATTAGTAGGCTAGATAAGCTACTTTTAGCAAACTCAGTTACCTGGGCAGATCCATGAGTTTATTTTACATGTGACATCTCCATATTACATAGAAGTCTCTATGACAGATAAATACGAACAGTTCTTCTGACAGCATTTCATTTTGAAGATATTTTCGGGACTCCTCAATGACTACACAACTTAAGGAAAACCTGACAACATTCTTTCTCTCCAGTGTTAGTTGTCCCTGCTCCTTTGCCCCTCCCTGCTACTCCTGCACCCCCTCCTCCACCTCCTCCGTCTGTGAGCCTATCACTGAGTAACAGGAATGTGACGTTGGTGGGAAAGAAGCTTTGCTGGAGCGATGCTCTGTTCTACTGTAGACAAAACCACAAATGGAGGTGCAGCGGCTGCTGAGCAACAGCTCTTTCCCCCACACAGACTACGTCTGTCTGGGATTGCGCAGGTGCTCTATATTGACATTTAGTTGATGCTCATAGTGTGTCCCTGTGTTTAATTTTTAGGACAGAAAGTCCAAAGTTCTTTCGCCCAAATGTTCCCGGACACTGAAATAATCTTTTTTAACCTTTACTTTGATAGTGACAGGAAGGGTAGGGAGAGAGGGCGACTGCGGCACACCTGAGACGATCTTTGTGGTGGAATTTATTTAAGGTTTAAAGATGTGGACCCATGGTGAAGGTGGTGCAGGTGCCCTACCCTTGTTAATGATTTAAATTTTGCAAATGTATATTTGCTCAAAAGGCAAAGGCCTTCAAAAAAGTCAAATGTCTTGTGTTCTTATATTTCCTCATTTGCATTGCTGCCACTCCAAGACAGACATGCATGGATGCTTCGCATTCAGCTACTACTGTAACATTAGAGCTCAAACAAGGAGTCAATTCATTGATTTGTCGATTGACAGGAAATAAAAATATAAATAAAGATATAATAAGATTTGGAGCTCTCTATCGCGGACCACCAAGAGTGTATTTCTACAGCACCCGCAGTCCTTAGTAAATGTTAACAATACTGCACTGTAAAAAAGAAACTGTTGTTTTGACGGTAAAAAAAACCCAAAAAACTGGCAGCTGTGGTTGCCAGAATTTTACCTTAATAAATACAGTATAACCTTTTCTAATATTACACTAAAAGTATATTAGTACTGTTGATTTAACACATAAGGTTGGTGTTTGAAGAAAATATGCCATTAAATATTACGGTATTTTACTGTACAATTAACAGTCTGTAATATAAAATACTACTTTATTCTATACAAACCTCCTTAAAATAGCGTATGAATAAAGGTTTTGAAATAGGACTGATTTAATGTACTTTCAGGGCAGATTTTTTACTGTCATGGTTTTGGCAGTTTTTCACCGTAAAATCTACAGACATCGTTTTTTACAGTGCAGAGCCTATATTTCTAAATTAAAATCAGCAGCTTTGCTTTCTTTCTTTAAATGTTATTCATTTATTATTATATCCTATATTTATATTATTATTCTATTTATTTATTATATTTATTATGATTTCCAATGTAATCTCATGGACCTGGACATTTCTATGATTGAGTCTCTCCAGACGTCTGAGAGTTACCTGAAACAACGAGTCTTGTAAAATCACTGTGAACCATTGATTTAAACATGACAGAACATAAGTAAATATTATAATGAGAGGAAGAAGAAATATATGACTCATCTTTATAAACGGTATGGTTTTGTATGCAATATAACGTATGTAATGTAATGATCAATCATCATTTATCATTTATGAAAATACAGAGGCAGGATTTGTTTGAAATAGCAGATGTTCATCTGGGCGTGTTGTCCTTCATGCAAACGTCTTTGACTGCACATTTCCATGTTCTCGTGTACCAGAACAAATTACCCAGTACAGTACGTGACTGGTAACACTTAGAGGAAAACCACAAAGACAGTCAGTACCTATTGTTGTTAGTCGACATACCGCTGCACCAGTCTGAATTGTGTTTTTGTTGATATTCCCATAACACCATTTCTGGGATTGTCCCCAAAGCCATGAAAGGGAATCAATACATTTGGATCCTGAATGGTAAGTCACAATATCTTGAACTGTTTACTTTATTTCTTATCTTTTAAAATTAAGTTAAATCCAAAAAGTTTACAAAGATAGCTTTGAGCTTTAAAACTGTAATTGCTAGCGCATTAGCATTTAATTTCCCACTTTCACATCTGGATTAGGCGTGAAGCAACATTACCATGTAACTGGAGTAGTGTCTGTGTTTCAGCTATATTTTGGTCTCCGCAAGGAGTCTGTGAAGGTTTTCAGTCGTCCAGGTAATCTTTCTTCAAGAAAGGTTAGATCTGGTCAACTGGACTTTATTGTAGATCCGTGAAGATCTTAACCAAGAGGCTTTTCAAGTTCTGACTGACGACTGGTTGGGGAGACCCAAGCAGATAGTCTAAGTGGAATCATTGACCCAGCCATTGTTTCCTCTTGGTACGTTGTGGTGGAACTCCACCACGTCTCCATCACATTGCGGATGAGACGCTCTTTTTGGTCGTCCTCCCTGGAAACTTCAATCCCCACCAGTTTCAGAAGCAGATTTTTGCCCGCCAGAATTTGTTAAATTGCCCAGATTTGGTAATTTTTCCCTGCTTCATGTGTTTCTACCAGAAGTAAATATGTTTCATAGTTAAATAGTTTCCTTTTTGGCTGTTTGTGCGTCTTCCAGCCGGCTCAATCTGTTCTACGCAGATTGATGCGGCTGCTCGTGGTGTTGGTCAAAAATAGAATAACCGCGTACTCTCAGCAACTTATGGGGCGCTTCGGAAATGGACCACGCCGCTTCTGGTGGGGTGAAAATGTTGACTAAAACGCCCTGGTGGTGGTGGCGTACATGGAGCGAGTGGCATCCGTGCTAAAAAAGCTCCATAGAACCGCAGAATGAGTTTTAATTCTTGTCACCTCGCCACTACGAGTGACAATGCAGAGTAATCTGTATTACCATTGATCAAAAAAAATGTATAACTGCAAGTCTAATATAAGAAGCTTTTAGAGCAAACAGGCTAAAACTTTTTCCTGGTGTCATGTTTCCTTTTCTTATAATTTGCTCACAGCTTATTTGTGTATGAGTATTGGTGGCATCTATTTCACCAGCATGCCAGGAGTTATGCTGATGAGCATGCTATTCCTATTAAATTAAATGAAACCTCTTTTTAATCTCACAGTTTAAGTTTAATGTGAAAATGTACACATATTGATTGTTTGTCATTTTAAAATGGAGTTTAAACCAAGGACTTTTCCTAAAATTTCTAACCACTTAGGCATTTCCCTCATGCTGACATCTGGAGCACTGGCAGGTAAACTGTTTTTTTTAATTCTTCAATACTTCCTGTGGTTTTCTTGTCTAATGATTATCTTCTCTTTTCTTGCCCCATAAGGTTATGTTCTCAATAACTTGGCACTGAATAAAGGAGCTGTCCAGTCTTCAGAAGGTGACAGCGTACTTACTGCTCATAGAGCAGTTGATGGGAACAGAGACCCGACATATGCAAAGCTGTCCTGTACCTTGACCAAAATACAGTCTGATCCCTGGTGGAGAGTAGACTTGCGGAGTGTGTACAAAATTCAGGCTGTAACAATCACTAACAGAGATGCTGCGGCATACAGGCTGAATGGTGCCGAAATCTGGATTGCAAACACGGCAGATTTCAATGACACCAAAAACATCAGGTGAAACAGGTTGATACACACACACGCATAATACATTTCCCACTGAGATATGAAAAATCTTTTGCTCATTGCACTTTGTCTTTTTGTCTCCACTCCCTTTGTCACGCACAGGTGTGCAACCATTTCTAGTATCCCGAGCGGGCGCACGGTCTACTTTCCATGTAACCCTACAGAGGGCCGTTACGTCACTGTGTTTCTCCCAGGAAGCGATAAAGTTCTAAGTCTCTGCGAAGTTGAGGTCTTCCAAGTAAACCATGGTAATGATACATCTCATATGATGTCGATAAGCCTATAGTTTAAGGAGTCTTTAGCATGGGTTAGCCTGTTATCCTTATCGGGGTCATGGGGTGATCCCAGCTGGCATATGGCGAGTTTGCAAGGTCATCACAGAGCTCACATAGAGACAAACAGCCATTCACATTCATACCTATGGGCAATTTAAGGTCAGCAATTAGCCTGTAAACCTGCATGTCTTTGAACTGCACAATCCTTGATGCATCCTTGTAATATTGCTATGATCAATCAAAAAGATAACTCTATAATTCTAGCCATCTTTTTGTTTTTATTTGAAGCATACCCTTTACCCAACATGGCACTAAAAGGAGAGGCCACCCAGTCATCAGTGCTCTCTTTTGCCACTGCCTCCAAAGCCATCGATGGGAAACGGAACTCATTCTACGGCAATGGGTTCTGTAGCCACACTGCTGAGGACGAGACCAACCCCTGGTGGAAGGTGGACCTGCTAGAAACATATATAGTCACATATATCAAAATCACCAATAGAGGAGACTGCTGTGCTGAGAGACTGGATGGAGCGGAGATCCGAGTAGGGAACTCAGAGGAAAACAACGGAATGGATAACCCCAGGTACTAACAACAATTCAGAACATGCAGCCTTCAATGTCAGTGTTAGAACCTTAATATGTTTATTATTTATTGTTCACATGATTCAAGTATCCTTATCTTCCATCACATGTAGTTGTGTCGATGATAGCTGCCCATTGATAAGGATATGAGCCAGGCTATTAGCTTGTCATAGACATGACCATCCAGTCTACATGTGCTTTGTGGACTGGAAAAGGCCTATAACCGTGATCCGGGGGGGTCTTGTGGGTGGCACTGAGGGAGTACTGGATACCAGGGCCATTGGTATTAGCCAGTCCTTATACAGCCAAATTGAGAACTGTGCCCATATTCTCGGTACAAGTTCAAATACGTTCTTGGTGTTGGACTCCACCAAGGTTGCCCCTTGTCCCCAATTCTGGAAAATGGTGGAATGCTCCCTCCGGGTTGGGAGCGAGTTACTCTCCAAAGTATCTCGGGTCTTGTTTCCAAGTGAGAGTGTGAGATGGGCCGGTGGGTTGGTGTGGCATTGGGGATGTTGTATCGGACCATTTTGGGGAAGAGAGAGCTGAGCCAAAAGGCAAAACTCTGGATACTGACCAAAAGAATGAGATACAAGCAGCCGAAATAGGTTTCCTCCACCTGTGACTCGAGATGGGAGCTCAGAGGGACTTGGAGTAGGGCCGCTGTTTCTTCACATCAAAATGAGCCAGCTGAGGTTGCCACAATCAACTGTCATGACTTTATAAACACTCAATTTTCATACTGTCATGGCACAGAATTATCCTGATACTTTTGTATAGCATAGCATCTTGTTAGCAATTTTCTTAATGTCAGCTAAAGACCTATGTGAAACACAAACATTTAAATCTACTGAGACGCCTAAACATGTGGACTCCTTTCCAAGTACCAGAACTTGTCGGAACATGTTATTATCTTTTAAAAAGAAGCTCATTCTTCCCTCTCCCTCTACTGTCAGGTGTGCTACCGTCTCCCACATCACTGCAGGGAAAACCTACACATACTACTGTGATGGAGGCATGCTGGGTCGCTTTGTGACCATATTTATCCCTGGAGAAAACAAGACTCTCACCCTGTGCGAAGTGGAAGTGTATGCATCCCCAACAGGTACGTAACTGTAACTGACTGGCTTTGATTTATTGAAACACAACAGTGTGATTTTAATTCATGTCATGTTCTTTTTGTTTTTTCTCACTTTAGTGAAACCTCAACCAAACGTGGCCTTCAGGAAATATACAGCACAGTCATCGCTTAATACGACTTATCCAATTGGGCACCCTTCTCATGCTGTCAGCGGGTGTAGAGATGGATACTTGGATGGATGCTGTGTCCAGACATTGTATCAGTATAGTCCGTGGTGGAGAGTAGACTTGTCAGCTCAGCACAAGGTCCATGCTATCACCATCATCAACAGACGAGACTGTTGTGCTGGCGGCCTTTATAGGGCACAGATTCGGATTGGGAACTTCTACAATGTTTATTCAAACCCCTGGTGAGTCATAATATCTACAACTGGAATATTTATCAGTAAATAATTACAAAATATGTTTTTTCGTCTGATGTAGCTACAGTGCAGCAGTGTAACAACACAATAAAGCAGTTTTATTTTGAGAGAAATAGTCCCTAGAATACATGCTTGATGTTTGGACAGACATAAAATGAAGGCAAACAATGTTTTATTAAATAAAATTGACACATTTCTCCATGATGTTTCTCTCCCTCCATCAGGTGTGGTACTATCTATCAGTCAACGCGTATGATAACCTTCCACTGTACCGAAATGATAGGTCGCTTCATCAATGTGATCATATCTGGATATTACAGGGTTTTGACAATGTGTGAAGTGGACGTGTATGCTTCACCGTATGGTATGGTTCTTCAGCATTTTGTCCTGTAGATGGTAATCAATCAACCACATATGCATATATTATTGTTGTTACTACAACTCATAAAGTCAGACACAGCTGACAAATAACTTTTGAAGTGCTGACTTTCTAGCTTTTAACATTCACTTTTCATTTTGGAAACCAAACCTCCGTTGGTAATTTAAGTTTCAAGATGAGACTAAAAACAATCTGAACATGAATCAAGCTAACAGAAACCTAACAACATTCTTTCTCTGCAGTGGCAGTTGTCCCTGCTCCTTTGCCCCTCCCTGCTCCTCCTCCACCTCCTCCACCTCCACCGTCTGTGAGCCTACCACTGAGTAACAGGAAAGTGACGCTGGTGGGAAAGAAGCTTTGCTGGAGTGATGCTCTGTTATACTGTAGACGAAACCACTGGGACCTGCTGAGCATCCACAGCCTGGAAGAGCAAATGGAGGTGGAGTGGCTGCTGAGCAACAGTTCCTTCCCCCTCACAGACTATGTCTGGCTGGGATTGCGCAGGTGCTCTACATTGACAAAGACATTTTAGAGATTTGGTTGATGCTCTGATTGCTGTATGAATTACCTCATGGTCTCACTTAAGCACAACTCATCAAGACTTCATATAAATAAGTGTTAAAGAGTCTGACAGCGGTTGGAATGAAGGACCTGTGGTAACAATCCTTCTTAGATGGTGGGAGTAGCAGTCTGTTGCTGAAGGAGCTGTTTAAGTTGTTCATGTCCCCTCTCCCCCACCCCCTCTACGGAGTACAGGAAAGAGCTCTTGACCAGTTTGTTGAGTCTATTTCTGTCCCTCTTCACACTTCCCCCTTCCCAGCAGACGACTGCATAGAAGATTGCAGATGCTATCGCAGGGTCATAGAAAGGTTTTACTCCTGTAAGACTTGTCTGAACAGTCCAGCCCTTTGGCTAAAATGTACCTGCGCACTGGAATCATCTTTATTGAGGTTTGTTCAAGGTTTAAAGATGTGGACTCATGGTGAAGGTGGTGCAGGTGCCCTACCCTTGTTAAGGATTTGAATTTTGCAAATGTATATTTGCTCAGAAAACAAAGGCCTTCAAAGAAGTCAAATGTCCCGTGTTCTTGTATTTCCTTATTTGCATTGATGCCACTCCAAGACAGACATGCACGGATGCTTTGCTAACAGTTCTCACCCTACTGCTGCAACATTAGGAACATTAGGCTAAACAGTTTTGATGATAAGTTCAGTCTGTTTCGAATCATTTGATTAAAATGAATATCTTTGATTTTGACATTTGTTGGTCAAGACAAAGCAAAGCATTTAGAGCTGCACCTTGAGCTTTGTCATGTCAAGAAATATTTAAAATAACTGTTTGTTGTAGCCCAACATCATTAAGATAAGATGGATTTATCTTTACCAGGCTCATGGAGAACTCAATAACTCAATGCATATCTGCTTTAGAACCTGAAACGGTTTCTGTGGGGTGATTACAAAACACATCCAGACATCCTGCTACAGAACACAGCAACATTTCATTGAATCTGTTCACATATCTGTTTGGCAGACACCTAATGGAAGACACGTGGTTCTGGATGACTGGCCATTACATGAGTTTCAACCAGTGGCCTGAAGGTCTTGCCCCTGATAGCGACGGCCACCCCTGTGGTGGCATGGACAATGGAGCCAGCCACCAGCACCAATGGGATGATGAGCGTTGTGAGGAGCCCCTCAACTTCATGTGCCAAACACGTAGGTGTTACACCTCAAATCTTTTGTTTGTGCACATGCTGTACTTCACCACAATACCTTCACCAGCTCTCTCTGCCCCTCAGGTGTCTATCACGGACCACCAAGAGTGTATTTCTACAGCACCCTCAGTCCTTAGTAAGGGTTAACACTACTGGATCTTATATTTTTAAATTAGAATCAGCAATTTTGCTTTCTTTCTTTGAATTTAAAACTTCCTGCACTGTGATACTTTGGGATGGTGCACAAATCATAGATCTATGCCTTCATTCTCATGCTCTTCAATGTCATCTAATATAACCGGACATTTCTATGAACGAGTCTCTCCAGACCTCTGAGAGTTACCTGAGACAAAGAGTCTTATAAGATTATCATGAACCACTGATATCACTAAACATTATAAATTCAGAATACTCATCATACTATGAATATAATATAAGTTATTCATCTGTACTTGTTTCTGTCTTTGTGCTGCCGAAACACCAGAATTTCTTCTCTGGGGCATTAATAAAGGATTATTTTATCTTATCATACAAGTAGTGACTGTACAAAAGTGTGAACTTGCATCTCTATATCGTATATCCCTCAGTGAATTTCATGTATGTGTTTTATCCCTCAATAAGCATTACTGCTGCATCAAATGTGGGTACATTTGCATTAAAATAACTGAACGTGTGATACTGCTGCGTATTTAACTGTCTGACTGACCTTGATGTAGGAGAGAGTTCATGAATTGCCATATTGTGCTCATGCCTCTTCTAAATCTGCTAAAATATGCCATCCATTTGTTGGCAGCGTAAGTAAATGATGGAATTGTTGAATTGAGTTGATCTTGTTAGCCAGAGGAATGTTGAACAGCACACGATCTACCTGCTCAGTTTATACTTTTGCGTCACTGCTAACCCAATTACACCTAGCTTACTGTCAGAGAACATTTTAATGAGCACAGTTTTATGCCAGCGCCAAGCAAGTGCTGGAAGTGTTTTGTTTTTTTCATATTACTGTAGGTGCGGCACAATCCTGTGACTTGGCACAAGTTTCAAGGATGAATGCAACACTGTGAATCACGGTGATCATTAAGGAGTGTTTAACGTAAACTAACCTGCAGATGCAGGAGCGACAAACACACACCCAGCTGCACGGTTAGATGGAGGTTTACCTGGTTTTGCTTGTCCTTCTGGCCAGGTGTGTGCACACTGAGTCACCACTTTCACACTGAAACTATACTCATTGCAATGCAATGCCTACGTGGGGTTTTCACAGGGTCAGGCATATCTCCTGAGGTCACTGTAGGGAGGTGTTAAATCTTAGATCATTATGGAGACGCTGACTTCTTCTCCTTGACATACAGAGCAGCTTTATGTTTGTATTTAGGAAAGCAGGCACCATTCTGATCATTACTATAGTAACCGAGGATAGGGCTGTTTCAGTCCATCGACACAAAAGACATTCATAGAAGCCTCTACGGAGTCCGATAACAATGTAAATTTACTGTTTACTCAACTCTTACAATTTAGAACCTCTGACAAGTTTTAAAAAGACAACATCTATATTAGATAGAATACACTCATCCTCAGTTTGTTTAAAACATAAAGTAATACAATTCAAAATTGTATATAGATTGCATTGGTCTAAAGCAGGCATGTCCAAAGTCCAGCCCGGGGGCCAAGCACTTTTTTGGTTGACATAACGAAACATTTGAACGCATTAAACGTTAACCTCTAAGGACATAACTGATGTAGATGTGACACAAAATATCTTTATTATCTGACTTCAGATGTGAAAGAAAGGCAGAATTGGTTTTTAGATTTGTTCACGCCTGATTGGCTAAGATTTGGTGATGTTGCCATTTAAAAAAAAAAAAAAAGTGACAATTTGTTGTGACAAATTGTGACAATGAAAATAAAACAGTGCATAATTGTTCTTTTTTAAAAATGTCATCTTTTCCCAAATTCACAACAAATATTCACTTTAACCACTGTGGAATAACATCAGCCACTGTATCACATATGTTTTGGCTCTGCCCCAAACAGACTTTTGGCACTCTACAGTATATGTTTTCTGACATACTAAAAATATTTCATGATAGAAGCTCTAGCCACAGTAGCAATATCTGACACAGTACCACCGGATCTCTGTCTTCAGGCAAAAATACGATGGCCTTTGTTACGCTTTTGGCTCGGATATTAATGGAAAATGGAAAGAATGATTTGCTCCAACGTTCATGCTATAGATTAGAGAGCTTATGCAATATCTAACCTTCTGGAAAACCGCCTTGATCAAGCTTCAGCAAAGACTAGTCTTGGACTCCAGTCAAGTTTTTTCACTTTGAATTTACCATCTGACGCTTGATTCTTCCACTCAGCCACACTTCTTTTCATCACTCTCCATGTTTTGGAGAAATGTTGTCACCTCTGTTGTTGCTCTGCTCTTTCCATCTAGTACATCATTATTTATTTATTATTCATATCATTTACAAAATGATCTAATAATCCAATGAAGAGGTCAGAAAATAAGCAAGCTCTTTTTCCTCCTCTACTTATTCATTATTGCAATATCACATGATAAACAGTAGGGGGCACTGTTGAACTATTGTAGTGGATGATCAAAACTGACTCCATTCCTTCACTCATTACAGCGGTCTACACACAAACCATAGAGGGTAAATATAGCAGTGGTACAGCAACTAGTGTGGCACCAACATGGGGCAATAAAGCAGTAAAAGAAGAGTCAACTTAAGCCTAATGTGACATTATGTTGATATATCATGATGTTATGAACACGCCTCCCCTGCAGGTGCATGGCAATAAGATGGTTTACAGGGATTTCATTGACAAAATCACAGCTCTCTAAAGTTGATGAAATTTCCCAACTCCAAGTGAGCAATTTCACTTTTTTTAAAGGGTTCCATAACTTGCTATGGGTGTGTTAATCTAATTTCGACCACTAGAGGTCTCTCATGTAGTTCATGAAGTACCGTGGCATCATGGGACTTGTTGTCTTAATCTTTGAACAACCACCATTGGCAATTGACTCGTGTCCATTGACGAGGTAATGTATTGTTTAGTCACCTCCTTCCTCAGTCTCTCTCTCGTAGCCGGTGATTCCCTGGAAGTCATATAGCAACTAGAGGGGTGTGAAGGGGATGTGACACAACTGACGGGCAACCAAATGACCGTTACCGTCACTTTGAATAGAATTTAGGATTTCTCCGTAACATTGTTGGAAAATGGATAATGGAAGTGCAAAACTCAACAAATGTAACATAGGTCCAATTATTTTTAGCCATTTTAATGTCTAAATGTTACAAACTATATATTTAAAGACTATTCTTGATGAACCTGCAAGAGAACTTATGAACCTATCAACCCTGGCTAGCTTCTGCTTGGAGACTACACCTCTTAAACCAGGGCATACAGTGTGAAACACTCTGACATTTACTGGCTAGGGGAAGTCTTATGAAAGATGGTACTGAGTTGCATTATGGGAAATGTAGGATCCAGCATCTTTGCTGCTGTAGGACTAAAAATCTGGATATTTCGACTTCTGCTGCATCAATTTCGACCGTTCTTTTAAAAACGTGTTTCTCGGACGTCTCCTAACATTACAGAAGTGCAATACTAAATTGCTGGAGATGCCCTTTAACTCTTCTTTAAGGTCAGATGGGTGGCAGAAGGGCAATTTCAGTGACTGCCATCATTGAGACAGCTTACAACCTTCACTGGAGTCAAATAGGTGCGTTTTCCTGCTGAAAATGAAACATTTGGAAATGCAATTTGGCGTTTTCTGCTCCCCATGTCGTTAGGAGACATCTTGGAGCGTGCACACGTGCAAAAACAGTTATCATTTCAGTATTTTTCATAATTGCACCAACCCTTTTTTTCATCAGTTTAAGCTCAATTACGAATTGACTTAATTGTCTCTCATTTCACCAACAATAAAACATCAGAGGGTTTTTTTTTTTTTTATTTGAAGTACGCCTGGGTGGGGTAACGACTTTTCATTGTCTATTCATTTAAGTTACTCTGGGGTGGGGGGGGGGTGGGGAGGGATGGAAAGTTTGAGAGCAGAGAGAGAGACTGTAGTGCTCTTGTTAGGTGCGAGGAGGAGAGGGGAGGAGGGGAGGAGAGGAGGGAGGTGGGAGTGCGTGGGACAGCCCGGCAGACGGAGAAAGGGGAGGGGAGAAAGAAAAAAAAATCCAGCTTGGACATTCCCAGGCTGGGAAATACAGCAGTGTGAGTGAGAAGTGGAGGAAAAGAGAGAGGGGACTGTTTGCGCTGATAAAGAAAGATTTGAAGAAAAAAAAGAAATCAGATGAGAGAAGCTGATGAAGGCTGTTCGATAATCACTGAAGAGGAGAAAGTTTTTTGCGGAGAATGCAGAGAGGAAGCAAATGCAGGAAAAGGAGCTGTGGACTATGTAGGAATTCCTGACTGAAGTCATGGTAAGTCCCCCCTTTTTCTGAAGCACTGAAGTCAAGTTTGTCTGCAAAACAGCTGAAATACAATCAAAGTTTTGCTAACAAGGAAGAAACATGTGTCACAAGATCTTTCAGCTTCTTCTGTTTTTAAGGCTGATGTCATGATTTTTCTGTTTTTGACCCAAAAACATGACACTGAAGTTCTGTTTGTTGCATATTCTTAACACAGATACTTCCACTTATGCTTTTAGATCCAATCATTAACTCCTCATCAAGGCATGCATTTGATTTGGGGACAAAAAAAAAAGTTTAAAAAAAGTTTAGTCAGCGGTTACAACTCTTTAGCTCACAGCTTGCAAAGTTGTCAAATCCCAGTGGCAGCAAATTATAATGATTTAATGATGACTGAAGTTGTGTGACGTTGGTGATTTTCTTGTGGTTGTCTTGCACAGAAAGAGAATCTTTGCAACAACAAAAAAAAGCTGAGGCTGAGCTCCTCTGTTGCATCTCTAGGGATCTTGTTTGCCATCCCCACCCACTCACGGTCTGATCAGTGACATACGGACGCAGGGAGACAGAGAGAGAGAGAGAGAGAGAGAGAGATGAGTCAGGCACGCACACATGAGAGATAAATCAAGTCAGGAAAAGGAACGAGATGAACAAAGAAAGATTTAGATGATATTCACACTTCTGTGTTTTTTGGGCAGGGTGGAGCACTTTTGGCAAGGGAGAGGAAGGGAGAAAGAGGAGAGCTGGAGTGGGGAAAGAGCGGAATAAAAGAGGAGGGTAGGGTTACTTTTTATTTTAGGAGACTTGGACGGCAGCGACGGTGGTTTCGGTGATGCCACATTTTCCACATTGGACCTGGGAGAAAAGGAGGGAGAAAAGAAACGAGAGAGAAAGAGAGAGAGAGAGAGAGAGAGAGAGAGAAAGGGGGAACAAGGGATGGCATGGACTTTAAGGAAGGAAGAACATGTGCAGTACAGTTTTATCTTCCTCAGTAACTAGTTGGGAAAGTTTAGGGTGGGAAAACACTAACAGATGAGAACACACAGTCACGGCAAAGTGCATAGAAGCTGAACTACGCTCTGAAGAGTTGATGCAACACTCAGCAGCAAACAACATGTGTCTAAAACACTTAACACATGAGGAATGAATGCGTGCATACATGCACAGTCACTCGGGGACAAACATGGGCGCTGACACATGCACATATGTGTTAAAATGCATCAGCAAACAGTTATGCATACAGAGTCACACACACACAACAGTGCTCCTTTGCTAAGAATCTGTGGCAGAGGGTATAGGCCTGTTTCCATTCCCTCTGTCTGCTGCTGAGCCCTGATTTTGAAACATTAATGTGGGATGTACCAGTCCTCATGTCTGCCAGGGAACAAAACAAAAAAAAAGTCTGGAAGTTACCATTCACTGTGTTTGTTTTAACCTGCTCGGAGTACCAGGCGGGTGGAGATAACAGCGCTAGAACAATCCAGACAGGGTCGGCGTTGTTGTCAATCACAGGAATTGTTCTTCAACAGAGTTTCCTGCGATTGTCAAGACCTCCCTCTGACATGTGCAGCACATGCAGGCCCGAGGATGGCTACTTTTCAGCACGGTGATTAGCAGCTTTTGGTGGTTTCGTTGGCATCTTTATCCGGCGTCCAGGCGGTTACTTTAATTTGTTTTTCATCATTGTCATAATCCAGACTACGGCTATAAACATAATCATGCAATCATTAAACCTTGAGCTGTTATAATCCATATTTTATCACTATTGGATCAAATAATCATCCCCTGACTCTGAAGTTCCCTTAGTTCTATGGAGCATTATAGCGTCTTTCAGCTTTTTGTTTTGGTTTTGAAACCCATGCACAACTTTGCTGCTCTGGTTTAGCCTCACTGCAATTGTTAGCTCTTTTTCCGGCAGTAGAAGAAAAGGTGTTTTCAGTGGAAACGCTCTGATAAACTGAGATGAATGCTACCGGCCCAGCGGCAAACACAGCTGGCAACTAGCTGGTGGAAAAAGTGAACTATTTAGCTGCTTAATAAGGTCCAGATATTTCCCTCTCGGTTGGTGAGTTAGATGGATTTAGAGCTAAAAAGGAGAGCAAATAGTACATTCGCCAGGTGGAAGGAAACACAGCTCTAAATGAATGCGAATGTTGCCCCCTGTTTGCTGGGTATGTAAATAAACAGTTCCTAGCTAGCACATTCGCAATAATTTGATTTTAAAAGGTGACGTCAGTGTTAGCGGGCAACAAATCGACAAGGCAAGAAGCGTCAAACACTCTGTTGTTGGTAGCCAAACTAGTAGACTGAAGAAGAAGTATCTGGTTCAACAGTTTTTGTGTGTAATGAGATATTACACTCTAGAAAATGGTTCTTGATAAATGCTCTTTGAGTTCTCTGGAGAACCTTTTTATCCTCAAGAACCCCCTTTTTGCCGTTTAATGTTCTTTGAGGAACTGAATCCAAAAAAGAGTTCTCGAAGTCACGATTGCGGCACTTTTGGAAGAACTTTTTAATACTTTAATTAAAACAAATTCTTCAAATCAAATTGTTATAGCTGAATGAACTCAGGGATACCATTTACACCAAATTCTGGGTAGAAGTTGATAATAAATGGTTCTTTGAAGAACCAAAAGCTTCTTTGCAGTTCCGAAAAAGGTTCCGCTATGGCTTCACCATGAAGAACCACTTTATTTCTTGCCATATTCCCAGATCATAGCAATCGACTGGATAAGTACAATGTTAATATAATGGTTAGAAATGATAGTCCAAACTAAGTTTTACTCCACACCCTCTGTACGTTACTATGCGTTGCTACATATTGTTGTGATGGGACAGCTAAACTACCATTCTGTTTGGCCTAGCCAAGACTTACCTCAGGAAGACACACTAACCTACTGTGGGAATACCAATAACACCAATAAATGTGACAACATGCCATGTTCAATTGTCACATTATACACTAGCTTTTCAAGTAATAGACAATGAATGGAGGCCAAGTGTACTGTGAAACCTCATCTGCCGTGAACGTTTCCTTTACTATAGTCGGGGACAGACTGTAGCACTTAAGTAGTCTAGAATAATCAGTGAAAAAAAAGTTCCGGCTAGCTTTTTGACCTACTGTAGGTCAGGTTAGATTAATACAGGAAGATTTAGGAAGGAAATCAGTCTCAGCCGTCTCGTCTTTTCTTCCTCTTCATCCTCCTTTCCCTTTGTCTGTTTGCCTCCTTCTTTTTTCTGTTCCCTCCTTCCCTGTCGGCATCGTTCTCATTTTTTTCTCCTAATCATGTCATCTTCTATCAACCTCCACCTTAACCGAGCTCCTTTCAGCTCTCTCTCTCTCTCTCTCTCTCTCTCTCTCTCCCTTCTCTTTCTCAGCCCTTGGTGTACTTGTAGGGGTCTACATCTGGTTTCTATCATGGTTGCTGCTGCTCTTGTTTCCCATCGATCTCTCCCACCGGTCAGCCTCCTCCTCTTTCTTTTCTCTTTTCCTTTTTCTGTCTGAATCCCCGGTCTCCGTAGGGTCGCCTGGTTTTTTTCTCAAAGTCACTTTGTCTCTTTTTCAGCCAGTTTCTCAACTTGCTCACACTTTCAGCGAGGCGGCACGAAGGGGAGCTTGAGTTCACCACTATAGCTGCATCCTTGCCTGCTCATTGTTGTCACTCTCTATCTTCTTTTTCTGGACATTTCTCTTTCTGTCATTTCTATTTTTTCCCCTTTGTGCCAAGCATCTGTTTGGAAGACTACCGCTGCCTCTTCCGTTTCAGTCTGGTACAGGAGGGAAAAGCAGGAAGTCTGAAGCGGGATGACATACTCTTATTCCGTACAGGAGGATGCACACTCATGCACACTGATTGTCCTCACCGACAGTCAACGTGCCATGTGAACACACACTTCTTTCCAGTGACCAAAGACTGTAACAGTGGACAGAGTGAGTAAGATGTCACCTGGGACATTTCGAGGCAAAGGTAGAGCAGGTGAAAGCTGTGCTGACCCTGACTGGTGATTCATGCTTGTAAAATTCTTTTCAACTCAACTCAAGGTCCACTTACAACCTTTTTCCAGACGGTTTAACTGCTTGCCATGGTCTTCCATAGTGGATGGAGTTTGCTCTGTTGTCATGGAGACAACTCAGTTGAAATATTAGTACGGAACTTTTGGTCACGTGATAGGCTAACTTCCCTAAGTTTTAATGTTTATATAAATATCACATCTATACATATCATTCGCTGATATCCTGTGAAACTTCAACTTCTCGTGAGCTTTCAGACGATTCATTTTTGGCTGTTGCAATTGGTTTTTAAATGGTTCTTTTTAAACTTGAGAAGTGAGGAAGTTTTTCTGAAACATTCAAAATTGACAGTCAGTCTTCTCTTCTAATTTCTAACCTCCAATTTTACATTAATACTCTTCTACCGAACAGATGTTCGCCGGCCTTTGGTGAAACAACAACTGGACTCTAAGCAGTGTGATGTTAAAGACAAGAGCCAGTTTGAGTAAAGTATCACTGAAGAACAAGTCCATTAACTCGTATGATACATCAGAATACTCGTGCACTCTGTTCTATTCTTAACATGCCTTAAATTAGCTATCATGTTTCCCATCAAGCTCGTGACTCATCTGTTCTTTATTATCTAACTAGTTGGGTTTTATTTGGTGATAATGTGCATACAGCTAATTCTCCAAAAGACATTAGAGATTGTGCCAGTAGCATTTACTGGAAAATCTGCAGAATATAAAAACAAAGCCTCTCTTCCACAGTCATTACAGACATGTAGACTTTGTCCAAAGTGACTTAGACTAAGTAAGACACCTGAGTGCATTAGCTTTAAGCATCTGATTGAAGGGTAAATTAAATTACACCTATAGTCCCTTAAAGAGGAGGCACCAGGAGTCTCCTTCTGTGTTGGAGTCTGAAAGGTAATCTAATTTACAAATTTCATCAGGGCTGCTTTGTTTCATTTGCACGGAGATCGAAAAAAAAAGTGACTCATTGCATTAGACGCACTGGTACTGTAGGGTATAGGTTGAACAAGGAGTGAAACATGAATCAACTCGACAGTTTACCAAGACACAAAACACAAGGCATAGCTGCATTGCTAAAAGTGTCGCCTTAAAGGTCCAGTGTGTGAGATTTAGGTGGATTTATTGGGTAAAATTGAACATAATGTTCATTAGTATGTTTCCATTTGTGTATAATCACCTGAAAATAAGAATCAAATGAGCCCTTTAGATCTACAGAGAGAGCGGGTCCTCTTCCACGGAGTCCGCCATGCTGAACCAGCGTTTTTGTACAGTATCCTAAAACATACAAACCAAACGCTGATCTAGATATGGCCTTTTTCCTTTTAGTGTGAATTTGGCAGCCAGAGTTTTTCCTTACATGCTTGGAAGAAGAGGACGAGGACATGGGAGAGTATTCGTTTGGTTGCAATCTGCAACTTCACTGCTAGGTGCCACTAAATGCTAATGCTAAATGCCTTTATATTCAATGGAAAATAAGTAATATGCACTTTTTTTTTTTTGAGGAAGGACATTCAAGGAAGAGTTGTCCTCCACTTCTTTTATTTGAGAGAATAAGTAAATAACACAGCTGTGGGTCTGATCTGCTTCACTTGAACGCTCCGCTGGATCAGGAGGCCCGGAGCACAGTTTGTTATTCTGGGTGTCATCCTTTCTGATTGGTACATGAGTCACTACTCTCATTGGACCTTGAGGTACTACTCAGAGTTTGACTGAGCTAGCCGGGCAAAGGGTGCGCTTGCTTACAGTGTGTGCACCATTAGTTATTGATTCTTTGATTTGATTGAGTGAGTGAATAAAGCTCAGTGTGTTGTTTATCTCAGGGAGACTGTTCAGAAATCCTGCAGACAAAAGGTCATGAAGATGAACTGAAAAGATTTGTGATCGTGTCAGCAGAACACCTCTTTGTATGGTGTTCGTCAGGTTTTCACCACACCCAGTATAACAAACCACATATATTTTGTTGAACAAATATGTCACAATTTCTACAAGGATTTTGTGGTTTGGTTCAAGAGCAGGAGCATCATTCTTCCACCTACTGTATTAAACGACAATCCTAGTGTAGTTGATTGTGCTTCCAGACTGAAATTCCATTCTTTATATTTCAACAGTGGTGTATCCTGTTGAAAGTTGTGTGTCCAGGCATGCAAACACAGAGTCAATGCCGAGGAAATAAAAATTTGAGGGGAAGGACCTCACACATCCAAGCTAAATATTGTTGCGGGGTAGCTGGCTTCTCACTAAATGTGCTACAATGAGTTTAGCCAGCTGCTGGTGTTAACATGAGCAAAGAAGTTGGTAAAATTGTAGAAACAGACGATGAGAGGCGTTTTTTAGGGAAGTTCTCCAAACCTGAGTGACCTATTTGTACCAACACTTGAGTAATGAAGGTGGTACGCTGGGTTGTGTTCTCTGGCGCAAACCACATATTTGATCCTGAGAGACTCCGTTGAGCCAGTTGGGCTCAAATTGCAGACTTCCATTCAATTTGCTTCCAGTGTTCAAAGTACAAAAGCTTTTCATGCACTTATATTGGAATTTACAGTCTGACGATACGTAATTAAGAATTGCGTCTTTGAGAAAACAGAACAAAAGGCGTTAAAGGCGTATCAGAGTTGTTTGAGTTTTTGCTTTAATTTAGTGTTGCGTTGAATTAACTCAAGTCTTGTGGGATGCTTGAAGAGGGCTTTAGTCTAAGAGGAAGTTCCTGCTGGCTTGACTCGCAATCCCCTGAACCCCCTGCTGTGCTTTTACTAGACTCAATATGTTCTGTCGGTGAGCCAGAAGGCTCTTTTACAACCGCTACACCTATTACAACATGCTGTCTGACAGACAGTTGTTTACCACGGTCCACACACCGAGACACCTCCTCCCGTATACGTGATTTATATGTCTCAGTGATCATTTGATGTCACTTAATCCAGTGCAATCTTTAAATTCTTGCTAAAATTGTTAAAAATAAGAGAATATTCCAATGTGGCGAACTTGTTTCGAAGGCGGAACGGTGCAGTGAATCGCTGTTTTTCTGCCTTGTTTCAGCATAATGAGTCCTAGAAAGGTTAATTACGTGGAAACTCGCGTGACGTGCCAACCGTCCTGCAAACTTTTCGCTTGTTTTAAGATGAATAACAACGATCCTGCCGCTTCCCCTCGTGTCCTTTTGAGAAAGTTTTGCGTGTGGCTTCCGAGAAAAAAAATGAAATAAATAAATAAAAAACTCTCTTGGGGGATTTTGTGGTTTTGTTTACTAAAAAGCGACTTAACTGCTCTGCTTCTGGAAAACCGAGCTGCATTCAGCAACATTTATGTAGGTTCTGTGATTTGTTTTGTTTTTTTTGCTGTGTAGCTCCCCATCCAAAATCTCTCTCTGTTACTATGGAAAAATAAAGCTGCATGAATTCGAGCCCGGCGGTGCCACACACAAATGTTGCTGGTGCCATAAGGGCTGAAGTCAGAGTTTAAAAATTTGCTCTGCAGCCAAGAGAATGGATCGGAAACAGAACCTAACATCTCCTGCAAGTGACCCGTGAGCAACCTCAGCAGAGCAGCCTCGTACCGCGGCTCTGATGTGACTTTTTCTTTCTCCTCTGTAGTTTTCGGTCTCTTACTGCCTTTTTTCAGCCTATAAGCGTCTCTTCTTTGCCTAAATTTCCATTTTTCTCCCTCTCTTCTCTGGATTTGTGTCAGAAAAACAATTGCAAATAGGTCCTGACATTTCTTTCAACCTCAGTTTGAATACGTGATGTTGTCGGGGCATAGGTTGCGTGAGTTGTTAGTCGAGAGAAAAACTGCAGTCTGTCTCAAATACTTTCTTGTTTTGAACACTCATTCTATCCTTCTCTGCGGCTAACCTCAAACCCCCTCTGTACACAAAAACAAACCCAAAAAATAATTTTCAAATACTGTTGAACCTCTTCTTCCATAAACCCACGCACCACCACCACCAACCAGCTCATTCCCTCCTGGCCCTCCTCCTCCTCTCTCGCTAGCCGCTCTTTTCTTTTTCCGTACACTCTGTTCTCCCCCTCCTCGTTCTGGGTTTTCTCCCATGGCTTTCTTGTCCATCCCCATCGGTCGTTGTAGTTATTCAGCACAATATGCCGTCTGTTGAAGAGAATCCCAACGTAATCGTTGTCAGATGACATTCTGGGAGTCGGATGGAGGTGAAACAAAGAAAGTTGGGTTAAAAAAAAAAGAGAGAGAGAGAGCAGGGAGGAGGGTGAGGAGAGGGGGAGAGAGAGAGAGAAGCAGATGGGAGAGGAACTGTGAAGGGAGGGAGAGAGAGAGAGAAGTTGGAAAAGAGAGAGAAAAAAGTTGCAGGTCGCCATGCCAACAGTCAATGTAGAAAAATAAACATTGCATGTGTTGCGTTCATTGCTCTGTCACCCTCCATCTAACAGGCCGGGCCCTTGTGTTATGATGTATGTGTGTGTGAATGTGCATGCATGCATGTATGATGTGTGTGTGTGTGTGTGTGTGTGTGTGTGTGTGCATTAGGGAGTTAACATGTTGCAGCGGTTTGACTCTTTTGTTCTGCGGGTTCATACATTTACTGGGCCTCAGAGGAAATATTTGACACTCCCCAGACTATACAACAGGAAGTCGAAAAGTAGAATATGTGTGTATATTTGTCAGTGTGTGTGTGTGTCAGCAAAAAGCTATACAACCCGGCTGTTAAACACAAACACACAGACAGTCCTGTCCACTCAGTGTCCGGTTAACCCTTTCTTACAATCTCTGTCTCTCTCAGGGTTCGGAGGCTATGGAGGATTGTGTGCAGGGGGCGCTCTCGTCGCTTTATCCTCCTTTTGAGAGCACGGCGCCGCCCCTCCTCTCCCAGGTACACACACACACACACACACACACACACCTTTATTCAAGTCCACATCTTTACAGCAATAAACAAGGCGGATATAAATAATGCGATGTTATGTGCAGATATCGTGGCTTTCCCCAGATATAAAACTGCTGCCAGAAGCCAACACAAACAAAAATCCAGCCAGCTGGTCAATTATAGCCAAACCCTCGTCTTTCTTCCTTCAACTGGGAACTTGTCGTGACCAGAGCGGCAGCACTATTCCTGCTTTTTAAGTCGCACAACGTTTATTTTAAGAAAGAGCAGTCAGCTGCTCAGTTTCTGCAAGTCCATTGTGGGACCTGTTTGTAGGCTCTCATATCTCCAAAGTCTGTCGTGTTCGTTATTTTGAGACAGGACATTAAAGGAAGAGTTGTCCTCCACTTCTTTTATTTGAGAGAATAAGTAAATAACACAGCTGTGGGTCTGGTCTGCTTCACTCGAAAGCTCCGCAGGATCAGGAGGCCCGGAGCACAGTCTGCTCCCTCTTTTATAAGTTTGTTATTCTGGGTGTCATCCTTCCTGATTGGTACATGAGTCACTACTCTCATTGGACCTTGTTTTGGGCAGAGGCGGTTTCTCTGTAAGTAATTCCTTTAAGACCATAGTCCATATACTGCTGCACTGTGTATTATCATGGAGTAAACACAAAAACAGATCACTTCCCAGGCTTGAGGTACTACTCAGAGTTTGACTGAGCTGGCCGGTCAAAGGGTGCGCTTCTCTGTTCAGAAATCCTGCAGACAAAAGGTCATGAAGATGAACAGAAAGGTTCTGTGATCGTGTCAGCAGAATATCTATTTGTATAGTGTTTGTGTGTAACAAACCATTTTCACATATATTTTGTGTACAGTGTTGCTTTTTTAGGTTTGTTCCCCTAAAACTCTGTGGACTAACAAGTCTTTTAGCAAATGCTTTTGGGCCATTCTCTGTTAGCGTTTATGGGAATTTGATCAGTCTTTTGTTCCAAGTCGCCATGTAGTTTCCAATCATATTTCTTTGTTGCTATGGAAAAAGCTTTCTTGGTGTAATAATGTGGATAAAATGAAGCAGCCTTGGTGATTTTCTTGTTTAAATTTCTGATTACATGCTGTCTGGGTTGAGGAAATTCTTCCACTCTTGAGTAGATGAAACCCTTTCGAAATCCATTGGATACAGATCTAGCAGAAACAAAAGCTGCTCTTATTTCATAAAAAGATGATATTCTCAAGATGAAATGTTTTTCCCATTCAGCAATTACACGTAAAGTCATTGGCATTTTGTCTCGTGTGCCCAATCTTCTAATGCACTGTATACAACTGCATTCACTCACATATTTCTTTGCAGGTCTTTTCAGTCCTGGAGTCGACCTATCAACATGACAGTCTTCGCTACCTCCTGGACTACTTCGTTCCTGCCAAGCACCTCCTGCACAAACTCCAGCAGCATGCCTGCGTGAGTTCCACATTGCAAACGCCGTGAGAAGAGAACACACACATAGCTGCATAATCAGAACCAGAATCAGCTGTCAAATGCAGACAGTATAGTGTGAGGAATCTCCCAATTGTTTTAATTCCTTTGGTGAAAACGCTCTTCCTGTAATTGTGATGTGTGTATTGGCAGAGTTTTTAGGGCGTCCAGTCCAAACCAAGTCTCAAGACCTAAAGAGGATCATTTAGCAAAGTCTTTATAAGACTTTACATAATAAAAGTCTTTTGGGGCAAGAGCATATCAAAATCCAAAGTCAACAGAGGCAAATTCAAGTCAAGTTTCATGTTCTAAATGACAAGCCCAAGTCTTCATAAAGCTTCACTTGTTTTTATATAATTATGCAGAAGTCAAGTTCAAGTTAGATCATCAGTCTCCATAAGATGTCACTTGTTTTTCACTCTTTTAGGGCAAGTCCAAGTCAAATGAAGCACGTCTAAATACTCAAGTCAAGTCTCAAGTACTATAGAACCAGTCCAGGTCAAGTCACAAGTGTTCATACGGGGTTACTTTGTTTGAAGGTCTTTTTGGGAAAGTCCAAGTCAAGTCGTAAGGGTTTGCTTGTTGGTCCAAGTCCAAGGATATAAGTCAGAGTCAAGTTTCTGGTTTCAGCAATGAAAGTCTCCAGTCGAAAAAGAAGACTCAATTCCTAAAGTCCAAGTGACAGATACTGGACTGTTGGCCAATATTATATTGGACTATTGGCATATGTTTTCATGAAACTTGAGGCAAGTCCAAGTTTTGTTCAGCAACTCGAAAGTCAGGTTTCAAGCTCAACTATCAAGCAGGCAAGTCTGAGTAAGGTCACAAATCTTCCATGAGATAATATTTCTTGGTATGGTTTTACTTGTTTTGGGGCAAGTCCAAGTCCCGTCTCAAGTCTTGTTAAAATCAGTTGAGTCAAATCTTAAAGGTCCTGATTTAGGAGCCTCTATCTACAGACGAGACAAGTCCACCATGTTGAACTACCATATTTCTACAGTAGCCCAAAATGTACAAACTAAACTCTGGCTCAAGGATCTATTCTATTATTCTATTAAGGAGAGGGCGAAACAAAGACGTTACAAACAGCAACTACACCCCAAAATGCTACTAAATCTTACACACTGGTCCTTTAAGTCTAACAAGGTCTAAATGAGAAGTTCATCTTGACTCTCAAACATCGTCAAAGAAGTCTCAAGTCACAAGTACGAATGAGTTCATAAGGCAAACTTGACTTGAATGCTTTGCTCATGAGTGTCAAGTCAAGTCAATTAGATGTCAATCTCAAGGTCTTATTTTTGTGCCTTGAATCCAAGTGTCAAATCTTCAGTCTGGTATCACAGCACTTGATGACATAGGAACAACAGTGCAAAGGAAAGTTAAAGACATTTATAACTTGACATGTGTTGACCCTCTGCACTGTGGAGGGTCCAGTCTGCTCTAAAAACTCTAGATGGATGGTAAAATTAGTGAAAGTGACTGGTGAAACTTGAGATTTACCAGCCGCTGTGACCTGCAAAGCAAAGGAGGCGGTTTGGTGCCTTGGAAGTTCCACTGAGTTGATAGAAACTGAGTTCTGGATGTAATTTTCAGCCTCCCACATACACAAAGCAAATGCATGGAAATAATATGATATCGGATACATTGTGTGTAAACACGCAGCTTCCGCTTTGTGCCCTCGTATCACACACGAGATACAACACGAACTCAAACCTCTGAAGTTTATACTGAATGGAGCACACACGCTGATAAACAACACACACTGTTTAGCACAAGCTGGAAGGCTAAGAGCTGTCTCATATTTCCCCTTTACAGTTTCCCTAGACTTGCTCACACACACACATGCGCAGGCATTGTGAGCAAACTATGTTTTCATTGTCGCTCGCTTGGAGCTGCCCGGGACGGGAGTTAGACTGTGAGTCATGACAATAATTCCTTCCATATGTGAGCGTGTTACTGCTGCGAGAGAAAGAGAGAGTGAGTAACGGAGAAGCAGTAGGTAGTAGATGGGAGTCGAAGGAAAGAGAATGAACATGGCTTTCATTCACAGCGCTTGCATGTGCGTGCGACTGAAAGAAGAAGAAGTAAAAAAAGAAGATGCTGGAGGTTGCAGACTATAGTAGACTGATTGAGGAATTTTTGAGAAATGTTAGGTGTGGAAGAGGGAGCAAACACTGGGGTACATTGAGGGAGAAGTAGGAGGAGGCAGGGAGGGAGAGAGGGCAAGAGGACACAGAGAGTTACAGACTCAAAACAGACAAACTTTTTAAGGGAGGAAAAGTCACACAAGCTTCTTTTTTTAATGCTAATATCCACCCTGACAAAACTTTTGCTTCCCCTGAAAAAACAGCCAAGAAAAGAAACGAGAGAGGCTCAGAGGGAAGAAACTGAATAAGGGACAGAAAGGTAGAAAAGGGAAGTTGGAGGATATAATTTGATCACGTCTCGTGAGTCTGGAGGGCACGGAGAGGGGGAGGGAGCAACCTTGTGTCAGTCGGTTAGACGTAACTGGGAACAGCAGAGGTGTGTGTGGATGAGTTTTATACCTCAGACTGCAAGAACGAGGATGGAAATCTGACACAGGATTGATAAAGGTGTTGTTTTTTTTGTGCAGAGGCCTTCTCTGCTTCTCAGAGTTTTTGTCACATTTTCTATATTTAGTGTGTTTGGTTTCTCAGTCTTATAGATCTACTTGATGTGGAACAGCAGGGCTGTTTTTAACAGTGGCAGGCTGTTGCGAAGAGTCGGTCATCTGCCTGTTTCTATCTGACTCACACTGCCTCTCTGCAGCTATCCACAGCTTCTCCCTCCTGCGTCATGCCAGCTAAGCGGTTTTACACTTTAGAAAACACCGTGTGAGTCACATGTCTGACATTTGTATGTGGCGCTGGCTTTTGGCCAGTTGAGCTGCAGTGAATACTGTTGACTGCTGTTGTACTGGTTCTAGAAATTTGAGTCACTGAATAACTAAGCCAAACACAACCATGCACGCAGGCTCCAATTGGCTCATGCGGTATGTGGTTTGTGAATGGGAGTGCAGGATTGTGCATGAGTATTAAATAGGGACGAGATTCAAGCAGATGAAGGTTTCATTTTTTATTCATACTTTGTGCTTCTCCCTTTCTTCTTCTTGTCCTCACAGTCTCAGTACCTGGGCTGCTTGTTCCTTCACTCCGGCTGGCCTCTGTGTCTAGGCGAGAAAGTGGTCGTGCAGCTCTCCACCCTGGACTGGAGGCTCCTGCGCAGTAATGACTTCTATCTGCAGGTGGTGCCCTTCTCTACGCGCTGCCCCCGCCTGGCCCTAAAGTGTCTGGCCCCCGGGGGGCGCACAGTTCAGGAAATCTTGGTGCCCGAGTCACAGCACCCCCTTGTGTTCACCACTGAGTGGCTGCACAGCGTCAACAAAGAACGGGGCCACAAGAGAGAAGGTAAGGAAAGGATGCATGTATGTACGTTAACATTTTGTCATTTTTAACATGAGATAGCATGTGTGGGATTACTAGCCAAGAGTAGCTTTGGCTGCAAAGAAGATGTCAGAGAAAACAGGGGAAGTAAAACAGATGTGTGGCTAGAAGAGGCAGGTTTATGACCAAGGAATGGCATGTGGAAGGGCAGCAAGAGTAGGGAGAGATATATGGGTGTCAGCAGCTGGTGGGTGGTGAGAATAACCTAACAACAGTGCTAAATTAAGAAAGGAAAAGTTATGTTGGTGTCCGCTTTTGTGCCTAATGTACACAATGTAGATATGGACTTGACATAAACTTAGTCATCTCTCTTCTTTGCACAGTTGGAGGAGGACTCGACACCTGCCTGGTCAGCACATGTGATGGTGTGGTTCGTCTTCCGTGGAAGGAGGTTGTCTACCCCAAATTCATCCACGACCCCTCTGAGGAGCTGGGCCTGATGTCCAACCACGAGGGCCGTCTACCAAGTGAGGGGGGCAGCAGCCTCGGGGGCTGGGGTGGCTCATCCTCTGGGGAACTAGACTCCTGGTCTTGGGATGAAGAGGAAGATGAGAGTTTACCACCAGACGGCTTGGACTCTGCGCCTGCGCTTCCCCGCCGAAGGCGCAGCGAAGACGGGCTCGGACGGACAACAAGGCACCCTCAGTTGGACGGGGACTATGTGGAGCTATTGGAGCCCAGAGTGGGTCCTGATGGAGGGGTTGATACAAGGCAGAGGTACTTGGAGATGCATGGAATTTGTAAGACCAAGACTTTGCCTCTGTGCAGGAGAGGCAAAGCCATCAAACTCCGCAAAGGGAGAGCTTGGGGATACGGGAGACTGGAAGGGTCAGGAAGCTTTCGAGCTGCCCTTGGTACCAAAAGAGACATGGTAACCCCAAAAGGTGACATCTTGCCACCTCGGCCTCCAGCAGGAGCCACTGTACCTGGCAGAGGGCGTCAGTCTTACTCCTCTTCTGTCCATGACTCTGATGAAGGAGATAAAACAAGCAGAGACTCAGAGGGCCTGGAAAGCCACCGGCTTTATTTTGATGGCCCGTTCAAAGAGAGGAGGCCTGGCGTAGGCAAGGAGAGAGATAGCAACGGCCTCACGCAGCCGTGCAGAGACGACCTCAGATGTAAAGACTCAGAGAGCGGTGACAGTTTGGTCACAAACGAAATCCATGACTTGAACCACAAAGTCGGACACGTTATAGAAGGCCACTCGGATCACGGATCTCATTCAGACTCTGTTTTTGAGGATACAGATAAACCACTGAGTGGAGACAGTGATGCCACAACCCCGACATCAGACGCACCAGAGAGACCATTCACTGGAGTTTTAGAAAGCGGAGAGATTACCAACAGTGGAACTAAAACCAAGAGTTCGTCGAACCCGAAGGTGGCAGAAGAAAGGGATGAAGGAAAGACGGAGGACAGGGTGTGTCCTAGAGGAAAGGAAGTTAAAACCGCAGGATTCAGAGCACCAAGGTGCATATTTGTTTCTTATGAGACGCCGCTCTCTCTCTCATTTGTTTTCATTTTCACACTTCCATATGAAAGTACAGATCAGTGACACTTTGGTGCAAACTCCTGTTCACAAGGTGCAGATTGTCCGAATTTAGGCCTGAAACCAAGAGTACAAAAGATACCATTTAACCCCACTCTAAAGGACATGTCCAAACAACGTGATAAAAGTGATTTATTGTTAACTTATTAACTTTTTGTTGTACCTCATTAGACCCTTCCTGTGCTTTGTCTATAGGAGGAAAAGGAAGGGAAAGGGGGCCAAAGGGAGGGCTCGGTCTGGTGGCCGTGCATACCAGAAGGGATCAAAACAACCAGGTAAAGCTTCTCAACCAAGTCCCACCACCTCCTCTACTTTGACAAAGCTGTCAGTCACAGAAGACAAGCAATCAGAGCAAAGAGAACAGGCGGACCAACCCGATGGAGCACCACCTTCAACTAATGAGGCGACAGAGAAAACAGGGAAAGGCAATGCAGGTCTGAAGACAACCGAATGTTTACGTACAAAGATCCTAAAAGTTGTAAAATACCTTGTGGAATACTTTCTATAACTGCCGTATCTCTCAACAGAGACCGGAGCCGAATCGCTGCCTGTCTGCAACGGCCAATCAGGCACATCCTTATTTAACCACTCTACTGAGGAGGCGGGGTCAGGAGAGACGTGTCCTGACCAGCTAAATGGTGTTGCAACTAAAGAGCCTCCCCTGCTGAGGGAACTGGACACAGAGCTTCTCCAATCGGGGAAGCTAAAGTTGACAGGCAAGTTTCTTTCAGGCTGTGTGTCTTACACTCTCAGTCAATATCAAAATCTCTGAGGTAATGCTCACAAGTGTCACATTTGGAAGTTTTCTTTGGTGTTGTTGGGTGCTGGACCCTTCGAGTGTTGAGAAATTGACCAATACAAGCAGTTTGATTTGTACTTTTGACTGGTAGAATGAAAAAATGGTGCAGTTTAGTGGTGCATAACCCTTAAATTCTACCAGGCACGGATGTGACACGTTCCATGCATGCCGTGGCCGCTGGAGTTTACCGTGGCCTTTTCAGTCAATGGTTCAAACCCTTGTTCAGAAGTGGGTTTCCAATATACGGCTGTTCTATTTTAAAGATATTTTTTGGCCTTTTTCAAGCTTTTATTTGACAGAGACAGCTGAAGAAATGACAGGAATGTGGGGAGAGAGATGGGAAAGTTATCCACAGGTCAGATTCAAACCCTGGGGCCGCTGCGGCAAGGACTGAGCCTTCGTACATGGGGTGGATGCTCTACCAACTGAGCTAACCGACACCCCGGCTGTTCAATTTTAGATGGACGCCGCAGGCAGCCTGCACCAATCTGCACAGGGCAGCTCGAACTGGCCAGAAGTCAGACACAGAATTTCAAAATAAGATTTCAAAATAAAAGTCTCTGACCCTAAATCTTTCCGAACTGGAAGAATTCACAACAACAAAAGTAGTAGTAAAAGTAGTTTTTCCTGTATGTGCAGTGTAATTGTGTAAGTTTACTTGCTGTTTGTGTCTCCCAAAGCATCATGGGGAATGTAGGTCCAAAACTTTGAATATCCCAAACAGAAGTGGATGACACTGACAAGCCTACAGTCTATATAAATATATATAATAAGCCATTGTAACGGACTGATTATCATCTCGGCGTGTCAGAACGCTCTCTTGGCTCCATCACTCAATACTTACAGTAACCTGATGCTTACAGGTACGGTGGACAGGCTGGGGCGTGCTCTGATTGTCACGGAGACGGATGCATCAGAGGGGAGTTTCTCTGAGGAGGAGATGGCCCGGGTCCTGGCCTGCTACCACAGGATCACTCGGTAAGACTGCAAGTCTTAAAAATAAATGCAGAGATTTTTTAGATTTCAGCGGTTTCTTTCAAACATCCCTTTACAATATGTTTCCAGCTATTAGCAGGGAGCTTACAGTGCACATTGTCCCTTTTCATACCATGAAATGTCGTCAAAACTATGTCTATACTTAAACATCATAAAATCTATGATTAGCTTGTTATATTTGGGCTCATTTGCCAACCAGTTCAGCCAAAAAATGCTTCTTAATTATATTTTCTTGACTTGTTTTTCGCTGGCATTGACAAATATAGCAATAGGTGGGGCTAAGAAAACGCAGCCTGTGCCAGAATGTCAAGAAAAGATTCAAAAGTCAGTTTAACAAATGCCTCTGAGCTTGCCAACTTACCACTTTTTGCTCAAAGCAAGTCTGAACAAATGTTACAGCAGCAGTTACACGAAGTTTTAATGTCTATAAAATATAGATGAGGCCTGAACTGTCCTCTAAAAAGTGCTATAATTGGTTTAAATTTATTTTTTAAAGTGCCGGTGTCTCATTTTTTACAATAAAACGCTTCTTTTTCTAACAACTGCTCCTGTTTCGTCTCTCTCTGTCCGTCCTCATCAGGCCGGCAGCCAAAGAAAAAGGTCTCACGGTTTTAATGGACAGCAGACGCTCTCCACCCTCCCCGCTCTGCCTCTCTGCGCTTAAATTATTCCAGGTGAGACGGAGGGGGGGAAAAAAAAACGTTGTGTTTAACCAAATGTGTTAAATGTGTGCTCTAATTTGCCTGCAGATGTGAAGTAGCTCAAGCACACGTGTGTGTGTGTGTGTGTGTGTGTGTTTTTTTGTTTTCCAGGTGTTGGTTCCTGGCGGTCTTGGATCTGTTCTAGTTTTGGTGGAAGAGCAGCAGGAGTCCCTTTCCCATAATCTAGAAGGAGCAGAGGTGACCTCATACAAATCACATGTTTACAGTTTATGCTCCAGCACACACACACACACACACACACACACACACACACAGCATGCACAGCATTGCTCATTTCCTTCTAGTCCAGTTAGTTTCTTTTATTTCTAAATGTTAAAAAAACAGGTAGAACACCCACATGGAAGTTATAAAAACATGCCAAAACACGATGATAGAGAGAGAGAGAGTGTGTGTGTGTGTGTGTGTGTGTGTGTGTAGCCAAGTGAAAGTTCCTGAACCTCCATTGTCCATCCATTATCATAACAACAGGAATAACTGCTCATATATGAAATAAACAACATTTCATAAACCACGCTTTGTTTCTCTTGAACGTCGTCAGCGCCACGTTCGTGTCGAGCTTGAATCTGAATGAACCATACGTGTTGGCACATCTAGAGTTTGCAAATAACTCCCCCTGTAATTCGTCTTGGCTCGTCTTTGCGCTGATTTCTTTCAAACGCGTGAGAAAAAAACTCCTTTCTCGTCATGTGGTTTGTATTTCCAACCTGGCACCGTTCAAACGCCGCATGTTAAAGGGAAATCTTGCCTAAAAGATGTTAACAGCTGTTAGAAAAAGACAGCTGTTGGAGCTGCGACATGCATTCCTCTGTTCCATTTTGTTGTTTGGTAGTAATTGTTTTTATTCCTGCTGATGAATTAACAAATTGGGAAGATTCAAGCGTGATGGGAGACATTTTAAAAAATATGTGTCTCAGAATCAAGAAGGTAGAGTCTTTACCTGTGTAAAATATTATTAGTATTTCTTTATTTGTTATTGTTTGACTATGTTGTTTCATTTCCTTCCTTTAATTTTCATCTTCTCCTGATCCGTCCAGATCCACATGGTGCGAGGAACAAGCGTCCTTCAGCAGTACGTAGACAAGCAGCAGCTGCCCGAAGAGATGGACGGAGACTTCACCCACTGTCACTCCGACTGGCTGGTGTTCAGACTGGTGAGAATCAGCTGTTTTATTCTGTCTGTTCAAATAAAAACAATAGATCTTCTTTATCTTCTTCATAGATTTTTTATGCGTCTTTCACGATAGATCCAATAAGCTCAGACGGGTAGATTTACTGATGAGCGGTGCAGCGGAGGAAATTGGGCAGGAAATTACCACTTCAGGCATTTAAGATTTACCGATATCTATTCTTCGGCATAATTATTCACTTTGATTTGATTATATATGAATTATAGCAGCCCAGCAGTCTGAATCTTATATATACACACATAGATCAACATGAGCTGTCCGTGTGCAGAATCACCAGTTTCAGTGTCCGAGATTTCAAGGAGCTCATTACTTGTTGGCAGCTATCGACAGAGTTTTTGTGTGGGCACATCGAGTTTAAAATATCGCCGTGAAAGTGAGGGAGCAGAGCAACGTTTGGATAGATAAGAGGAAAGAGTTCGGCGATGGTCGATGACTTCAAAGATTCATGATAAATTGGATGCGGAGGTCGAAACGAGGGAAGAATCTTAATGGCTTTTCCTCCAGATGGTTCATGTCGCTTTATCCAAACAGTTCTGTGTCCTTTCACCTCTCTCATGGAGGCTTTTCATGCCGTTTCGTAAACTAACCTTTAGTCTGCTTTACTACTTGTTCCGGCTTTGAGTTGGTCACTGAAAATCACAGATTCCTCTCCTCAAACCTTTTTTCAGAGCCTGGAGAGTCTGACAGAGCGCTGTGAGAGCGCCCTCTCACTCCTAGGAGAAGCACTGCAGTCGATGGACGCCGAGCCGATGCCGGACAACATCAAGGTATGGAAGTCTGTGCTGTCGGATATGAGGAAGTACAAGTTTCCCTGTGGTTGGCGATTTGGTTGATGTCATAAATTCCTCCAAAAACCCATAAAAACGCTGAGTGTTCCTCTCCAGGCTGTACCTCTGAGCATCGACAAGCACAGGCAGCTCATGGTGAGCGTCCTGGCCGACCAACGGTTAACTGAACTACAGCAACGAGGCGGGGCCTGGCTCGCAGGATTGACCAACAGCGCATCCGGACTGGCGCAGAAGTCACCGGACTGCAGGTACCAGAAGCCAAACGGTGAAGTCCCTTTTATTTGACGATACAGTGCAGAGCACGGAGGAAGGAGATTGAGTTTCACCTGGCCCTCGGTGCAAAACAAGAAGAATGAATAATGCAACATTCAGTGGGAGTGAAAGCCTGTTGTTTTTGTATGTTTAAATAGAAAACAGGTTTCCATTCCTTTTCGTTTCCATTACTCAAATTCACAGATGGGACCACACAGGATTGTTCCATCCATCCATCCATTTTCTTCCGCTTATCCGGGGTCAGATCGCGGTGGCAGCAGGTTTAGCAAGGCGCTCCAGACGTCCTTCTCCCCAGAAACACATTCCAGCTCCTCCTGGGGGATCGTGAGGCGTTCACAGGCTAGATGGGCTATATATAATCCCACCAGTGGGTTCTGGGTCTGTCTGCCCCAGGGTTTCCTCCAAAGGGAGGCACCCAGAAATCAGATGTTGAACCACCTCAGCTGGCTCCTTTAGACGCAAAGGTGCAGTGGCATCTCATCCGGATGTCCGAGCTCCTCACCCCTGAGCCCGGTCACCCGGTGGAGGATACGCTCGTATCCGCGATCTTGTTCTTTCAGTCACTACCCAAAGCTCATGACTGTAGGTGAAGGTTGGAATGTACTGTAAGATGATTATCGCTACTAACTTTCCTATAAAACCCTACATGTAGCATTAACACAGGAAAATACCACAGTCAGTGAACGTGTCTCCACATGAGGAATTGATCGATATCGGGGAAAACAAGAAGAAACGCTCTATTAATATTCAGTACACTCATTATTCGCATTAGCAACGTGTGCATCTGCATACACTTGGATTATCACAGGCTGCTTCTTGTTATGATGCTAATGAGACTGCAGGAATATACTTGAGACGCAGGTCTATTGAAGTATTTTAAATTTAAAGACGCCCAACAATTCTAATTGGGCGAATACTCAGACGTGCACAAACCACCTTACGCAAGCAGCTTGGTCCCGTGTGGCAGAAAAAAGTAATCCACGTGTTTGATTGAGGGATTTTTATTGTTGTTGTTGTCGTGATGAGCTATAGGTTAAAAATACTTCCTCATCCTGAAAACAAAGTTGTTTGTTTTCAGCCAAAATATGAAAAAAAAAGAAGCTGAAAGAGGAAAGGAATGTGAACCGAACATCAAACGGAGGACAAGGGCGATGCCGCTTGTTTGCTGGTGCCCGACTGCTGCAGCTTAAAGATGATCTAAAGACTGTTGTATTTGTAGCTGTTCTTCTTATCCAGTAATGAGATTTTGGCTCAGTCTGTACAAAAATGAGGCCAAACACAAGGACTGATTCCTGATTTGATTCCTTTTGTGTCTGCCTGACAGTTGGTCTTTCATAACTACATAACATCTACCAGCTGTTAGACCTAGAAAACTTTCTCCTGAGTCATTTTGGACTTTTTGTCTCCCTCAGGGCTGCTCTCACCGCGACCTCCAAACTCTACGACAGCGTGGACGACGCCCTTCATCGGCTCGTCCGGGTGTCCAACCAGAGAGGACGAGACCTGGAGGCCCTGGGGCGACTGGCGGGGCTGGTGGACAAACTGGAAAAGGTGAATCTCATGAACAAACCCACTGTATAATAGAGATGTCAAACTTGGATCCTTTTAGGGACTCGAATATTTCTGAGTGACTCACTAAACAGATCCGGATCTTACGAGTCATTTGAGTCAGTATGTCCATAAACATATAAATTCTACTAGTGAAACACAATACACAATACACACAACACAATTGCTGTATTTATCTTCTTACATTTGACTGGGGGAAGTCTTTTTGACGACACAACTCCCTGAAATCCATCCGAGTCTGAATCTGCCTTGTTGACTCGGTTGAATCAGTCAATCTGGGTCATCTGGGTCTGCCAGTCTCTTGAGTCCCCGGCATTTCCAGCTCTTACTCGTGCAGGATGGGTCTGTGGATCTCAATCTGAATCTGGGTCTGTGTTACTGAGTCTTCCAATTCCTGACTCCCGAAGCTATTGCTGGTGGTGGCAACTACGATACTACGAACAACGATAGTAGCAGGACTGCAGGCAGCTTCTTAGACATGTTGTAAAGAGACTGTACAGGTTTAAAGGAGAGTAGTGAATGGCACCATTTATAGTTTTAATTTGTATATGTGGCCCGGTGTTAGGCGGGTGTAGGACGGTAAGAATCCGGGTTAATGGAGATTACAGACTCATTAATCCCGAGTCAGTTAGAGGATCCGGGTGAATCGTGATTCATACACCACTACCGTATAAACCCACTGCTGTAGGATCATAGCTGGAGGATTCAGTCACTGACTGCCTAGTTTATCACCTCAAACAAAATAAAAGCCAGATACGAGCTCTGTACTTTTAATTTACTGGTTGTCATCTTGGCATTAAAGAGCTTTAACTTCTCAGTCCAGCATTGAACTCCACCCGTCCTCACTCCTCTTCACTGTTCCCTGCAGGGATTGGATGGAAACTCCCTGACTTGCTTGGTGTTTACTTATTGCCTAGTGATTCTAAAATTCTCTACTCTTATCTTGCTCACACACACACAGCACAACGAGACACACACCACAGCGTCCGGCGCGACACAAAAAAAAAAGATGACGTGACCACCGTCCCCCCCCTCACTTTCCGCTTAACGTACATTTCTCCTCTCCTCTGCCGAGTTTTACTTCCCTAGGCTCTCTCTCTCTCTGTCTCTTTGTACAGAAAATGTCTCGTGTCCTCCTCTCACCCCTCTCTCTCTCTCTCTCCCCCCCTCTGTCTCACCCCCCTCAGTGTGATAAGGAGATTGAGCAAGTCCAGTCGCAGCTGGACAACTACAAGGACCCTCCTCTGTCCCTCAGCCGACTCTCGCTGAAGCAGCAGAAATTCAAGACGTTCAGAGAAACAGCCAACGTGAGTAAAGCCAGTGTCTGTTGGATTTATAGATTTCTTACTTTGGCGCCATTCAGTGGTGGTATCCAGAATGACATGTACATACTTAAAGGTCCAGTGTGTAAGATATTTTCAGAAAAAGGCAGGCATGGAAAATAATATTCATAACTATGATTCCATGCATGTGTAATCACCTGAAAATAAGTTACTTAAAAATGAGCCTTTTATATCTACAGAGGGAGCGGGTCCTCTTTCATGGAGGCCGCCATGTTGAAACACCGTGTTTCTACAGTAGCCCGGAACAGACAAACTAAATACTGACTCCAGACAGACTAATCTGCTTTCTACATAGATGAATATCATGATACATAATGCCCACTCTGAGCAGATATTTGCACAAAAACTGTTACTTTTAAAACAGTCTTCAGAAATGTCAATATATAATACACAGTGTCAGATACATGATATCCATGTAGTTAATAGTTAATCTGTTAATCTAAAACATTCAAAATGAGTAATATAGATCTTTATAAGCTTTCTGGTAACTGCTCTCCACTGAAAAAAGATACAATTTATTTAAATTCCAAATTTGGCTTGTGTCTGTCTACAAGTTCATGGACAAATTATTAAGAAATAATGGTAGTAATTTGAAAACAAATTCATTTTAGAGTTATTAAAGCTGCTAATATCTATGTTTTTACGTTAACAATGGAACAAATAATTATTTGATTTGACCTACAATGAGTAATTTACCGTCTTTTTAGTGTCTTTCAGCTCATTGTTTGGGTCTTCGTAACGTAGCGTAAAGTAACGCAACACAATGTAACGCAACGCAACACAACACATCGTAACCTAATGTAACAGAACGCAACACATCGTACCGTGACACATCGTACCGTGACACATCGTACCGTGACACATCGTAACGTAACGCAATGCATCGCAACATAACACACTGTAACGTAACACACTGTAACGTAACACACTGTAACGTAACACACTGTAACGTAACACACCGTAACGTAACACATCGTACCGTGACACATCGTACCGTGACACATCGTAACGTAACGCAATGCATCGCAACATAACACACTGTAACGTAACACACTGTAACGTAACACACCGTAACGTGACACATCGTAACGTAACGCAATGCATCGCAACATAACACACTGTAACATAACACACTGTAACATAACACACTGTAACGTAACACACTGTAACGTAACACACTGTAATGTAACACACCGTAACGTAACGTTCCGTAAAGGTCTTGGACTTGTGTGAAATGATGTTTGCCACTAAAACTGTAGTGCACTTTGTGGTATATTTGTCTCATTCTTGTGGATACAGGCTAATGTAGAAGTATATTTCCAGAAGGGACAGTCAGCATTATTCTGTTCTGTCCTGTCGAGTCTCGACAGTAAACACTTCAGGGATTTTCCAGGCAGTGACTTCACAATGGGTCTTCCTGAATCCTTTAGGAGCTGCACAGTGAGACTCTGTCAGTGCTCAGCGATTTGGAGGGCTGGTGCGAGCTGGACTGGGCAGGCCTGAGCGACGTCCAGATCCGACTTCCACCAGTCAGGGAGAAGCTGAGAGACATGTCCCACTGTCTGTCTGACTGCTGGACCACCCTGGATAACACGCAGAGGCTGCTGTCCACACTGACCGAGGTAACGCAGCGCAGGAAGCCATCTGTTACGCACACAGGAAATAATGAACACACAGTAATGGTTTTAAATCTTCCTAAGGGCAAACAAGAGTCATCTTTTCTTTCCCGTCTCCTGTGCAGGCCACCCAGTGGTGCGATGCAGTCTCCTCCACCTCCTCCTCCCCTTCTTCCTCTTCTTCCACCTGCCCTCTCGCCTCCCTCCCTCCGATCCCACCGTCCCGTTTCCAGGATGCCCGTTCCTTAGCCATAGAGCTCGGCGGCGGGGCTCTCCTGGACCTCTGGACCCAGACTGTGGAGCGCTACCAGCGGACCGTAGCGCAGGTTAAACCCCGGTTCCTCCAGTCCGACAGGGGTCAGAATCAGGGCCAGGGGAAACCAAAGACGCCTTCCGCCAGCAGCCTGTGGGACCTGATGGGTCCTGAGGGAGAGGGAGACTGGGGACTGGGAGCCGGAGGAAGCGATGGGGGGCTGCAGTCTTGGGGATCACTGGCATCGCTGTTCAGGCCACAGACCTGCTCCACACTGAAGATAGGAGAGGAGAAAGGGAATAAGAAAGAGGGAGGAGGAGGAGGAAGTGGAGGAGCTGGTGGAGCTGGAGGAGGGAAGTTCCTGCAGAACCTTCTGAATCCTGCAAAGAAGAGTGTGAGTTTGTGCTTCATTCTTAAATAAATGAATCCTATTTGCACATAACAAGGCTAGTGACAGCATTTCACGCTGTTATCGAGTCGTTTAAGTCTAATTCTAAAACCTACATGTTTGCCGACCTCCTTTCATCAGTGGAAACTCTCAACAGAGGGCTATTTATACCTTTTCTTGGACACTTACAGCTCTTTTGATAGGAAGATCATCTCTTGTAGATTAGGTTGACATCACAAGCTTTCAGTTTTCATTTGCATGCAGGACACTCTCCTCGCTGATACCTGCATTACCATATAATTACCACATACAACAATTACAGAAAAGTCAGAGATTTGGGCATACTTCATCAGGAGCTTTTTCTTTCAATGATATGATGTGATAATTTTACGATTTTATATGACAGTTTTGCAGCAATGCTGAGAAGTCCTTGAATTTCTTAGATTATCCATAAAACAGACATGTTCATGTCTGGTTATTTTATTTCTTGTGAGTTTCCAGACAGCTGACTTTCATAATATGCATGAATATCTTGCATGATGAGCAAACATTTGCACAATACTGTTGAGATATACAACGTCATATACATGACAGTAGTAGTCCATGTAGTTAATAGTCTAAAATATTCAAAATTAGCTATATGGATCCTTTCTGGTAACTAGTTTCACTGTAAAAAGATTCTTCTAAATGCGAATGGAGTCCTTTAAGAAATTTTATTGAAGAATCATTAAAGCTGCTCTTATAATGGATCATAATTGCATTTAGTTTGACTTCAAGTAATCACCCATAACAACTCTGAGGAGTGATTTAGCGTCTTTCAGCTCATTGTTTTGTTTTGGTTTTCCCGCCATCAACGCATCTGTTTTCAGAGCTCTCATTAGCATCGTTATCGCTAACATCAGGCAGCTGTTCTGAGCTAAAAAAAATGCTCTGATAAACCTCTGCGAGGTGCTAAAAACTGTAATACCTCGAGCGGCCACTTGAGGCTGGCTCCAGAAGTGAGTCAGTCTCCATAAGTCCCCATGTTAAAATGTCCAACTTCACAGCAGAAATAAACATGTTTACAGCCTGGTACAAAAAACAGTTTTGGTCTCTATAGCTAATTCCCCCGTTCATGACAACTGTACTGAGGGTGAATTTTTATACAACTCACCTGCTCAAATTATATTAAGGCTTAAAGTTATGCAGAATTAACGCAGACAGATGTTGGTGTGGATGTGTGTAGATGCTAGCTGGTGGAGACCAAAAACAGAGCTACAAGGAGAATGATTACTGAACTCACCAAGCTGATAATGTCAGTGTCATATTCTCAGTGATCAATGGTTGCCATTACCTTGTCTGTCACCTTACAGGCTGTAGACGCCCCGCTTCATCCCAAGCCCCCGAGGAAACGCCACCCAAGCTTTGACCTCCAGGCCCTCCTGGCTCCCCGCCGAGGCACGGCCACCCCAAAACCTGCTGAGTCCCCGGTGGGCGGGCCGAGCCGTAACTCCCCCATGTCCTGGCTGGGGAGACGGACGTTAGCCGATCCGGTTATTACCACTAGCATGGCTGCGGCCATACCTGGATGGGGCGGCGGAGGAGGAGGAGGTGGTGGCGGAGGAGGAGGAGGAGGAGGAGCAGGAGGAGGGGTGTTAATTCGAGGGGTGGAAGTCAGCAGCAAGGAGGTGGTGGATCACACCGGGTCACCACGGCAACACGTGCTGCTCGGGAGGACGGAGAGGGAGACGGGGACAGATAGGGCCGGTTCAACAGCACAGAGGTGCGTTTGATTCGTTTTTGTTTTTGTTTTTTTCTTTCTGTGTGGGAACTTGTGTGTGAGAAGATAAGCAAGAGGAAGTCAGAGTTGGCTCAAAGCTCCAAAACAAGACCAACATTATAAATGACATTAAGAGGAGGCCAGGCTGAGATAAAAGGGTGAAGTGAGTCATCCTCTTTGGGATAATTTAAGCACAACTGAAGTCTGTTTCAGAGTGATTTTATCAGTCGGCGTGCAATCTCAGATAATTTCATCATTACTAACTGTTTGATCTCTGTCCATTGCTTACTGCTATCTTCTCTCCCATTTCTCCCATGTTTGTCCCTCATGGAAATGCACTCCCGCTCTCCTTATCACCCCTTTTGTTTGTCCCCCGTCCGTCCTGCAGTAAGCTGTACCTGCTCTGGTGCAGGATGCTGAGTTCAGAGAGGCAGTACGTCGCCGTCCTGAAGGGGGTCGAGGAGACGTACCTCCCTTTACTGGAGCTCTCCGACACCCCGGCCTCCGTCAGAGGGAAGGCAGACACCCTCTTCCCCAACTGGGCCAGCCTCAGCACCTTTCACTCGCAGAACCTGCTCCCTGCCATGGAGGGCGCTCTCGTGCAAAGCTTGTTGCAACAGGACTGCTTCAGCAAATATGTAAGTGCAGGAATTACAAGAGCAGTTTTAGCTTTTTCGGCCATCGTGTTTGAAGAGTAAGAATTTGCAGAGGCCCGAGGAGGTGAAACTATCAAGTATTTGACAAGAAATGAGAAAGAAGAAAGAAATGTTTGAGAACATTCATGTAATCTGTGTAAAAATGAATTTTTTCTCATCCTCTAAACAGTTAAAATCTTGTCGTCCCTCAGATTTAAACTTCGGCATGCATACATCTGTGCGTTGCAGAGTTTTCTTAACTTCTACTGTTTAGAAAAGAGGACACAAATAAGACTTTCATATAAGACATAGTTAGTTTTCCCTTTTAAAGACGGCTCTGTACTTTTACAGAGATCCTCTCTGTGAAATCTGCAGAAATCAAATTGCCAGACGTTGCTGAAGTAATTAATGAAAGAATTCTTCATTCACTTCTGGGCAGGAAAGGTTGAAACGCTAACATAAAGAGGTGTTACAGACCTCGAGAAATCCAGAGAACTCATGTTAGCTGCTGGCAGTCCGTGTTTTCTGCATCACAAGATTTTTATGTAAAAATGTTACAGGTTTTAAATTTCAGAATGAATGGAAAAAAAGTGCAGAAATTAAACTCCTGCATTTCAATTTTTAGCATCAAAATATACTTTAAAACGCCCAAAGTAAAAATACTCATGACTCATTTCTGAGTATTATTGTATTATAATTATTCATGTACTGGGGCACCCGTTAGTTCACGTGATTGGCTGGAGAAAGTCACGTGATTCTGCTCCTTCATTGAGAGACGTGGGCACCGTTTTAAAAGGAAGTGACCATATATGGTTCCTCGCCTGATAAAGGGTTAATCTGAATCTTGTAACTAAAGATAGAAATAACAAAAATAGTTATTTTTCTGATTCAGATTTGAAATGATTTGTTGTTTCTTTAATTAATTTATTGTTCGATCGATCAGATTAAAGGCAATAAAAAGTAGAACCTCTTCAGAACAATAACTTCCCTCATTTCTGTTTCTTGTTTTGCACAGCGGGAACAGTTTCTGCAGTATTCCCACTACATCAGGACTAAACTAGAACTGGACTCTCCGCTGATCACGCAGGCTGCAGACTTCTTCAAGGTAAGATTCATCGTAATCAAACACCATAAATCTGGAAAACATCAACAGAGATTCCAGCAAACACACTTTGAATGAAAGAAAAGCACCGACGATCACACGTTTCTTTATCCACGCACATAATCAGGGTGTGAGGGTTGTAAAATTCTTATTTGGTTATTTTCCTCTTAGAAAATCTGTTAAATCACCGCGTGCCATCGTCATTATGACTCATTTTGAAGCACATCACTCGCACAAACCAATTAAAGTTGTTTTATTCAACAGTGGCTGCAATTAAAAAAAAAAAAAAAAGAGCTGTATACAGTAAAGCTAATTACATGTTCAATGTACACTAGAAAAGCCAATTAAAGGCGGATTAGAGAGAAAGTCATTTGAGCTCGGGAGCTACAATGAACTAAAACCAATACGTCGACGGCGTCGTGAGATCACGGAGAGGACTTTACAAGGAGAGATCACAGCGCTTGAGATCTGTGACGCTGTCAAGTGTCTCCTGGAGGAGCATTTCTGAGGAGACGCCACCAGGAGGCAGCGCGTGTTCACGTCCCGTCCTGCAGCAGCTCTAAACATGAACATGAACATATTGTAGATTACGGCTGCAAGGTTGTTTATGGTTATCATGATGGTGATGGACGTCTAACTGGCGGTGATGATTGTTACGATGATGAAGGAAAGACTGTGGCTACTTTGGAGGAGAATGTGATTCCACAAGGAACGAGAGGGATTAAAATGTCATTGTGTTTGCACTGTATTTGTGTTTTTTTCCGACCAGTAATGAGTGTAAAATCAAGCCCGGCTCCTCGTAACTTCAAGATATAATGACTAAAACAATAATTATCCTGATTACACATAGCTGGAGTGGAAACCAAAAGAGCTCTTCACCAAAAGTAGACAGAAAAAAAAACAGATTTTCACCAATTCATCATCAAATTCAGCCTAAATAATCATCAGCTGATATTCTTACAACATAAACATCTCTGAGGACGAGTTAAGACGGCAGCTTCATCTAAAAAGTTTACGCAAAAATCTTTCTTGGTGTTTTTTTTTAATGCGTTCTGACGTGTAACTGTCATCTATATCGCAAAATAACGAACTATACACACATAACTGATGCTATCTAATATTTCTGATTTGTTTCAGGTTTGTGTGTTGATACATGAAACAAGTAACAAGTAACAAGACGGGAAAGTCCAGAACAAAACTAAATTAGATTTCTTACACATTACAATGTGTTTGACATAGTTTACAAACAGGAAATTGTTCAGAAGTTTATTAGAAACTTTTTTTTTCAGATTTAAATTTATCAAAACTGAAAAAGGACAAACTTTCTGCAGAGCGACACGAAAGTTCAAATCCTAAAATCTCGGATATTTTTAGATATTTAATATATTTAATACGGTTCTTATTGATGATAGGTCATCATCTGTACTACACGATGTCATATTTATATAATAAAACTTTATTTTGACTTTTTTTCAACGTTTCTCTGACCTCGATCCTGTGAGACGCCGAGAACAAGAACAACGGATGAGCTGTTTCTGATTTTTTCACCTCTCATGTTGATGTTCATACGTCTCCCTCTTCTCTCCCCCTGCAGTCCAAACTCCCCCCGGCCTCCCCCCTCTCCCCTCCTGTCCTTCCCTCACTGTCTCCAGGCTCCGACCCAGAGGCTGGAGCAGTACTGCGAGGCCCTGGAGGAGCTGGGAGGGATAAACCCGGCCTCGGACTCCGCCCTCTCCATCCTGAGGCACGCCCAGCGTCACGGCGAGGACCTCCGGGCCAGTGACCTCATCGTCGGATGTCCGGTGAGAATGCCTGTCCCAGTTTTATGACTCCGCGAATCGAGTCCTACTTTCTTTTCTTAGAGGGGAAGGAGCTGATCTTGATGAGGTCAGACAGCTGGAAGAGATGGGATCTTTGAATTTGATTTTCAGAGTTCATTGGACTCTAAGTTCACTGTAAACTACAACGATCGGCGTCTTCTTGCACGACAACGAGTGTGTGCAAAATACTGTCACCATGAGCCTAAAAATCAGGTTTATTTATATGAAAATCTGAATTTAAAACAGTAAAATTGCTTTTAATCTTTCTCAGAACTCAAATAAATGAAGTTTTATAACTAGGTTTAGGAACAAGGATCACGCCTTGAACTCATCCCATTTCCGTTTCACATGTACTCCATCCCTTCGTACCTTCGACCCTCCCCGCTTCATACCTCCGACCCTCCATCCCTTCGTACCTTCGACCCTCACTGCCTCATACCTCCGACCCTCATCCCTTCGTACCTTTGACCCTCACCGCCTCATACCTCAGACCCTCATCCCTTCGTACCTTCGACCCTCAGCGCTTCATACCTCCGACCCTTCATCCCTCATCCCTCGACCCTCACCGCTTCATACCTCCGACCCTCCATCCCTCGTACCTTCCCTCACCGCTTCATACCTCACCCTCATCCCTTCGTACCTTCACCCTCACCTCCGACCCTTCATCCCTCATCCCTCGACCCTCACCCCCTCTTCTCTCCTACAAGTCATCATCTCGGCACATCCTTTCCATCACTCGCAATAAACCTGTCTAAACTTAAATCTATATTGCCGTGGTCCTTGTTAGTGAAAAGAAATCAAAGTGCGAGAGGAGAGGGCGGCAAATCACTTTTGCACCTCTGCTCCTGTCATTACGGCTGTAAAATCAGCTTTAACCTTAAAAAAGTCAGAAAACACCACATCCACTCGCCTCATATTGTGCTTCTCTGACACAGCAGATCATTCAGAGCTGTTCGTGACAAATGTTTGACTCACACTCACACACTCACACACACACACACACCTAACCATCCTGTCCTCCCCCCCTTTTTTTTCGAGCGAGGGTAGAGAGAGATTACGGCAGCACAAACACTCCCGTTGAGCTACTTCAAAACAGCGCAGCAAAAAAGCTCTCCAAGTCGAAAACGACCATAAGTGCAGGTGTGTGTGTGTGTGTGCAGGTGGGTGTGGATGTGGGTGTTCGTAATGCGTGTGAAGCATCACTCATATCATGACGCGCGCATCTCGAGAGGGTTTAAAAATAAAAGCTCCGCGCGGCGGGTCGCCGCTAAATTATTTTTTATTATTGTTGGTTGAGAAAATGTTAGTCTAACGTTAGTGTTTACGTTAGACTTGCGTCCATGCAAATCTAGTGTGGATTTTTCAACCCACTGGCAAAGATTTGAAAACTCAAATCAAGACTAAACGGCCTCTTTAAGATAGAAATGAAGATATCTTTTTTGCAGATAAAGGCCCTGAGCCTGGGCCTGAGGCCAAGTTAAGTGAATCCTAACGGTGTGTGTGTGTGTGTGTGTGTGTGTGTGTGTGTGTGTGTGTGTGTGTGTGTGTGTGTGTGTGTGTGTGATTTCAGATCCCCGTGGCGGAGCGCGGCGAGCTGGTGCGGCAGGGCGAGCTGACGGTGTGCGGGGGAGCCCGGAGGAAGCGGGCGGGCGTGAGGAATGTTTTCCTCTACCAGCACGTCGTCATCTTCACCAAACAGAAGAGCCCCGCGCCGGGACGCGTCGCCTACAGCTACAAACAGAGCATCAAGGTACACACACACACACACACACACACACACACACACACACAGTCTTTATTTCACACTCCTGTAATCTTTTTCTTCAGTTTTCATGATCACCCTCTCTCCCGAACGCTCGTTGTTTGAAGAGTTTTGAGGTGATAATCTGGGAAGAAGACAGTCCGTCTCTTTAACATTTCCGTCCTCCCCCCTCTCTCCCCTCCACAGACGGGTGAGATGGGTCTGACTCAGAGCGTGGGTGAGGAGGGAGTGAAGTTTGAAGTTTGGGTGCGACAGGCTCCTCGAACCAGAGACTGCATCACGCTGCAGGCGAAGGACAGGGAGGACAGGGTGGCGTGGACTCACGACGTCGCGCATCTGCTGTGGACGCACGCCATCAACAACACAGGTACGGCCTGACCTTTGACCCCAGAGGACTTAAGAATGAAGACTTAAGACTTCAAGTGTTCAGATGATAAAAGGAAAGTTTCTTGAAATTTATGCAACTTGAAAAACGTGAAATAAGTTCCAAAGGAAGTCAGCTAGAGTACATCTCTCCAACTAAACTGTCAGGGATCAAGGTGCATCGTGGGTAATGTAGGCAGCAGGTTTAGACACGGAGGAAGAATGTTTGGACTTAAAAAATATGATATTTCTTGTTCTGCTGCACAGACTTTGATCCTTTTTGCAGTATTGTTCTCAAACTGTCCATATTTTTGTCACTCTAGACACAAAAAAAATGACCTCCTAAGTCCTTTCCTAAACACTTTTCCTAACCACTTTTCCTTGACCTCCATGGAAAATGTCATGAGGTCAAGGAAATATGTGAAGGAGATTTCATGAGGAGTTAGGAGAAGATGACTGCACTTACATTAGACTCGTCAATCAATCATGCGACGATTGATGCTATTGACGAGGTCAGTGGTAAAACTACAAAGTTCAGAAGATGGACTACAAAACATGCATCTGATGCAGGGTATATAAACGTGGGCAACCCAGTGAAAAATATGACTTCATTATCTCCTTTCCTTTGGTAAAGGATGGTCGGGTGTCTCCTCTGCTAAAGGAGATAATAAAGGAAGCACTGAAGCTCCTTTCCTTAACGTCTAGAGGATTCAGACAGAGTTAAAGCAGCCTGAATCTGAACGTTGTTACATGAAGGGAGTTATTTTGGCTCGGCCCCAGATTAGGTTAAAGATAAATCTGATTCCCGTCTGTGTAACTTCATCTGGGATGATAATTGTCTTACCTATGAATAGAGAACACAAAAATAAAAAAATATCCAGTTTGATTGTTCATTTGTTTGCTGTCTGAGCACGAGGAATCGTCGGCTATCACGTGTCCCGTATCTATAAAACCTTGCGTTGTGATCGCTTCCTGTAGTCGGTTCAGGTTACGGTATCACGCTGGATAAGATACACTGCAGCTGGCATTAAAACAGGCACTGACACATTTTAGGCACTGTTACCTGGTGTTCAAACGCCATTGTTCCGCACGTACCCAAACAATAAACAAATGGTATTTTTCCCGGATAGACTCGAGTTCTCACCTTACCCCGTTTCACCCCTTCAAACATCCTAAAAATACCTCATCATTACACCGCGGCGTGCTTCTGAAGGAGCATCTCACAAAAGCAGTTGTGTATTTCTGTGCACAGAGTTGTGTCTGAAGGAGTCGCTCTGCATGGGAATTTCCAGTAAGCTGCTGCTGGATGCAACAGGAACTCCAGGCTCCGAGCTGGACTCCATCTACAGTCTCAACGACAGAGGTAGGCTCTAACGTGACGTGTGGGATGCTGCAGGTACCAGAAGTACCGCTTTTTTCCACTTTGTGACCTAAAACTGAACCGATATCTACAGGTGGATTGTCGGAGAACGTGATCATGTTCAGGGAAAAACAGATTAATAAACATCAGATAACAGCTCGGTGTAGAGTTTTAATTCGCAAACCGCCACAGTTCCTCCTCTCATCTTACACATACAGGAAGTCTAAACCATTTGTCGGTTCAAACTATGGCTTTAGGAAGTCAGTCGAGGTTTCATGTGACCGGATTGGATTACTGGATTGTTCAAATCTGCCCCCTGAGCTCAAAAAATGATGCGGCCCTGAGATTACAGACAGGAAACAAAACAGGTCTCTGGGTGTATCTCCCTATGTGACAAGGTAATAACGTACTACATGTTTTGTTGTTTTTTTTTTTCAATCTGACGCCCTCAGGCTACTCTATGAATTTTTGATATTTGTCTCACACTGAGAAATTTTGAGGAGCTGTGACACTGCCTGCAGAGAATATGTAATTCGACTGGAAACACATTTTTACTTCTGCTATGATCAAATCCCATCACAACCTTTCAGTCCTGTCTCAGTCCTGCCTTAAACCGCGGCTTTTTCATCTACTGTGTCCAAAAAAACTACAAATATTAAAGGAAATCTTTAAAGCTGATGTTTTTTTTTTTTCTATAGGGCTTAATAGAATTAATGCTAATTAAAACATGACTTAAAGTGGGATAACATCATGATAATATTACCTTATCTGGCTGATCACGACGTAATTAAAGTACCAAAATTGGCTGATGAGTTTGGACACTTTGCTTTGAACGTCACTTTAATGATCTAATATGTGATTTTGCACATATTTACCAACTATCAAACAGTATTCATTGATTCTCCAGTTGCTAGGGAGCTGTAAGATCAGTACTGAATTACTGGCACCTTATTAGCATTAGCATGTTAGCATAGAGTTGCCTATTTACACAGCCAGCACACACGTAGCAACATAAGCATTGATTTGAAGTTGTGTTTGCAAGTCTAAGTCTAATATTCACTCCTCTTTTAGCAATGTTTGGGACTCCAGAGAACAATATCTGGCTGCTAAATGTTGCGCTACATTTGCTAGCTAGCTAGATGCTAACATTGTCTGCTGTCTGGTGCTGCAGGTAGCGTATAGTTGGGTTTTGATTCTCTGAAAATAGCTGTTGTGGCTGGAAACAATGCAAATGAGAGGAGTGACTGGACCAAAACAATAATGTTTAAAGCCATAAAACCAAAACAATGAGCTAAAAGTCACCAAAAAGCCCTGTAGAGCTAACAAGCTGGTTAAGATGCTAACATTATCTGCTGTTTGGTGGTGCAGGTAGCATATGGTAGAGTTTTGGAGCTGCTGTGGCTGGAAACAATGCAAATGAGAGGAGTGACTGGACCAGAACACTAAAATCTAAAGCCACAAAACCAAAACAATGAGCTAAAAGACACTAAAATGCTCTGTAGTCAGAATTCCACCTGGAAAATTAGGAAATTACCAGCTGGGATAGAACCGTGGGAGGCGGGTTGACGGAAGGTTACAGTTATGATCTTGAACATCACATCACAAATTTGTGCAGTATAATCTCATTACAACATCTGAAGGTGGAGTTTCCCCTTTAAGAATCCAAGTCCACGGGGTTACAGCGTGGAAAAAATTTAAATAAAAACAAAATATAACTTAAAAAAACATAATTCTTCAGATTCCAGACCCACCATCCAGTCTCCAAAGGCCGCTGTTGCCCCGGAGCCAAAGTGATTTCCCATTCATAGCGGGGTGTAATGCACGTACCGCTCACCAGGTGTCTCTTTGAGTGCGAGGCAGCTCAGGATTTCAATGCATGAATTGTCCTCCGGGACAGAACACAGTGTTAGAAATTCATTGAACGGGATGAGAAAAATGCCTCCTCTCTTTGTCTCTCCCATAGCCGGTCTCTTGGCTTTCATTTGAATAAAAAAACATTATGACACGACGATTTGTACATTATAAAAGTGCACACACGCCGTGCTGATCTACGTGGCAGACAATCCTTGCATGCAAATCATGCCTGACTGCAGGATGGTATCATTATTTGACAGGCAAATACACATTTTAAGTGTGAAAACACCTCTCTCACACACACACACACTTTCTCTGTCTGTCAGTCCACAGTAGCTGCTCAGACTCCTCCTCTGTCGGCAGTCAGAAGGAGGGGGGATCCCCGGCGTCTGGGAGGGACCCAAGGAGAAGCTCCGGATCAACAAGTTACTCACAGGTGGGGTCAAAGTGTATCTACATAACACACACGATCCAGTGAAAGTGGATGATTTTTATTGGCTGAAATAACTGGACACATCGCTGTGGTTAAATATAGATCTGAAATGTGAGGAATGTGAGTTGACGAGGCCAGGTTAGGGTCTCTCCCACTGCAACCACAGCCTCTTTCCCAAAAGCTTTGAAAGGAATCTGTTTGTTGCTTTTCAAGGAACTTTACCTGGATTTCCCAAAAATGATAGGACGTCTCTGCTGGACATGGACAAAGATGAGCCTTGAGACTGCTAATGAGGACAGCATTCTTTCAAACCATGCGCTGGTTGTCACTAGTATCAGTTCGACTCACATAGAATAGATTATTATGTGTACAGCATTGATGTTTGGCATCGAGCTCAGCGCAGCAGGGAGTGAGCAGTGACGGTGCGAACTTATCTTGTAGATTCAGAGCCTACAGTTGGATGCTGGGGTGGAGTTAAGTCACAGCAGGGTTGCAAAGGGGCGAAAAGTTCCTGGAAATTTACCAGAATTTTGGGGACATTCCAAATTGGAAACTTTCCATGGGAATTATGGAAATTTATGGAAAATAATGGGAATTTATGGGAATTAACTGGAAATATGGGGGTAATTTAAACAAACTGTATCATATCCAAACATAAATATAAAATAATACAATTAAAAAAACATTTCAACAGATTTATTTGTAAGTAGAACTTTATCAAGTTTGAATTATTTTACCTGTGCAGGTAGGGGGCGTGGCCTCAATAGCCCTGCAGTAAGCAGTGTGCTATGTGCGTGTGATTGAAGAACAGCAGATATTCAAGTGTACTTGCATAAAATCTGGTTGTTTTAGTCAAGATTATGCTAAAATATATTTTCCCCAACTATATATTTAAGTTCCCTGTTAAAGGGCCTACCTTCAGTTTAGTAAATTCCTAGTTAATTCCCATTAATTCCTGTTAATTCCCAATGAAAAGTTTCTATTTGATGATCTGTGCATGAACAAGCTTGCAGGTTTTGTTTCGTTATTAGAAGCAGGGAAATTTTTGGAATATTACTGATGTTTGTAAAATGAGTCAGAAAACTCGACATGGGAACAGACACAAGCGTAAAAATAACTTTCAGTTTCAGTTTTACTCAACTTTAACTTTCATTCTACATTATTTATACTATTACTTTCAGCCTCTGAGGTAGAAGGAGCGAAGATGAGTCTGTGTTTTACTGGGACCAAAATGGAAATAATTTATTTGAACTTTTAGTGACTTTGTTCTGTGTTGAGCATCAGTTTTATGGATAAGAGCACAGTTTGCTCGTTGTTCCGGCATATCTATGTTTCAGGTCGGTGTGAATCAAACCCTGACAACACTTAGCAGGGGGCATCCCTGTAGGTCAGGGGTTAAAACGCGGCCTGTGAACTGCAACATCTTCTTGTTTCTTTTCATCTCTCGGATATCGACGTCTAATGAAGGTGTAAAAATGTTAAAACACACCAGATCATCCTCCTCAAGTATCTTTTTAAGAATGAATCCATTCGATAGCAGATAGCCACCCTGAAATCTGTCATCTCCTAATCTGTTAGCCGTAATCTGCCTGATCTTCGTGCATGGGGTTCATTCAAAGCTCTGTCTGTTACATATAAGAACAGATATGTTGTTTTATTATTTGTGTGAAGTTGATAAATGCTTGCAAACGTGTGTGACCTATTTTCTGAGATCCTCCAAACAGCCACACATCTGTACGTTAGCAAAGCAAAGACGGTGTGTGTGTGTGTGTGTGCATCTTCTTAGCTGTAAGTAAACAGAAATACCTGCCTGCCATCTCCACGCTTTAAATGAATTTGCTCTGTGCACACAAACACACACACACACACACACTCTCAATCTCCTTATCTAGCAAACAGAATATGACAGATTGGCAAACAGACTGCGCTGGGAACAGATTGACAGACAGACGGACACACGCCGCCCAAACAGATAGGGCAAACACGCAGTACAGCGATACGCACATATCCAACGACAGAGGGAGGATTGCCGTACATGCACACACACACACTTTGGCACGCGCGCACACACTCTTTAACGGGGAATTAAAAATGTGACTGTTTCTTGTGTTTTTTTTTCAGAGTCAGTCTCCGTCTACAGCTGTGTAACTGTCATCTCAATGAAAGTAAGTCCCCGCGTTTGTTACGTGTTTGTCGCCGCTCACTTTACACCTTTTTCTTTTAGAACTTTTTATTGTTATATAATGCCAGTGCAGAATGACTTTTCCATACAGATCTTTTGTTTTTAAGTATACAACAATGCCAAACATGGGTAGTGGGGAAAAAGGGGTGTATAATTTCAGGAGGTCCGGATAGAGAAAAACTGCTCACGTTCAGGTTCCGCAACATCATTATGTTTAAGTTGCATTATAATTTAGTTATATATTACAATTATTTTATATATACTGAAGCAGCATTGTCATTGTATCAATATATGAGAGTGATCCGCCCTGGAAACTCCACATTCTCTCCAACATGGAAGATTTCTATTCATACATTTACTCTTGACCTTGGGCGTGATAAAAAAATTGGTGGATGTTTGATGTATTTTCCACATATTTTGCCAATCTTCATCTGAGATTTTTATTCACTTTACACCTTTTAAATGAATGATGTAACATTTGTTTCTTTTTCTTTTTTTGTCTCCTGGAACTTTTTTTTTCCAAATCAGAAACTGGACCGTGGACTTTTTGAAGATTCATCTCTATCTCACCTCTGGGGCAAAGCCAAACTGGACTTCAAGGAGCAAGAGGACACACACACACACAAAAAAGACTGTTTGAACTTCACCCACATGCCTGTCTCCTTCCCTTATTCCCTTATTCCCCTTCATCACCTCCTTAAAACAAACAAAATGCCAGCAGATTAGCCGGAGCGGCGCTGCACCGCGTTTCCCCCTTAAAACTGGATCAAAACCGCCCTGTTTAAACCATGACAAGCAACCAGCGGGGCTCTCTGCACTCCGCCATTTTGGATCTGCCAGTCTCAGTTGCTGGCAGAGTCATTGACACCAAAGGCACTTCAGCCACACAGTGCGGCCATTGTCTGCCCCGCGGCTCCCCGCTAGGCCAAACCACTTGGTCTGAACCACTGACTGCCCGGCTGGCTGACTGTACGCATCACATGCTCCGGCATCTGATAATAAACAGGAAGTGATACACAGGGCGTAAATCCACCGTAGGATTGCAGATTCAGAATGTATTATGTACTTTGTCATTTTCATAAATGGAGTACTGTAGGCTGTTTTTTCTCCCCCCCCCCCCCCCCCCCCCCCCCCTCCTGCCTGTGTAAAAATGCGTAGCATAGGCTAGGTGTGATTGCATCTATGTAAATGAGGCAGGGGTGGTGTGAGCATGCACACAAACACACACACAGTGTCTCTCAACGCATGCAGTCATTCTTATTGTTATAAGACAGTGGAGCACTATTCACATGCTCACACACACACACACACACTCGCTGAGGCCATTTTAGAGCCTGGTACAGTGGCTAAATCATCGTCAGAGCAAGGTTACATCTGGACACACACACACAGTAAGCGTTGCCTCGATGATGAAGAGGAAGGTCTCACAGCGTCACGTCCGCCTGTTATACTGAGTTTGTTTAAGCTAATGTTGTCATATTAACAGTGGTGAGGATTAAAGGGGCGATATTTAGTCAACATGATTCCTTAGTGCCTTAAAAAAGTTGCTCCGTGTACTGATAATGAGTTTAATGCTATAACTTTTAATATAAGATGCCATATTCTATATGCCAAAGGTATAAAATGGGTGTCTGTGCAATGTTGACGTGTGTACAAAGAGGTATTGTTGTTACATTTAGCATTGAGCTTTCCTGACTGGACTGCTTTCTCCATAAAATGGAGAAAGGTGGATTTGTTGATGTGCCATATTTCCGGTTTTACTGGTTTTGTGCCCAAAGACACAAACGACTTCTAATTATTCTCAAAGAGCCGATTTACACAAATCGGACTTCTAGTTTTTTTTTTTTAGATTGGCCCCAAAAAGTTTCTTTTCGGCTCCTGTTTGCAAATTTTGACAGTTTGAAGAGGCCCTAAAATGTTTAATGCGACTTTAGGGGGTTATCTTTTGCTATATTTTGGGTAATATACCTATTTGCTTCCTTGCCGGGAGTTAGATGAGTAGATTGATACCACTCTTGTGTCTCTAAGGTAAAGCTTTAGCTTAGCTTAGCTTAGCTTAGCATAAAGAATGGGAACAGAAGGAAACAGCTAGCTCTAGCTCTGTCCAGAGGTGACAAAAGCGGTCTGCCAGCAACTCTAAAGCTCAATAATTAACAGACAAGTTGTGGTTAAGGGGGCCAGACTACTTCCTGGTCAGACATAGTAACTTCCTGTTGTTTTTACACTTTTCTGTATGAATTAAACAAACGAGATGCAACAAATCCATGCTGGTAGGCGGATTTTGCTACCTTCAGACAGAGCCAGGCTAGTTGTTTCCCCCTGCTTTCAGTCTTTGCGCTAAGCTAAGCTAAGTTAGGCTAACGGACTGCTAGCGGCAGCTTCATATTGACTGCAGATGTGTGTATGGTCTCAATTTCCTCATTCAACTCCGAATTTCCCCAAAACGTTGAACTTTTTCTTGATATCTATCTCAAAACTAATGTGTTGAAAATAACTTCAACACACACACACACAGTACACGTTACGCACGTTACATTAGTGCCGGACATGTCCAAAAACGGATGCACGGCATGTTTCGAACGTGTTGGTTTGCTTGCGGTGCAGCCAAAGATTTCATATGCTGACACGGTTCATATTTGACAACGAGCGTAGACTCAGTAAAAACCAATCATCATCCACTCACCCGTTTGATTGGACAGCGCGCATCACTATCAAACAATATTTAAGGTACAAACATGAAACCGTCGGGTGGTGAACGCCGGCTCACAGTCTTGCAGGCTGCAGACGGCGGCGGCGTTATCAGATTTAGCACGCCTCATATCTGCATTCAAATTCAAAAAATTGCAAATGGCTATTGAGCCGTCTCTGAATCAATATGTAATTTGTTGGCTTTGGAGGAGCCTCGTACACTTCATAGCCTTTAGCTGTTTGGTACATTGCGTTATTATTGGAGGCGATGTAATGAACACCATCTTTCATTCTTAGCGCAGTATAGATCGTCGTATGCAGAACTCCTCACAGTATTAATGTATAGAAACTTTTTTCTCTTTGCTCTGTTGCTACGACACACTCCGCCTGATGTTTACATTTTTTTTTTTTTTTTGAATGTTGGAAATGCATGTTATGCTTACTTGATATTTGTACTTTGACTGTTTTTATTCTGTGTCGAATTAAAACTGGATACAAGTTCCAAAAGCTCTCAGAGGGGATTTAAGGGAAGGAGGGAAGGGAGGAGGGAAGGAGGGAAGGGAGGGAGGGTAAGAGGTCGTGCTTGAACCTTTTTAGCAGGTCTAACTTCAAAATGAGGAGGGGGCCCGCAACCTCGTAACCTCCGACTTCTTCTTCTTCTCTGAAAGCCAGCTGTGTGCCGCTGCTTCTTCCACAGACACACACACACACACACACACACACACACATAAAGAATGATTAGATAACTACAGTGCAGCCAGCGCCATATCAAATAGTTCCAGGGATCAAATTCTCTCTCTCAAAAAAAAAAAAAAAAGGAGGGAGGGCAGTTTGAGAGCAACGAGAGAGAGTGTGTGTGTCCATCTGTGCATGTGAGCGACATAGAAGGGAGGAATGAGAGATAAAGGGTGGGCAAAGAGGGAGGAAGAGGAGGGGGAGCAGGGAGAGAAAAGGAGCGACAGAGGAGAAGGACAGGAGACAGTAGGTGGGAATGATGGGAAATGAGCGAGGGCGAAGGGGGCAGACAGACAGAGAGAGAGAGAGGCACAGTCAAGGGGGGGAGAGCAGGAGCACGAGGGAGGGGAGGAAAGAGAGGAAGAATAGAGGAGGGGGGCTTATAGAAAAGAGGGAGACACAAAGTGGAGTTAGAACTTTCTTCTAATGGAGAGAACTAAGAGAGGGCCGAGGAGAGAGAGAGAGCTGCAGAATGGATGAAGGAGAGAGGGAGCGAGGAGGCGAGAGAGCGAGCGGGGTAAAAAGGGGGGATGTTGACAAAGCAGCGAGACTGTGGCGAACAAAGAGAACGTGAAGAGAATGAGTCGGGGGAAACATCAAAGGGATTTTTCAGGCCCGGTTACCGGGACAACAGACATTTGCATGCGATTAGCTTTTTACATCATATTAAGAAGGGTTAGGGTGAGGGAGGGGAGGGCGAGAGAGAGGGAGAGAGAGGGGAGGGAGGGAACTATAGATCATACACACACACTCACACACACACACACACACTGTATGAGATAGTGAGAGAAAAGAGAGAGAGAGAGAGAGAGGGACGTTGGTCATCTCACGCGGATAAACTGACTTATAGGCAGCCAGCCAAGCGTTTCTTTTGTAAATGAGAGTGCATGTTGAGGGGAGATACAGTAATATGCCGCCGCAGACATTTTGGCGAAGGGGAGGTCAAAGCAGGCAGTGTGTGTGTGTGTGTGTGTGTGTGTGTTTTTATTTAAGCGTTGAATACAAGTTTGACACCGATGATTCAAAGCACCATCTGCCCTCCACGAACACCTACGATCGCAGGTTCACGCCGCGTTTTTACAGTGGCGGAAATCGATATTTTATATATTTATATGTGTGTTTTTTTGCCACTTTTTTCCAGAGTGTGACAAAACAGACGCAGTTCGAGGCAAAACTGATACAAAAAAAGCCAAAAAAAGCAAATCTTTTGCACATTTTTGGGGTTAAAAACAGCAAAAGAATCTATAAAAAGCTGAAAATAGTGTCAAGAAACTCCCCAAAAAATGGATGAAAGACATCAAACATAACGCTGATTATTAATGACATACATGCATATTCATACACACTGTCTAGACGCAGGTAGCGTACATATGAACACCTTGTTGTTTGCACACACACACCTCACACACAACCTTCACTGCAATCATAAAAAGCCATTAAACATGTTTCTGTGTGCACACACACACACACACACACACACCCTCCGGCATTTTACACATGTAATATTATCCCGCCGTATCTCCCCTCCACCTCCCTCCATCCATCCATCCATCCTTCCTTCCTTCCTTCCCTTCCCTCCTGTCTCTCCATCAATCCACATCCCCTCCCCTCTTTTCCTCTCAATCTCCATCACCATCTCCATCTCCATCCCTCTCTCTCTCTGCCCCCTTTTCCATCCATCTTCCTCCCTCCCCTCTTAATCTCCACCTCTCCCCTCCTTATATTTCTCCACCCCTTTCTTCTCCTCTCTCTGGCCTCCTCTCTCCTCTCTCTCTCTCTCTGAGTGTGTGTGTGTGTGTGTGTGTGTGATGCTTCAGTGCCCTCTGTATTGTGGCTGCATTGTGCCAGTAGGCGTCGCCGCGACAGCCGTTGTCACGGCAGCATTGTGATGGGGGGGAGGGAGGGAGGGTGGTGGTGGAGGGGTGATGGTGTGTCTGTGTGTGTGGGGGGGGTGGGGGGTGGGGGGTGGGTGTAGAGGGGTTGGAGTGTATTACAGTATCAATACCCTGACACTGCGACAAAAAGGACAGCAGCCGTAGCCACATATCACTCCACCTCTGCACTCCTCCTCCTCCGTCATCTCCTCCTTTCCCCTCCTTACCCCCTCTACCTCCACCTCCCTCCTCCTTCCTTCCCCCCGAATCAATTCCTCCTCCTCCTCCTTCTTCCAATTGATTTCCCACCATATCTCACTGAATATGTACATATTGATCCTCCTCCACCTCCACCTCGCCCCATCTCAGCCTCATCCCTCACTCTTTTCTTCCTCTCCTCTTGTTTTTACTCAAACATCTATCAGATTTCACCCCCCCCCCCCTCTATCTACACCCCTCCACCCTTATCTCACTCCATCTTTCCCTCACACACACACACACACACACACACACACACACACACACACACACACACACACACACACACACACTTTCCTCATCTTTCATTTCATCTCCTCAATTCTTTCTCTCTCTTTCTCTGTGCCATCTCTTCTGCCCCCCCCTCTCCACCCTTCACTCCTCTCCTCCATCACACCTCCCTCCTCGTCTCCCTCCCTCACGGCTGTTTTTTTTTTGTGTGTGTGTGTTTTCTGTGTGTGTGTGTGTGTGTGTGTGTGTGTGTGTGTGTGCGTCTGTCTCACTCACTCTCTGAATATTAATTGGTGCATTTCTGCTGCGGCGGAGAAAACAATCAAAGCGTCAGGGGCGGGTGATGATGCCATTGTGGCAGCCGCAAACACGTACACATATGTACCGTGAGCGTACACACACAAACACAAACACAGAGTGCGACGGACACACACACACACACACACACAAGGCCAACACACACACACACACACACACACAGAGTACAGTTGCAGGGACACATCAGCAGACAGATGCAAACATATATGCACATATATGCTGCTGCTGACATGCAAAATGTGCACACACACACACACACACACACACACACACACACATTCATTCACAATGCGCACACGCCGAGACGAGCATGCACCGCACATATGCCACAGACTTAGTCAGTCACTCTCAGACACACAATGGCAGGCTTACAATGGCTGATCCAGGAGATATGTTCAGTGTCAGCAAAGACATTCGAATTTCCCAGCCAACCAGCCGACGTTTTACCTTCACGCGACGCCCGAACGCATCGCGTCAAAGCGTCTAAAGCGAGGCCTTTCGGCTGAGAAACGTCCAGACCTGCAATTAAGTGATAAACCGTTCATGCTGTAGAGGGAAAGCAAACAAACAAAAGGTGGAGGTCACATGGAAGCACTGTTGACTGAAGCCAAAACAAAGAGAGAGAATGTAAAGATGATTTCTCTAATCGACACAGTACACAGCTGGGTTTTTTTTCTCTGCATCTCATCCAACTCTTTAAAAAAAAGGGCTGAGAGGTGGTGGAAGAGGCGCGTGGGCTTCACCACCACTCCATGTACGTCCTGGCCCACGTACTGTACCGCAGACTTGACTTCTCCGCTTTTTGTTGTCGCCCTCGTACAGTTCTCATGCGAGCCGCTTTCACGTGGAAACTGTGAGAATGAGTCGAGAGTCGAGGTTCAGCTCTCCAGACTTTAAATTGCCTGATGTAGATTGTTGTAGATAAAGTCGGTGACGAGGGTCTAATGAAAACATTCAAGTTAAATCAAGAGCCGGCTTGTTGAAATAACTCCAGACCAATAATAATAGGATGCAACTTCCAGTGTAAGTTGATACGGCCGTGTGTCCCAAATGCAGATTAAGAGATTCCAATGGAATCAGATCTAAAGTTGTCTGTAGGCAACAAGTCTGTGAATCCTGAGACCTGTGATGGAAACAGGTTGTTTCAGGAGAGTAACTTAAAGCTTTTTACTCGTGGTCCAGTCTCCAGTTGGTGCACAACGTCGCCTTTTTCACACCACCCAAAAGTTTGAAGTTTGAAAGTCTGACTGTTGAGGAAACACCAGTTTAACACCAGTTGCAGATTGTGGACTTTAAGTAAGGTTCAAAGCTGCAGTTTACGAAGACGGTATAAAGAACGGACAGAGTTCACCGCTTTGAAGCTGAAAATATGCAGCGCTGGCCGCCGCCATGTTGAATGCACTGCTTCTTCCACCCAACGGATAATCTAAACATCGGCAAAGACGTGGATCATCAGTGGACGTGAGGCGGGCTGAATGACGCCTGGTTGCTCAAACAAGCCATCTGTAACAACACCCACCTGTCAATCAAAGCGTCCACACTCTTAATCCTGCATAACTTTAAGCCTTAATATAATTTGAACAGGTGAGTTGTATAAAAATTCACTCTCAGTACAGTTGTCGTGAACGGGGAAATTAGCTATAGAGACCAAAACTGTTTTTTGTACCAGGCTGTAAACATGTTTATTTCTGCTGTGAAGTTGGACATTTTAACATGGGGACTTATGGAGACTGACTCACTTCTGGAGCCAGCCTCAAGTGGACACTCGATGTATTACAGTTTTTAACACTTCCGCACTTTAACACTGAATCAACAACTAATAGTGACCTCATAGTGATCAACCCATCAGCCAACTCTGCAGTTCACTCTTTTAGCTCATTGTCTTTGGAGGAGTCCGCCATGTTGACCCTGAATGTTTCTACAGTAGCCAAAGATGGACAAACTAAACACTGGGTCTATGGTGTTTCACATTTTTCACGAGTTTCGCAACATTTGTAGTTTCTTTTTCACGACAGGACGGAGATGTTAAAGTGAGGGGGTTGCAATCAGGCACTACTGAATCGTACAGAGTGGCCCTCCATTCAAAGATATATCTGGCTTATTGTTACTTCACTTGGATGTTTGACCTTTGACATGCAGAATGATGTTTGACACTAGAGTCATCATCGCTGAAGAGGAAGAAACTCTGAATCTGAATTCAAGTGGTGGACACGTGAGCAGGATGTTCATCAGGTGGTCAAAAATATCACTACAAAGGGACGATGACGTGGCTGCATATCTGTTGGATTAGCAAACAGCCGACTACGGCAAATGATTTCATGAGCAAATCTGCCTTCAACTGATCAAAACTCTATGACTATAACTTCATAAATGTGCAACTTTTAGCACGGGGAGGTGCGTTAAACTGCACCTCATTAATAAGAGGACAAACAGGATAATGTCGGCAATGCTTTATGCAAATGTTATCGTACTAAACCACTGAAAAAAAAAGGGCGCAGCCATGTATGAAAATGTGTCTTTTCATGCTTTGCTCACATATTTTTATTGAAATCAGAGCCGTTTCTTGCTATATGCGGACTATGTGGCCACCAGGGGGCCGCCCTCCAAGCTGCAAGTTCAGCCTCAATACATTTTGGGAGAATTATTTGTATTTATTTGTAGACGTCACGTGTCGGCAGAGGGGAATAATGGAAACATAATACAGATTTTAAAACTACAACATAACTTTTATTCATATTGTTGATTTGTTTTCATTGTTTGCACTTTAAAATAGATGCTGCTTTCATGTATTTTTATCCAAGGTAATAGCTTTTGCTGATTTCTTGTTGTTGGTTATAAATACCACAATCAGGGGTTGCAGTGTTACATGTAAATGTTTCTTACTACCTGAAACACCAGTATTTTTTTTATTTTTATTTTTATTTTTTTTTGCTTAGGACCTCTTGCAATCCTCCCGAGGGACTCCCAGTGGTCCCCGGACCTTATGTTGGGAACCCAATATGCAAATATGTGCACTTTTTATCTTCCCATCCTGGAAGTGGCCATGTGCTTCCGGGGTGGCTCACCACCACCACCACCACCACAACATTTAGGCTGCCTTCTTGTGCCTGTCATCACTTTTAAAACACACTTCGATTGGTGTGAAACTTTTTATATATATATATATTTATTTATATATATATATCTCCTTCTTCTCCTTCTTCTCCTTCTTGTCCTTCCTCCACGATATAAAAAAATAGAAAACGTCTCTCCAAACTGTCAGCTACCCGCCACCCCAGATGCCATATTTAGGATACAAATGTGAGGAGATGACAGCGTTGTAAAATGGTGCCCGTGCTGAGATTATAATTAACATTTCCAACCTACATCACTCTCCCTCCCACTTTCTCCTCTGCTTCTCTCCCCCCCCCTCTTTCTTTTTTTTTTTATTCACCCACTCCTGTACAATAAACGGGGGAGAGAAAGAGAGAGAGAGAGAGAGAAAAAAAATGCAAGAAGAAGAAAAGGGAGAAAAAGAAAGGGAAAGAAAAGGGGAGATGGAGGAGGACAAGGAGGAGGAGAGAGTGAAAGAGAGAGAGAGAGAGGAGAGGGTGACCAAACGGAGGGAGGAGGGAGGGGGAAACGGCGTATGCTTGTATACAACCCTGATTTCCATTTTTTTCCCAACTCGTAATGTATTTAATTCAAGTGAAACGTAATCATGACGTGTCGTGTCATTAATCTCCTCGCCGCCTCTCCCGTAAGTACACTGAGTCTTTACTTTCAACATATATCCTCTATCTTCATCTGTATACTTCATTTTTTAAGCCGGCACTCTGTTTACATGTATACACTTTTATGCACGGCGCCGTCACACAGCGGTGATGAAACATTTCCAAAATATTTGTTGAATTTATTACGAATGTTTTTTTTTTCTTCTTCTTTCCACGAGCAACACACACACACACACACACACACACACACACACACACACACACACACACACACGGGATAATGGACAATATAGTTGTTGTTGTGTTTTTTTATTTTTATTTTTTTAAATTCCAGTTTGGACGTGTGTGTGTGTGTGTGTGTGTGTGTGTGTGTGTGTGTGTGCACGCGTATGTATATGTATGTGTGTGTGTGTGTGTGTGTTTGGCATGAAGCATGTATGTATGTTTGGATGTATGTAACCGCGCGTTCCGGACCACTTTACGTGTGTGTGTGTGTGTGTGTCATGTATGTAAGCCGGTGTATGTGCGCGCGTGGCCGATATTGCATGTAGCTCTCCTCGAGCTCTCCTCCTTTCCTTATAGCCCGTGACATGACAAAAAAAAAATGCACTGTTTCCTCTCATAATTCAGCAAAAAAAAACATGTGGAGATAAGTCGACAATGGGGGAGTCAACTCGGTAAAATAATAAAAAACGCCACTTTAAAATGGTCGCAAGTGCACGAAAAAGTCACTCGGAGTGTTTAAAAGGTGGATTTTGGGGGAATTCGCGGAACTTTAACCAAGTTCTGTTCGCTTCCACTTCAGTCTGCTCTTCTTTTTAACCTCCAGGACACCAAAAAAAAGTCGCTTTTTTGGCGTAAAAAAAAAAAAAAAGAAGGCACAAGTTTCTCGGTGCGTAACGGAGGATTTAACCGCAGACATATTGTCCGGGCGTAAAAGTGGATTGTTGCATGTAAAGGCAAGTTGATTTACAAAAAGCGTAATTTGCGGTGCTGGATGCGATTAGCTTGACTAATTCTTTTGTTGGACACACATTGTGTAAGTGCATTGTTTTCCCCGAGATAAGCAACGCCACTTTCATCTGGTGGGGATGTGCGCAAAGAAAAAAAAAAAACGCATCCGCGGTGTCTGATGGTGTTTTATAAACGTTATACTTCCCTCCACCTTTTACTACAATGTTTACTACAAACGCGTTTACTTGTCCTAACATCACCTCCAGTGTCTACAAGCTCAAGAAAGTAGCATTGCAAGTGTGGCATGCAACGTTGTAACCGTGTGTGTGCAGAAACGCGTGTTCCGTGAGGAGAAGTTGCCGGTTTTTCATGATCAAAATGTGCCTTTTATTTGGACACGATTTTTTTTTATGAGGGGGGGGACTGATGTCGTTTTGGGAGATTGGCAAGATGAAATCCATGATGGCACTTTTTCTTTCCTTTCCTTCCTCCCCGTCCTCTCCCCTTTCTGCTCGCTCCTCACTCGTCTTTTTCCCCTCCCTTAATCTTTTGTATAGAAAATTTAAGAACAAAATGGAGCAGGGGAGAGAGAGTGAGAGCGATAGATAGGCTGACATGACACACACACACATTCACACACGCCACCCCCGACTTCCCACCCCTCCAAAAAAAAAAAAAAACTACGTTCCCACTGTTTATGATTTTTAATCGCATTTTTTTGGAAGCGGGTTTGTGCGCGGACACCATCTGCGGGGCAGGGTTAATCTCATTTTTCTTTTTTTAGTGGGGGTTGCTGTTTATTAGTGCATTGTTTGTTGATGGTTATTTATTTCATTAATGTGCCTCTAATTGAGATGGCCGCGAGAGAGGAGAAGAAGAGAGAGGGGAAAAGAGCGACTGAAAATGGTTGCACGTTATTGACGCACATCACAGGGGCGAGGAGGAAATTCCTCATGAGATAAGGCGCAGACGTGTCATCTGGGTTGACCAAAGACACTCCTGTCGCCTTTTCTATAACCAATGGAATATGTTTAGGGATCCTGAAATGCCCTATTTATATATCCAGCCCGAAATGTCACACTTTTTTTTTTTTGAGAGAGCGTGTGCACGGTGGTGGAAGTAGGTTGACATTGCTGGCTTGTCCTATAAACAGGGGGGAGAACTCTGCATATTTTTGAATGATTTTTACACATCAGATAACCTTTAAACTGCACATTATCTTCATGAATCCCCTCGTGAGTTGATCTGTAAAAGAAAGAATCTGAAAATGGCTCACATTCTTGTTGATGTTATAGATTTTTCTCCTCTTCAGAGACTTTTTCAAGCCCTAAAACTCATAAAAATCTCTGTCTGATATTAAAAACTAAACGCATCTCTGTTGGAGAAGTATCCCCGTCTCTCGCAGCCCTACAGGTTGTCTACTTTTTGATACCGTGTTGCGAATCCTCATCAGGAAACCTACTGTACTGATGAATATAAAAACACTGGCACCTACGTTAAAAAGCGTCTAATGTTTTTTTTTTTTAATGCTTCATTCAGACCTGTCTCTGCTTGTTTTGTTTTCAAGTAGTATCCTCCTCCTTCTCCTCCACAGCCACCATCAACGCCGCCTCCTCCCCATCTTTGTACATACTGTACTGTACTTGAGGGGGCACATACACCCCGATCCAGGTGGCTCTTGGGGGGGAGAGATTGTATGCGAGGGAGAAAAGAGACAGAGTAAAAGGGAGAGGAGTGTAGCACCAATCAAGGCTTCTGATTGATATAATTGGGTCATTAGTGCGCTGCGGGAGAGGCACCTGCTTGCCCTCAGTTAGGGAGAATCTACTGCATTGTGACATTTTGAGACTGTTGAGAGTTCTGCTAGCTGCTCGGGATTAGTGCATATTTAGAGCATTAGGGTCTTACTTAAATAGTACGCCACTTGTGCCACTTGTGCTTGAGTTTGCAGACCAGTTTCAAACTGATTTTTCACAATGAGAGGTGGACAGGTAGATGGTTTCACTTCTCCTCGCCTTTCTCGATGCGCACGTGCACGTCTGACAGACTGAAATCGTGATTTCAGTAGCAGCTAAAGCAGGTCACGGCACCGGCAGAAGAGGGGTCCGCTGTGATTTCCGACAGCAGGTCAAGCAAAAGATAGAGCCGCATCAAGAGATGGTGAGCAGAGGAAACCCACAGGTTAGTTAGAGACGGCGTCAAGGCGTCATTATGCTCCAACCGCCTCCTCAGACACCTTTAGCAAATCAGAATTTGTGCAGGGAGGGTTGCATCCGTCAATCTTTATAACTTTTCCAAACAATCCGACATGTGTGCAGCCACTTCTCAGATCTGTGGAGGTGAGACAGCAAGGTGGTTTTAAATGTGCCCGAAGCTCTCTTTTGTCTTTCTTTACACCGTTACACAAGCGAGTGCAACACTTGGACGAACCCTGACCCCGACACCTTCAAGGAAAGTCTGCTCCGTCCCTTTCTTCGCGCCCTACTCCACCTACAAACACTTCTTTCTTTGCAACGCCGTCCCACAAACACAAACTAGTTCCTTCTGATCACACGCTCACCTTTAGGCTCAGATCCCCTGACAGAAAAGTTACTTTCCAATCTTGTATACGGCACAAAAAGTCAAGGTGCCCTAGTGCGAGGCGCTTCACCCTGAATTACACCGAGGTGTGTCGATTTAAGTATCGACACGCGTTTAAATATATATATATATATATATATTAAAGTGTAATTGGGAGCGCATGAAGCAAGGTGTTACTAAGAAAGAGAACACATGCTCTGCAAATTTCCCAAGGGTGAACAAAGAATCAACCCATGTTAACAGTTTCTATTTTTTTCTATAAGGTGCTCACATGTCTGATACACATATTCCACAAGGAGGTCGCAGTGTAGGGTCAGTATCCCTGTGGGCTCGTGGGTAGTCGGCATCTTGCTCAAGGACACTTCAGAGGAGGTGGGGGGGCAGTTATTGCTGATGGAAGGGTGTCAAATTTTGGGATTTCGGATCTGGGCGTTCATCATTTTGTTGACGGTTTTCCGTACACATTTGGGTTCTTGATGACGTAGGCGTTCGTTTCACCTGTCAGATGCACGTTTGTCTGCCTTTGCTTCGCTTCTTTTCACTCAACCCCCGCAGGTGATCCTCAGTGCGCACAGATAAGCCTTTCCAGTGATTTGCTTATGACATTTGCATGCTCCAAACCAATTCTTCTTTTTAAAAAAGGCCTCGGTCTTGTAATCCTGAATCACGCGAGTCAGTCAGCGCCTCCTCCGCTCATTGGTTTAGACACAGCACAAGGCCCCGCATGACTCGGAGCTGGAGTCTCGTTTTCCTCTGCCCGAGATGATGCTGTGATGTTTCCAACGTTCGGATTCACTCGCTCAGATCTGGCATCCGCCGCGGCGGCGCTCCCAAGATCGGGCGCGCCGCAAACTGTCGGCTCGTGTTCTCCGCTGGAGGAGGAATTCATTCAGAGAAAGAGCAGGAGCAACAGCTTGAGAGGAGATGGACGGTCGAGGGGGAGGTAGAGGAGAAGAAGTGGTAAGGTTAGGAAGGAAGAAGGCAATAGGATAGCAGATAAAACATTTTCCTTCCACTTTTTCAAAGAATGTTGCTGGTGGCCTCCCCAGATCTAGCAAAAGATGAATGAGCTGAGGACAGATTTAGAGTCTGGGGCTGAGTGAATCATCATTTTAAACTCTTTCTTCATCTGACTCACAAAATACATATCAAAAAGTTCACTCCAACGAAGGACAGCTTTTTTTCGACAGGACCACGAATGGTTGTAGTTTTGTTTTCAAGGCAAACCTTTGAGAACAATATTGCTCAAATCATATATAATCTGTACAAGGAATCCACCGGCCTCGTCTGTTACAGTTGGTGGTGGAGGCTTTCCCCACCGTTATCAGTGCCGGAGCTGAAGATGAGGGGAGGGGAGAGCCAGACAAAGTTGTGAGTGAAGCAGGGGGTTCAGGGAAAGGTGAAGTAAAGGAAATGAATATCGTCTGTGGGGAAGTTCGCCACGTGACCACGCGCTAAAAAACCACAGGGCCAAATTATACTGTACCGCACAGAGAGCGGACTCCCCTCTCCTCCTCCTCCTCGTCCTCCACCTCCTCCTCCTCTTCCCTCAGCTGCTCATCCTCTCTTTTATACACATTTTTTTTTTGTGGTCAGTCTCTCATACACCCACTTATCCCCAAAGGACACCTCACAGCGCGCACACACACACACACACACACACACTTCATTGCATGAGAGTTCAAGTAATACAGCTGCAAGAAAGATGCACTTGTAAGGATTCGCTGAAGTACACACGCACAGCCCGAGGATACGCGTTTTACTTTATGCCCTAAGGGGGCCAGGCCTGAGACCTTGGAGATGTCTATTTTTAGGCGTAATGGAGGAGGACGTGCAACAAAAAAACAACACAAATGTAGTTGTTGTGCACTCCTTTCACTATTCAGTGTCCCTAGAGGACAGGTTGGGGTTCCCAACTTGGAATTCGGGCCTCTGAAGAAGACGCAAAATAAACCGATGGGGTGATTTGCAAAAAAACAAACAAACATATTTAAACTCTAAAAACTTAAAATAACCAGTCACACTGTTGAGACCTCACAAACTGAATTCTGCAAACTGTGACGAGTGGTTAACAAGTAGCTACTGCTCGGGTACTAACAAGTCAAAAAAGGTCACAATCCAGCGCTACAGGCGGTGGATTATCTTAATGTACAAGCCTGTAATGTAACATTTGCACATGGTTAATGCAAAGCTGAGCAGATGTAGTACTTCCTGCCCACACACATACACACACACCCTCTGTTAAAAACACTAAGTGAAAGGTGTTCACACCCTCACATTTACAATTATGATGTGTAGCGTTTCTGGCATGTACAGACCTGCACTAACTGCCTCCACAATAAAACTCTATCACTCAGTGGATATTTACACAATGACATCAAAACCCCCCAAAAATAAACTTGTCTGAACATATTGTGCTCATACTCCCTTGGCAACTATGTATCACGGATGTGATGTATGACTAAGCAACCCCCCTCCGTTTCCCTCTAAACACACCTTGTGACACATATTATCAGTATTTAAAGCGTACAGATCTTTTATTGTAGGAACGGGCTGTTGCTAAAAAAAGACTTTGGCATTGACCTCCGTCGTACGAACTCGTTTCCAGCGAAGGTAAAGTCACTTATCTCTGTGCCCACAAAGTTACACTGCAATTACGGTAATGACAACATCGTGGAAGTGCTTAACACAACAACGATATGCTTTTAAGCTGTCATTACAGTGTGAATTGCAACGTTGTTGCACCGCTGCAACGCTGCAAAAAAGAATCAGAGAGAGAGAGAAACCTGACATTGAAGATCAGGTTTCTCCTTTCGTTGCAAAAACTGACTCCCTTCTTCAGACATCCTTTAAAGGTCCAGTGTGTAAGATTTAGGAGTTCTTCTTTGCAGGGTTGGAACACAATATTCATCACCTCAGGATAAGAATTGTGGTGTTTTTGTTGTCTTAAAATGAACCATTTATATCTACAGTGAGAGCAGATCCTCTTCCACAGAGTTCTCCATGTTGAACCGCCATTTTTCTACAGTAGCCCAGAGCAGACAAACTAAACTCTGATCTAGATGTGACCTTTTGCTTTTTAGGTGAATTTTACAGCTGGAGTTTTAACTACATGCTTGGTAGGAGCACATTATATCATAATATTAGGCTTACAGGATCATTTAAGCTCTGAATCAAGACCTCCGTTTGATTTGGGGCTTTGAAGAAGCTCGCAAAGTCCATCTGTGATGCTTTTATGTTACTTTAATGCAACATTGTGTAACTTTTCTACCATAAAATAACAGATTTGAAATGCTGCACTGACTGGTAATGAGGTGAACGGTCCACTCTGCGCCATCGTACGTCTGTTCTTGTAACTTTGTGCTACGTGCTTCTAGCGGATGATCGATGATTTTAGTGAAACTGGATCATGAGGATCTGATGTCCTCAGATAGGCACGTTACATAGAAGCCTCTACAAAGTTTTTCTCGCTCGCTTGTAAAAAAGAAAAGAGGGTGAGGCATGGGTGTGAGTATTCATTTGGTTGCAATCTTAAACTTCACCGCTAGGTGCCCCTAAATCCACCATTAAAAGTGACAGTTTACACCGAAAAAGAAGTGAAATTCGCACATTGGGTAGATTTGTTGGTAATGCGGACAAATGTCCGGAGGTGGTTTAGGTGGCTGGTTTTCTTGGTTCATTTACACCTTTGGGTTTTTTTTTTTTTATGTGCTTCTGCTCCACCTGATTCCAATCTGATTTTCTGTCCCTCAGTCACCCAACCCCCTCCTTGCATCCTTTGCTGCTGCACCTTATCGCCTTCTCTCCATCTATCCAAATAGTCTTTATTGGCATGACAGGGCCGGTGGTTGGCGACAGCCACCGTCACGGTAGAACAATGCATTGTGATGGTGATATTCATATGATAATGCCATCAGACTTAACACTGCTGCAGATACATTTAGATAGCCGGCCTCCTCTCTCTCTCTCTCTTTTCTGTATCTCTCTCTGTCTGTCTCGATGTGTGTGTTGACTTTTCAAATGATTTTTAAATCTGTTGTTCTCTCCTTATGTTATGCCCCAGCCTTCCACTCCACCACACTGATTCCTCTCTGTTCCAGCATGTCTGTCTCTTTACCCTATTTTCTTCCCCCCCTTCTTCTTCTTCTCTCCTCAACACCATGCTGGCAATCACATTAAATCATTTTCATTCACATGGCTTCTGACAATGTTTTTTTTTTTTTTATGCTGCCCAGTTTGTAACTGCACTGTATGTCTCTCTCTTTCTTTCTTTCTCTCTGTCTGCCTCCTTTCTCATTTTTTTTTTTTGCTCTTCGCCATGTTGGCAGGGCCCAATCTACCAGCTGATATCAGCATTCCCTGGCACTCCGCCAACTGGCAACACTGCAGGAGAGAAAGAAAGAGAGAGAGAGGGAGAGAATGAAAGAAAATTAGTGAATAATAGACGGAGGGAGGGAGCGAGAGAATGAGAGAGAGAGGGGGATGGGAAGAGTATGAATCAGGGAGAGAAAGAAAGACAGAAAGGGAAAGAAGGAAGACAGGGAGAGAAGGAACAATAATGGTGGATTAAGAAAGGACTCTGTGTGTGTGACTGTGTGTGTGTGATTGATATGGTGTGATATCCATGTGAGTCATAGCTGAGCTAAAATGTCAACTGGCTACATGAGAATCTCTTTGTCATCCAGGCTCAGTGACACACACACACACACACATATACAAATCCAACAGATCATATAAACACATATGTGACCATACCGCCGCATGAACACAAATATGGGCGACACACCTGCGAGCACAGATGTTCCATTGTTTCGCCACAATGATTGATGACCTTTTGTTTTTGTTGTGGGCGCCTCTGCTGCTCCTCAACTCCGCCGAATGATGGACGAAAAACAGCCGATGTGCATAAATCCGGTTTTAAATGATGCAAACTGCTGCGCACTCAAAAATATTTGGGCGTGTGAGCTTGCTTTGCCAAAGTGCTTGTGTGTTCAATATGCTGTATATCACACTTTATGTTTTAGCTGACTCTGTTATCCGGCCTGATGGTTGCAAGTAGAGTCAACACAACAGAAGAATAAAGCTTACATTTGTATTTTACTTAAACAAGTAAGCATGACTAAGCAGTGTATGGGTCAAAGCCACCACACCCAGGCAGTAGATTTAAAAAATATTGCTTACATACTACATTAGATTGTGTGTGTGTGCATGTGTATATACAGTCCTGATTTAAGCAAAAAAAGCTGCTACTGTATGAGTGTACAGGAAGGGTGTGTGGGGAAGTCAAAACATTGCGCGCCCATCCTGTTTGGGACAGTCCATGTCCTGTGGTTGGTGCCCTTAACTGCTAAACACACACACACAGACAGATACACGCCGGTGCATATTCACACGGGCGGCTAATCATCCCATATGTGCTAACAGTATGCTGGAGTGCATTGTGAACACATGCAGGCAAGAACAGGTGCACACCTGTTACACATCGAAAAAACGTGCGTGCAACACACCCACGCGAGCCGAGAAGTGAATGAAGATCTAATAAGAAACTCGTATCAAACATTTACATGCTTTAAAAGACACATTCAAAACCGCGTTTGTAATGAGCACGCATTTGATTCTCTGTTATTAGCATTCGTGATGGAACGCATTCAATGAGTTGACGGCGCAAATTGGTTTTTATCCTGTTTGGCAAAAAAAAAAAAAAAAATCTGCTACGTGCAATTCAACACTCGATATTTCAGAAGCGTTTACGCCTACGCCCGACACTGATATTGCTAATTTACCTAAAGTCTTTAGTTAGATAATAGCTTCAATTATGTGCTTAAATGTGTTTTTAAACTGGCATAATTTCAAGTGCAATAATTGTTAGGTATTTGATTGCAAATAACTCATATTTAAAGTTTCTCATTCATCATGTATTTTTTTTTTTGTCCCCAGAAAATTAAAGGAGGAGGCTGCAACAGAAGTGTGTCCCCCATCAGCCGAGACACTAAAGAATGGCATAACATCACACACACTGCTGGTAATTCTCTATTGTTCTCACACATATACATATAAAACTAATGCTGTTTGATTATGTCTATGTTAGAGCTCATGTTACAGTACAAGGTTGTGGTGTGCAACATGCAAATTTAACCTTTCCTCTAGGTTTTTAACTTGACTAATCAGTCCCTCGCTCACTATCTGCCTCTCTCCTTCTCTCTGTGTTTTGTACCGATAGAGGATGGATTCTCCACCAGAGTGTGTGTTGTCTCTTTCTTGTGAACAACCCCAGTCACCCCCAACACTGCCATCCCTGGACCACAGCCCCCAGGCTTCCTCTCCTCACACCCTGCTCTCTCTACCCGACAGCCCAATCGTTCTGCCCATTCACAGCCCCGAACCTTCCCCTCAGAGCCTGGACACCGCGCCTTATTTCTCCCTCTCTCCTTTCCCCCTCCACGAGGAGACTAACAACAATCACCACGACGTTGATGAAGATGATGACGAGGAAGGACTGGATGGAGTTCCTCCGTCCCCTACCCCAGCAGTGGCTCTGTTCCCAGGAGGAGGGGGACAAGAGGCTGGATGCAGCCCTTGCTTGGACTCCTCTCCACCCGCCACGCCGTCGGCGCCAGTCCCTGGGTTTGGAGCCCTGGAGCTGGCCCTTTCATCAGGGCAGAGTGGAAACTGCAGTGATGAGCTAGACCTCCAGCTGTTCCAGAAGGATACTGTTACCAGGACGATACCAGGAGTGGGAGGGGCTTCATCAGGGCCTGCGCTCAGGTTTCCCTGCCATGTATGTGGGAAGAGATTCCGGTTCCAAAGTATTTTGTCTCTTCATGCCCGAGCTCACAGTCTGGACAGAGACCGCAGAGCTTCAGCCCTATACCGGACTGGACTCCCGTCAGCACCCCTAAAGCAGCACCTCAAAATGCAACAGAACCACAAAGACTTAACACAGAATCACAGAAGTCACCCAAACCAGCGTTTACTGCCAGGAACTCTCATCCAACATCTCACAGAAGAAGAGGATGTTGATGGTGAGGTCAAAGGTCTAGACGACAGCCTACAGACAGACCAGAACCCAAACTTTTTACTGGATGACAGCACACCATTGACCCCTCCACTTACAGAAGACCCTGTTTCTGTGACCTCTCCCTATTCTTCTACCATTGTGGAGGGTGCGTCTACTCCCATAGCGCCTACGTTTCGCTGCCATGCTTGCAAAGGAAAATTCCGCACGGCTTCGGAGTTGGCGCGCCATGTCCGCATTCTCCACAACCCGTATAAATGCACTCTTTGTCCTTTCTCTGCCAGCCAAGAAGAGAGCCTGGCAACTCACTTGCAGGAGTGCCACCCTTCCCCTGAGGTACCTGCTCTGCCACCGGCCTTCAATTCCAGGCCAGTTATTGCAACCCCAGACACCCCTGTGCCGACACCGACTCATACACCAGCCCCAACCCCAAGTACCACACAGATGACACCAGCTGCTACAGTGGCTGCGTCTCCCGCACTGCCAGCATTTCGCTGTGACACTTGTGGACAGCGGTTTACCCAGTCTTGGTTCCTGAAGGGACACATGCGAAAGCACAAGGACTCCTTGGATCATAAGTGCCAGGTATGTGGCCGTGGCTTCAAGGAACCTTGGTTCCTCAAAAACCACATGAAAGTACATCTCAACAAGCTTGGGTTGAAGGCCGGGCTGGGAGCCCTTGGGGGACCAGGAGGTGCTGAGCAGCAAGCCAAAGGCTCTGCTAATAATCAGTCTCTCAATGCCCTCTACTCAAGCCTCCTCCTGGCCCAGCGAGGAGGTGCCAGAGGTGGACAAGGAAGATCAGAGAGCAGCAGAATTGGGATGGGATCGAGCAAGTCAGCCATCCTAGGCTACCTGGGGTTGCCCAGTGATGGGAGTGGGGCCAGCTGCATGGAGAGACTTCAAGCTGTGGCTCAGGTGGCAGAGATGGGAAATGGTGGCGGTGGCATTGGAGGCTCAGGAGGAGGAGGAACAACTAGAGGAGGGGGCACAGGTGAAACTACAGCATCCGTTTCAGAAGGTGGGGACCAGGCAACTTGGTGGCAGTTGGTAGCTCGCAGTCTGGCAGTAGCGCAGCAGCAACAGCAGCAGCAGCAGCAGAGACCCCACCAGCGAGGCCAGCAGCAAGGTCAGCGAGGCCCAGGTCGGAGCTCGGTGATCACAGAAGCTGACCAAGTCAGAGCCTATCTTGGAGGCCTGGATCCAAGAGAAGAGTCCGGGGGTGCAGGAGGGCCGTGGGAATGCCCAGACTGCGGAAAGCTATTCCGCAGCCTGCAGCAGGTGGTGGTTCATGCTCGCGTTCACACTCAGAGGCCTCCAAAAGGAGGTGGTGGCGAAGAAGAAAGTAGTGGTAGTCGTAGAGGAGCGGGGCTAGGACGAGGAGGCAGCGGTGAAGTGAGGCAGGAATCTCAGCTACACGGTGGTGGATCCCAACAAACGGGAGAAGCGAGACAGGAATCAAAATTGCATGGTGGTGGTTCACAACAAGCAGGAGCAGCTACAGGGTTTCACTCTGTCATCTCAAGCTTCAAAGGTACAATCACATCCACCTTTTTCTATTTAGTCTTTAGGTGTGTTTGCTCATACATAATATAGTGTAATTATCACAAGAGAATAAATATTTTCATACTGCTTTTCTGTTGTAAATAGAAGTTCTCGGGGGGCCCTTCACACCAGCTGGTATCTTTACATTTTTTTTCCACCTTTTTCTACGCTTGCAGGAGAAAATGGCTTGACAGCAGTCTCCTCCGTACCTTCAGTTCCCACCAGGGAGCGAGTGCGTGGTAGAGGAATAAAAGACTGCCCCTACTGTGGTAAAGCCTTCCGCTCTTCACACCATCTCAAAGTACACCTGAGAGTTCACACAGGTGAGAACTGCTGTGAGTTTAACAAACCACATTTACTTTTTTTAACCTTTATAAATCCCTGGAAAGGTTTCATTGAGCATCCTCGCTTTAGAAGCATTACCTTTTTTTTTCCTTCTTTTTTTAACACGTTCACCCCAGAGAGCTGGCCAGCGCTAATCATAGCCCTCTACTGCAGGCAACTGAGCAGCTCCACTGGAGCAACTCCTGGTTAAGTGCCTTGCTCGAGGGTATATCACCAGTAGTTTTTTTGAGGAAAATCAAGCCACTCCAGGGATTAGTACTGATAAATTCGCAGTAAAAAAGCTCACTTCTCTCACTAGCCTGTAACCTCATCCCCAAGACAGGTACATTTAATTTTTTTACTGGGAATTAAATAGTACTCTTTTTTTTCTTCCCTAAATTGTGCAGAATTAAGTTGTTTTGGCATTTTAAGATTAAGAATGATTCGTGACATGAAATATACCAAATGCTCACAGATTTCTCCATACAATTCTTTGCCTTTAATCTTTCTGAATTTCGTCTATCTTTGAAGCAAGACATTCTGTAATTGTACCTCGAATATACCCTAAAATAATTTTTAGGATTATTCCGACTGTACAGCAGAGACACATGGCGCTCCAGCAGACACATTCAACAACAACAGACTCTAACAGGCTTTAAGACTTAAAAAAAGAAAAGAAACAATACAGAAATTAACAAACTGAATGGTGACAATGATAATTTGGAACTCTCACAGCACTCACTCACACTCCATATGATCCATATTCATAATCAGCATGAGTCATTGCCATCTTGTATTATTTGCCTTCTGATCAAAATTAAGACCCTCCTTCCATTTCTGAGATGCCACCAATCTCCAGCAACTGGTAACTGGAGCACATCCAAGTCTTTCCAGCAAGACTGTGCCCAGAATGCATTTAATGAAATCTATTTAGTATTTTCCATTATGAATACTCATCTATGGCTGACAGGACCTATCACATCACAGCTATATTATTCATGATAGCGTACAGCTCTTTTCCTCATGCACTATTGCTTCTCTGTGCCATCAAGTGATTACCACATGGTCAGTAATTTAAGTGAAGGCATCAAATTATAATAATACTCTCTTGATATTACTGTCCTCTTGAGATTATTGCCCCTCGAGACTTCTTACTCCATTATTATTTTTTTTTATTTGCTTCAGCAACAAAATCAAATCGTTCATACTTTTGCATGTACATCTGCATCCATCAATAGAGCTGTGTTCTTCTTTTGTTTGTTACTGTGAAAGAGATCGTTTATGCTTTTCATATGTAATACATTTCCTGCTGTTGAAATGCCTCCAGCATGATGCCTCCTCCTCTTTATCTTTCCCAGCAGTGTCATTTTAATCACTGATGGAATACTGCCATCTCCCTTTGAAATGCGTAACTACATTTCCCACTGTTTAAAAGGAACATAGCAGTTACTGCTTTTTTTTTTTTAATAAATGCTGGAGTGTTTGAATGTCATTTTCTGAATTTCCAGGAAGACATCGTCTTCTATTCATTTCACTATGATTTAAAAATCAATGTGTAATCCATCATAGGCAAGCGCTAATATTAAGTTTAAATAAAGCTGTGAGTTATGATACATATTGAAACTGCAATACTATTTCTCCCATCTTATTTTTTCTAGGTGAGAGACCCTACAAATGTCCCCACTGTGACTATGCGGGTACCCAGTCGGGCTCGCTGAAGTACCACCTCCAGCGGCACCACAGGGAGCAACGCAACGCCTTGGCAGCCTCCTCCAATTCCTCCTCCTCTGGTCTCACCTCTACTATCAACAGTCTGACCTCTGGAACCTCCGGGCTGGCCAAGCAGCGCCGATCCCAGCTCAACCACTGCCCAGTCAACCGAGGCCCAACCGACAGCTCCGCCTCTCGACCCAGCCAGCAGTCTTGGCTCCTGGGTCTTCCAGACCAACGGGAGCATCGGAAGGCCTTGGCAGCTCTAAGGGATGTTGACTTGGAGACTCAGTACAGGTATCTCTCTGGGGTGATGGGGGCCCTTTACCAAGGTGGAATGGAAGGGGGCTGGATCAGGGAGTCTCCTCCACCGAAGGCCCCTAAAGTGTCCCGTCGTAAGCCCCTCACTACAAGCCGAATGGTTCAGCCGTCGAGTGACAAGGAAGGGTCTGCACCTTCAACTCAAGAGGGTGGGTTTGAACCCCTGGATCTGTCCCGTCGCCCCTCACCCGGCCTTGGAGGGATGGAGGAGGATGGAGGCATGAGCTTAGGGGAAGGAGGAGGTGTAAGTGGAGGTGATAGCGGAGGGGATAGTTCATCAGGGGTCAAACTGAGCCAGTGTTTGTTCTGCCCTTTCCGTACATCCTCAGCAGAGCTGATGGCCATGCATCTCCAGGTCAACCACACCAGTAAGTCCAGGCGTAAAAGAGGCCCTTCGACTACCTTGGATGATGATGGAGCCCCAAAGGCCACCAAGCCCCGGACGGATCACTGTGACCTCGACTCTCTGACAATATGGAGGCATGTGAGGGAGGCAGAGTCCCAGGCACCCCTGGGGGAATGGTCCTCAAGTGAGGCCAAAACCTTGAACGGGCTATCTGAGGATACAGCAGAACATCTGGACGACATCCTCGACCACCCAGACTCCAACATGGCCTCAGTATCCAATAATTTAAGAGAAGTTCTGGACTCCAAGGAAAAGATGGAGGGGGATGAGGAAGAACAAGAGGAGGAATTGGAAGAGAATTTGGATAACAGCAGTCTGGAGGATTCACAGGACCAGGATCTGAGGATGTCCCTCGCTCTGTCACCAGCTTCGAGCTCCAACCACATGGTGGGAGAGGAGGAACGAGTCTTAACAGATTAAAATGGATGACACCATTTAAATTGGAGAATTGGGTCCGATGTTTTCAACTAGATTTGACACAGAAATGAAGAAGAGGCGGGTGGCTTTGCAGAGAGAAAAGAGGTTTATTAAGGTCAAATTAATATTTGCCTCTTTATGCTTTCATTTCTGGACAGAGGATCCTCGACTCCTGAGGTTTTGAAAAAGACGGAGAGAAAAATCAATGCTCTTATGCTTCCTCCGAAATGATTCGTCTGCTTCAGTTCTGACAGTGTGGTCGTTAACAAAATAAACTTCCTGCACAAAAGAGCATGGATGCATCTTTTCAGGATTGCGTAGAGGCCACTTTTTTTTTTTGTCTTTTTGTTTTTCAAGCTTCACTCCGGGACAGATGATTTTTAAGATGACCTCCTGTTTGATAAATGAAAGAAACATGTATAAGATCTAGGGCAGATCCTGCATCATTCCACATGCATTAATTCCGCACTAATAATGGACTATATATCCCAGACTACTATACTGACCGAGTTGAAGCCAGCTGTGAAGAGATGCTCTCCTGACCGTTTGAACAGTTTGAAACCTCAAACTTCATGTTCCTCCTCAGCCCACGAGGATATGGAGGAACGTCAGCTAAGCTATTTGGTATTAATTTAAGGCATGAGGTAACTGTTGCAGGCCCCTTGCTTTCCCTCAACTATATATCACTGCCTTGTTTGTCTGAAAAGTGTTTCTAGACGATTGTTCTAAAGAAAAACAGAAAGAAAAAGTTTGTAACAGTTTTTCTTTTTCAGTTAGTGCCTGTTCATGTCTGTTGTCGAGAGTCTCCGGTATTCCTTTGCATCGAGGCTCTGATAGGTCATTCATTTTATCTGAATATACAGTTTAAAATTTAAGTACAGTATATTTGTTCAAAGTGGTTCTAGGGTGTTGTGAATAGTTAAGTTGTAAAAGAAATGCTACATCGTAGCGCGACGTCCCGGACACGGGCGGCTCAGCTTGAAAAGAAAAAAAAAAAGAAAAAAAGAAGCAATTGATATAAATAATGTATAATGCGATTAAAAGAGGTCAAAGGCTGAGCGGTAAAAAGAGGTTGCGGTTTCCGAAATTTTCAGTGTTTACAATGGTTGCCGGACGCAGGGTTCGGTCGCCAAGGCGGCGTAGATGTGCGGAAAAAGAACAAAACCCAGAGCGGGGAGTCTTGTTTGAGGTGCCGTAGGGACGTCGCTCAAATCCCCCCACCCCCAAACACAATCAACTGACACCTTTTTAAAGAGACAGAGACTTAGCAACTGTGTGAAAAAAATAAAAGGAACAATTTTTCCTCCATAGGAGAGAAGATACAAGGGTAGAGAACGAAAAAGAAAGCAGTATCCCTGCCAAACAGGACTAAATCTGAGAAACGAACCGTACTCTCGGAGGTACGGTGTCTCTTTTAGATGAGTAGGTTCCCTCTCTTCTTCTTTTTTTATAAGAAAAGAAAAGACAATGGTAGGAATAATTATTAAAACACTAACAAATGCATAGACATCCCAGTAGAATATGTGTAGCTTTTGTAAAGACAAGAAAAAAAAAAGAAGCAGACTTTTGTTTATTTTCATTTCAAGATGCTTACAGAAAAAGGTTATCAATATAGGTAATATTGATTATAATGTTTGTGAGCTAAGACTAGTTGGAATGTCTATACAGAGCACTGTGCAAGGTTTGAGTTCCCAAAGTAGTTGTTTTTATTTTGACTTTTATCGATAGACCAAACGTTTTTTCAATGGAAGTTGTCACTTTCTGTTGTCGTTTTAAATGTGTAAAGCTGTGGTTTTCAATAGATTTACCCCATTGATTATCGGTCAGTCGGTTGATCAGTGTATCAGATATCCAACCGTCGAGCTGGTTGTTAAAGAAAGTTCATATTCAAAGTACATTTTTTTTGTGCAAACGTCAACACATCTGTTGCTATAAATTGAAAACAATCAACCTCTTATCACGGATTCTTGTGTTTTGAAGGTTTATTTAGGGGGTGAAAAAATACGTAATAACCCCTTACACTGGTTACCGACCACTATTTATCTACTTGGACTACTTCTTGATGGGGTATTCTATGATCACAACCACACTTTAATGTGCATTAATGTGTTTAAGTTCTTTTTTTAGAGCACCTTATGAGTTTTTGTAGTGAAAAGTCCCTTAGTGGTGTCTCCTTAACAACTACTGTCAATGCCATCGTGCCTTCTGTTTCAAGCACTTCCTGGTGTATTTTGTAAAACTCACCAAAAGCACTTAGCCTAAATCTACACACTCTATTTCTTCCCCTCTGTCTCCGTCCTTCCACGTCTCTCTCTCCCTCCCTTTCACCTCTTTTTTCCCCCCGCTTCCTCTTCTCCTTCATCACCTCGGCCTATCTTCCCCTAATCTTTATCTCGTGTCTTCGTCAGATTTCTCTCCTCCTCAGGCCTGTCCGGCCTTAAACAAGGTCACTAGGCCTTATTATTATAATCTAGCGTGGCTAGACTCTTGAAAGAATGGACTACCTAACCTTTAGGCAATTAAAAAAATCATTATAGATGTAGGGTTTGACTACTTTTTGGTCCTACTACTAACCCTTGGTAAACCAAAGCCCAAGTCTAAGTCTGATGAATATTATATTTAATCTTATAAAGGTGCCAAAACATGTCCGAGATGACACTAAAGCATGTATCAACTTGAGAAAACAAAATAATTCACCTGTCTTTCTTTCTTTACCTCGTCCTCCCTCCTTTTCTCTCTCTCTCTCTCGTGCTTGCTCTCCCTCCATGCCCCTCTCTGGTCCGTAAACTGTCTATCTCTAGCACCACTTGAAGGTGACGTGTACTATCTGGTATTGAGGCCTTTATTAGATTTTTATTTCAGTTCGTGTGGTGTTTGTTCGATGCCGTTGAGATGGAAAAATGCTCTTCTTATAATGATAATTATTATTATTGTTTTGGCATTATGGTTAAAAAAATCAAAAGACAAAAAAAGAGAACTGTGTTGTTGAATGTTGTACAGATAGCACTAGAGATGTTGTGTTTCTTAAAGAGAGCACAAACCCGAGTGATGGTCCCTTCTACTCCTCCCACCGGCAGATGGGAATAAAACAGCCTGCCAATCAATCGAAATGTCTAATGACAGAAATTTCGGCGATGACGGATTTTCAAAATAAACCCTTTTTGTCTAAATAGCGATCTTCTCTGGAGATTTGAATGTAAAACGGCAAGCCTTTGACTCAAACTCCATTTTCAAATTTCTTGCACAGAAGCCAACATTTGTACTCTTTTGGATGCTTCAGAGACTCTTTTGCCTTAGTTAGATGAACACATAAGCGTCCATAAGCACTCTGAAATGATGTTTCAACATCAGCTTAAGCCCGTTTTAGCTCATTTATATCTACGGGATTAGGAGCATCTTTGAAAACTGGCAAAATACACATTTATAAATCTCCAAAGATGGACAGTTGGGTTATTTTAACCATCTGTATGTATTTATATAACTGCTATTTCCACTTAAAGAAGTGAGATTATATCAACTGTCTGTTTTGGGTGCCACCAGCCACAGTGGAGGGATAAAATAGTTCCAAACTCTTCCGTGTTTGAATGTGTATTTCCCCTAATTTCTTTGAGATCCATTCACTAACTGAGCAAAAGAAACTGTCTTCAAAGACATAAGCATCCTTAAGTTGGAAAAATGGAAAAATGAAAACTAACTATTTCTTTACATTTGCACGTGTTTTTGACTGAATACAATGTGGCTTCCTTGTAATTTTTCAAACATATGTGAAAATTGCACCTTATTATCTCCTGATCGAGATCATTTCACCAAAAGGATGAGGCTATAATTTAATGGGCCGATCCTACACATCTATCTGTTAGGTATGATCGTTTTGAAGGTGTCGCTCGTGACGAAATGACAAATCGTTTTTTGCGAGGTGAGGGGGCCATGCTGGGTTTGGGCTCTTGTGTAGTTTACTGCCATTGCAGTGAGGGAAAACTGATCTAACATAGTAGTGACTAATATGACTTTGTGGACAGATAAAAAAAAATAAATAAATAAAATGCATTAGAAATAAATAAACACAAACAAAATAACCATTGTCTCTCTTGTTCATGTCTTTACACACCAGTAAACACGCACCACATGATTACACTGACAGACTATGTCAAGAAGTTTAGGTCCACAGCCTGAATCGAGCTGCTGTATTACAACTTTGTAGAAAATGAGGCCCTCTTGTGGCTTTGAGTAGAATTGATCTTTGTTTAGTTATAGAAATAGTGGTAAATGTGTTAGAAATGGTGAAGAAGAAAGACAGAGCCGAGGTGAAATAATGATAATTGTTAGTGACCTGTGAGAAAAGTTTGTTGCATGTGTTGTCTGGCATGTAACATTAAAAATTCAGAATTTTAGGCTCATTAATTACCATTTTTATACAGCAGTGGAATCATTTTTTTTTTTTTTTAGATTAATTGTGGTCCTCTACATGCAGGTGAGTCGGATGTTTCTTGAAGATATCACTATGAAACTTCCCCAGTTGATTACTCACATTAAGACAATTCATTTTTGTACTCAAAGTTTTTTAACCCTAACCCTAACAGAAATCTGAACACTGAATAAAGCCAGATTCAAATTTGTTTTATTTTGTTAGCATGTTAGAGTCAAAGGTTTTTACAGAGGGAATCTCTTTTTTATTGGTGTATGAATCAGAAAATGCTGACAATCGGCATACAAATGAAGAATAAAATGATACATAAATCAGGCTATGAATGCTATCTGAATAAACTAATCTGAAACAAACGAACCAGGGCCATTATCATGAATCAATGTCAACCTTTATTTTCCACTAATCTGAAAGTAGACATGCAAATAGCCCAAAAATCTCATCAATTGACCAGCGCATGAAAAAACAACTGATGTGTTGTGGCTCTAACTTCCTGTGCGTACATATGAAAAATACTTTTAGAGCTCTGAATCAGTGAACTCATCCAGTAAATCAGACAGAAATAAGAAAATAAATAGATTTTGTGCAGCAGAAATATTTTCTTCCTCGACTCCCCATGGGTGTTGAACAGTCTGAAGAAAAACAACGAGAAGCTGATCAGATATAAAAGATCTAGATATGATGTTATGATTTCTGATGTTCCTGAGTCTACGATGTTTCACAGTTCCTTAGTAAGTAACAATTAAGCAGCAGAACTCTAACTAACTAAACCATAAAGAACTACAGTACCCTTTGGATCCCTGTGTTAAAGCCTGGTGGGCTGGTTTGGTCATCCATCCATGCACCACGTAGCACTGCAGTTGTGTGAGTGTCTCCAGGCATCAGCTCAATTAATTATTCCCTAATTATGCGTACCTGGAGAGAGTTTACAGCAGCACTGAGAACCCCAACCAGGAGTAGTTTGGGATTTTATCTGATGATGCAACGGCGACCTCTAGTGGAGGTAGTGGTAACAGTGTTGAAATAACCAACCCTGCATCCAAAAAATTTAAATCATTAAACAACAGCACTACTAACTGGTTAAGTTAGGATACTTTTTATTTGTATTTTGTGTGACCTACCTCAAGAAATGCAGTCATAGCTGAGTGAAGGCAGCAGAAAACTGCCACAAAACCGGATGTCATTGATTTTTATTCTTTCAAAACAAAACTGAGAGCAGCATGAGTTTTTTAAATTTAAAACTAACAGATGTGTGAATATAAAGCTAACAGTGCAAACAGAAGAAAAAGCAATGCTCTCTCTATTTTATACAAATTTAACCATCAAAATATTCTGAATTTCTGCACGTGTGGTTGAATAAGTGTGCTTTATTTTGAAACTCCTCACAGGAAGTCGCACATTTAGTTTGGTTGGCTTTACTGAAGTGGGAAAATAAAATCACTCTGACACTAAAACATCAGAAAAAGGTGCAAAAATCCACCTTAAAATAAATAAACAAATAAATAAATAAGTAGAGCTGAAGAACTTTTTTTAATTAGTTCAACTCAAATAAATAAATAAATAAATCTAACAACATCAATTAACACTATTCTGTGTTAAGGCATGAGTTAAATGCTCCAGGGTTACTCTTCTTATTATGTATCTATTAGCCTACATCCCTGTACTAGGGCAATAGTCTGCTCCCTGGTGACTGGTTGAGACTGAGTGGGCGAGACAAGGAGGGAGGGAGGGAGGGAGGGAGGGTGAGAGAGAGAGAGAGAGAGAGAGAGATCCTGTTGCCCATAAACCGCACAGTTACAGCCACTAAAGCTTCCTTCCATCATCTGTACCGGAGGAGAACCGAGCATCTCTTTACTTCAGCATCCAGAGGCAACAAGACTGTTTTATCTTTTTCCTCCACAGCTTGTCCATCACACACACACTCTCTCTCTCTCTCTCTCTCTCTCACACACACACACACACACCGCAGCAGCACTCTTTCCCAAGGCTTTTTTTTTGGCTTCGTTTCTGGCAGAGGCTGCTGCTGAACACGGAGAAGACTGTGAAGTCCACTTTCTGCTGCAGAAACTCCCTCCGCGCGCGGTATCCAAGATGAGCGAGGTGAGTGCGCGCGGCAGTGTTTTTAAAAAAAAACAAAAAAAACGCACGAGCCGTGTTGGTTGATGATTGGATTTATGGGAACAAATTGGTGCAGCAGGGCAGACACACGGGGGGCAGTTCTCTTTGAGTTATTCCTGCGCGCTGCAGTCATTCTGTGCAACATAATGCACCTGTGTGGAATGCATCGTGTTCATTCATCTCTCTCCCCTCCAAAAAAAAAACCCGCAACCAAGGTGCGGTTAAGAACCAGAACAAAATGTTTTAGCGCAGCGCTCTCCACTTCTTGCTTGGCTTTGGTCCCAAGTCTGACAGAAGCACTGGTGGTGCAATGAGAGGCGAGCAGCAAAGCACTGACACCAGCTCAGCTCACATCGCCAGTGGGCACTGTGAACATCTGGTAGAGCGTGAGGGTTTCCCCAAAGTAAGGTGCGGGGACCTTCCGGGAGGACCATGAGGGGTTTACAGAGGGTCCACAAAAAAATTGCCAATGTATGAAATTTACAAAGGATTTGCACCTTTTGCATGTGAGGGAGAGCGATGAACCACTGCAGTGAAAGTTCTGACGGCATAAGGGTTTGTTGGCATCCATGTATAATCACATTTTACAGGGTGTAGAGAAAGACTTTCCATGAATCATGCAGTATATAAAGTTCTTTATTTCCTGCAGAACCTCTGCAGAGATCCTCCACAAACTGGCTGCATATGCATCATTTCAGTCCTTGCATCATAAAGTAGCTTTTTTTTTTTTTTTTTTTTTTTTTTTGATTGATGTGGGGCTGGATGCTGCAGGCACCAGTGCTAATGGAGGGCGACCTGGGGAGGTGTGATTGAAATGCGGCCACATAAAAGAGTCGTCATGTCAGTCAGTCTTTACTTTTTCTTAGAAGATATGCCCGTACTCGAGGTAACTGTAACATTGAACCGATGCTCCGATCACTCTCGTGCCTGTTACCAATGAAAATGTGTTGAGTCTTGAGTCCGACTTGCAGGATTATCTCTGAAGCTCTTTCCTGTCAGCTCTTTATTACTCCTGGGATGTAATCTTTAAGGTTTAACCTGCAGAGCTGACCTGAACACAGCTTTACAACTCAGGCGGCGTCACCATCGTGGTGTTTCTTCACACTGGCTACAGATTGAAAATAAGGCAGATAAAAACACACTCGTGTTATATAATCTACTAACTCATACAGGATAGTGTGTCATGTCAGGAGCAGCAGCGATGGCCGCTCAATCGATCAACTCCACGTCGGAAAAGAGAAAGAAAAAAACATAAAACATCAGAGGTCCCAGGGGGCTGATTATTTTCACTCCTCTGTCACAGAAGTAGAGCATTGCTCCGGTGGGACTGTTCATTCTGTACATGTGCTGAATTTCCACGATTCTACCACACCGTCCATTCACTCCGCTCCGGTGCAGACGGGAAGCGGTGTCAGTGTCTTTTGATACGTAGCAGATGATGCCACTGCTACACATGGAGCGGGGGTTTGAAATGTAAACACACAGAATGACGGATAGAACGTCTGCAGTTCACGGAAAAGTTGAAATTGCTGCATTTTGGATGTCTGCGACCAGCTTTGAGACCGGTCTGACTCGTTAGCCTGCGTTTAGAAGGGCGTTTACTGATGAAAGTATCTGATATAAGTTGGAAATCCTGTATGTCGTGCCAGCATGTCATGGCTGAGGGAATGCTGTTTTTTCATTGTCATGTGTCACAGTAAACCAATAATTTGGGGCTTTTGAGCAATCTATAGGAAAAAAATAGCTTTTTAAAGACATAAACTTTGGCTTTAGGAATCTGTGACATCAAACGATTGATGGGTTACCCAAGAAATCAATCGGCACTTCTTCAATTTTTAATGAAAGATGGCTGAAAAATCAAGTGTTAAAGTCTTCCTGTTCCCTTGAAGTAAAAACTGGCATTTCAAAAGCAAGATGAACCTTTTCAAAACATCCGTGTTAAACCTTTCATACCATCTGATCTACACTGAACATAGTGGCCATCAGCTTGTAATCTCCGGCGACCATCCGCGCCCATCCTAACTCCAACGCACGCCATTTGGACGGATACAAGTTGAACCCATGACCTCGTGCATTAGACTGCAGCCGTGCCACAATCCCGATGGACGAGGTTTTAAGTGGAGTGTGCAAAAACAGCATTTTTATGTTTTTTTTTCTCCGACACTGGATCGTGCAAACACACATGTGCATGTAGAAATAGACACGCGAGTATCTACTGAGGCGCAAAGGTCCACTTGGGTCTTGCACATGTGATCATTTTGGACAATCGAGAACAACGTTTAACAGCGTCTTTATTTATTATCTTAACGTGCACTTCCTCTTCTTTTAATTTGAAGAAGCAGATGAGGGATTGTGTCATAACTCTACAGTGAATTCAGCCTCTCTCTCCCTGTGAGCTACATACACTCTCATTAAAGTAATGGCGATGAGCTATCGCACTGCACCTTCCCACTGCTTTGACAGACTGTCTCCTCCAGCTGAAATCTTGTCACCCACTGCCTCATTTCCTCCTCTTTCTTTCTGACTCTCTTTCTTTCTCTCTCTCACGAGCCTCTATTCATCTACCCCCTCCCCACCCCCCCCACCCCACCCCCACCCTCAACCCCCCACCTCTAAAGGCTTGACTGTATTCTCCTTAGCAACAGCGAGAGAGAGGACTCAGGCAGGGTATTAACAGTTGCATGCGCACATCCGGGAGCTAACATCTGCACAGCATGAGGCGTAGAAGAAGTCAAAAAAAAAAAAGAGAGAGAGAAGGGGGAGGAAACGGGGGGGGAAGAGGGGTGGCGCTTTTAATTTGTAGGAATACGAGTGGAATATGAAGGAAATGAAATGAGTTCGAGGCTGTTATGTAATGCGCGTTTTGGCAGCGGTTCCACTTCTGACAGCTGTTTGCTGGATTTTCCTCTCATCCTCACTCGACGGTGTCAGGAAGAAAAGTCAGAGTCGGTTTAAAATAGTGGCGAAAAAGTGGCTTCATGAGCTGCAGCACACACACACACACACACACACACACACACAAAGTGAGAGGAAGGTAGCTTTCTCATTATGCTGGTAATTATCACTTAGCAGGCTTACCCCCTCGCAAAAAGCCACCCTATTCCAAGCAAGCTGGCAGGGGATAATTACCAGGGTCTGATGTGGCTCGGAGGCCAATCTGAAAGCTAGTGAAGTAAAACCGAGAAAGCGCCGGCCCTTGTTTCTCTTTGTCAATCTGTCCCCCTCCATCTGTCAGTCCCTTTCCACTTTCTCCCTCCTCCTCCTCCTCCTCTACCTCTGCATCTTCCCTCCCCCCGCCTTCCCTCCAACTGAGATTGTACAGCATCTGGCACGTCTGGAAATCACTGCCCCCCCCACCACCCCTGCACTCCTTCATGGAGGTATAATCCTTTTATTTCTCTCTATAAATACATTTCTGCTGAGCTTTTAGAGGCCTCTTTTTCCTTCCCCTTCCCCTCTTCTCCTGACAGCAAGTGCAGCACTAAGCCCTGTGTATGTGTGTGTGTGTACTGTATGTGTGTTTTCAAAGAAGACACCATTGAGAGTTGAGCAGACACAAGCAAAAAGCTGAGAAACCTCAAAAGATGTGCTGCCTCTTGTCTTTTTAGCCAGCGTCTTTCCATCCCACCACCATCGCTTCTCGGGCCTTCTTACCCAATCACGTGCTTCCATTTCCCCCCAGAGGGGCGACGCTGTGAGTGTTTATGCGATATCAAACACTGAAATGTGAATAGGTGAATGTTTGATGATGGGGGATGCGTGCTTTGAATATGAATTGAGAGTTACTTTAAAGAGGCTATTTTTCCAAGCACCTCTGAATTGTCCCTTCTTACCAGCAGCACTGTTTCCTCTGACAAGCACATGAATGTTTTGAGTCTTTTAAAAAAGATACATGAATCCGTTCTCTAAACTAGAATGTTTTGAGTTATGTTCAGTCTCAATGAGGGCTGTGATCTTTCAAGTCGTTGTTTCGTCAGTAAATAGTGAAAAATATGTTTCACAAGAGAGTGTGGTGAGACAGAACAAGAAATCTGAAGACGTCTCTGACAAACAACAAAATGTTTTCCATTCGCAATCACATAAATCAGAGAGAAGCAGCAAATCCTCATTTGAGAGGCTGAAAACAGGAGGAAAAAAGGATTCCCGTTAAACTTTGCAAAGTAGTTCCTGATCCCCAGAGGATGGATCTCACGACTTTGGTGAACCTCTGAATTTTCATCTATAGCACCACCAGCAGTTTTATAGATATAAATATAGGGATGGAAAACTGGTTCCAAATTGTCTGATCCATTGGAAGATAGATAGCAGAAGATTTAAAGCCCTCGGTCTCGTGTCGAAATCAACTGCATTTTTACCCGGTCTCGTCTCAGTCTTGGACAAAGAGGACTCTGAATTTTAGTTCAAGTGCGGTCAAGACCACAAACGCGGGGATATCACTTAGTTGTCTGATTTATTTGTTAACTCTCTGGGAGGAGACATCAGCCGAATCTACTGGAATAAAATGTGGTTCGTCTGCAAAAGAGCGTCCGAAAGAACACACAGTCGTTCGTAAATACTTCAAGGCGATGCTTAATGAGGTGACTCAATGCAGCAACCATGCAACCACGTGAATATTAGCTACCTAAGTAGGCTATATACTGTCTGGTCTTGGTCTTGACTTGGTCTTGTTTTAGTTGGTCTTGACTACAACACTGGTGACCAGTGTTTATTATTGGTTACTGCTAAAATTGTGTTTTAGTAGCTAGCAGCTACATATATTATACTGTAATGTTATATACTGTATATTCTTGTGATGCTCTTTCATTATCACATATTCTATACCCTATAGAATAGGAATAGAATCTAAGTCCCTTCTGTCTCTCTCTCACACACACACAACACCAGCCATTATCCCCACCTACCCCCAGGAATCATAACTATTTCTGAATTGCACTCTCACCGCGCAGACCCACGCCCACACCCACTGCCTTATATAAAGCCATTAACTGGCATTGTGCTATTTTTAGTGGGCAGGTACGATGTGTTTCAGCATGACTGTTACGGCTTGAGAACCAGAGGCTGAGGGGCGCCGAGCTGCAGAATTTAACAGATGGGGATGGGAATGGGTTCGCGTGTTTGGAGCCCATTTAATGGTTGCGTAAACGTGATCCATGGATTGTCTTGCCTTTTTTGCATTGTTAGAGGATTAAGTCTTAATGTTACAGCCTAACATATACATTATGGAATGACACAAATGGTGACTTTGACAGACAGAGAGATTATACATATGTAAATGGACCTAAAGTATTTCTCTGCATAGGTTAAGCTCTTAAGTTGGACGTTAAGCCAACGCAATACAACGCATGCATGATAATATAATCTTGTGTAGCTCTGTTTGGTTGTCAGACTGAATCTTTATAGTTCAAAGTCGAGCTCTAATTCCAATTACAGTAGAGTTTTAAGTTAATTAGAACCCACAGCCAATCAGAGTGCGTTAGAATCTGTAATTAAGCTCTAAAAACAGCGGTTTGTATGAGTGGAGCACTCAGAGAGCTTAACAGCTCGGTCCACTTAATGTACAGTAAGAGCAGCTTTAAGCAGATGTTCAGCTCATGCAGTAGCACACACTCAGCACCGACGCACATCTGACCACCCGGCCGAACACCCCCCCCCCCCAAGTGTCCTCAGAGGAGGGATGGAGCGAGTAGGAGGAGGAGGAGGAGAGCCAAGGTGGTGGGGGGGAATACAGCGCAGATGAGATGGAAACAACAACTGGGTGGGTGTAAAATTGAAGGGTAGAGTGCAGAAGAGGACAAGAGAGGAGATGAAAAGAGCGAAGAACATGAGTCCAACTGGGCTAAAAATGTAAGCACTCGTGGACACTATAAGAAGGATAAACCCCCCCACCTCACATATGTTATGTAAGAGAAGATGAACAAAGCAGCGAGAGATGATTGTGGACTAAAAAAATCCTCAGATAAACTCAGCTTCCCCAGCAATAATGAGAAAAAAAAAAAGAGCAAGAGTATCGCCTCCCACAAATGTTGCATCCTCCCTCTAGACCAATCGTAATGAACCCAGTACGTCACCCCTGTTTTGACATGTAATTATTGCATCCCCCCCTGGGCTAGTTAGCACTTCTGTGGTAGCCATTTATCTTTTAGGCTAGTTCCCCAAGACAAGGTTTTAATTCGATCATCATGTGGAGGCACAAAATATTGTTTTCCTGTGCACGGGCCTAAACTATCTCATAATCTCTTTATTGTCCCGTTGATGTTGCATAAGTCTATCTTATGTTCATCATCTTAGCAATTACAAACTTCATAATGATTGACTAAAGTAATATTGCAACAATTATTCAACTGGCTGCACTGTAAAAAGGAACTATTTGTTTTAACTTTAAAAAGTTAGTGTCCGAGCTGCCTTAAGATTTTAAGTTGACTGAATTTAAGAAGTCAAGATGAGCTGATTTTGGAATTCGAGTGTACTTAAATAGTTTACTGAACTTAATTTCAACTCATGTGGAGTAAAATTTGATTTCCCGTCACTTTTTTTTGGAAGTAAATATAAACTGTAATGATACTGCAGCTGTTTTGCATATTTTCCACTTTTCTACAGAGGATACAGGCGTCGGTGGATATTTGTAGCGTCTAAGCGTTGAACCTCTGGGTGGGTGTTTCTCATGGCAGCGTTTGACATCCGAGACAGCGCTGGGACGCGCTGTCAACTGACTGGAGCATGTAATTACTGTTTAGACTATGAACGTTGATACCATTTTTTACACTTCTTTTTAACAAACCCACACAGCTTTAGCTATCATCCATTAACAGTTTAAGTTATGTCTGTTCACAGCCATAGCGTTTTGCTCATATTTTAATCAGATTTTCTAATACCAAGCTCTGCACAGTCACTTGTTTTATGTAGATTATACAAATTAGGGTTATTTTTTTAGCTAGCAACACTTGTGACATTGTTATCTGAAGTTTAAGTTGAAGTCATGACAAAAGTTTTCAGGATAACAGGGATAAAATTACTTATATTGAGCGCTGAAAAACTGTTAAAATAGTTATTAAGCACATGAAGTATAATTTAAACGAAGAACTCTTGTACCGAAAGATTCAAACTTACTTTCAGTGACAGAGGTCTTGGTCCTTGGTCTTGGTTTTAAGCTTGATTCAATCAGATGTATAGTTTTAGTAAAGAATGAAGGAACAAAAGATTTTAGAAAAATTCATAAACAAAGAGATTAGTGGTATAAAAACATAGCTAAAAGAAATTTTGATAATCCATTGTTTGTCATTGTTTAAGCAAAATATCCCAAAATTCTGGTTTCAGCTTCTCGATTTTGAAGTTTCGCTCGTTCTCTATGATGAAAAAACATCAGAATTATCTATAGGTTTTCAATAGTCTTCAATAGTAATCAGTTAATCAGGAAAATCAGCAAATGAATCAATAATGAGATAATTAACAAAGCATATAGACAAGCAGAAATGATGACCTCAAATCCCCCCCCACTAAAAAACAAAGCAACCTCTCCACAAATAAGTTTGCGTTCTCCAGACGAGCGGTGGGCTGGGGGATTCTGATTTTAATCATCTCTGACAATTGCAGGCAGCTCTCCGGGACCTTATATAACTAATCTAACATTTATTACATGTATTCCATGAAGACAGGGCTTTGAGATCAGTGTGGGGAAGAGAGAGAGACTGGAAGAAAAGGGGCAGCGAGGAATATAAAGGGATGAAGAAAATGTGACAGAAGTGTGAGGAAAACAGCTTGGAGAGGTGTAGCCCCCAGAGGAAAGCCTTGTTGTAAATGAAGTGCATGCAAGAGGAGGAGGAGGAGGTGGAGGAGGAGGAGGTGGAGGGTGTATGTTGTGTTTCTTGCTTCTGTATATGTGTGTACAGTACGAGCGTGTGCGTCCATCTGGACTCCATTTATGCCAGCAGAGTCTTTTCTGAATAGACGGTGTATGTTCCAATCTTTCTCACTGAGCTGATCTGCGAGCTTTTTTTTTTTTTTATCACCCTCTTGCTACAATGCATGTCTCTTTCTCTCTATCTTGCCTCCCTCTTCCTCCATATGTGTCTTTCTCTCTCTCTATCACCTTCAGCAGCTCCCCAGGGCAGGCTGTTAAATGCTGCAATCTGTCTCTGTCTCCCATCCTTACCCTCCCTCCCTCCCTCCCTCGTTTTTTCTCTCAGCCTTTCTCCGAGGCTCGCCGCTCATGAATCACAGCTCTAACTACTACATGTAAAAGAGGGAAATCCCTGACTAAAAGCAGAAGGTGGAGGGAAGGGGAGGTTATAAGGACATATCTCAAGAGGGTTGGGGTGTTAAAGCTAGCTAGTCATTTGTGATTAAGAGCGAGGGAAGGGAAAGGATGGGACAAAAGGATGGGCAGACCACACAAGGATTATTATATGAGAATATCAGGGTCGGAGGTCAGTTTTAACTTCATGTCAGCCAGTTCAGAAAACTCATTTGTGATACCATTAGGAGCAGAAACGTCTTCGCAAAAATACGGTTGCTCTACTTAACGTTAACGCGGTTCCTTTCTTACAGGAAGCCGCCCTGCACAGTAACATTAATCTTCTGTCGATCACTGTAGCTTCACTGGAGCAAAAGGGGGTTAAGTGCCCTTCAGAACTAATGGCAGTAGGAGGGGAAAGTGTTTCTTACATGCTATTTTCAAGCACAATTTCCCAGCAGGTCCGAGACACCACACTACTGACCTTTTGCCGCTGTCACACGGTGGTTTCTTTAAGCCCACGGAGATTTAGTTTGTGATTGAAAAAGAGAAGTAAACTGACTGTCACCATCGGCTGACCACCAACTGTTTTCAAGGTTTCAAAGAACCTGTTTTAAATGTGCACTTTCGATTTTTGCACAAAAGAACTGCAGCAGAAATGGCGCCATCTTCTTCTTATCTCATGGAAGCAACTCTGAACTTTAACATTTCACAGTTAGTGGATAAAAATGACAAACAAAGTCGCAAATTCGGTTGCTTGTGCCTCGTTCAGTACCCACGGTTGGTTGTGGCTAGTTTGGTGCGGCGTCTGCAGTACTGTGGACATTGTACCGGACTGTGGTGGGGAATATTTTCCACTCCATCTACGTTCCAACCCTCACCTATGGGCATGAGCTTTGGGTAGTGAGTAGGCGGGTTGCTGTGCTCAGCCTTAGCGATAGGGTAAGGAGCCCGAACATCCGGAGTAGAGCCGCTACTGGTTCAACATCTGATTAGGATACCCCCTGGGCGCCTTCCTTTCGGAGGTGTTCCAGGCGCGTCCAACTGGGAGGAGACCCCGGGGCAGACCCAGAACTTGCTGGAGGGACTACATAGCCCATCTATCCTGGAATCGCCTCGGGAGAAGGACGTCTTGCCAAACCCGCTGCCACCGCAACCTGAACTCGGATAAGCAGAAGAAAATGAATGGATGGATGAATTTCCTCCACCTCCATGGCCTTGTCCACTGATTGTGGGCATTTCATTGAGATTTCAGTAGTAAATACTGACTGTGCCCTTTAGAGGCAGGTGCATTGGTATTTCTAGCAATCTAAAGAAATAACATGGTGATGTGGATGCTGGCTGACAATATAGTTGCGAAAACTTGTTAACTGGTTACTGGTTGTTTTGTATTTAAGAAGACAGTAACGCCAACAATTCAGACATTTAGTGTCCCACAAGAGGGTTGTAGAGATTTCTATTCATCAGTGGTCAGTTCAGTCAGTGGAGAGAAAGTGCACAGGAGTCCAAGATGTCTTAGGCTGAAAGGTTTATTGAAGCTCGGCCAAGGAGAATGGAGGATTTATCAATACGCTTGTCACGACACGATGCCGCCTCAGTTCTGAAGAAGCTGTTCTCTCTGGCTCGTCTATAAGGTGTGGTGCCACAACGACTCCATGTGTCCATAAATCACAATTTGTCTACAAACAAGGAAATACCCTTAGTGGTCTAACATTATTATCTTAGTCTGTAGAGGCTTTTACGATATGTACCTATCCGTTGTGTCGAGGAAATTTGACAGCTCTATCCTCTGACTTCAGTTACCAATGATCAGAATGGCACCTTGGTCTGGAGAGAATTCAGTGTCCCCAGAACAAATGAAGACTTCCCTATTCCTACATTGACGTATGCTCGACCCCCATATGTGGCCCGCTAGAATAGAAAATTCCCTCACAAAGAGGAAGGTATTTTTGCAGCATGGAAGGATGCTGTCTGATCAGGCGGAGCTGAAACGCATCATGGTCACGTACTCTGCAAACAGAGAGGGAAAAAACACGAGCGTGCGTAAACTGACGGTTAGCTAACGTAACTCGAGTCCGCTCACTTTACAGTTTATAGAGGATAGAGGATCCTGGTCCTGCACCGGTGAGAGCCCTCGGTGACCAGTATGTGAAAGACGAGTTCAGAAGACACAAAAAGGCTTTAACAATTAAGCAATTGAAAGCATTAAAAGCGCAGGTCAGATGCCAGCAATACAAAATGCAACAATAAGAACAGGGATACATTACTGCTGAGTTGAAAAGCAGCAGAGAGCCTTTAGGTTAAGTCAAGGTCAGCTCACAGTAGGATGTCTCAGCTTGTGTCTTTTTGTTTTCAGCGTCTCCTCTTCTTTTTTTCTTTATCATCTCTCACTTTCTCAGTTTAAGTGTTTCTCTTTAACCGTGTCATTGTGTCTTTTCTAGCACTTCCTTTCTTGGTCTTCTTAGTCTCCCCTTTCACTCACCTGCCATCCAATCTCATCTCACTGCAACCAGACGCTCGCGTACTCCTTTGTGCACCAGTCATTAACATGTAATGATGTTTTCCAGTCACCGACTGCACACGTACAGGTATATCCAGGATACTGACTGAAAATAAAGCTCAACGCACACTTAAAAGAAAAAGAGCAAATTAGAGGAGAGGCATCAGGAGATGATAATACAAATGTATCCTGACAGGCCTGATAGGTGCATTATGTCAAGCTTTAATTCTGAGCCACGTAATCAGGTTTTACCAATTTTAATTTCTTCCCCAGGTTGTCTTCAAATTAGCTTTATTGACGCCATTTGTCATCTGCTGCCAAAAACCAGACACCCAAAAGAAAAAAAAGACGAAATAACTGTCTGAAGCACTTTGATTTAATTAAAAAAAAGTTCACACTCAAACATTTCAGGTTCCATTTGTACCTTAAATGGAGAAACGTCTGCATCTATTACGAGCTATGTTTGCTTTCCTTCAATTTGCTCTTCATCCTTCATCCTCCTTACTTTTTTTTTTATCCTCATGTTTGTCAAGGCCAAATTCTCTCTCTCAGCTTATCAGACTGGCTGTTGAGCGAGGATCCTTTCTGAGTAAAAGCCTTTTTTTCCTCTGAAAGCTTCGGCACTTCTCTCTGTGTGATGTGTGCTAATGCTGAACATACAGCCTCCCTTTGCCTCTCTGCAGTGTTTCACCCTCTTGCTGCAGACACACTCACTCATAGCTCTGCAGTCTTTCTCCTCTCTTATTCCTCACCGTCTCTCTCTCTCTTTTTATTTTTTTGGTTTTATCCCCTTGGTTTCTCTCTCTCTCTCTCTGTTGCACCTTTTTTTTTGCTCATTTATACTTGCTTTACTTTACAGTCTGAAGCCTTGATGTTTCAACATGACTGCAGTGGTGCAGTGAGAACATTCTTCTTGATCTCCGTCTGAATAATTTAAGGGAGAAATCCAATTGTGATTTAAGTCACAGTTGCAACATTGGTCGGAGGAACTGCAGTGCTTTTTTTTGGCTGGCCAAAGTCTGCCCCTGACTTACTGAGTGAGTGATGGAGTAACACCATTGGTCGGTTGAGTGTCGGCTGAGGGGAGTTTCCCCATTGATTGTTGCTGTTTTGAAGCAGAAAATATGTGGCGCTGTTCGCCGCCTCCTTGTTGGCTTTACTGCTTCTTCTGCCTCCTGGTTAATCTAAATATCGGCAAAGACGTGGATCATCGGCGGACCTGAGGTGGGCCGAATGACACCTGGGAGGCGAAAGAAGCAGTACAGCCAACATGGCAGCATATTTTTGGCTTCCAAACAGCACTTCAGACGTCACTCGTGCTCTGTCCAGACTTTATACTGTCATTGGTTTTGACCTTGCCAAATCAGCAGCTTTGATCCATGGTTGACTTTTGCCTGGCACATTGCTGATACCTGATACCTTACCTGTCAACACCTTGATGTCATAAAGTTCATAAAGGCTGAATTTCTCTTCTGAGTTTGTCTGGACACTTTATGGCTGACTGCAGTCACGTAACAAGACTAAACAGTGTGGACTTTAAGTTGGAAAGAGACAACTTTTCTGCCTTACTTTATTATGGAGTAAATGTTAACTGCACAGTGCACTGGCTATACAGTGATGACACCATCCGAATTTAGATTGCTTCCCGATTGTTGAAGAGATTTCTATTTATGAATGGTCAGTTCAGAAAGTGCACACGAGTCCAAGATGTCTCATGCTGAAAGGTTTATTGAAGCTCGGCCAAGGAGAATGGAGGATATATCAATACGCTTGTCACGACACGATGCCGCCTCAAATCTGAAGAAGCTGTCCTCTCTGGCAGAATAGTGCCACAACTACTCTATGCCCCTAAATGATTATTCTCAATGTACTCAATCTACAATATACGGTATTTTGCCAATTAATCGACGTCAGAGGGAAAACAGAAAACATTTTCTTCATATAAAATATGATCCAGTTTCACTAAAATCATCGATCATCCGCTAGAAGTACATAGCACAAAGTTACAAGAACAGACGTACGATGGCGCAGAGTGGACCGTTCAGCTCATTACCAGTCACTGCAGCATTTAAAATCTGTTATTTTATGGTAGAAAAGTTACACAATGTTGCATCAAACTATAAAAGCGTCACAGATGGACTTTGCGAGCTTCTTCAAAGCTCCAAATCAAACGGAGGTCTTGATTCAGAGCTTAAATGATCCTGTAAGCCTGAAATGATTATATAATGTGCTTTAAAGACCTGCGAAATGCACATAAAAAGCAAAAGGTCACATCTAGATCAGTGTTTGGTTTATCTGCTCAGGGCTACTGTAGAAAAATGGCGGTTCAACATGGCGGAGTCCGTGGAAGAGGACCCGCTCTCACTGTAGATATAAAGGGCTCATTTGAAGACAACAAAAACACAATGATTCTTATTTTCATGTGATTATACACTAATGAAAACATACTAATGAATATAATGTTCAATTCCTGCCAATAAATCCTCCCAAATTTTACACACTGTAAAGTTTAACAGGGCTATGTTCACTCTTGCCTTTCTCTCTAAGCCTCTCACCCCCAGTCTCTATCTCTTTGTCCTACCGGACACACACTGTATACACTTGCAGTCACTAAACATTAGTTTTCTTTTCTTCCCTGTCTGGCTTTGAACGCGGGCCTCCCCTCCCCTCCCCTCCCCCGATTGGCTGTTGACCCAATGGGTTTCTTTTTGCACGTGTGCACACGCACACATAAATCAAACACACATCATGCTCACAGACTGTATGAGCGCAGAAAATACTCCCACACACATCATCAGCGGCACATCAGCACACACATGCACTCATGCATGCTTGTAGATCTAGGTATACACACACACACACACACACACACACACACGACTCTTGCTAAGTTATTGGCAGGGCTGGAGTGACAGGCCTCTCTTCACCAACTCATTCACGCTCTGTTGGAGATTGTGTTATGCACGGGCCATTTGCTACGTGGATCATAAAGTGCAATAAGGACAGAGTTAAGCAGGCATAGATGCACATACACACACTTAAACTCACACACGCACACACACACATTAATATACATGCAAACACACACATGCACAGACTTCACTCTCCATCTGACACAATATTGCATAAGAGCAGAATCTGTCTAGATCTCTCTCTTTGCCCATGTCTCTGTCAGTTTTCTTCACCCTCCTGTGTAGCTGACTCACATGTCAGCAAGAGTAGCGTGGTAACAAAGGCAAGTTAGAGAAGCTGTTAGAAGTATGACAGCTAATGGAGGTCTGAGTTAAAAATAACACTTTTAACAAGGGGAAGAAAGTGAAGCGTAGAATAAAAGGTGACGAGGAGAAAGACGGCTTTAAGTAGAGTGTGTAAACGTCTTCTACAACAGGAAGTCACTCCTTATTGCACCTCATGACACAAGCAAAACATGCAGTACGGCAACCGATTGTGAGAGTCAAGAACATTGACTAAAGCTCCGACATCTTCAACAGTTCACATATTCACACATCGAGCAGATAAAAAGCAACATTATCATTCATTTGGAGTTGTGTTTCTGGCCTGTAGTCGCTCTACCTTTAGCTCTGATCTCCTCTGTGTCCACGGTGTTCCTCAGCTAGTCGTTAGCCTTTTCCATGCAGAAGTTGGTGCTGGGTTGTGGGTTTTTGAAACAAGACTGGTGGCATATTTAAAAGACATCTCTCTATATATATGTATATAGATATAGATATGTGTATCTATAACATTGTGGATCTGAATCTGTTAAAATACGACACAGGACAGCAGTAATAGAGTTCTTTGCTCTTAGGCTTTACTCCAAACATTTCAGGCAGCACAGACATAGCACTCCAAATGCCACCAGGGGGCCTCACATATACTTTTCCTGACAGGTGACTTCCTGCCAGGTAACACACACCTTGATCCCCTAGAGCTCCCTCTAGGGCAATACCAAATATCAACAATGTCAGGATACTGCAGTATCTATCTTTAGACATTTGACAGTAACATTTGTACACTGGATAAAGGACTGGTGATTGGGCAATGGTGCAAATGATGGAATAAATATGGTTATGTACATGAGGAAGGTGGATATGGATATATACATATCTATGCACAGCAAACTAAATGTAAACAGTGAGGATAAATAAGTTATAATGTACAGATATTTCACAGATTTACAGGGTAGACGAGCCAAAGCAGTAAAGTTCTAGGCTGTTTAAACCAAAACAATGAGCTGAAAGATGCTAAAACGCTTCTCTGAGTTAGGGGATAATTCTTTATGGATCTGTCGCAGCAAGCAAAACCTTTCACAGTGCACATAAAAATCTTCTATCTACATATTACTAAATGCAGCTTTAAGATCAGTAAGGTCAGAAATGTTGTTAGCAAGTGACATTTTGGGTAATTTATACTGTTGTGATTATAAATGTGAATAGTAGTAAGAGAGCATATGAGTGCCAAGAGGAGAATTGACCTAAAATACAGAGAAAACTTGCTAAGAAAATTAGATTGTCATCTGGAGATGGTAGAAGGTCACAGTTCGGTCTCTTTTTCTACACCGACTCGTGTGGTGTACTCGTGGCAAATTTGGCGCGTGACAATATGTAGGAGAACCTGGCTTCAACGCTCATTCAGCGGCGAATGTGCCATTTCGATTTCCCTTCACAGTCATTTGTACGGTTCCAAGAAGACACCGCACAGTCTTCTGCTTCTCATCCAGTCTGCCAGGAAGTGTTTCTGAGTAAGACGGCTGCAACGTTTGGCAGAATCCCGTAAGAGAATCGAGTACAGACACATCCACAGTGTGTGTGGGAGCTGCAATATTTATTAATACAATCATGACACTTGGGCGATTCAATTATGACTTTCATTTGGCGAGCAGGAAGTTGCTTCATTGCGTGATAGTTATGCATATGCTGGATTACATTACATGCAGGAATGTGACAATATAACATGTGCAGTGACAATACAGGTTGCTTCAATTGTTGTTCTTTCTTTCTACAGCTGGCATCCACTAACTCTGCTAACAGCAGCCAGACGACTGCAGCTGACAACAAAGGTATGTCCGACTTTCTTTTACCCTCTCTATAATGATGCCCAACCTGCTTCTGTGGGAATCGATGGCGTCTCTAAGCGGAGAAGAAATGCTGCAAACATCTCTGTAGCTAACTTAGCAAGCTTATTTCTAGATTTGGTGAGTTTTCAGACAACCCCTTGGCTTTATTCTTTAATTAAGAACTTGAACGACTTTCCTTGTAAGAGTTTCCGTTGAGGTTCGGAGAGTCTTCAGGATTATATGTACTCATTTCTTCCCTCAAACTCACATTAAGCCTACAGTTGAGTCACTGGCAAAGCAAACCGTTCTTCAGAGAAAGACCCAAATATTTTTAAATTACTGGCTTTGTCATCACGTGTAAGAGATGCAGGGTGTTAAGTCTTGATTTCAGAGTCCAAGTCAAAGCTGTAGAGTTAGAGTTGTTGTCAGTCAAAGTCTCCAAGTGGCAAAAAGTCTGCAAGGCATTCGTGTGAACTGTCTTTCTTCCTCAACTTTCTTTTTTCTGTTTATCTCTGCCTTTTCTCTCTCTCTCTCTCTCTCTGTGTCCTGCTCTCCATCTTTGAGCTTCCACAATACAAGAAAGTTGACATTCTGCTTTACAGAGGTCACACTGCTGATTTTTCCATGAGCTAAGCAACCAAGACAAGGCAAAGTCTTTTGGCAGGAATCACTGCGTGTCAGCCAGGAAAAGTTTGGCTGCAGCTTAACTTTTGTGCAACCTTGCTCATCAATAACTAATTTCAGCACTGCGGAATTTACCATCCATTAATGCGCCTGGATCAGCCAGTGGGGATGAGGTTTCTTGTCATGTGAACCCGCAGTTTCTATATCCGATATTTCATGAAACGACATCAAGAGGGTTTGCCACTTGATGTCGTTTCCCCCTTTGTGACTCAGCACTTTTCCTCTCTAACCACATCAAGTGTTTCTTTCTTCTTATCTCTACCTTCCTTCTCGTCACCTGTCTTTTTACTATTAAAGCCCCAAGGCAAGGTTTACAGTGTCTAACATACATGTATGAAGGCAATGTACGGTATGTTGATAGCTCGAGGCTAATAGTGCTCTGTCTCATAAAGTACAGGTACAGCAGGTGTCAGGTGGTTCAGACAGATGACTGTCTTTGTTGATTGTGGTCCAAAACATTTGGCTTCCGTAGACACATCCGTAGACACATGTATACAAAGAATTGACGTAAAGTATAAAGTAGCTTTTTATGTGATTGTCATGACAGGTGTATTCAAATAAATTTTATAAAAGTGTTGCATGTAACGACATAAAACACTCTTGCTCTTGAGATTTTACTGTTTCCCTTATAGAAAATACCATTGGTCCATTGTATGCTAATATCAAGCCCTCTGCTAGAAACATACTGCTTGATTCAGACAACACGTCCAACCACACGTCAATAAACTCGTCCAGGCTTGCTTTTTCCAACTAAGAACCATCTCCAAAGTCTTTGAAAAAATAATCCATACCTTCATATTTTCAAAACTGGACTACTGCAACTCACTCCTCTCTGGTATCAATGGAAAACCAGACTCAGGCCTCCATCTAGTCCAGAACGCAACAGCTACGACATCACATTTCACCAATTTTAGCTTTCCTCTACTGGCTTCTGGTGCGTTTTAGGATTGATTTTAAGATTTTACTGATCACTTTAAAAGCCCGTCGAGGTCCGGCCCCGACTACGCCATACAAGCCAGTTCGTAGCAGCATTAGATCCTCAGTCACTTCTGGTTGTTCCAAGGTCAAGGCTCAAAACAAGAGGTGAACGCACCTTTTCCATCAGGACCACGCAACTTTGGAACGATCTGCCCGAGGAGATAAAGCTTGTTGGATCAGTGAACTCTGTGATTCAGATACTTAGAAGTTAATACTTTAACAACTAGTCCCTCTTGTTATCCTTGGCAGTTTTATCTAACTGCATCCATCCTTAATAATTTGTACTTGTTACCCAAAATCAGCCTTAAAAATAATTATCATGCTGTCAGTTTCAAGCGTTTTACCTTTAAGGAGAGGCATGTTGATCTTTCAGGGCTGCTGACTCTGTCTGTTAGTTGACAAGGTTGTCTCCGGGGTCATTTTTAGTTGACTGAACATTTTGTAAGGTCCTTTTATTTATTTATTGAGATGGAATGAGCTGTTCCCTTCTTACTGAAATATAATAGTGACATCTTTGCTTCCAGACTAACTGCAAATGTTCTTTCGTCTTTAATAAACACAAGATTTTTAAGAGATCATTCTGCATCACTGCTCTCATCTACAAGGATGTGCTGTTTGTTCATCCACGCAGCTCTTCGCCACCGTCGCCAGAGATTAGAGCGACATGCAGTGTGGTTTTTAAAGTACCATCAGACACTGACTTGTTACTCTCAGTTACATTTATAGTCTGCAGCTTTTATCACCTCCATTTTCTTTGTTGTAATTTTATCTTCTCAAATCAGAGATGGGATGTTTTTGGAAAGACTTGAGTGATCCCAACAGGACTTTTGGAAGATTGTTGGAAAACTCAAATATTGACAGACTGATTTGACAACTCTTGCTTTTGTATTAACCTCCACATTTTACCCTCCAACCCTTTTCCAGAGAAGGCATCAGCGGCGAAGCCTCAGGAACAGGAGGAGGAGGTCGACATCGACCTGGAGGCGCCGGAGACGGAGAAGGCAGCGCTCGCCATCCAGAACCAGTTCAGACGTTTCCAGAAGAAAAAGAAGTAGAGTGACTGATTATGAGAGAAAATGAAATGAGAAAAAAAAAATGAAAAAAACGAAAAAAAAAACGAAAAAAAATCCGCAGATGTACAGAAATGCAGTAAATGATTGAGATGAATTGTTTCGGGGGGGTGACGGAGAATTGTTCAGGATTTATTGTCATATTATGCAAAGTGTCATGAAACGCCTTTTTGCATGAAAGGACAAGGAAGTCGGAAGGGGCAAGACAGACGGAAAGGATGAGAAAACAAAAAGGTGGAGATTTGGAATTTATAATCTAGCATGACGAAATACTGTAACCTCCCGTCACCAAATTAACCTTTGCAAATGTCCCTACATATCACCCGTGTGTCCCTCGATGCTCCCAAACCATGCAACCACCCCCCGATCCCTCGTCCATGCTAGTCCGTCCTGCAGTTGCAACACAAGCCCAGCACATAAGCAGACAGAAAAAACAGATCAACACTTGTCTGCTGACTGACAGAACAAGCACACGTCCTTCAACGTCGATGAAACGGGAACGCACAAAAAGAAAAAAAAGAAAGAGAAGCACACTCTCTAGTTTCTAGGTTCTTTTCTTTCCGCCTCCTTCTCCGCCGTCACAAGCTTTCTTTCATTCTCTGTTTCTCTCTGTCTATCTGAAAGGATGAAAATAACACCGCGTAACTGTCTCAGGTGTAAAATCACCTCTGTATCGCCTCCCATGTAGGCCAGATATTGGATCGCCTCTGCCAGTCTGATCTCACAGGTGACGGAAGTGGTGGTCATGGAAACTGGCTGCCAACTCGGAAACAGTCGGAGGCAATTTGCTGTTGACGAGATCGACGTGTGACGGGAAGTAGACACACGGCGTGCTCATACGAGTCTTTAACACTCCACCTCGCACTTTACAGCCAATCACTGACACATTAGCGATCATCAGGTGTTTACGTGTCTACAGCGTTTGCATCTTTTAACAGCCTCAATGATACCTGATGCTGTTTAATATCAATGAGCGCTGGATGACCTGATGGAAATTCATTCAAACATTCATACCTACTCATTTTAAAGCAACCATTCAGGTGGCGTTTAATGAAGTATGTGTTATAAGATCTGTGGAGGCTTGCGTGGCGGCGTTGGAGGTGATAAATAATTCTCACTGTTTGTTTTAATTTGATTAAACTTAACAACGCAACGGGAAGTGAAGCCTGCCAATCCAAAAAAACGGTGTGTTGTCATTCACACATCTTGGCCCCATTAAATCTAGTGAGACTCGTCCTGAATGTTGACCCCTCGGTTAACAATAGGTTGTTTGTTTCAGACTGTGGCAGGCTTCTCATTTCTGGCCGTTGACCTTCCATTTTGGTGGGTCAAATGACAACTCCCACTTTTTGTCATTTGTCGTTTCTAGCTCACAAAAAGCCTGTAAGTGTTTTAAATGTGCACTTCATGGCTACATACATGATACGGACTCTTAGTCTTGAATGTATTTTGTTCTAACAGAACCTTTTTTGGACCTCGTGTTCATATTTTCAAACAATAACGTCATTTAATGAGTAAAAAACACAAATTTCACGTGAGATTGACGTGCTAAAAGATCACCGTCAGACCAATTTGGTCTTTCAACCACATTTCATGCTCTTCCTCAGCTCTTACTGAAATAGTGATATGACGTGATATGAGGTATATCGACAACATCTGGAGCTCCATCCACTAAAAAGCTCTGGATCTGGTTCACTAAAAAGAACCGAACTTCCCATCACTAATAAATATGAGTTCTGTCTCTTAACACAACACAAAAGTGACGAAACTGAACAGTGCGCATTGTTATCGTTCCACAGCTTGCGGCCTCTGCACCTCTCCACTATCTTTACACGACCAGGAATAGTTTTGAACTCCAGCAGCACACAAACACCGGGCCCTGAAGCCGGCGATATAGAATGACGTTTGCTCGTCTACACAACCGGCATCGTATTGCTTCTCGGCCTTAAGTCGCACTTACAACATTTACACGCTGTCTGTCTATGACTGAAAGCTCTCGATCATGCTCGGGTGTTGGGTTACTCCGTGCCCCTGTAGGTAACTCAAACCTCGGCGTCCTTAAATAAACACTTGATAATGATTCGGAGCAGATGCCAGCCGTGAACCCGAGCCCTGTCACCTTTAGACAGACAGACAGACAGACAGACAGAGAGACAGACAGACAGAGAGACACTGCAGCTGTTGAACAGAGACAGAAAGAAAGACACTGAGTGACAAACACAAATGAAATGCATTAAATATAAAGCACACTGTACAAATGAATATACACAAAGATTGTACATATTTTGGGACAACACACACACACACACACACGCACACACACACTCTTGCTTCATCCATGTCCCCCTCCCCTCTCCCCCCTCTCTCAATGTATGTAGCACACTGAACTGCTTCTTAAAAAAAGCCAGATTTACTCCCCATCGCTTTAATAATAATCTCACTAATTACTAGAATTATTATTGGAATGTAACCTCTTTTCTATTTCGAGGACAGGAAGCGGTTGCAAAAAAAAAAAAAAAAAAAAGGGTTAAAAAAAAAAAAAAGTGCAACCAGCACAAGCCAGCCAGCCGTCATCGCCGCCCACTCGCTCTTCTCCGTCGTTGTCCGACTGTTTCCTTCACAGCGTAAGAGGAGATTTAGTGATGACATCGCCTGAGTTTGATATCAAACCGCCTTTTCTCCCCTAAGAAATGATTCTTCAACAAACGTGTCTGCAAATAGTCGATATTCTGAATTTCTAAAAGGCCCTGAAAACTTATTTGAATCAACCAAAAGTCACTTGTAGTAACCCTAACCCTAAATTGGTGGAGAAAATAAGAGATTTCAGCATTGGACCGCTATGACTTGCAAGACCAAGGTAAACAGGGAGGAAGCACATGACAAAACTGTCCTTTCAAAATAAGAAAAAGGGGCAAAAACGCAGTTGAGCTTGTGAAATCAACTTGTGTAGTTTTGAGTTTTGAGAAACTGCAATCAATGCACAAACTATTTTGAACGAAAAAGCAATGATTATGAGACAATCAGATTAAAAAAAAACAACATATAAGGATCTCTTTACAGTTTCTACAGAACGTCTGGACACAGCTCAGTGACTCTGTAGTAGGAAGACGTGTGCAATAGTTTGATTGCTGCATATTTAATTATTAATATATAATGTTATAAAGATTAAGAGGTTAAGATTTGAAGCCACCTTTTCAGTTTTAGGTCATCAGATGTCTGCGAAGTCTTATGATAGTCCATTTGTGTCATTTTAACGATTTACCAACAACATGTAATATCTTTTATTATGTTTTTGCTGCATATAAAAAAAAAGGGGGAAGTCTTGAATTGTCATTGTAGGACCTGTTCAGGAGCCAGATCCATGTGATTGAAAACAGAGTCTGTGTCTGGAGGCTGTAAATAGCTACCTGTGAGGATCCAAAGAAGCTTAATGTTGCTTGGCAACAGCACCAACCTCAAGAAAAAAAAAAAACGCCAAGCTGGTCAGTTCAATGTGAAATGTGACTTGTGATTCAGCCTCGTGTGGATTTGAGGCTGGGGTGAGATCATCCAGGTGGTTAGATAAAAAAAAAAGGTCACAGGTTTGATCCTCACAGGAGACGGCAGCCATGTTCCTGATGGCGTTGAAGATTTTTCTCTTTTGCTTGCGGCCTGGATCGGGAGTTAAATACCTCGTCTTTAAATGTCATTTCCTCGAGCGGGTGGTGTTAAAGGGGAGAAAGGAGTTTGATACAAATTCAGCCTAAAAATTGAAAGCTGATAAAGCCATCATAGACACAGTTTCCCTATGATCAGTCTTGAGTTTGCATGGAGTCAAATCTAAAACACTCCTAATTCTGTCCATGTGCGACTTTTTACTACTATCAAGCAGGGATATGAGTTTTTTCAGCCAATACCTTTACCGACCCAATAACTGCTTCTCTGAAACAACTAATAATAAGCCATTTGTGTGGATGCACTTTGCTAACATAGTTATCACATGACAGATGCTGCTACTTCAGCATGTTCTTCAAGATGCGCAAGATGTTTCAGGTTAGATTTGTCAAGGCGTCATATCCCATCCTGATTTATAATATTTTTTCCGATATCTGATCCAGAGTTTTCGCTAATTTTTAGATGTTTAGCTCCCCCTCATAATACTGCACCACATTATAGAGCATATATAAGGTCTTTCTTTATTTCTCTTTCTTTGTCAACGCTGTGTTGTCGCTTTGCTTTGTTTGCCTGACCTCATTTCACTTCCACCACCCCCACCTCCCGCCGCCGAAGGCAACCAAATTAGGGGGGGGTTCGGCGAACACGACGTGGTCGCTGTGAATGAGTAGTAAAAGGATGGGTGGAATAAAAAGCTTATCATGAATGGAGCAAAGCCGCTACAGTTTGTCCAAGATGGCTTAAGTGAAGTCCCCCACATCCTCCTTAAAAACCTCTTGACGTCACGGCAAGACAAGAGCTTGGCAAACGGCGAGCAGGGTTTTTTTCTTTTTGTACATACCATTTATACACTACAGCGTCTGTGCAGTGTCTCCCTAAATCCATGCTTGCTGACTTAATATTCTCCTCTCGCTTGTATGTGTTTATCTACATCCACTTCTTATTACGCTTGACAAGAATATAACGTACTTGATAGTGACGAGTAATTGGTGCGGTATGCCAATAGTGGATATTTGGGCACAGCTTTACAGCCTAGAAATGACATCAAAGCCATATTTAGAGAAGAAAAACATGTATATTTAGATAATATGTTCTTGTACATCCCTTCTGTTACGTCGTCTGTAGTGCCGTAAAGCAACAGTCAAGCAACCCAGAAGAAGAAGAAGAAATCCCGTGCATCCCATGCTACCAAAAGAAAGTGCGTAAAGTAGGATTTTAGTTTGTGTTTAAGATGATTGTATGTTCACAATGTGGCGTTAAGGTGCGGGCTTACCCTTCACAGCGTGGCCAATCAGTGACCACTGTCCTTTCAGGGAGGCATCTGCCAATCAGGAAGCTCTACAGGGCCCCATTCCCGCAACCCACCACTCTTCTTATTGCCTCATCACTTCTTCTATCATGACGATTGATGCTTTATTTATTGCTGGTTTATTAATTTGGATAATTTATGTGGATACCTACGTTGTTGTTGTTGTGAACTCCTCCAGACTTGTTTTGTTGTGTTTCCTGATGTGAAGGCATGTGAAATCCATATTTGTATGTTTTAGGCTATAAATTCCCTCTGTGTATTTTTGACATTTCAATCTATGATGTGTTGTTGGACTTTCAGAAATGGCGGCTAAGGTGAGAATGCACAAGAACACTCCCTGTACTGTGTTTTCTGCACTAAATAAAATTTGCTGCATATTGCTTTGAACTCTACACACCTTGCTTTTGTCGGTTTTGTCAAATTACTCGCATCAAAAACACTGACCGTAACAATGAACCACAAATATGACAGACGCCTACAGAAATTCAACATTTGTACGTGTTGAATCTGAGTGTAGAGCTCCCAAAGTAATTTCAATTTCTGAAAGAATATCCTCCTGACCCGGACCCTTCGGGGGATGCTGGTATTGCTATGAGGGTCCCCGCAGGAACTGGTTTCAATCTCGGTCCCTCTGGGTGCTGTTCCAATTTAAACAGACTCGTGGATGATTTGACAGAACGTTGCTCCTTTTATTATTACAGTGCTGGAATTTAGGAATTTAGAGCACTCAATTATGCACAGGGTAAATAGGACGCTTTGTCTTTGTGCATCCCCTTGACACACTTGACGTGACATACTACAGGAGGTCAGAGAGGTCTTGCATGCTTCGAAAAAGTCCCACCCAGTCATGGATTGCTGTTACAATTCACTAGCATGGACCCACACCGTCAACAAGATAAGTTTAAATGATTTATTGATAAAATGAAGGATTGAGAGTGAAGCGTGATCTCATGTACTTCTTCGGTCTGATGCTGCGGTGTGGGGAAGCTTCGGTAGGGAAACCGCCGTAGCACCCGGGCACGACGGACCCCCCCTCAGAACCCTATTGAGAGTAGGAAAGAGAGGGGAAATAGGTGAAAGAAATGGGGTGTGCGGAATATGAGAGCAAAGGGAACCAGAGGGTTAGGAGGGTATTTATAGGACTGTTGGAAGTGGCGCGGTTGAGGTGTGGTCTGGCTCCTGGAAGTCCGCTTTAAGCTCCAAAACTCAAGATAAGCACAAAACAATTCTTAAAAAGTAACAATTGCTTATGATTAACCAAAAAAAATCTATCTTTGTAGAACCAAAAAGGACACTGAACCATGTGTTCTGTTGGTAATTCTTTGGGTATTCAGTTTTTTGTGTTTGAACGGTTAGTCAAGTCTTGTAGACGACTGAATATATCCTTGATTCAATCTGGACCCGGCCACTCCTTCATGTCCTCAAGAGTTGCTATGCTCAAATTTGCTTTTGTTCAATAACTATCGACAGTATCCATTTATGTCATCACAGCAGGGACTGTCCAAAACACACTGTTGAATAATTACAACAAATGCACAATGGAATAAAGTTGGATTTATGATCCAGAAACTTAATTCCACATTACTCAGTGTGGTAACTCCAAGGCAAAATTCAATTTTTGCAAACAAACAAAAAAAAGAAAATGTGGTTAAAACCAACTAAGCATCATTCGGTTCATGGAGCCTTCTGAAAATAAACTAAAAGAAAGTGATTAAGTATGAAAAATCCAGCATGAACAGGCCAAATGCCAAGAGCGATTTTTCTGCTGTTAATGTCCTGGAAGAAAGATCAAATGAAAGCTGCAGTGCACCCTGGGTATTTTTTGGAGGGGGTTGTAAATGTACCTCAAGCTAGAAACAGAGTTAAGAAAGATGTGTGTTGAGTTTACCATTAAAGGGTATATTCATGGAGGATATCAGCAACATTAGACTGCACTTAAACTTTGCAATAAATTATATACAGTATATATACACACACACACTGTATATACAGTATATTTAGATTGGTATGAAGGTCAAGGAGAGACATCATCATTAGTTTGTCCAACCCAACGATGATCAAAAACTCACTCAGCAGTTTTCTGGCAAAAGGATTCCTGATGTCAATGAAACGAAAATAACTTCAGCATATTTAAATGTCAGACTTCATGGTTGAGTCTCTCTTTTTCTTGTACTTTGACTCGTATAAAGTCTGTCTCGAAGACGACTGCAGTGCAGTGAGAGAGCGGAGAACAAAGAAAAATGCATTGCGCAACGACTGACTTCAGAAACTACGATTGGTGAAGTTTTTGCTTTCATGTGCAGCATCTTTTCTATCTGCAGCAGAGTTTTCAAAGGTGTATTTGATGGGAAGAGTTTGTGCTCTGCAAAGAGGCCAAACATCATTTTCTAAAGCTTGATATATTTCAATCCAACTTTAGATTGTGAGCTGGGATCTTAAATCTATCGAGGTCGACTGGCTTCTGCGTCTTATCAATTCTTTATTAGGATCTCCCCTCGAGGATCAAATTCTCTTTTTTTAAAGATCAGTTTCCTTTTTTTTGTCAATATCCCCAGTGAAACATCAATAAAGTTTGACAGGAGCGGATGCTAACGCCGGCCTCAAAGTGCAGACGGTGGTTTTAAATTCACGTTTTACACATTCGACGTTTCTTTGTCCAGAGTGTAACTGCACGATGTGAAAGACAAGACCGTCCAGGCAAAGTATTTAAGAGAAGTCTGTGTTACCCCTGGAGCATTTTTGATCGATGTGTGTTATGTGAAGACATACTGTAGGAGGTCAGAGGTCATCCTGCTTTGCCCGTGGAGCTAAGATAGATTTTACAAAGGAAATATTCAGTCTTTAGATATGTTTGGAGACGTTGCTCAGATGAAGAATAATGAAAAGAAAACAGTTCTCTCAGCTTTGATCTTAAAAACAAAAGAAAATCCTGCAGCTAAAAAAGAGTTGTCGTCTATTTTGGGAGTCCATAATTTCAGGATTTACTGAACCACATGATCTTCAGCCTCAAAACGTCTCATTTGATCACACGACGGATAAGACGCGCTTCTTTTGTCTTCCGTGGCATTTCAGAGTCTTCACGAAGACATATGCGGAGAATAATTTAAAATTACACAAGACGAGGAGAGACGAGATCACATGAGACGGTATCGGATTGGATCAGATCACATCTGAAGGGGGAGAGGAGGAGATAATGTTGATGTCAAATGAAGCTGCGTTTAAGCGGAATATGGTTTTAAAGAAAATCCTACACTGGCCTGAATGCACAAGCTGTCATGTCTCAATTACATCCATGAGTCATCAGGGCAACAAAAGCGTGACGCGTGATGCATGAAAAGGTATTACCTGACACGGGTGTGTTACAGATATTACGGTGAAAGAATTCACTGGAGGACTGGAGGATTCACTTCGCCCATCCAAGGACAACACACACACCTACACACAGCACATGCAGCAACAGGCAGGAGGACACAAATTGAGTGCTGCATGTGAATGAAGCACTGCAGTGTGGTAGCTTATCATCAGCTGCCCGTGGTGAGGCTGCAGGGACTGAAATCACAGTTGTTGTTTTTGAATGATGGAGAATCAAAAATAGCTCCTCTGTGATGCCTTTGGCTAAAAATAGAAGTGAGAACAGCAGAGATGTTGTGTGTGTGTTTTTTTATATAAAGCACTTGGATGATTTGGCATTCTCAGCATTGTTTTTGCTTCACATTCATACAGCTGCATACATTCACTCCTGCATGCTGCAACAAGGCAGAGACTGCTGATGAGTATGGATGTCCCTCTTTTTTTTTCCAGGAAACTCCTCTCCTGCACAAGAAGTGATGAATTTTAATACTTAAAGAAGCAGTGTTTGGACTGAGAATAAAAAGGACTGGGGAATGTAAGAAACTGCAGTCTACACAGAATCATATTTATTACGTTTTTGTCCCAGAATCTACTCTGTGCAAAACATCAACACCAAAATGTTGAATTAGAGCTTGGAAATATGCTTTCATTACTCTGTGCACATCTTCACGTCATTATCTCCTTTCCCAGAAGCTGCTTCTTGTAGCCGATGGGTCAGCAGCATACGAAACTATCTAGTATTTAATTATCTTGATAGTTAATTAATTGATACTTTGCAAAACAAGACTCTAGAGTTCTGCAGCCACACGTGAGGCTGTGCTATACAGTAATGCTTTGAGCTTAATGCTAATATCAGCAGTTATGACATTTACCATGGCCTTTTAGCATGTTCGTATGCTAATCATAAGGTCAAAATTTCACTTTGTCCAGTACCAAAACTAGCCTTTGCTAACTAGCACTCATTGTTTCTTTGCAAAGGCTAGTTGAACATTTATTCGCTTTCTTGCTGAGAGTTAGATGAGAAGATTGTTTGGACTAATGGTGACAGAGGAAAGTCGCACTCAATGACAAGGAATCCCTTTATTTACAGAAGAAACTTGAAAGTTTGATACCTGTACTGTTTCTTACTCTACATTATGAAGCTGCAGAAAGCAGATGGTTAGGTAGATCAGTCAGATCAGTCTTTAGTGGTACATGGTGATGATGTAATTCACATGTTATGTCACTGATTAACAAATCAGCTGTGCCACAACACTTTGGAACAATCAATCATTCAGTTTGCACCAATACTCTTACGTAACCATCCAGTGGTGGCAGGGTTAGTCAAGTGTAGGGCTGCAACTAACGATTATTTTCATAATCAATCTGTCGATGAATTTTTAGTTGTTTGGTCCATAAAATGTCAGAAAAAGCCCAAGGGGACGTCTTCAAATGTCTTGTTTTGTCCTAAACCCAAAGATATTGAGTTTATGATTCAATCGATTATCAAAACAGTTGGCGATCAATTTAAAACTGATGAATCGTTGCAACATTTTTCAAGTTGCAAGTCATCCGCAATCAAGTTCAGCTCACTTCCACTAAAAAATCCAAAGAGAATAATCCCAACTGGGATTAATATATATAGTCTTGCGGTGTTAATGCAACCCGATTACCCCGCTGAGGAACGCCACATGATCAGATCCAGCAGACATCATTTCAGCTGCGAGTTTTGTCCTCCGGTTTGCCGGGGCACAGCGAGGTTATCTGTAACATAGAGAGCGTGACACTATCCTCACCGACTATCAATAATGCTCAACTAACGCTACCGTATCCCCGGGAGGAGGTGAGAGCAGTGATACCCTCTTTATAAAGAAACCAGAGAGCGTCAAGGGGGGAAGGCGGAAGATGACACAGTGGAGGGGGGAGGAAGCAACATGCTGAGATGTGAGAAAACTCTATGGAGAGCGAGCTTAATGGTTTTTCTTGTGTGTTTGAGAGGAAAGAGGAAGACGCAGAGAGAGACCTAAAGCTACATTTTCTTGAGAAAGACCTGTGTTTATTCGCAGGCAGGGTTCTTCAAATTATAACATGAAAGAGAGAGATGGAGGTGCTACATGAGGGAGTTTAGGTGTGTGGAAATGAAAGGGAGGGAGGAGGAATGGGAGGAGGAGGACGGGGGGGGAGTTCAAGACAGGAAAAACACAGCGCATTGTAGCTTCCAGCAGAGACTCGGGTTGCAAGGAAGGAGAGAAAACAGGAAGCAATGGAGAGAATAAGAGAGAGAGAGCATAGCTTCTATTTATAAACCTGAAAAAGAAGCTTTGGATTGGGTTATGGAAAAAAATCAAACAAAGAGAGAGAAAAGAACAAAGGGGAGAGGAGTCAAAAAGAAAAAGGCAGGCAGATGGGTGGAAAAGATGAAAAGATGGATGGATACACAAAAGAGCTGGAGAGGGGAGAGAAAGGGGGGAGGAAAAAGGAGGGAGGGAGGAATACATTTACCTTGACTGACACTGCGACAGGGAGAGAAAGCAGAATCCCCCCCCATACTCCAAGAAATTGTAGCTCCATAACATCATGCGACACAATCACTGCAGTGGGTTTGCTGTAGGGGGCTACACTGAATATTATAGCATGCACGCACAGATGCATGCCCACGTGCACACACACACACACACACACACACACACAGCAATAGAAACATCTAAATCAGATTTATAGCAACAATAAAAATAGTAAGTTCTGCCTTTTTTTGGAGGGAAGTTTTCAAATATGCAGAAACGAAACGTCTGCGTTATATTCCCAACTTTAGCTGGTGGAACAGGACTACGGAACAACACGAGCACGGACAGTTTCTCAATAGAAACTGTGGAAAAATGAAGACATGTGAGACAATCAATAATATGCAACAGATAAATAAAGACGCAGTGACATTTGCAGGAAGTGAGGAGGATCAATAACCTCTCAGAGACCTGGACATGTGGTCATTTTTAGAAACAGAACCCACTCTTCAGCATCTCGTTGACATCAATGCTGTCAATATGCTGCAGAGCAAAGAAATCAATCTGTGTGAGATGTCAGTGGGCGGCCGATTTGTACCCCAGAAACTGAAGAATATCTTGTAAAATGACATGATTTCAACTATATTTCAGTATCATGACCATGCCGGTTCTTTGGTTGGTGCAGCAGCTTTCAGCGTTGTTTCTTTTGGATGTTGATGTGAATAACGTGAGGATTTCCGCCTGTTTTATTGTTGTGCACATACGTTGCCACGGGCAACAGCATCAGTTATTGTATAGGGGGAAAAATGCAACATGAATGTAAAGTGTTGGCAGGAACTGGTGTCCCCTCAGTGCCAGCTCAAGGCCGCCCACTAGTGATGGAAATAAAGTATTGCAGCTTTCTAACACATTTAATGCTGCTGACTGCATTAAACTGAAAACTTACATGAACCAACACTGTAAAGGGAATTTAAATATTTTTACATAGTTATTCACATTTAGTGCAACTTTAAATTAAAGATCACCTCATTTTACTGAACTGGACAACAGGAATGCAAGTTTTATGTCAAGCAGAAGGCATGTGCAGTAGTATTATGATACTATGTAGTATGGCACTACATCAAAGTCTATAATATTGGGCCATTATTGTAGAAAAACTTTATAAATATGAGCAAGAGTTGTGTCACTGTGTCAAATCTGTGTGTGCGTCATAAAAGACTGAGTGCAAACTGAAATTTGTCAATGTGAAAATGTAAATCTGCAAATGTGTGTTCAGAATCCATGTGTGCACTGTCAAAATTGTTAAAAAAAATAATGTACTGTGATTTGTAAATGTCAGGCCAATTGAAAATTGTGATAAATTATCAACTGATTTGATTATCTTAAAGCAGATGTTATGCGAAAACCGTTGTGTCGTTACAAAAATCGAGACATATTTCATCATTTTCCTAACTTACTTTCATAAGTTACAACACAAAACTGCCATTTATCATTTAAAGGATGAGTATGCAGGATGTGGTGGCATGTAGTCGTGTAGTTTTGGAATGGAACCACCTTCACTCGCCCTCCTGATCCAAGCACAAGGCAGAAACTATGGTGGCTGCGATTGTCCATTCAAAAAATAAAATAAACTGTCAATGTATTTTTAATTTTACATTTTTAGAAATGTAATAGTTCTGCTCTGATAAACTGGGCTGTTGTTTCTACCATTCATTATTCACAACGCCCAACTGACATTTAGCATTTACTGCAAGCAATTTTTGTTACTTAGAGCCAAGGAAGGAACCACAACCACTTCTGTGTGACGAGAAAAGCCTCGATGGCTTGGTATTCCCCCGTAAAACTTAATTTGTGTGGTCAGACATGAGCTAACGCTTCAGTGTCAAACATGCAAATTTAAATGACATAATGGACCAATCACAGATGACACATTTCAGCAGTTACACCCAGTGACCCAAACAGGAAATAAAAAAGGATCACACCCGATACTTGTCACACCTCAGCGAAGAGCCAAGAGACACACAGGTATGTTTTGATATCTTATAATTAATAATCTGCTGGGCATGAATGTGGGTACATTGATAGATTTGGATATTTTATTGAATGTGTGGGAAGTTCTCTCGCGATTTACTTGGAACTAACTACAATTCAGGGCTCAAACATTCAATCAGGGTGCTCAGAGACCGTTCACAGTATATTTTTGAGGAGTTTCATGATCCAAAATCAGGTGTTGAAATAATATTTAGAACTTGAAAATGAATGAACTGAATACTTTTTATCCAGATAACATACAAGTTATTTCGTCTTACCTAACGACGTTTAACAGACAGTGTGGAAACCTATTTTTAATCTTCAACATTCCATTGAACCTGTTTGGAAGATATGTTTTTCCCCCAATTAAAAGGGAATGTACGGGACTTTTTCTTGTAGCGCCGTAATATATAGAATTAGAGATACACCGATAATACAGAAAGTTTGATTTAACAATAGAGCGAAGGTTTTTATTTGCATCATTTCATGCTACATAATTCCTTTAAAGATGTTTTGTGCTGTTTTGTAAGAGCAAGTTTCACTTTTTTTTTCACCTTCCAGACATGGCAGACAAACTGGCTAAGGACAACTTTTGTTGTTCAGTGTGTCTGGAGATTTACACTGACCCGGTGTCGACTCCATGCGGACACAACTTCTGCAAGCTCTGCATTGAAAATTATTGGGACAGCACAGAGGTGTGTCGCTGTCCACTGTGCAAGGAGATATTTTACCTGAGACCTGAGCTTCGGATCAACACCACCTTCCGAGAGGTAGTCGATCACTTTAGAAACACAAATGCAGGCCGAGTAACGGGTGCTGAGGCCAAAGCTGGTGAAGTGGCGTGTGATGTCTGCACAGGTGTCAGACTAAAGGCCGTGAAGTCCTGCCTGGTGTGTATGGCGTCTTACTGTGAGAGTCACCTGGAGCCTCACAAGACAGCAGCAGCCCTGAGTAAACATACGCTGATTGAACCAGTCAGCAACCTGGAGGACAGGAGATGTAAGAAGCACGAGAAGATCCTCAAGCTGTTCTGTAAGAAGGAGGAAAAGTTCATATGTCAGATTTGTGCTGAGACCGACCACAGGCGGCACCAAGTTGTGACGGCAGAGGCCTTCTCACAACAGAAAATGGTAAAATTCTGTTTTTATCTTGTTATTCTGAATTTATAGTACATCCCCTTCATGCCGAAAACATCTTACATATCATAATTAAATATTATTAAATGCAGATACACTGCCTGAAAAGGATTCCACACTGCATGTAGCATTTTAAGATCAATAAGTCATTCCATGACCTCAGTGAGAACTACCGTATTACCATGGGATTACCATAAACAAACAAGACCATAGGCAAAAAGGCTGACAACCTTGGGGTTGGGTGGGAAATCAACTGGATTGTTAGACTGCTTTATGGCACAAACATCAAGCGGTTGCTGTTTTTCATATTAAATAAAAAGCTAGCTTCTAGTTTCTTGCAGAACGACATTTTGCTGACGATGAAGCGGTCTTTGTTGCAGGGAACATTACGTTGTACGTGAAATGTTGTTTATATTTTAGATGCTAGGGTTAAAATTTGCTAATTAAATCAAGGTCTGGTTGCACCACCACTCAAAGCCGACTATTTGCAGAGCATTCCTTTCATTTCAGTTGAATCTCTTGCTTACCGATCTCCGAACCGGAGATCAGCTTTCATTCGATAATGGTTTGACCTCTGGGGGCAACGGCCAATATTTCTGGCCTTCCTTTGAAACCATGGAAAACTGATACTGGATATCTGGGCCAAGACTTCATCTGCAGTCCAGGTAGCAACTTGATATACAAGAAAGATGAGAAAGACACATTTCTGCTAATTTCTCGCCAAACCAATAGAAAGCTAAATCATCAGATGATGGCCAGTGGGTTCTGACATTGCATTTCGGTCAATGTGCTCTGCTTCTTTTGCTCTCCAGACGTTTGCAACAAAATCCCCACTGAAACATAATTGGTCAATACTACTCGGACCACAAACAGAAAACCGAGCGCCTCAGGTGCCAAAATCTTGGCCGATTAGAGTGTTAGCGGTTAGCTCGCTTAGTTCATTTTATGCTGAAAGCCTTCACATGCCTTAGCAACATTTTCTATCCAAATCTGCTGAATCACTTTGAAGGTGACGATGCTTTTTTGGCATTAGAAGTTCCTCACAGCAAGGCATGGTGGAAAACCTTTAACTGAAGTTAGTCTTATCTTGGTTTAAGGACATTTATTGTAAAACCGGTCTTTGGGAAGGTTACCTGATCATGCCATTGGCTGAAGGTTAGGCTTCAAATGGTCTGAGTCATTGCCTCACTGGTTTACAGCAGTGTCATTGTATCTCAGGGTTAGGAAAGGGTTACAAATTGTCAGCGTTTCTAAAAAAATAAAATAAAGGTTTTCTCCTCCCAGGTTCAGATCAAAAGAAGAGAGAGAGAACTGGACCTGATGATTCAGGATCGGCACAAGAGGATTGAAGAAATCAATCGCTCACAGAAACAAACCATGGTGAGTTCAAACTCAACATAAGAAACCACTTAAAAGAAACCTGGACCCCTCACATGTCAACACGTCAAAAGAAAAAGCGTCTTAATGCTGAAGGAAGGAAATTCATAGTGCTACAGACAGCACAGAACAGCTCGTATTTAACAGCTGTGCACATTTACCTTAACTAATGCACACCTGTTAGTAATCTGCTTTAATGAATCCCCAATCTGTCCACCTGAGAGTCTCATTTGAACAAAGAAATGCTCCCAGATGACCATTTATGGTCACACAACTTCCTTTCTGACTCAACAAAAAAAACAATAAAGTGTTTGGCAAATCACTGAAATGATTTTGTCATAGTTTTATTCCCAGTGTAGCTCCAATTAGGTACCATTTACCACAATGTAAATACATTCATACATTATTGCATCATGTGTGTTTATTTTTCAATCATTCAATGAACTGCTATTTCAAATTTCTTTTAGTAATTGTATTCCGACTGCAACTTCAACTTCTTTCCATATTTCAACTGCAAATTTGAAACAAACAGATGACCACACGTACATATTCTGCAGGAAATGTTGCCTTTTTTAGTTTTAGTTAATGTTGTTTGGAAGTTTTTGTTTTTATTTTCAGTGAACAGTTCCTTTTTTGTCTATTTTTGTTTTTATTGTTCACCTTTTTACTTTTAGGTATCAGTTCACTTTAGTTACTTCAGTCCGGCTTTAATGTGTTTTATGATTTTTGGTTTTAGTATTTGTTGGTTTATATATTTTTATCATCATTTATTTTATTCCATTTCATTTTATTAAGATTTTACTTTTTTAATATAATCAGTTTATTTTGTGTTATGTTTCATAATACCCAGTTGACCCAGATTACACAAAATATTGCTTTGGAGTTATAAATGCTGCCCGAGAGTGCAAATTAAATATATATAATATATAATAACTTCAATTTAACAAGAAAATATCAATGATGGTTGATACAAATGAATAAATCCCACGCTTTGCTTGTACGATACATGACCATTGATATACAAGATTCACACTTTTAACAGATTTGACTTGACTTTCAGGAGCATGCACAGAACGAAAGGCAGGCAAGTATTCAGGTGTTCATGTCCGTCATGGAAGCCATCAAGAAGACCCACAAAGAGCTCATGGAAGAGATTGAGACGAGACACGATGCTGAACAGGAGAGGTTTGAAAGGCTCATTGAAGAGCTGAGGCGGGAAATTGACGAACTGGAAAAGAAACGTGTCGAACTAGAGCAGCTCCCACACATTGAAGACCACATCACCCTCCACCAGGTCAGCGTGGGAACAGTCCAATCTCGACTTTTATGTGAATGTATCTGTTTGTACAGTGTGCTAACAACAATAGCCGCAACTATGTTTCTGTTTTCCCATCGACAGGAATTCAAGCAAGCCTACACACTTCCATCAACTCAAAACTGGCCAAGCGTCCCCGTTAATGAGGTGGATTTCTTGGGTTATATACGGACATCTTTGATCAGTGTGAGAGAGTTCATCGACCTTGAAATTAGAGCACAGTCAGCCGCTGGTAAGTCTGAAGCAGAGTCACATTCACAACTACTGGTCTGGCCTTCGTTCTACTGTAAATACATGGAAGTGGGACGAAGTAGAGATGTGAAATTGCTCATACAAACATGAAACATTGCCTGTGTTGGTCCTGTGATGTACTAGAAGCTTCATGGGTTGTGTGTGTCCTGGTATGACTAAAAAGGGGGTTTAAAAAATGACATTAGAAATGAATAAATAAATGTTGTCGTTGACGGTCTGATGGCTGGAAGGTTACTTGATGAAAACACAGTAAAAAAAAGTGATAAACTATGTTGTCGCAAAGATGATTCGAACACCACAGGTGATTTGATAAATTGAGCTATTTTTTTATTCATTTAATTAGACCATCATTTATCGTTCATCACATCAACAGCTTCATTTATCACATTGCTAATTACGGCCTATCTTCCCCCCACAGAGCTTAAAAAAGTGCAGACATTTGCAGGTTTGTCATTTTTCACGTGATCTTTATTCAGATTCAGTTTGAAAGTCAGTAATTTCCCTTTTAGACCTGATATGTGTCATTATAAGATATTTAAGTGTCTTGTCTATTTTACCAGCGGACATCACCATTGACCCCAACACTGCGGGGCCCTGGCTTATCGTCTCTGAAGACGGGAAAGAAGTCAGACAGTCTCCGAAGAAGCAGAAAGTTCCAACTAGCCCGGCGAGGTTCACGGAAAACACTTTTGCCGTTGCTACACGGGGTCTAACCATAGGCAGGCATTACTGGGAGGTCGAGGTGAAGGAGAAATCCAACTGGGTGCTGGGAGTCGCTTCTGGCACTCTGAAGAGGGGGGAACAGATCGCACCGTCTCCGGAAAACGGCTTGTGGACTGTAGGTCACAGGGATGGATGGCGGTATTTCGCGTGCATGCGGAATCCATTCGCTTTAATGCTGTCTCCTCCTCCGCAGAGGGTGGGGGTGTTTGTGGATTACGAGGAGAGACAGGTGTCGTTCATCGACGTAGAGGCCAAGACTCACATCTTCACCTTCACAAAGTGCAACTTCAAAGGCAGGATTTACCCCATATTTGATCCGTGCTTGGCGGCAGAAAAGAAAGAGGTAGCTCCTCTTAAAGTCAACTTCGACTTAAAATCAAGCAGTTGATGCGTTGAGTTGTAGGATTGCATAATAAGGGCATTCATTGTGTATTATAATATATTATAATACAGTACAGTAGCAATCTCTCAGTTTGTGACATGTGGATTTTTTGACATTTGTAAATATTTTTCTGTTATAATCAAGATGATCGCCTCACCCAAAGAGATTTATGTTACCTAGATAAGTAGGCTACATATTCTCTGGTCTTGGTCTTGGTCTTGACTTGGTCTCGCCCTGTCTTGGCCTCAGTATTGATACACTCTAGTCTTGGTCTTGACTTGACTTTGTACAACACATTGAAAATGTCAGTTCTTATACCGGTAACTTTAAGCAGTGTGTCTTCAGTTGCATGACTATTTTAATGTATAGCAAACATACTGTATATTACTGAACAGTTACATGGTTACAATATTTTCTCTCTAAAATAAATATCAACAATGTTTCCGGTCTTTGTCTGTGTTTTATTTTGACATAAAATTAAAGAAGAAACTGAAATGAACCATATAACCATCGAGGCTACTGATACATTTGTTTTTATTTATCCATAAAACGGATTGTATTGTATATAAATCATGTTTTTATACAATACATTTTTAATAATATTAGTATACTGTACAGTTTAGTACAGTACAAGTTAATATCATCTTCCAGGTTGTCAGCATACAACAGCCATCACAGAAAATGTTGAAATTTAAAGTAGATGTGGCAGTTTGAGGCCATAGGAAAGACAAATATTTTATTTTTAAGTTATTATAGTTTGGAATCTTTGGTCATTATTTTGCATATTCTTGTACCTGTATGTTCTTCATGTATGTTTGTATGTTAAGTTGCATAATTTTTATTTTTTGCCTTTTCGTTAAAACAGTTCACCTGATTTTTGGTGTTTTGGTGGTTTTCTTGTTCCAATGATTCAATTTTTAAAAATCTGTTTTTTAAAGACAATGTTTAGTATTTTTTGTGAATCTACCATACTAAAAACAACAATGTTTCTTAAATTTGAAAGAAATGTACTGTAAAACAGTTGTGTAAGGAGGATTTTTGTTCTTAATTTTTCATCATTTATTCTCAGATAATCACACAATGTCCAATAAAAATAGACGATGAGTGCATATTCTTTCAAATCTAGAACCTGATATCAGTATGGCACTTATTAGAGTCATAAATACACATGTACAGTAGATCAGCAGTAAAAATGTTGTAGTAGTTGTGACCTTTGATAGCAGAAACAACAAAACATTTTAGCTGTTTTATTCCCACAACATTCATTTAGTTGTTTCAGTGAAGTCTTTTCAGGTAAAGATCTATTCAAATGGGGGAAACACAGCACGTTGTTTGGTTTACATACTTGAAATGAGAGTGTGACAACAAGACGAGGGCATGTGTGTGAGCTCGGGTGTGTCACACTGAGAGTGGGAGGGACACTTCAAGTTTCAGGAAGAGTGCAGCACCTGTCGGCGTGTGCTTCATAGCAAAGTACATGAAGTGAAGGACTGCAGTGTTCCACGTCAGAGGCAAACATGCAGAGTAAGTTCTACTTTATCTTCTCATCTTATCACTTCCTTGACTTTATTTTGTTGTTTTTTGTGAATCTCTTGTTAAGTCTGGTTTTCTGTAGAGCTTGTCCCATATGGTGAGCTGAAGAATGACAGACAGACGCTGTGAAATGATCAAGAAATCACTGACTTCATGTGCTGGGATGATGTTGTACTGGCCGACATGTTAAAATCGTGTCTACTTTAGTTCTCAGTGGCTAAAACTCCATTAAAGTCAGCACATTTAATCACAAAACAACCAGAAAACATTAAAAATACTGATTCTGTAAAGACTACTTCATTTGCATTCAACTAATTATAATTCAAAAACACCAACAGCAGTGGATTGTTGTGTAAGTTTCCAGTGGGAGTTGTGTGTTTTCTGTTCTACAGCAGTAGCAGGTGCTGTAAAGGTAGAAGGTCCTGAGTTTCTACATTCCTCAGATAGTTTCTCACCCACCAGCGGACAGAGTGACACTCTTAAACACACTTTACGCTTACGTGAAAAAAGGCTTTGTGTTGTTGCCTAGCGCTGAATATCAAATAACCTTTATGAAATCTGGGATGGAAAAAGTTGTTTTCCTCATCTTGTAGTCAAACTATCTTCCTGCTTCTCGTGTTTATATTCTGAAAGATTTGTGCCGTTTCTGTTTGTCCATGCTCACTCGCCACCTCTCCGAGTGTAGTTTAAGATTAGAAGTTGCAGTCACCATCTGTTTGCTCTCTAGATCCCTTCCCTCCCAACATTTACGTGAAACAAAACAGCTGAAAATACAGTAGATTATCACCAAAAAAGATCGAAGAAGTTAGACATTTTGGTTTATTTATGACATCCAGTTTTGAGTTTCAAAATTCAGCAGAGAGTTGAGAGATTTGTTGGACGTTTAGGGTGCTATACAGGGAGAAAATACACAAAAAGACAAAGACAGAGGCATTCGTTAGATAAAACCTTGAATACACTGAATTATCTGAGCATAAAGTACATCCTCCTTTTATAACTGAACCAAAGCATGTCTATATTTTGAAGATTTTGTAATAATGATTACATTAATCGTTCTTTCCCTCCTTCTCTGTGGCGTTTTATGACCGATTCCAAGTGCCAAAAGAACAATTACTCAATCCTATCTGTGCACGCACTGACCTTTGACCCTGTAGTCAAGACTGAGGGTGACTAACACGCCGCATACCCTGAACTCATTGCTCACCACACCATGAGATTTTAAACATGCATTATGCAGTGTTCTTTAACTGGCTGCATTAAAAGGGACACCACGTAACTGTTGTGGTTGGCTCCATCCGATATCAGCCCGTATACAGCACAAAGAAAACTACATACACCCAACATATCGTGGTTTTGGTCAAATATTACATCATGTTTTTCTAAATGTTCCTGTGCAGCTGCTAAAGTGCTGCCCTGAAGGCAGTTTCACACCAATTCACACTTCATTCCACGTCCCATGACTGCCGTGTGATCTCAGTGACTCATACATAATCTAAAGGTGTGAACGACCCTCTTGGATGTGTGGCGAGACACACTGGAGGCCAAACAAACCCTTGATTCAGTATGTTTAGATATGGAGTGGTGAGCTTATCTAGAAACACAAGTCTTGTGCAGATGCTTCATCGTGTCCCATTGTCTCTTTCTTTCAGGCATAAGCTCTCCAGGAGGCCGGCTCCTCTCCGAGGAGCAGTTCACCTGCTCCATCTGTCTGGAGGTGTTCGTGGAGCCCGTCTCCACACCCTGCGGCCACAGCTTCTGCAAGGCCTGCCTGCAGGGCTACTGGAACCACAGCAAGAAGTTCACCTGCCCCATGTGCAAGAAGAGCTACTCCAGAAAACCAGAGATGAGTGTCAACAGGGTGCTGGCTGAGATCTCCACCCAGTTCCAGGGGCTGGTGATGACCGGAGGGGCCGGGGGAGCCGGAGCCGCCTCGTCGCGGGGATCCACGCTGAACCTGAGCTCAGATGGAGGCCACGGAGGCTCTCCGGGACCCGACACTGGAGAGTTTGCCCGGCCTGGTGAGGTTCCCTGTGATGGCTGCATTGGGAGGAAGTTAAAGGCGATCAAGTCTTGTGTGAACTGTCCTGGGTCGTTCTGTGAGGCCCATCTCAGACACCATAGGAAGGTCAGTTTTCTGTCTTCTTTACAATTATTGTAAGGTTAATAAATGGCAATGTTTGTTATTTTATTATTATTATATTGGAAGATTTGTCTACTTACTTATTGAACTATTTATGTAATTGAACTCTTAAGAGTTTCCCTTTAAATTAAAACATTTTTCTGACCTTTAAGGTAAAATAAAAGAGTAAAATACAACTTTTCTAAACCGTTTGACATCATATACTGTATTATTCAATGATACTGTCATATATTTACAATTATATATCATAATACCTTGATATATTTGAAATATTCAGATCAAATATGCATTTTTAAGAGTGTACCATTACATTAAATGTAACATTTTATACCTCTTCATTCTTCTGCATATGTTTTTATATATTACCCTCTAATTCATCTTAATATATATTATTTGACTTTATGAAATGTTGAACTAGAATTTCAAATAATGTTTTGTAGGATTGAAAAAATGCTACGATAGGTTTATGTCATGTTAAACCTGAAAATATTACAGCATATCTAATAAAGTCAGGATCACTAATGATTTTCAGGTTCATTGGCTGTGGGTAGATTTCCTACCACGTGTGCGCATATAAACCACTTTCCCTGAGTTTGTTATTCCTACATTTGCCCATTCAAATCAACGGCTGTCCTTCCTCCACGCAGGTGAAGTCTCTCATGTCTCATCGTCTGATCGAACCCACTTTCCACCTGGAGGACAAGGTCTGTAAGAAACACGAACGTCTGCTGGAGGTCTACTGCCGCACGGACCACGTATGCATCTGCACGGCCTGCGCCGAGGCCACGCACAAGTCCCACGACATCGTCTCCACCGACCACGAGTGGAAGAAGAAGATGGTACGTATCGGCGTGCTTTGTAGGAGCCTCAAAACAACTCAGGGTTTGAGGCACATAGCTGCTTTTGAGGCCGCACTGACCCACGTGGTCTTCATGGTACAAAGCTGTGTCGATGTTGATTTCAATGAGCCTCAAACCTGATTTTCTTCTTCTTCCTGCAGAGCACTCTGGGTAAAAAGAGGTCGGAGCTCAAACATTTGATCAAGGAGAGAGCCAAGAAACTGGACGAGATCAAACAATCCATCAAGGTCATCAAGGTGAGTCAGCTAAGAGAAGAATAAAGAACCAAAATGTCTGTGAGCCTTCAATATGAATGTGTGTTATTAGAACCCCGGCAACACAACACATTTGGAAGTTTTGGAGTTCAATTTCAGGTTTTTAAAGAATAAAACCAACGTGGGTGACAACCAAACAGCCCAAATACTAGTTCTACTAGTTCCTCGTGTACAGAATGTTAAATATTTGCTCAGTCCTCCCTCGTGAGAGCTCAAAAGCTTTATTTACACTCGCAAACAAGCACTGAACACAAAACGTGAGCGCTCATTCAATGGCATGTTAACAGGACACCCAGCTGTTGGTGGGATAACATTTGGGTTGCACACTATAGATTTACCTTCGCTTTGTTAGAAAATCCGTGAGACATTCTGTCAGGACTCTTTTTTCTCCCACATCTTTCTCATGCCTCTCGTCTCGTCTGGTTTTCCTCTTGCGCATACAGACTCACATCGTCGAACCGGTGCGACGGGCGTAAATCTTTCTCTTTGGTTTCACACGCCCTGTTTTTAACTACAGCCCCATTTACTCTAAAATTAACCTCAAGGAAGAGAAATGAAAAGAACACTGTGTTCACACACATAAAGGATGTTTTTTTATTGTAGTTTAAAGTAAAATGATGGAAGAGTGTTTGAGGTTTTGAATTATAACGATCCAGTAATCAATATAAGTGTGTCAAACACTACAGATTAAACTGATTTTTGAGTAACAAATGAACAATGTGATGCTGATTTCTTTCGTCCTGTCTCTTTGGAAAAACTTCTCAGGTTCTTGTAGTTTCCTGCTCTGTGACATTTTTACAAATACAATGAGGATTCAGTTACCAGAGAGTGTGTGTGTGTGTGTGTGTGTGTGTGTGTGTACTGTACAAACACATGACTGCACGCCTACACGTTGTTATGTCGATGTTGGAGATAATAACACATTATCAGATTCTTTTGAATTCTGAAGATTAACATAGAAGATTACCGATATGCTAAAACATAACAGGAGATTTGAGAGTCATGTTGAAACCTATGCGAGGTGAAACGTTTGGTAGTTTCCTACGCTTGGCTGCAAGAAGACGTAACCTGTTAGTCCAGTTGTACAAGCAGTGGCAGACTCTTTAAAATCAACACACAGTGGTGATTTTAATCCCACTGTCAACAACAAGGCTTTTTTGTGAACTTGTGAACTTGTGAACTTATGGAAGACAAAAAAGCATTAAGACAAGTGAAATCAGAATTAAACACATTAAACAGGAGGATAAAAATAACCACCTATAAATGGACTGGCTCAAGTCGGTTCTACGCTACGCATCTCTTCACCCGTTCGTACACTGAATGGCATCGCAAAGGTGCCAACTGCTCATCAGACAGGAGCTAATTTATTCACACACGCTGGCACGACCTTCAGGAGCAATTTAGGGTTCAGTATCATGCCCGAGGACAATTCAACATGCAGACTGGAGATCGTCTGATCAGTGGACAACCCACTCTATCACAGCCAAAAAAAAAAAGGCAATGACAAACTAGTAAAGCTTCAACCAACTTCAATGTTTGAGTAAAGGGAAGCAACAAATAAATATGTTAAACTTAGTTATAAACTACAACTGCTACCAAGAAGTTCATCCAAAAAATGAAGGAAATTAAAAATAGAATGCATTTTTATTTTTATAGTTTAAAAGTCTAAAACCTTGATTCTGTATAACTATATTTAAAGTGTTAAATGGTAAATGGACTGTACTTCACAGACACATTTGTACACTGATGGCATTGGCTGCATCAGTTTTTGGGAGCTAACCAATCATACACATTCACATACCAATGGTGGAGCCTTCGAGAGCCCAAGGACACTTTCGACATGCAGACTGGAGGAGCCAGGGATCGAACCCAAGGTCATCTGATTAGTGGACGGTCCGCTGTACCTCTTGAGCTGGCTGTGTTAGTACAGCAATGTGTTATTACACTTCCATAAAGTTGGTTGATTCACAGATTACCAAAAAGAAATGGAAGAAGTGGAGCCCAAAATATGTTGACCTTTAGCCTATAGTATGTGTTATGCTCCAAAAAGTACTTGATCCTACATTTCCCACAATGCAACTAATGGAATCTTTTGGTTAGACTCTTTCTGCCACCTCAAGTTTGTAATGTACGCTCTCTGTTATTGTAGTCCAAGATGAGGTAACCCCGATGACACCTCTACCAGTCGTTCTCTACCGAGTGACACATTTGTTTAACTTCAGTTGATCTTCACTTAAATTGACTTGAACTTGTCCCTTCCTTCGCAGGCTAGTTCTCAGAAGGAGTTGGAGGAGAGCTGGCAGGTGTACGCGGAGCTGCAGCGAATGGTGGAGCAGAGTCAGGCGGAGTTGGTGGAGGTGATCGCCACGAGGCAACGCGAGGCCGAGCGTCACGCTCAGGAATTGGCCCGAGGCTTGGAGAACGAACTCAGCCAGCTGAGGAGGAGGAGCAACGAGCTGGAGGCCTACGCGCAGACCCAGGACAAAGTGGTCTTCCTCCAGGTAGAACAGGACTGACGAGTGACGTTCAGAAGATCCGATATTTCATTTAAATATTCGTCTGTGATTTAGGAGCAAATTTGAAGATGGAAACTTCACATACATAGTTAGGGTCAGGGTCAGGGTTAAGGTCTTGAAAACACTCATTGTGTTCCCAGAGCTGTCATTTTATAACAACAGGAAATGATGTAAGATGTTTTTCAAACATTTCAAACATTCAAATGTTTTTTGTGTTCGTCAGCTGTTGCACCACCCTCCACAACGTCCCACTTTTCTCCAGCTTTTTTGGTGTAGCTCCTCCGATTCTTTCATAATTATTGATGATCAGTATAAATCAAAACCACACGGCAACTGCAATTTTAAAAATTCATGCTGGCATTTTAAGTATGACTTCATTAATCACGTTTCCGGCATGTATCCCGCATACGTAAAACAGACTTTACATGCATTCAGGACGCAGCAAGGGAGTAAAGACTGTCGTGAAAATCTGAAATATATCCGTAACAGACGAATGTTACCAACCAGGGCGAGACAGTACATATATATTTAAAAATATCTCTCTGTTTTTCATCATTATTATTCATCTGAATAATATCCGCACAGTCAATTATCCAGGGGACCTCCATGGTTACACCAGCTGTAGTTGCTAGGAGAACATCAAAAGCTTCTATGAATAGAGCCAGCTGTTATGGAAGTTCCCCCTTGTGGATTCATCCTGGACTGTTTACCAAGATAAAATGTTGATTTTCTCTCATGAAAGACGTCTTTGAAGTCGCTCGTTTGAATCTTTTCCGGATAGTATGTGGGAAAGCACAAGGCATATCGGCACACATACCCCCAAATGCACGAATGCATCCGCTGTTCTGTGTCTGATCATGTAAATTAACTTATCTGGACGATATCCAGCCCTGATTTTTCCGCCAAAGTGATCACGTGTTGGTCTGACTTAGATTTATGGAGATAAATGTGCACACTGTCAAGACTGTTTTCACCCCGTGAAGCTGATTTCATGGCTGCAGCTCGCCGTCAGTGTCACATTCGGCGTGTTCTTTTCACTGCAAAGACTTCATTCCCCCCGAGGCATCATTACATTTTAATTCCACCTCACCTTGCTTAACCTTCCTCTTCCTCGTTTCCCTCCAGAATCTGGCGACTCTGCCGCCCCCGCCCGAGCCCGCTGATTGGTCGGCGGTCAGCATCAACACTGACCTCTACCTGGGAACCATCCGCTCCTCCGTCAGCGGTCTCATCGACAAGTTCCAGGAGGAGCTCAAGAGGCTGTACGGGAAAGGTGTGTGCACCTCGTGCAGTAGAAATACCACAAAACTATGGCTGTGTGGGGTGTTCCTGTTATTCTGTCCACATTTTATAGGATTAAAAGTACAGTTTAAATTTATTATTTACAGTAAAATGCGCCCTAAACCAACCAACACTTCCTGTGCAAAACCCAAAACAAGGATATGTAGGTCACTGTACGAGCACTTTGAAATAGAAAAGTGACTCATCATTGCACCAACCATCCCCCTACCACCACCACCACCACCACCACCAGCACCAGCACACTCACACGTTCACACATACAAGATGGTCGGACAGATGGAGATAGTGTTGATGTCACAGCTCATCCCTCTCGCAGTCAATGGGGAGGCAGCTGACTGACAGCAGCACATGAGCACTTGAGCATTTACAGCTCTGGATTAGATCTACATGTTTACCACCCACACGTGCCATCTGCTTTGACTTTGACTCTTCAGCTGAATGACTTGCTGACTTAGTCTCTCTCTCTGTCTCTTTCTCTCTCTCAGAGCTCCGGAAGGTACAGAACTACTCAAGTGAGTAAGACTACATTGACTAAAGTAAAAAACGTCCTTCTTATGAGAGATTTTAGAAGCGTGCTGGATTTTTTTTGGACAACCTTGAGCAGTGCAACAGAAGCTGAATATGACAGCCAGTTCTTCAACTTGGCCACAAGATGGTGCCATTCTTTTCTCAGCACAGACAAGCTGGGTTCAGGGGCCTGTCACAACTTTTACTCTAGTACAATTCTGAGATACTTGAACTTTATATACAAAGTGCATGATCAGTTTATAAAATATGATGCATATCACTGGAAGTTTTAAGTTTTAATTGTCTGCAATTCTTGTAACTGTCAGGTTGGAGATGTGCAGATGGCTGGTTTTACTTAAATAAAGGGTCTAAGCAATTTTTCCAACATTGCAACTTTGTCTTGGTGAAATTCAGTGACACACTTTAGGAAAGCATTCAAGTGGAATTCAGCTAAAGCCAGCTTTAGATGAAACTGATTCTTAAACATGCACATGAACTTCAGACTCTTATTCTGCCCTCCTCTGCTCTGTCCAGGTGAGGTGATATTGGACCCTAGCACTGCCCAAAGGAACCTGGTTGTGTCCGAGGACGGTCGCCAGGTGAGATATGAAGAGCGTAAGAGCTCCCACTCTGAGGGTCCGAAGCGCTTCAGCCCTGCCCTCTTCGTCCTGGGCCGAGAAGGCCTCTCCTCCGGGCGACACTACTGGGAGGTGGACGTGGGGCGCAAGATGGCCTGGACGCTCGGAATGGCCAGCTCCTCGGCCCGTCGCAAGGGTGAAATCAAGCTGAGTCCTGAGGGGGGATACTGGTGCCTGTGGTTGAAGAGCGGGGAGGTGAAGGCTTTGGCATCTTCACGCCTGCCTCTAATGCTGCAGTCTCAACCCAATAAAGTGGGAATCTTCCTGGATTATGAAGGAGGCCATATTTCTTTCTATGACGTGAAGGCGCGCCTGCATCTCTACACCTTCACTGATACCTTTAGTGAGAGTCTGTACCCAATCTTCAGCCCCTGTCTCACCCAAGACGGGAAAAACTCTTCTCCTCTCATTATAACCCCTGTTAAACACACCTGAGACTGACAGCCAGTCAAAAGCCTGGTGAGTCAGCACAGGTTATACCATCTCTGAGATGAAGAACGTTTGGAGCTTTTCTTTTTCTTTTTGAACAGATGATCTAGTTGTAAAATTGTAAGACATTTTCTTTGGAATGAGCCAACTTCATGACAGTTTTTAATGTTTGCAAAGCACTTTACCTCGAACAACTTCCAATCTAATGAAGTAAAGACAAAGCAAGTCAACACTACCCACTACAACACCGACGTTATTGCGATTGCTCGAGTAAAATCAGGTTCAATACAGATCCTACAGAGGTCGATGACCCGCTGACAGACTGTTTGGAAGCATTGTGTGTTTGGGTCAGAGGAAACCAAAATGGAACGTGGATGGTTCTTGATATGACAGAGAAATATATATTTATATTTAGGTTCATAAAAAATAGACAATGGGTATTTTATATAATCTTATCTCAAGTTATTTTGGGAATAGAGAGGATGACCCGTGGTTCTTACTTTTTTGTAGGCCTGGTTTAGTTGGATGTGTTAAGAAGAAGCTGAACTTCTGGCACTTTTTGTTGAACTGTAACTATATGACTTTGGAGACTTTACAGATAAAAGCAATGAAGTTAAATAGATTTAAATTTCATGTCTACACTTGCCAAGGTTTGTACATACTGTTGCAATGGGCATTTTTTAAATCCTTAAAGTGGACCCAGGATTTTTTTTTCAACGATGTTCTCCTTTTTTTATATCAAATGTTTGCTTTTGTATCTTCTTTCTGAACTTGTTCATTAAAGATCATCAGTCATAAACAAACACAGAGCTAATTATTGTTTTTTTCTTCTTCTTGTGAGGCAGGGATTTGTCTTTCAGCTTGTTCTTTTCCAAAGTCTTGAGTCTCCCGAACAGGATGCTAGATCTAAAAAGGGTTTAATTGTGCAATTTGCAAACTAAGTCATTATTTTTTATAAATTATTAATAACTGATCATCTGCGCAATGTAAAAGTGACAAACCCACAGAGAATTATTACCCAACTCTGTTCTCCTCAGTCATTTTATCCTCTTTCAGCTCATTGTTTTGGCTTTACGGGCCACAACTTTGGCAAGGCAAGGCAAGGCCCTGTCTCGAGTCAGTATTTAGTTTGTTTGGTCTGGACTACCGTAGACTACTGGACCTAAGAAGTTTGAAGTTTGATTAAATGTGAAGCTACAGCCAAAAATCGCAAAAAAAACCTGTAAGCAAGGAGAAACAGGTAACCTGGCTCTTTCTGAAGGCATCAACAATCTGTCTACGAGCATCATTAAAGCTCACTAATTAACATGTAAGTCTTTGTTCAATGAGTGTAAAATTGCTGTGTAGAAACAACAATTGGCGTTGTGTATTTTTATTGGTCGTTATAGGCCACACTGTTTTTTTTTTTTTTGTCCTGGCTGCAGTCTTGTATTGCGAGGTTGCCAGGGAACCAGCGGAGGCTCCAGGTCATGTATATTAGTCAGCTTTAGAAGTGCCAGCAGGCAGATTTTGTTACCTCAGACAGAGCCAGCTGTTTATAGTCTCTATGCTAAGCTAAGCTAACCGGCTGTACTTACTTGAAACACTTAAAATACTTCATGATGCATATTGGTGGGTCACGTTCTGGTACACAGCACTCCAAATACCAACCAAATAAATCAGAAATTTGCCGTTAGTTTTTGTGAAAAGATGAATTTATTTCACCTGAGGCAGGTGAAACGCTTTACAATATATTAGAGTAGCTCTGCAATACCAAAACTAAAATCATAGCCATAAAAGATCAACAAAGCACAACAATGAGCTTTACCAAACGGGAGCTTCCTGTGGTGTTGCAATGCTGCTTTTGTTGTCCCCCTTCCTTGCTCAAGCTGGACTGTTGGTATTCTCCGAAGGGTTAAAGCCATTCCTCCTGGAGCTCTGAGGGCCATGGCCGGGGGGGGGGGTATAACTTTGTATCTGGGGTAAAAAAAGAGATGGGGGCAGGGAGGGGGGTATATTTTGGGTCTGAGGTGTATGTGAGTTAGTGGTGGAGGCGAGTTGGGGGGTGTTGTTGGAGGTGGCAGTGGTTACAGCCTGTCTCATGTGTCAGTGTACAGCGGAGCCTTGACACAGCTGCTCTCTGGTGAGTTTCCCTTCATAATCTCTGCTTTTTTTCTCCTCATCCTCGCCAGCCCTTTCATTTCTGAACTGTCACATCTGCTTCTCTGTGCAGCAGTGGAGGTCTCTTGGGGGAGTGTTGTTTGTGTTTTGGACTTTTTAATTCTGTTTGGCTGCTTAAGAGCTTTGACCTGAGCCGAGGACTTATTTTCTGCTGCAGTCTTATCTGCAAGTTTATACATTTGGACGTGTATCCATGTCAGAATATCCTAAATTACTCTTTAGAGCACTGCAAGATGACTGACTCGACCAATAGTTTTGCTTTGTATTTTTCTTAATCTGGTCTGCCATGAACATCTAGGCCTCAAGCAGAGAAAGTGAAAGCTTTGCAGACTGCCAATGTACAAGCCCAACAAGCAAGATATATTTAGCTTGAAGTTTAAATAAAGACACAAATGTCACAAATAGTGGCATATAATTTGGTGTAAATGCCAAAAAATATGTTTGAGGCAACTTGAAAACAGTGTTGCAACGACATGGTTTGTCCACCAGACAGCAGTTACACATTTCTTTACAACCCCAGTATCTTGAAGTATTGGTGCAGCTTTTTAAACTTAAGATAAACGCAGTCCGACAGCACTCCCCCAAGACTCACAGAGGCTCATTTATTACAAAAAAAGAGAGAAAAAGTTTGGCTTGAATTTGTGACGAATGAGTCCTGTCATGCTTTGCTCAGTAGATTTGCATGAACAATGACCCCACCCGACTAAAATCCCGCCATCTCACCCCAGCGACCTCAATATCACAGCAGGTTTGATGCCACGTTCAGAGCCTGGTTGCTTGCGCTGAAAATGACCCTGCCTCTCCGCCGTGTAGGAATGGCCACCACTGGGAACCTTTCCGAAGAGCAGGTGCACTGCTCCATCTGTCTCGACGTCTTCACCAACCCCGTGTCCATCCCCTGCGGACACAACTTCTGCCAGAGCTGCATCCTGGGATACTGGAAAACCAGCCCTTTGTACCAGTGTCCCATGTGTAAGAAGTCTTTCTACAAAAGGCCTGATTTAAGCATCAACACTGTCCTGAGGGAAATTGCACAGCAGTTCAAGGAGATCAGAGTTAGAAGTGTCGAAGGGAAGGTGAGCGAGGAGGAGGAGGAGGAAGACGAGACAGAAAAGAAGTGGACAATGGAAAGAAAGAAAAAGGAGGATGAGGAGAGGCTTTTGGAGAAAGATCAGAAGCAGCAGCTCATGGAGGAGCTGAAGCAGAAGCAAGAGGAGGACAGGAGAAAGAAGGAGAAAGCAGGAGAGAAAAAGCCACAACAAGAGGAGTTACCACTGCTGATACCACCCAAAACCTCTCCTCCGCCGTCACACCAAGCCACAGCTCAGGGGCCGCCTCCACTGCCCCAAACATCCCCACCGCCCTCACCTCAGATCCTTCCATCTCCACCTCCTCGAAGCTCACTGTCAACTCCCTCCCCTTCTCTCCTGCCTTCTTCCTGGGAGGTGGTCCTCTGCGATGTCTGCCTGGGGGAGGGCAGGCCGAAAGCGGTCAAATCCTGCCTCGTGTGTCTGACTTCTTACTGCGAGGAGCACCTGAGGTCTCATTCCGCCAGATTCACCAAGCACAAGCTGATGGAGCCTGTCGCCAACATGGAGGACAGGATGTGTCCGAAGCACGAGAGGCTCCTGGAGCTGTTCTGCAAGAAGGATCAGACCTGTGTGTGCGTGCTCTGCACTGAGACGGACCACAGGTCGCACTACACGGTCCCTGTGGAAAGAGAATGGATGGAGAAGAAGGTGAGATGGACCAAAAGATCAAAAATCTAAGATATTTTTTATTTGTCATGGTAAAGCAACTTTCAGTTGAGCTCTCAAAGAGCCAAAGAACTTTCATATCGTGTAAACAAACATTAAAATCCCAATGAAGCTTCCACCCCTGTTGGTTGCTTCTTCCGCCTCCTGGCTAATCTAAATATATCAGCGGACGCCTAAGTGCTCTAATAAGCCATCTGCAATGGCACCTACTTGTCAATCTAAGCGGCCACGCTCTTAATCCTGCATAACTTTAAGCCTTAATATAATTTGAACAGGTGAGTTGTATATAAATTCACCCTCAGTACAGTTGTCATGAACGGGGAAATTAGCTATAGAGACCAAAACTGTTTTTTGTACCAGGCTGTAAACATGTTTATTTCTGCTGTGAAGTTGTGACATTTTAACATGGGGACTTATGGAGACTGACTCACTTCTGGAGCCGGCCTCAAGTGGACGTTTGAGGAACTGCAGTTTTTAGCACTTCCGCATTGGCTTCATTTTCCAGCCAGGGAGGTTGCAGCTTGATTGTGGGTCCTTAACTGGTTTGTTAACATTTGGCCTTTTGTCCACACTAAACTGGTATATCTTTATTTATTTTTCCTTCACAGCCACCGTAGCTTGCTACTAGATACAACTATATGTATATATATTGCTGTGTCATGCAATAATGGTGCTGTCACCGTCGAAGAAAGCAGGTCAGCTCACCTGCTGACTTAACAAGATTGAACCTTTAAATGTAATTGCAGTAAAACTTTGGTTCAAAGGCTGCATGCAACATGTTTTAATCCAGCAAGATTATTTATGATTCAGCTGCTTCACCGTTCTCTAGTTTGTACAAACCAAAGTTACATCTGTGATCATGAAAAGCACAGTGTGTGTATTCATATCATCAAGCTTCATGGGGGAAATATCTCTGAAACCAGAAAACGATTAGAGATGTAAAACCAGAGGTAGAGATATGTTTTTAATTATCAAGTTGTTGTTGTGTGTGTGTGTGTGCCTCGTGTGTCATCAACCTCGTGTGAAATCATGTCGTGCAGGCGCAGCTGAAGAGGACAGAAATAGACGTCCAGCAGATGATGCAGGACAGAGTGAAAAAGGTGGAGGACATCAAACACTGTGTGGAACTGAACAAAGTGAGTCCCCCTGAGATCAAATATAGACTGCTGTCACAGCGCTCTACATGCTGCTACATTAATAACACCATCTGTCATGTGCATTTACACAGAGATTATTATCCCGCATAGATTTTTATGTGTTTTGTCTCTATCTTCAGGCCAGTGCTCAGAGGGAGATCGAAGAGACCGTCCAGGTCTTCTCAGAGCTGGTGCGCTCCATCCAGAGGACTCAGGCCGAGCTGGTCGTGTCCATAGAGGAGAAGCAGAGGCAGACGGAGAGGTGGGCCGAAGGCTTCATCGCCGAACTGGAGCGGGAAATCGCAGAGCTGAAGAGGAGGAACACCGACCTGGAGAATGTGGCACGGGCCGACCACATTCACTTCCTAAAGGTGAGGGAGAATTTTGTTTGAAATTTTGGTCCAATCTTGGTAAAAACTTTGGCTTGTCTTCCACCATCTGCTTTTGCAGGAGACATTTCACATGATTTGTGCTGCAACAACAGTGCCCCCTGCCTTTTGTGAAGTGTATTGCACTTCCACGAGCTAGGACCACGCCACAAAAACATTTCATTTAAAGGTTTATTGGAAATTTGTGAGGTTTGATGATGTTAAGGACAGGTTGTCGAAGCGAGAACATGCAGGAGGGGGCGTTAGGTTGATGTTGGCGAAGGGAGACTCAGTGAGACTCAGATGTGTTTCCACCTGAGCTGCTTACAGCCCCCCAGGCAATACCTAGAATAAGATGTGAGAGAAGTATGCACTGGATTTAACAGGGAGGGATGAGAGAAGAGAGGATGTAGGGATGAGGTGATGAGGTGGAAAGTGACTGGATGAAGGAAAGGAGAGGGAGGGTGGAAGACAAACAGGGCCAGTTCAAAGTGACTTGACAGGTTCTTAGAGTTGTGGTTGAGGTGTGGCCCTGCTCCCGAACCTAAGTCAACTAATTAATGTCATATAATTTAAAATACTGACAGCGTGGAGGCTGACAATAGTCTTACAGTTAGTTAAGTAGATAAATATCTCAAACATCATCGTGCATATGCTCTCTTGTGAGTCATTTCTTGTGCTCTATCTCTCTGTAGAACTTCCCAGCCCTTAGCACTCTGCCTTCTGTCAAAGACTGGTCTGAGACCAGTGTTCCCACCGACACGTGTATTGGCATGATCAGGAGATCCGTGTCCAAACTGGAGACCACGTTGAATGACCTGATCGGCAAACTGGCAGACAGCGGTAGGACTTCCTTTGACTTTCAAATACATCTTTCATCGGCATCACCGGACACAGTTTATAACTTAAGATTAACTTTGCATTTTGTTTCCCACAGAGATCAAAAAGATTCTGAAATATGCAGGTAAACTTTGCTTTTTAAACTTGGTTTGATTCCATCATCTTTAAACTCTAAATAAAATCCTTCATTACGTCTCGTGTTTCTGCAGCGGACGTCACTCTGGACGCTGAATCAGCAAACCCTTGGCTGCAGCTTTCTCAGGACAGACGTCAGGTGAGACACCTGGGCGCATGGCAGGACCTCCCAGACAACCCTGATCGCTTTGACACAGTGGTCATCGTCCTGGGCCACGACGGCTTCACCTCGGGGAGACATTACTGGGAGGTTCAGGTGGGCGACAAGGACGACTGGTACATGGGTGTGGCCAAGTCTTCTGTCAACAGGAAGGGCAGGATCTCTGTAAGCACCACCCAGGGCTACTGGGCTCTGGCTATGAAGAAGGGCCAGGGTTACCGGGTGTCAACGTCCCCGCCAATACTGCTCCCACTTGACCCCAAGCCCAAGCGAGTGGGTGTGTACGTAGACTACGAAGAGGGGCAAGTGTCCTTTTATGACGTGAAGGCACGGACCCATATTTACACATTCAAAGACACGTTCATGGAGAAGATCTTACCATTTTTCTACCTGTACTGCTGCGACAAAGCCTCTGACACCATCATGATCTGTCCAGTGAATGAGAAAAGCCTGATCAAACATAGCTAATGTCACGTTTGATGGTAAAAAAAACGACGCTGAAAAGCTCCTATGAAAGTGAGAAGTGACTGTAAACCTTGACTGAAGCTGTAGGCCTACTTCTTTTGATGAAATCTTGTATTTTATGTGTCATATATAAATATATTTATTACATGTATAGTGCAGTCCAAACTGTAGACCCCAAGTATTCATATCTGCCCAAGGAAGTTCCACAAAGACGTAGAGGATAGATGCTTAATCACTTTTTAACAGTCTCATGTTATATATATAAAGCTACAGATAGCAGGCAGTTAGCTTAGCTTTGCATAAAGACTGGGAGCAGGGGGAACAGAGGTAGCCTAGCTTTGTCCAGAGGTAAAAAAACGATCTACCAGCAACTCTAAAGCTCAGTAACTAAAGGAGGAGGAACTAAAGTTTGACACTTTGGGAAATAATCTTGTTTCACGTTCACTTTTGTTTTTACATAGACTTAAGCTTATTCACTGTCTTGCTTGCTAATCAAAGATATAGTTTGACATATTTTGCTTCTTTACAGAGAGTTTCGTACCAAAGGTTAGATAAGAAGATCGATACCACACTTATGTGTGTGCGGTAAATATATAACTGGAGCCTGTTAGCTTAATTTAGCATGAAGACTGGAATCAGGGGGAAAGAGCTAACAGTAACAACAAAGTCTGCCTAGCAGTGTACAAAATCTGAAGGTATGACATTATGTTCAAGAATACTTACTTTCGACAGATTTCCCAGTTGACAGAACCAGGCTAGCCAAGTTTATATGCTAAGCTAAGCTAGTAGCATCTTTAAAAACTATATTATAATATTAACAAACTACATCTCATTTAATTTGTACAAAAACTGAAGGGAGGTTAAGTTCAAGAACACTTCATTGGTATGGGGATTGAACAAACATCATAACTTTTTAATTATTGGGCTTTAGAAGTGCTGGTAGATGCTAGCTAGTTTCCAGTTTATATGCTAAGCTAAGCTAAGATAGCTGACTGACTGACACGGATAACAGTGGTATTGATCTCCTCTTATAACTCCCAGCAAGATTTTTCTAAAATAAAGTATTCCTGTAAAAAGCATGACATGTCAAAATCTAAAGTAAGTGTAGCTTTCTCTTTCCGTAGATCTCTGATTTCATGATTGCATGTTCATTTTTCATTAAGTCTGATTGATGCTTCAAAGGTTGGATGCTGAAGAGAAGAAGTGTGTTCATGATTTATAACAATAAATGTTCTCACAGATGTCACTCTTTCTGGCTTCCTGGACTTTAAGTTTCATTTCAGTCGAATGGTGTCAGTTGAACACACCCACTAAAGCACGCAGTCTCAGCCTTTCAGGGTTCGTCTGGAGATGATGAGTATTGCATTGTTTGCAGTGCTTCAGTTACTGCATGTGAGGGACCGTTTTGGCCGTTTTGGAATTTGCAGTATATATATATACGGAGAGTCAGGTGAGACATTCTTTTAACCTTTTACAGATTTTTGCTGTTTTGTCTGTTGTTTTTGTTTTTAAAATACAGAAACTTAAGGATGTTATGCTGAATTAAGATGATTCACGTGAATATGACTCACTGGGCGGGTCAGGAGTTGCATTGTAAACAGCCTAAAAATAGACCTAATGTCAAAGATCTTAACTTTTTGGGTCTTTTTTTTCAAATTTTTGTGTCTAAATAGTGTACAAGGTGAAAGCAAGGTGTCATGATATGTTAAACATGCCTGAAAGAACAGACATAAAGCATATACATCACATTTCTCCCACAGTAAATCCATAATGTCATCATCCAGTGTCTTTGCTTTACTGCCGGAGGATAATTTCCAGTGTTCGATCTGTCTGAATGTCTTCAACGACCCCGTCACCACACCTTGCGGTCACAACTTCTGCAAAACCTGCCTCAGCGAGCACTGGGACAAAAGTGACTTATGCCACTGCCCAGAGTGTAATAAAAGATTCCACGTGAGGCCAGAGATCTCCACAAACATGGTGATCGAGGAGATTTCTGTCCAGTTAAAGAAGAGGAGAGTTGAGACGCCGGAAATGGTCGACGCACCATGGCAGGTGAGGTGCGACGTGTGCACAGAAATAAAATTCAAGGCCCTGAAGTCCTGCCTCGTCTGTCTGACGTCGTACTGTGAAGCCCACCTGGAGCCTCACGAAAGGGTGCCCTCCCTGATGAGACACAGGCTGATTGACCCGGTGGAGAACCTGGAGGAGAGGATCTGCACAAAGCACCAGCGGCTCCTGGAGTTTTTCTGCAGGGATGAACAGGTGTGCATCTGCCTGATTTGCAGCGAGACGGACCACAGAGACCATGAGATGGTGACTGTTGAAGAAGAAGGGACTCAACAGAAAGTAAGAATTTAATTTGTTAAATGCCTCAGAGAGTAAACTGAAGAATTAACTCACTCACTGAGTTTTTTTTTTTTTACCGTTTAGGAAAATATTGAGTCCAAGAAAGCAAAGATCAACATGATGATTGAGGTCCGAATGGAAAAGATGAAGGAATTCAGAGACTCTTCTGAAATGAGCAGTGTGAGTACTGGGGACATTTTGTGCTATTTTACACATTAATATAAAATCTGGGCTAAAGGCATGATTTTATTTGTCACATTTTCAGGAAAAAGCACAACAGGAGATTGAGGATAGCGAGAAACTCTTTACTAGTCTGATGAATCAAGTACAAGAGGCACAAACTAAACTGAAATGCAACATTGAGGAGAAGCTCAGGAAGTCGCGGGACAAAGACAAAGCCGTGATTGGAGAGCTGCAGGAGGAAATCGCAGAACTGCAGAGGAAGCACTCTGAGCTGGAGGAGCTTTCGCAAAGTGATGACCACCTTCACCTCCTGCAGGTCAGTCGAGACTCGCGCATCTGTCACTTTGATACTGTCCTCTTGCAACTATTCCCCGCTCCAAAGCTTCAACTTAAAATGAGATGTAAGGAAGAGAGATACAAGGCAAGGATAGAACAAGGCAATATACACAGTATTTTAAAATTTCATCATGACCAATCAATCAATCAATCAATCAGTTTGAGGGTCATGACGGCAGAAGAAATTAAATCTGTGAAGGTTCTCAGTCGTCCAGGTCATTAAATCTTAGACTTGGTTAAGTCCAGTCACCCCAGATTGAACTTTTCTCTAAGAGAAATGAAATGCACTTGATGAAAAAGAATTCACACAAAGTTTCCACTCAGGTTTTAATGCACAAATGAATAACGTGCATACAAACAGGTGCATGGACACATTTATTGTTCCTGGCGCACTTTTGTCATACAAAAAAAGCCAGAAATATGGTACATACATTTAAAGAAATGGTTATTTATTTTGGGAAATGCATGCTGAATTGCTGAGAGTTAGTTAAGAAGATTGATGCAATTCTGATGTTTGTATGGTAAATCTGAAGCTACCATCAGAACCTGGTTAGCACAAAAATTAGAAACAAAGGAACAGTCAGCCTGAACGCACCACTAAAGCTCACATGTCATGTCGTGTTTGTTTAGTCAGTGCTGGACCAACTGTGGAAATTTCACTCAAAATGTTGAATCATTGGTTTAAGGAGACGGTGTGTCAAGACACGTGACTGCAAGAGACTGTTCGAGAGATTAAATATAGCTCTGTGCCACTCATGGTCATGTGTTTGTGAATCTTGTCAGACTTTGCAGGCCTTGAGCACCATGTCAATCACCAAGAACTGGTCTAAGACCAGGGTTTACTCAGACCTGTATGTGCAGACGATGAGGAGAGCCATGACTCACCTTGTGCACGCTTTCCAAGCAGAACTGAAAACTCTGACGGGCGCAGGTAAATATCTTCTGTGATTACGAGATGTCTCCATTTTATGAGCTTCCCATGACTGTGGTGTTTTCCCTTCTTCTTACAGAAATGACCAGGATGAGACAGTATAAAGGTGAGATCACAAACACAAATTCTAAGTTCACTTACTGAAGATTAGATCTCTAACTCAACTTTATTCCCTCAGAGTCAGTCTCCTTCGACACAGAAACGGCTGGTCGCGGCCTCGTGGTGACTGAACATGGGACATGTTTGAAGTACGTCAAAACTGAAAGCACCACATCGTCCGATTACTCCAAGCTGGCCAATGACAGGCCGATGATTTTAGGGACGAAGGGCTTCACCTCTGGGCGTCACTACTGGGAAGTCAAAGTGGGCCTGAGAACCGACTGGGATGTCGGTGTTGCCAAGGGAACAGTAACCAGATCCAGGCTGATCACTCTGAATCAACAAAATGGCTTCTTCGCCATAGGAAAGCGGGGTGCTGATTATGAAGTTCATTGCGCAGGCCACAAGGTCCTTCACCTGTGTCCCAGGCCAAATAATGTAGGAGTGTATCTGGACTATCAGGAAGGCAGAGTCTCCTTCTTTGACGTGGATAGGAAGTTGCACATTTACTCTTTCACAGGAGAGTCTTTCACTGAGAAGCTGTTCCCATATTTTTATCTCTACAGCTGGGCCAAGAAATCGAAGCCTTTGCATATCACGTTTCTCTATTGAGAATTCTCAACGGATTGGGTTTTTGAAACCAAAGAAACTAACATAGTTAGCTGATGATGAGCTCCTCATGCCCACTTCGAGGTAGTAAGCTAGCTGGGAATGCTAATGATTACAGTTTACTTTAGAGCAGGAAAAACATTGTTTAATCTATACCATTTCCAACATTTACTTTCCCATTCACACCCCAGATAGCAGACCAACACTGAATCAACATTGTTTCTCTTCTCAGCATTGAAAAAGCAAAGAATCAGCAGCATTGAATCAATGTTGACGTGCTATCTGGGACTCCTTTAGCATGTGCAGTGACTCGAGGCTCAGACCTTACATGGATAATCACTGTTCAGAGGGATTTAGCAAACAGTCAATGCACATCAATAATTCTGCATGCGCACAACTTACACTTTAAAATGAATGCAAAGGATTTCTTATCAGGTGAAGGCGTAATCAATACACTGAATGATTTTGCAATGCTGTCACGTCATGAAAAGTTGATGTCATTCTCTCTATTCTATGTATTGACTTTCTGAACATGTGTGTTTATATTTCTTCACTAAAATAAACACATGTCGTGGTTCTGTTGCCCTTGTTTGGAGCTACAGCTGATTTGTCATGAAGAAACGTCACCACCTACTTTATCGTGTTTAGGCTGGTTTACTGTATGAGCATCCAGGAAATGACAGAGTCCAACAGGGGCCGTCCTCTTTCCCAGCAGTGATAGGTGTGCCTAAAGAACAAACTGATAGGAGTGTAACACAACACAGTTAGAACCTCAGGAAAGACAAGCTGGTAGTTGGACAAGAAAGGTATGTGAGGTTTCATATTTAATTTAAATATTCCAGTATTTATGAGTGAAGTTTTTGATTATTGTAGTAGATTTTTGTCAAATGGAAAGCTGTGAGCTGATCATGAAACTAGAACTTTAAGTTGTTTGTGTAAGTTATGAGTGAGTTTGTTCCATTTTTATCCTCTCGGTATGTTTAGACTGACATCTCAAAGCACAACCACAAATACATTCTTTACTGTTTTTACTTCTGACAAATGTAGCACAATCTTGAATTAATCCATTACCGGTATCATATTTTGAAATTGTCACATGGCTCTGACGTAGTATCAGTGGGTGTCAGCCTGTGATTAATTATAGCTGGAAGGAAATTCATTGCAGATGTCACAATGTTATAGCTTCTACTTTCCCACCAACAATGGACAAATAATACTTCTTATATCCACTTTATTGGTTCCTTTATATATTTATTGTACATCATACTTTTATACTTTATCTTATAACTCTAATTTAAGAAGAAATTCTTCAGACATCATCACATTGCATGTAAGCTAAAAAGGGTCTAGCTCAGGTTATCCTGATGCATGCAGCTGCTTTGAGAACCTATAATCAAACAGTCGCTCGTAAATTCAGACATGATTTACTGTTTAACCGTTTACAGTCGTTATCTTTGACCCACTTCTCTTGGTGTTCGAAAATGTGAGCATCAGAAACATAAAACAACACACAAAACATTCAAAGCAATTGGAGTTATGAACACGGTGACTCATTTGTAAAGCCGTCATCTGGGGTTTTCCACAGCCTGTGAATCCACCAGTCCCCTCTGGGATGTTTTTACCATAAATTACAAGTCGCCTTGGACAGAGTCCAGATACCACATACCAGTCCCAGTTGGACTGGAATATCTCTGAAGTGGGGTGTACATTCTCGAGGAGCTCCCTCTTCAATGGCCAAACAATTCACTAACAGCTAAGCGCTTTGAATTACTTGAAATCAACTGTTTTGAGTGTGTACTGTAGCTCCTTTATGTCCTAATACAAATCTTTGTTTTCTGTACAGATATACTGTGTTCAACAATAAATGGAATAGGCTGATACCACGCTACAACAGACCACGGCTGTGTGCACACACGTGCAGAGACAGACCTAATGTCAGAGCCTCCCAAGTGCTGCATCTGTCTGGATGAGTTCACCAGCCCTGCTTCCCTCCCCTGCGGACACTGCTTCTGCCTGGGCTGCATAGGCGAATACTGGAGGATCAATGGGGCCTGTCAGTGCCCCCTCTGCAAGGCCTTTTTCCCCACCAGGCCACAACTGAAAACAGAGCAAACACTGCATGCTGGTGCCCCGACTGAGGAAGTAACTGCGCCTTTCAAAGCTGGAGAGGTTCCCTGTGATTTCTGCCCAGCAAAACACAGAGCAGTCAAGTCATGCCTGGAGTGCATGGCCTCGTACTGTGCAGCTCATCTAGAGCCACATTACCGGAATGAAGATCTTGGACGCCATCTATTGATCAGTGTGGTGAAGAACATTGAGGACTCTGTGTGCAAACTGCATGGGAAGCAGCTGAACAGGTTCTGCAGGAGTGATCAGACATGTGTTTGTGCCATGTGTGCCGAGACAGACCACAGGGGCCATCACATCATTTCTATCAACAAGGAAGCTGCAAAGAAGAAGGTAAACCACCACACCAGGAAACATTAAAGAATGCAACACTGGCATTTTGTCAGTTGGACTTTGTAACTTATTTGAAGGTGCACGGTGAAGATTTATCAGACTATGTAACATTTAAGGAATAAATAACAAACCTCGGATGAATTCCGACACAATAAAACACTCAATTTAACACACTTAAGGGTTTTGCTGCAGAAATGTTACATAGTTTGATATGACCAGTAGCTTATGAGAGCTGATGTTAGCAAACTTTAGGCAAATTCTGTCTGACAATCACTTTTCTCCGCTTGTGCTACTGGTTTAGCTAAATGTCAAATATTTGCAGGAAACAAACCAAACCAATAAAGAATACTGGAATATGGTGACCATATTTTCAAACCCCCCAAAAACCAGGACCCTTAAGTGTACTGCACATGTTACAAATACACACTGGTGATTGGATTTTCATCACGATGAGGAGTATTCATTCAGCACTTTGCACAACTGCCAAGCACACACCTTTTAACACCATGGATTCCATGAACACATGCATTGTCATTGCCAGGTGCTTTATAAAGGAAGGAATAAGTCTTCTGGAGTTCTGTAGGAAAGCTCGTTAACCATTAGCATACTGACAGGAAGCTGCCTAATGACTCATAGGCTAGCAACAGCCTTGGCAAGTCGGAAAGAACATTGTAAATGTCTGTGCAAGTGCTGAAAACAAGTATAGTCGTATGATTAGTACGGAATTCTGGTGAAAACTGGGACATTTTTAGTGTTTTACGGATATTTGTCAGGACAGCTTGAAACGGAGACATGACTGGAAACGTGTACACAGCTTTGTACAAAACTGGCATGAAATCTGCATAAGCGTATTTGTTTATGATTTCATTTTTAAAGTGCTCGAAAGCCTGAGTTAAAGTTTTCAGTGATTTCTCGGGAGGGCAGTTGTGATTGAAACAAAAGAATATAAAAAGAAAAGAAAAGAAACAACTAAGAGCAAAACCCACTGGCATGACATAATTATTTTAAACATGTTCTCATTTCATCATATTTTACACCAAGATATCGCATTAATTTGACAGTCAAAACAAAGATTCTTTGAAGTGGAGATACACCATAAATTACTCTGAGAGACTGTAATGCAGAGCACACGTATAAAACTTTAATGCATGTGGTCTGAACGTCTCAATGAAGCTCAATGAAGTAACAGCTGTCAAATGAACATAAGACTGGTCATAAAGTGGCCAGGATTGCAACATGCCTCAGAGTTTTAATGCTAAGAGAACAATGCAACACTTGCCACAGCAGTTCACCTGACTTTGTTTTTTTTGTTTTTTGTCCACAGGTTAAACTAAAACAGAGAAGGGTAAAACTTCAGCAAGACATTCAAGAGAGACTGAGTAACGTTGAGAAAGTCAAGCTCTCTGCAGACCTCAGCGGGGAAAATCCAAAAGAGGCATGGGGACAAAATAAAGAGCTCATCAGACAGCTGGAAGAAGAAATCTCAGAGCTGCAGAGGAGAAACAATGAACTGGAGCAACTGTCGCAGACTGAAGACAACCTCCACTTCCTGCAGGTCTGCGTCATTGTCGAAAGTCAGCAGATCATTCAGATCAATCATTGAATGAAACACTGTAGAACAACAACTGACCCTTTAATCTTTCTTGTCTCTAGAGATTTCTACACACCGCTTCATTTTGATGATCTGATGAGCTGATGTTGACTACTGAACTTGAAGAACACTGGAACAATGTTTTTTTTTTAATTTTCTAAAATAATTTAACAATCGACAACAGAATACCTAGTTTCACTGTGTTTGCTTCAAAGGAATGGATCGTCTTTTGGTACATACATATGGGTGATCTACTTATCTGTCTGTTAAATACAAGGCTCCAGCAAAGAGTGGAAACTGTAACAAAATCAACCTACCAGCACTTCTAAAACTCAATAATTAACTTGCTATGTGTAAAAATGACAAGTCACCGTTGTATTTATCAGCTTTACAGGTGCTGGTAGGCAAAATTTGTTAGCTTTAAACAAAATCAAGCTAGTTGTTTCCCAAGATTTCCAGTCTTTGTGCTAAGCTAAGCTAACTAGGTGCTGGCTGTGGTTTTATGTGACAGTGGTGCTGATCTTCTCTCTGCCAGAAACAAGCACATTTCCCAAAATGTCAACGTTTTAGTTTAAGAGATTCATGTGAATGTATTCCATGTTGGACTGTAACTATTACTGTAACTATAACAATTATCTGCAAATGAAATATTAACGATGAGATTTAAAGAAACAGAAAACTCTAGGATTACAATAATTGCTTAATTCCTGTAATTTTTATAAACTAAACTTGGACCAGGGTACTGCCAATAGCTCATTGAGAATGTATCGAATGAATGTAACTTATGCCTAAATGTATGACGTCATTGAAAATAATGTGAACTTTATAATGTGAACAGTATTTCAGTGTAAATGTTTAAGGTTTGGTTTTTTACATTTACTTTGGGACGAATGAATAAAATGTACATCAACACTCTCCTTATGCAAAGTTCATTTCTGAGTTAAAAATATTTAAATCAATACTTTTTGTTGGCGATATACTTTTTTTTATAAATACTGGAAATTAAACTTGGATAGTAAACACGTTCAGTCTACCAAACATTAATATTGAGCAACAGATAATGAAATATATGATACAGTGGAGGAATGTAAGTACATTTACTAAAGTATGACTTACTTGGTACAAGTTTGAGGTACTTTTAGCGTTTTACTTGAGTAAATATTATAAATTACTTCTTTTACACTCCATTACTTATTGTACTTTTTACTCCACTACATATGTCTGGGAGCTTTAGTTACTAGTTACTTTTTTGATTACAACTTTTTATACCCCTCCTGTCCAATGAAACCCACGTCTCCAAATTTTGTGTTTTTTTAATATACATTTTCTGTGTTGAGAATATTGTCCTCCTTAAACATCTACAGCAGTATACTGTATTATAATACACATTGATGCAGGAGTAATATGAATCCAAACAAGTATTTTACCTCTCATACCTTAAACAAATGTTACTGACATACCTACATACTTTTACTTAAAGAGCCTTTACTTGTAGTATTTTCACGGTTTCCATTATTACTTTTACTCGAGTATTTTAATACTTCCACCTCTGGATCTGTGTGAACTTGCTCAACATGCAACACACCCTGCATGTGACTTACAGTTGATTTGTTTCCTCATTTGCATGTCGGCATGCTTCTCTCAGTAAAGGAAGTAAAGCTTTGGAACATGAAATGAAACTTAACAAAAGGAGGAGGGCTCAGAGGAAGGACACACACTAGATGGGAGTAAAGAGAGCCAAAGTCAGAAATCTGTGAGATAAGGAGGATCTCAACCTCTGAAAGGTAATTATAACCCACATATCTTCATCATATGACATTATTTTAAATATGTTTCTTATCAGAGAAATAGCTGTTTAATCCATTGTAATTCAGTCGACTGCTGGTTCATTGTGTATTACTTTATATTGTCTAGCACTTCATTTTAAAATATGCTAACTTAGATCACCTATGCTGTTTATGACAAGGGTGTTACCTCAGTAATGGTTTATGAAAGTGTTTGTTGATTCCTTAAGCCTCGATGCTTTCGTAACTTTATGCTGTTGGGATTAAACACACACACCTACACACACACACCCAAGGCTAAATTATCCAAAGGGTGTGTGTCCGGGAATACTTCAGAGTACTGATGTTTTCTTCTTGTGCAGAAAGAAATATACTTTGTCATCTTGACTTTGAAATCTGTCCAGTAAATACTTACCTAATACCTAGCTTATGGTGGCTACTATTAGCTAATATTAGCAAACTTGAACTTGTTATTCCTGTTTACCTGGAATTAGACAATAGTACTCTTGTTTACTTGTGCCTGTGTTACACTACATTTTAGCAGTATCCTCTAAACATCACCTGTAGCAACAATGACCAATGTTCAAAGTCACAAAGTCTTTAAGGAATCGGTTATTCATTGAACATTTAAACAAATGTCTGAGTACAAAGCAAAGATGTCTATAGCACTTTATAGTGCCCGAGGTGAACAACATATTCATTTTAGGCATATTACATTTCTAACTGAGTAACCTCATGGTGCTCTTTTTAAGCAGATATGGCAACCGCCCAAGCATCACCCAGCGAGATCTGCCCACTGGACAAGCATCTAATATGTTCTATCTGTATGGATCAATTTGTGGATCCGGTCACTACAGCCTGTGGCCACTCCTTTTGTCAGAAATGTATGGACTGCCACATTAATATCAATGACGGGACATGCCCCCTGTGCAAGGCACATCAGAACAGAACCCCACAGGTGAACATCGTCCTGAGAGACATTGTCAAACAGATGAAACTGGTCTCGGAGATCTCGGAGAAAGACGACAATGAGTACACTGGTGCCCCCGGAGAAGTGGCCTGTGACATTTGCACAGCACAAAAGCTGAAGGCTGAGAAGTCCTGCCTTGTGTGTCTTGCCTCGTATTGTTCGACCCACCTGGAGAATCACTCCTCAACTAAAAGGCTGAAGGGCCACAAGCTGGTGGAACCTGTGGAAAACTTGGATGAGAGGGCCTGTCTGCAGCATGGACGCCCATTGGAGCTGTACAGCAGAAAAAAGGAGAGATGCATTTGTGTACGCTGTATGGATGACAGTCAGGAGGAGGTTGTTGCTACCGAAGATGAATGGGACAACAAGAAGGTAGGCTTTGCATCATCTAATACCACATACATGTAGAGTTTGGAGAGTTAGGAGCTGAGATATTGACTTGCTTTTGTGTTCATGATAGGCTAAGCTTCAAAACACCAAGACAGAGTTACAACAGAAAATTAAAAAGAGGAAAACCCAGGTGGATGAGATCAATGCATCGCTGAGGATCTGCAAGGTAAGCTGCAAGAGAGACAAACAGTACTGATCATGGATTGAAAAACCAGTCTGTCAAAGTCGAAACTGACAAAGCAAGTTTCCGAGTGTGGCAATTAAACAGATCAACTGTAGAGTATTTATAGTGTTCTACACTAATGATAATGCCACTTCTTTCCCTCAAAGTCTCAGTGGTAGCATTCATGAAAATGTTGACCGTCAGTTCCGGCACTGTCTTTAATCACAGTCATATGTTGTAGTATATGTAGCATTTCTGCAAGTGTCAAATGGACGATGCTTGCTTTTCTCATATCTTCAGGACGAGATGGACACTGAGTGGTGGGATATCGAGGGTGTGTTCACAGCTGTGATTGCCATTGTGGAGAAAGCCCAGGCAGAAGCTCTCCAGCCACTAAAGGACAGGAGGCGGGCCGTGGAGAAAGACGCGAAAGACCTCATAGAGAAGTTGGAAGCGGAGATCAACACACTTGAGAAGACCATCTCCGACCTGGAGAAGATATCCGTACTCGAGGATCACATCCTTTTCCTGCAGGTGAGAGGAAACCTTTCAGGAATGGTTGACACCACACTTTGGACTTCAAAAGACACTCTGGCTATGTTTCTTTTTCCCTGTCTCAGAGTTACCCATCTCTTCAAGATGTGAACAACATCAAAGACTGGACAGAGGTAGAGTTTGACACTTCACTGGTTTTTGGCACCATGAGAAAAACCACAACAACCATGCTGGAACAAATTCAACAGGAACTGGACAAGCTGACCTCCACTGGTAAGAATTAAATCATGACATGAAATCAATCAATCAACGTCGACTTAACTGATCTAAATACAATTTCTGCACTTCACAGAACTTAAGAGAGTCCCAAAGTTTACAGGTGCGTGATATAATCAATTTTTCCTTACAATATATTTCAAAAAACGACTTATTCAGATCGCATAATTATTTTTATCTTCTGATTAACAGTGGATGTAAAGCTGGATCCAAACACTGCACACCAACGCCTTCTTCTGTCCGATGATGGCAAGGAAGTGAAAGATGGGGGGGAGAACAAGGAAGTAGATGATTCTTCTCAGAGGTTTGATCTGTTTGCTAGCATCCTGGGGCTTAACAAACTGACCTCTGGGAAGTCGTATTGGGAGGTGGAGGTCAGCAACAAGACAGGGTGGGACCTGGGTGTGGCAAGAGGCGACGCAAACCGCAAAGGAAAACTATCGCTGAACCCAGATAATGGTTACTGGGTTACTGTGCATTATGAAGATGAAAAGTACGCCGCCCTGACAGCACCACCAGTTCGTCTTTCCCAGAAAGACAAGCCTGAAAAGGTGGGAGTGTTCGTGGATTACGAGGAAGGTCTTGTGTCCTTCTATAATGTGTCGGCTCAATCGCACATCTACTCATTTATTGAATGTTCGTTCAATGACAAGATCTTCCCATATTTCAGTCCTCATGCAAAACAAGATGAAAAAAACACTGATCCTTTGATTATTTCTACTGTGAAACCCTGCGTGCAGGACATGGATATGTCATGAACGATGTGAGTTTGCCTTCCACTGTTGCTAGTAGACGGTTTTGGCAGTCAAAAGGTGGTATTTGGTAGAATGAGGAGGGAGAATTTGTAGCGAATCCTGCCCTTTGTTTATTTCTTTCACATCCATCCAAGTCTCAAAGCAGCAAAGTTGGAGAGAATTTGTAGAATTAGTAAAAGTAAACAGACTTTTCCAAATAAAATTTGGAAAAGTCTGTTTGCTTTTACTAATTCTACAAGAACAAATGATTGCAATGAGGGGTGGTTATATAAGTAAAAACCTGTCCTGTAACAATGTTACATGTAATAATAGTACATGTAGGGACGCTATTAGCTTACCAACATTTCCCAATGACATTGGCCCAAAATAATGTCACATTTCAGCAGCAAGTTACTTCAGTGCCTTATTGATCCCAATAATAATATAAGAATATAATAATCTTGCAGCTTCGTCAATGCCCCTATGATGCTGTAGGTACGCCTCTAGTGTCATGTTTTGATGTCAGATGATGTCGTTTAAGGAGTGAGAAAAGTCAAGGTGGTGGAGATGAGGGACCCAGTCCTGACCACACGGGCCCTGTTAGAACTTTATGAATACAAGACTTAATAACAAACAGTGATGGATAAATGATGTGCAGTCTATAAATTTCACTTGTTTTTGCATTTTAAACCTCTTGGTGATGGGGGGGGGGGGGGGGTCAACTTTTTCTACTGTGCATGAATGTCAAGTGTGTGCGCAAATTACATACAATACAGCCTGATTATTTCAATTTTTTAAGTTTTGTAACTACGTTGTTTTTTTGTTTTGTTTTTTGTTTGTTTTTTAACTCAAAATTTAAATAAAAATCCAAATTTTCAAATTACATCTAGTTTCTTTTTTTCTCTTGAAAGTAATTTGTGACCTTTTTAATCCACTATCCAGTTTTACTTATGTTGTCCTCTATGGCTCAGTCTTTTCATTCATCAAGTCCTATATTGACTTATTTTGACATAGTTTACGTCACTTAATTTAGGCTACAAATTTTAATTACCTAACATACATAAGCTAACTGACATTACTAATGTATTTATTTTTAACCAAAACTATGATCCTTTTATGAGTGTTGGTGCCTAAACCAAAGTCCAAACCAAACTGCAAACATTTCACAACATTAACCACTTCATGATAGTTCAATGTGGTATCTGGACGCATCTGTGCTCCACAGATGTTCATGTGAAGGTTTGATGTATCACCTGCATGCAAAATTGAACTTTGGACACTGCACACAATTGTGTAATTTGTACAGAGATTAAAAAGACCAGGTTGGTTTAACATATGAGAACACAAACCAGTTGTGTAATACTACACTGAAAATTTATTTTATGCTTCAGAAACTTCTGTGCCTTTGGTAAGTTAAGTTGCTTCAATTTACCCCACCGCATTTGGCCTTATAGACACCATTTGGAGGAAATAATCTGCCCTCCTGTCAAAAGTTAATATGTCATAACTTATTATGTAAACATCACCTGTCATAAATTATATGGAAGGTTTTCTTCCATATAATTGCCTGAAAATGACATGGATGGTCCCACACTATGGTCTTTGCAAGTCAAATTAATTATGACTATTTTTGTTGATTTATGTGTGTTTTATTAAAATTTATAGCACCTGTGGTGCTATAAATTTTAATAAAACACACTGTAGACCCATTGGACCCACTATTGCACTTTCCAATGAGTACACTTTGTGCTTTATAAACAGTCAAACTAGACAGGTCAATTTGACCCGGGAGGACAAAAGGTGCGTAGTAAATGGGAAGACAATACGAGGGTTAATGTAACAATTTACATACATGACATGCAGAAAATCTACCTTGACTATCAAAACGTTTAACTCCTTCTATGTGATCTCTCCATCACAGTCAGTAAAAATGAGTGTTGCATAAATGTGCACAGAAACAGAGGGTGGCCCATCCTACCCAGCTCTCCCATACAGTATTACACAACAATGTGGTTGAATCATGTCTGGGCTTTGAGTGAAAAAAAAAAAAAGGGCGGTTGGCGCCTTTTTTTCTGTCTTTGTTTTCCAGAAACGAAACTGAAAGCAGAAAAAGTTAGCTTGCCAAACTTCACATCTGCAGAGAGGAAATATTTTTAGGGGCAGGAAGCAACAAAAGCAACACAACACAGAAGAAGACCACACGGTAGGCAACACGAGTACATTTTTATAACCAGTATATGCCAATAATTAATATTTGAGTAGTGCAAGCTTTACACGTCAGCTTGGGTTTTGGCAATAGAGCAAGATGAAAAAATGGTTTGTAGCTAATCATACTCTGAATTACTAAGGCGTGGTGCATTTGTTTTGGTGTGTTGTGGTAGGACTGTGTATTTTATCACATCGCATGTAGTATGTTGTAATTGATGATACTCTATATTACTCTGTACATGCATGAGAGTTGGCTATAAAATCTTTGTGCAGCATCAGTTTCATGCTCAAAAAGTTACATTTTATCGTCCTTTTCAAATAAAATTAAATATATAAAACAAATACATGTAGCAGTAACTAATGGTAGCCTTCACAACTCCATCAACTCACTGGGGAACTGGAGGGTGGCCAGTTCAAGTCCAGAATGGAACAATGTATGGTGGTGGACTGGTAGCTGGAGAGGTGCCAGTTCACCAGTCCACCACTTGCAGGGCGCTGCTCTGGGTGGCTGCACATCACCCCACCATCTCTCTCCACATTTGCATGTGAACCATGTGTACATAAACGTGTGTGTGTGTGTGTGTGTGTGTGTGTGTGTGTGTGTGTTAAAATGCATGTAAAATCCTGGATGACCTCAAATTTTTTGAATCTAAATGAAAACAAAACTGAAATTATAATGTTTGGATGTGGTCCAGCAGACTTTCCTGCTGGCTTTCTGGGCCCCCTTACACCAAATATTCGGTCTTCTGTAAAAAATCTTGGTGTTATATTTGATGACAGGCTGAAATTTGATCGCCAGGTTAGCTCGGTCGTGAAAAACAGCTTTTACCATTTGAGGATTTTATCAAAAGTAAAAGGATACCTGCCACGTAGAGATCTGGAGACTGTAATCCATGCTTTTATTAATACGAGGTTGGATTACTGTAATTCACTTTATTTTGGCCTGGACCGCTCACTATTGCACCGCCTGCAGCTGGTACAAAACGCAGCTGCTCGTCTCCTCACTGGCAAACGCAAACGTGACCACATATCCCGTCCTGGCGTCGCTACACTGGCTTCTGGTTGCTTTTAGAATAGATTTTAAAATTTTACTGTTTGTTTTTAAAGCTCGTAATGGCCTAGCCCCCCAGTATTTGTCCGAGCTTCTTCATATTCCCACCCCGCCAGAACTCTGAGATCCTCCAGTCAGTTGCTACTAGCCACCCCCAAAACAAAACTAAAAACCAAAGGTGACCGAGCCTTTGTGGCGGCGGCCCCTAGGCTATGGAATAACTTGCCCTGGCACATCCGATCTGCCGGATCATTTGAGGTTTTTAAATCCTCCCTTAAAACACACTTTTTCTCCCTGGCTTTTAACCAAGTTTAAGTATCTTAAAAATGTATCGTAACTTCTTGTATCTATGGCACTTTATGTTTTATATGTATATTATATGTATTAACCTGTACAGCACTTTGGTCAACCTTGGTTGTTTTAAATGTGCTTTATAAATAAAGTTTGAGTTGAGTTGAGTTGAGTTGAGTAAAACTGAGTGAAAAAAAGAGTTTCCCCTCGAGGGATTAACTTCTTCTCTTCTTCACTAATATCGTGAAATATTAAGATAATGAAGTTATTGATACATTTTAAACGCTGACTGATACATTCAAAATTAGGTCTGTTGGCATAGTGTTTCCTGGATGAGGCAGCGATGCAGGTGCAGTCACCACAATCTGAAATCTCTACATATTTGAAACCAGAATAAGGAAATGCACTGTAGTGACTCAGTAAACAGTAACAGAACAGTAAACTCAGTTATTGATGGATGATGACATAATCGACTCTTCCAAACAAAACCTGCAGATCAGAATGTGTTTCTACGTGTTTCTTTAAGAGAGGTTATAGAAAATCTTCTTCTGAAATTGACAGACGTTTCTAGATAGCATCCAACGTCAATTGGCCTGTATGACAAATTCCTCTGAGGTAAGTCTTCTAATATTTGCTCTTAGAGGGAGGGAAGTGACCGCTTTCAGTACTGCTTCTTGTTATCATTTTATTCATCCACATGCCTGTTACAGGCACTAAGTACACTTACTCAAGTACAAATTTGATGCTTCTATGCCACTATGTCTCAGAGACAAATATTGTACTTTTTACTCTACTATTTGTCTTACAGCCTTACAGTCTACTTCTTCCATACTGATCAATAGTAAAATATCTTGTAATGTTTTATACAGACAAACACCAGATATGAGCCTCCAGGTTTGCCACTGTGGCTGGCGCAAAGTGACGACCTACCATGGTTTGAGAACTCACCAGGGGATGATGGGATGCACGCCGAGGGGTGTGAAGGTTGAAGAGAGTGAACAGCTGTACACGTGGGGAAATCTGGGATTTACAATGGACCTCGTGCAGGATGCCTCTATAAAGACTGGTGGGTTTTGCACAAAGATTCCTGATTTTGTGTTTTGTGTTCATTCCAAAAGTTATTTAGTTATTTTATTTTCACATAAATGGTTTAAACTTTTCCGAAAATGGAAATGATTGTAATCAACTCCTCAATCTTGTCTCAAACAGACACAACAGACTTGAGCCTTCAGGTTTGCCACTGTGGCTGGTCCAAAAAGACGACTTACCATGGTTTGAGAACTCACCAGGGGATGATGGGATGCAAGCTGAAGGGAATGAGGATCCAAGAAAGAGAACAGTACGACTGGAAGAATCAGTATGAAGAAGTGGATCAAAGGAAATATCAGCCACCAAAGAGAGCCATTGTGAAGAAAGAGGTATAGGCCTTAGCAATTACAATTACTATTAGTCTTGTTCCAAAATGCATCACGACAGTTCACTGTTGTCAGTCTTTATTAGGTGGATGATCCCTTTGTCTACAACTCTTTATTTCATTGATTCAATCATCAGTAAAATGAACACTTGCCGTCATTATTGTGACCTAGACATAAGTAATATTAGCTTACTTTTAACTTACAGCATGTGCCATCACCACCATCGCGGCCATTGCTACCAAGCACCAAAGTCCGCACCAACTCTGCAGCAGCCGCAATCAAAGAGGAATACAAACCATGTATGTACAGGATTGTAGTCAGTCAACACAAGGTTTTGCATTGAAGGTCGGTACTGACCATCTCCTTTTACTACAGATATTGCAACTTCACATCACTCGTTACAAACTGCCACAAAGTCACATCGTCAATTGCAAGATTTCTCCACTGGCGTGCAGGTAAGACCAATTTATGAATAGTTCAAATTCTCTCACTTGGAAATGACAAAGTATGAACAGTAACATGTAAATGAAATGAACATCTTGTAGGCCAGGAGACATCCAACACCAACATACCCTGAAACAGCTGTTCGGCCTAAGGTGAAAGACAGGAAGGATCAAAAATTATCACAGGTACTTCACTCTTTGCTATAGATGTTACGTTATATTTTAATTGCAAAATTTTTAATGGTATATTTATTGATATCTTTATTAGATAGGAGATAGTAGAGTGATGGCAGAAAATTGGAGGATCAAGGAGGAGCCCGAATCACGTGAGTACAGAACTCGATCACAGTTCATTAAGGGCAATATTTTAAAAATCTTTTAAGCAGCCAAGGCTAAAACTGACCATCTCTTTTTGGTACAGCTTCAGCAATTCCACAACGTCCTTCTCAGAGAACCTCAAACCAAAAGTCAGGACGTCAGCCGCAGGAACTGTCCACTGGTGTGCAGGTGAAGCAGTTGGAATCCTGACTATGAAATGAAACCAAATGCCATATGCTGACATAAACCAATCTAGTCTGCTGTTGTACTTGCCTTATCCTGTTTTAGGTGAATAGACCGGTCAGGGAATATCCAATTATTCCACCTCAGGTAACAGTAGCCCAGCCGAAGAAGAAAGACCGTAAGAATCACACAGTATCACAGGTACGTTTGCCAGATGTGAAAGCTTGTGGTGTAAGTTCAGTTACAACTGTTTATGAGTATTTAGACACATTTGTCTTGACTTTTCACTTCACTGTCAGCGTTTTGTAGCTTTTAGGCAACGTTTGCTTTCCAAGCATGTATAGGAACCTACGGTAGCCGTGAAACCTGTGAAAAATGCAAAAGGCCATATCTAGTGCCACTTTGGTTTGTCCATTTAGGGTTACTGTAGAACTATAGAGGTGCAACATGGTGGTCTCCATAGAAGAAGATCCAGTCTGTAGATATAAAAAGCTCCTTGTGAGGTAACAAAAACACAAAGATTCTTGTTGTCAGGTAATTATTCACTAATGAAAAATGAAAGTTATGAAAATTAGATTACATTGCTACCATATTCTGCCAATGGATCCACCTAGTCTTAAACACTGGATGTTTAAAACAAACAGCTGCTTTGTTTTTGACACTGTTCATTGACAAGACGTTCATTACATCTATGTGCTATGTCGATGGACTGTACATGTGTGTGCTTTCATTCAAGACAAGGGAGAGAGCTGAATCTGAATTACAGAAGAAAATTCAGCTGAGAGAAGAAAAAATGAGTGAAATCAGAGAGTGGACAGAGAGAACCCGCGAGGTAAACAGCTGCGTTTTATATTCCATAATCAACTGTTAGAAAAGTACTGTAACACGCAGTTATTGCTGCCAATTTTATTTAACCGAAAGTTAACTAACTATTGCTGAACCGTGTTTACAATGTACAGGGTAATTTGTGAACTTTCCACCTCTTTCTGACAGAGCGTCCCGGATTCAACGAGTACCAACACCCAAGCAAATTCTGCAGCAGCAAAGACCAAAAAGAAGGAGGATCCCAAATCATGTATGTAGTATATAGATTTTCTTTCAACACAGCTAATTGCTAAATAATCATGAAAACAAAGTATTTGCTGTCTTCTTTATCTGCAGTGCATGAAGCTGCATGGCCTGACTTCTCCACTGGCATGAAGGTACGTAAACAGCAGATTCTTCTGTGGTGCGAACAACAACAAATTTCAACACATCCTAAAACACATTCAACCTTCATTTTGCCCATTTTATTCTCATATGTGCCCGTTAAGATCACTTGAAGCCAAGGTTTTTTTTTTTAATTGTCAGGTGAAGAGATTGAATATGGAGTGTCCAACCACATACCCAGCAACTGTAGTCCAACCTAAAGAAAAACACAGAGAGGAACACACATTATTACAGGTACAAACAATATACAATGCACCGACAATGCTCTGAGATTTGACCCTTCATGTGATGCTGCTACAATATGTGAGCATCTGTGGCTCACTTGTTAGCATGTTTATGTGTGTGTTTTAGCTCCAAAGCTCTTCCACCAAAATACAAATCTAAAGGACTGTCATCAAATGACAAAACTCAAAAATGTAATCTTTTACCAGAGTGAAAATTTGATCTACTTACAAATGTCATTCAGGTCGTGATTGGTGAACCAGTAACTGATTTCATTCATTTGACATTAAAAGTTAACTTTAAAACAAGTAATATGAACTCTGTATTAGCACCTTTTAACTTTCCGTCTTTACCTGTCAGAATGTGCCAGTGTTACCGAGCATCAACTCTGAAAAAGTAGTCAAAATCAAGGAGGAGCCCAAATCACGTATGTCCAAAATTTTATTTCAATCAAAACAAGATTTTACTTCAAGGCTGAGACTGATTATCTCCTCTCATTACAGCTTTTGCAACTCCACAACATTCTCTCCAAAGAGCCACAAACTCAAAAGCAAGCCATCAGCTGCAGGAATCCGGCACTGGTGTGCAGGTAAAGCAGATTTTCTATACACTTCCCTAGCCCTTCCCTTTTTCTAAACATGTAGCCTTTTGTGCAATGTACCAATATCCTTTATTGTTTCATGTTTGCTTATTTGAAAAGCGCTATGTAAATGTAATCTTTCAGGTGAATAGATCTGGTGACACAGGTTCAACAACTCCACCTCTGGCAAGAGAAGTCCAGCCTAAGAAAAACAACAGGAAGGATCAAATATCACAGGTGATGTTTGTTTCTGTGACCCTATATTACATTTTTCAGTCGCTAAGTAGAGCTTTCTGTGATTGTTAACACCTCTATGTTGTCCTGACTTAAACTCTGAATATAGCATATATATTATATAGCATATCCTAGTGACGATATGGATATGAGGTCTCAGTAAATTATCTTGCTGCAGTGTTTTGGACCAACTTTAAACAGAGCCACCACAGCGTTTTGGTTTAGTCATCTAAGCAGGTGGACACAAAAGCATGGATAACCATCCATCCAGCTGCTGGAAAGATAACAGTGGTTGTATTTTTTGCAATATTCCTCAGGTGAAAGTAGCAGGACTGAATAACTGTCTTCATGTCTTTATCAAATTCCAGCTGGTACTCAAAGGGTTTTTGGAAAAAAGTCAATGAACTAAGGTGTTGGACGTGTTAGTAGAGACCTGATCTGACGTGAAAAGTGACATATCTAGTTACTATTACTGCTGGGGTCATTAACTTTGAGAGGTCACCAGGCCTAACACGTACATAGTGTTGTGTATCATCAGCGCAGTGATGATTAAAAAACACAACCAAACTTATAGATCCACAGCCCTCACATAAGCATAAATAAGTAAAAAAAAATTAGTCTAAGAAGAGACCCCTGAGGAACGCCACAAGTCAAAGTAGCACAGGTGGATATCTTGTCATCAGCATAAGAAAAAAACTTTCCAGTGGGATGAATAAGAGGAAAACCAGTGTAGTGCCACACCTAATATCCCAACCCATTTTTAGAGCTGATCCAGTAGAATACCTTGATCAGAAGTGTCACAGGTGATAACAAAGAACTAAAATGTAAATGTCACTTTGGTCTAGCCGCATTAAAATTTCATTTAACAGAGCCGTCTCTGACAAAAGCCTTATTAATCATTTGTTGTGACCTTAGGATATAACAATAAAGTACTAAATGAAGTATCCAAGAAAGTAATGCATATAATATCATAAATGTCTGCACAGCTGAAATAAACCAATTCATTTTGCCAAACAGGGTTCACTTTTGAAGCTTCAATAATTCCACTTTTGTCCCAGAATTTGCCAGATTCAACAAGTTCCACCACCCAAATGAATCCTGCATCAGCAGAAGCCACAACTGAGGAGGATCCTCATTCATGTATGTATCATAATTTATTAATAAATAATCATAAAAATTAAGCGAATGTGATTGACAGTGACCATCTTCTTTTTCAACAGTGTGTAAAAGTGCACAGCCTTCAGGTTTCTCCACTGGTTTGAAGGTAAAGCTGAATTTTGACTAGCTGACTAGTAGCTGATGTATTGCTGCACGAGTGTTTATATATTTCCAGGTAGTTGCTGGGATGTTAGTAATGGGGGATTGCATGGATTTTTAAGGTGGTTACTAGGTGGTTATGAGGATATACTCAGTAGTTTGTATTCATTGTCTTGCAGGCTGAGCTTATAGCCCAGAAGCTTTCAGCTACCACTGGCCAGGAAACAGCAGTCCACCCAAAGGAGAAAGACAAGGAGGACCAAAATCTATCACAGGTACAGCATCAATGCCTTGATTGTGCAGTATTAAGTCATGCTTTCTGGGGACAACATTGTCAACCACTTTGCCCCATTGAAATAGCTCAACAACTGTCACATTTGTCATTTAAAATATAAAAAACCTTCCACTTCTATCTCAGAATTTGCCTGATTCATCTAATGCCACCACCCAAATGGATCCTGCATCAGCAGAAGCCAACACTGAGGAGAATCCTAAATCATGTATGTATTATTATTTGTTAGATAGTAATAGGTAATCATGACAAGTAAGGAAATATCATTTACTGACCATCTTCTCTTTCAACAGCGTGTGAAACTGCACAGGTCTCAGATTGTTCCACTGGTTTGAAGGTAAAGCTAAAGTTTGACTCGTTGGGATGTTAACAACTACTTCTTAAAATACACTGATGATGATACACCATTTTTAGGCTTTGTTCTATTCCATTTGGTTTAATGTTTCTTTACGACACTTTTCAGAAGAACTGTTGAATATGTTTCAGGTGAAGGAATTAGCACAGATCATTTCAGCCATCACAACCCAGGAGAGAGCAGCCCGACTAAAGGAGAAAGAAAGAGAGGTACGAAAGCTATCACAGGTTGTAGACCCTCTGTAAATCTCATTTTTCATATCCTTCTGATACCAGACAAGTAAAAAACATAATGCACTATGTAAACATAAAAAAATAAGGTGGTAGCTGATGTATTGCTGCACGAGTGTTTATATATTTCCAGGTAGTTGCTGGGATGTTAGTAATGGGGGATTGCATGGATTTTTAAGGTGGTTACTAGGTGGTTATGAGGATATACTCATTAGTTGGTATTCATTGTCTTGCAGGCTGAGCTTATAGCCCAGAAGCTTTCAGCTACCACTGACCAGGAAACAGCAGTCCACCCAAAGGAGAAAGACAAGGAGGACCAAAATCTATCACAGGTACAGCATCAATGCCTTGATTGTGCAGTATTAAGTCATGCTTTCTAGGGACAACATTGTCAACCACTTTGCCCCATTGAAATAGCTCAACAACTGTCACATTTGTCATTTAAAATATAAAAAACCTTCCACGTCTATCTCAGAATTTGCCTGATTCATCTAATGCCACCACCCAAATGGATCCTGCATCAGCAGAAGCCAGAACTGAGGAGGATCCTCAATCATGTATGTATTATTATTTGTTAGATAGTAATAGGTAATCATGACAAGAAAGGAAATATCATTTACTGACCATCTTCTCTTTCAACAGCGTGTGAAACTGCACAGGTCTCAGATTGTTCCACTGGTTTGAAGGTAAAGCTACTGTGTTTGATGTTAACAACTACTTCTTAAAACACACTGACGATGATACACCATTTTTAGACTTTGTTCTATTCCATTTGGTTTTTATGTTTCTTTACCACACTTTTCAGAAGAACTGTTGAATATGTTTCAGGTGAAGGAACTGACCCAGATGTTTTCAACTACCACAACCCAGGAAACCACAGTCCGACCAAAAGGGCAACAAAGGGGGGAAACGAGACTATGGCAGGTAGCAGATGCTCTATAAATCTAATTTTTAACATCACTCAGGCAACAGAAAGTATAAAACACAATCCACAATATAGACAGTGGTGGAAAAGTCATATTTTAATGGGGGAACCATAGTTGGGTTGGGTAACCTCTAAGGGGTACTTAAACTATGCCATGGTTGCAAGGACAGGGCAAAGGGGCAAAACAGGTCTGGGGAGCAACAAAAAGCAGTGGAACTGGAACCCTTCAGGAGGAGTATATAACTAGAAAAGCACTCTTGTTCCAAGAAAAAAAATTGAAAATACACATCAGTTTTGTTGCAAATTCATCACATATTCTAAACATTCCACTTCTTTCTGACAGAATTTGCCAAGTGCCAACACCCAAATGAACCCTGCATCAGCAAAAGCCACAACTGAGGAGGTTCCTAAACCATGTACGTATTATGGTTTATTAATAGATAATCATGAAAAGTAAGGAAATGTGATTGATAGTGACCATCTTCTCTTTCAACAGCTTGTGAAACTGCACAGCTTCCAGATTTCTCCACAGGTTTGAAGGTAAAGCTGAAGTTTCACTTCTTCAAACATATTGAGCCCTTTTGCAGATTTTACATGCACACTTTGGCTTTAAGAACAAGCAGCAAGTTGGACCACAAATAAGTAATACCAATGTAACATTTACATTTGTATTACTTATTTGTGGTCCAACTTGCATTGAATGTCCTGACATATATAACAAAAAAAGCACTGAATGATCAACAAATCAACAAATTCATTTTTACAAAACAGGGATCACTTTTGTAGCTTCACATATTAAAAACTTTCAACTTCTGTCTCAAAGAATGTCCCAGAATCAACCAGTGCCGCCACCCAAATGAATGCTGCATCAGCAAAAGCCACGACTGAGGAGAATCCAAAACCATGTATGTATTATTATTTATTAATACATAATCATGACCTAAAGTAAGTAAATGTGATTTATTGACCATCTTCTCTTTCAACAGCTTGTGAAACTTCACAGCTCCCAGATTTCTCCACTGGTTTGAAGGTAAAGCTGAAGTTTGACTTCATTTCAACAGATACTTGTTAAAACACACTGAGCTTGATACACAATTCCTACACTTTGTTCCATTGCAGCTCATTTGCAGATGTTACACGGATAATGTTTCTTTACAGCACTTTTCAGAGGCTTTGATGTTTTCATGATGTTTTGAGTTTTAAACATGTTTCAGGTGAAGGACTTGGCCCGGATGTTTGCAGCTACCACAACCCAGGACACCACAGTCCGACCAAAGGGGAAAAACAGAGAGGAACCAAGACAATCACACATGGTAGACCCTCTGTAATCTCATTTTTCATGCCTAAAGTGAAAAACATAATACACCATATAGACCAGTGGTCATCAGTAGGTGGACTGCAGTCCAGGTCTGGATCCTAGGGACTGTCCTATCCTGACCCAGACCAGTAAACCATAAATTATGATGAGAACTGCAATTTCTCTTTAAACTGGCATTAATTGGTATTGGTTTAGCGGACCACAGACCAATCAAATTGGGAGATTGTAAAGATATTTAAGGTTGTTGCTGAGAGGTGAGTAGGGCCTGGTTGCAAAGGTGTTCAGTGTGGTTACGAGGATATACTCATAAATTAGTTGGATACTGAGTATTCATTGTCTTTCAGGCAAGGCTTAAAGCCCAGAAGCCTTCAGTTACCACAGGCCAGAAAACAGCAGTCCAACCAAAGAAGAAAGACAAGGAGAATCAAAACCTGTCACAGGTACAGCATCAGTGCTATTGATTGTGCTGCATTTGCTGCTTTTCTCTGTTCTATGTCATTGTAAAGTGAATCTCTTTGGGTTTTAGACCGTCGGTTGGACATAAGATATCTGATGACGTCACATTTATCCGTGGGAAATTATCAGGAGCATTTTTCTGTTTGATTTATTTTCAACACAATGATAAAATTTGATTTATCTCAAAATACAGTAATTAACAGATTAATCACTGATGAAAATGATCATTTGTATTAGCCCGAAAATATATAACAACAAAAGCACTAAATGAGCAACAAATCAAATTCATTTTTACAAAACAGGGATCACTTTTGTAGCTTCACATATTAAAAACTTTCAACTTCTGTCTCAAAGAATGTCCCAGAATCAACCAGTGCCGCCACCCAAATGAATGCTGCATCGGCAAAAGCCACGACTGAGGAGAATCCGAAACCATGTAGGTATTATTATTTATTAATACATAATCATGAAAAGTAAGTGTTATGGGAATTTTCAAGAATGACCCTCCAATAAAGAAGACTGGATTCGAAGTATCAAAGTTTAAGTTGAATTTATTATTCACAAGAAGGAGCGTTTAACAGTGCAACACACAGGAGGGGTTACAGAGAAAAAGGCTCCTCGAAGAGCCTTGACAATTAGTTCTTATACACTTTCTAATGGGCTATCTTGGACACCTCCCCATAGATACAGATAGCATCATAACGTCTTTTTCTGTTCCCTAATCAGAATATCCCTTAGTCTAACGGACATCTCCCTGACCTGTCTCCGACCCTTGTTCTGTTCTGAACTTCCTCAACTTACACATATAGTTGAACTTTATCTCTCCCTACCAGCTTCAGTAAAATGCAAGCATAAGGGGAAGTGTCCACAAGATATGTCAGAAATAGACACACACACATTATATGATTCTAACAACATCTGTACCCCAGTATAATCCTAATTTTTCTAACAGTAAGGAGATTTGATTTACTGACCATCTTCTCTTTCAACAGCTTGTGAAACTTCACAGCTCCCAGATTTCTCCACTGGTTTGAAGGTAAAGCTGAAGTTTGACTTCATTTCAACAGCTACTTGCACAACACACTGAGCCTGATACACAATTCTTACACTTTGTTCTATTGCAGCACTTTTGCAGATGTTACACGGATACTGTTTCTTTACAGCACTTTTCAGAACAAAGGTTTTGATGTTTTCATGATGTTTTGAGTTTTAAACGTGTTTCAGGTGAAGGACTTGGCCCGGATGTTTTCAGCCAACACAACCCAGGAAACAGCAGTCCGACCAAAGGGGAAAAACAGAGAGGAAAGAAAACTATCACAGGTTGTAGACCCTTTGTAAATCAAACTCTTCACTGAACTAAGATAACAGAAAGTAAAAAACATAATCCAGCATAAAGACATTGGCGCAATTTGTTGGATACTTAAGTACTGATTGTCTTTCAGGCAAAAAACTGTCACAGGTACAACACTGGTGCGCTGATTGCACTGTGGTCAGCTGTGCTAGCAACACCAACAGGTTCTAGTTTTCACTTGATGTGTGACTTTTTATTTAGTACAGTCATCAAGTCAAGATTTTAATTTATCAAAGACAAAACTCAAACAGCCCTGCTGCCGTCTGACAAGCGGTACATAAGTATCTGCTGCTGTACTACCAGACTACAAGGAAGCTTTTTCCTTCAGGCTGTGATAATTGATTTTACTTTTTTGTATTGTTCCTATAATTAGTACAACATACTGTTAAATGTTTGAAGGCCCATATTTCAAATGGTAAAATTAATAATCTAAACAGCAAAAGATGCAAATCCAACGTGTTCTCCAAGTTCTTTAGACAAGAAACTGATTGATTTTTTTATACTCAAAACACCAACAAAGCAGCACTAGGATGAACTGGCAGAGTATGAGTGGGGAATGAGCCAGTTAAGTTTCTGCAGAGCTGATGAGGGAGAGTGGAAACAGGTGAGCAGGTGGATAGGGAGGTCATGTGACTGGCACTGGAGGGAAAGGGGTTATTGCAGGGCAGGAGGGAGTGTCTGGATGCACTTTTCATCGCAAAGACGTGGATTCACACCGCTCGCTTGTCAGTGTCACACTTGGTCCAGGCAGCCACCCGCTTCCTGTTTTGATGCCACAATTGTGGAACTGAACTAAAGAATTCACCATACTGTTTCCCTTTTTTTAGTCTGTCATCAACCAAAAACCTCATCTTTTAACCTACGTGTCATGTGGCCGGAAACATATATGAAAGTATGTGTAAATATAGGATAAAAAGTGAATTTAATTTCATTTAAAAGGTACAGTATGTGTAACAGAATGTGGACAAAAAGAAGTATTTACAAAGAAAAGTATACTTTATATGTGTAACACGTCTGGCTCCTCTCTTATATATAGTTATCTAAGTGTTGTATTGTTGTTTTCTCTTAACTCCAGTTGATGTAAACCTGGATCCAACCATTGCACACAGACACCTTGTTTCTGCTGACGGGAAGAGAGTGAATAACAAAGAAGATAACCGGGAAGCATGGGAGAGGTTTGGCAGCGCCTCAGGGCTACAAAGGTCGACCTCTGGGAAGTCATACTGGGAGGTTGTTGTCACCAACAAGACTGGATGGGATCTGGGTGTAGCGAGAGGTGACGCAACCCACAAGGGGCAATTAGGGTTAGAGTACGCGGCCCGGACAGCACCACCAGTTTGTCTTTCCCTGAAAGGAAATCCACAAAAGGCAGGAGTATTTGTGGAGTGTTCATTCATTCACTGAAAGATCTGCCGTGAAACTGTTGATCTTCTGATTATCTCAACACCAGTATGTATTATGTAATTACATGGTTGTGTGCACAACATACTTGTAGTCATTTACTTCAGTATTTTATGGTTAATGTTAACATTTCCTTAAAGTTACGTTTCGTTAAAGGGGTAAGCAACACAGTAACACATGTTGAATCATGTCTTTTGTAAAGCTCAACCTGTCCGTTGACCGTCTACTGCTGCCTTGTGATGAGTAAACTGAACTTTCATTTCGCTTTAATGGTTTTGCTTGAGTTAATGCAAATAAGTTCACGTGTCTGCGATTCTCCAGTCCAGAAAAATGTTCTCCAGAAATTACGATCTTCACTAAAATCAGTGAAACAGTTGGTGGTGAGTGACTTTGTGCCGTAAAGCGTTACGTACTTCTAGCGAGTGATCGTACCGGGTGCACAAAGTTGCATAGTGCAGAAACCTGACCTGATAACAAGTCAGTGTAGCACCAACATGATTCAGAATACTGTGTTATTTTTTGGTATATATACATATAAAATTATAATTATTCTAAAAGTATTACTTCTTTTAAACTACATTTCATGGACAAATGGGTAGATAGAAAAATAAAGTGGACACCAGAAGAAACTTTTTTAACTTTCTGTGCATGTGGCATTCAAGATGCAGTTGAAATTTAAACGTGTCCTTCTGTTACACTCATTTATTGTAAAGGTACTCATGCACATTACACTTACATGTTTAAATAATAAACATATCAGAGGGATGTCACTACTTTTTCCATGTAAATCCACGTGGGAACTCGTAGTAAACTCAAAATGACAGCATGTTGTTTAGGTCGCGCTTTGGGCCAATTAAAGGTAAACGTCAGTATTATTTAGCCTGAAACGAAACTGAAAGAGTTCCGGACGTGCAGATAGTAGGAGAGACGGGGAGTGACAGACAGATCACAGAAGAACATCGAGGTTTGACAGCGTAAGGTAAGCTGGAGACCTGATCTTTGTTAATTATCATAATTATATTATTTTACTTTAAAACGCGTGATGTTAACTTGAATTATGATATGAGCAAACACAAAGAACAAGAAAACATGACAGGTTAGATGTTCAGTGACTGATGTTACGTTTGGAAAACTTTAATAATACATATTTATGTGAGTTGCTTTTGTAAACGTGTCATTATTAGAGGTCAGGTTATTAAATGTATTGTGAAATATTTCAGCAGTGAGTTTACAGATTCAATCCAGGTTGACTAAATACATGATTGATAGTGCAAACATTAAATAAGTGTCTGATAATATAACATAAGGAAAGTAGGGCAGGGCTGCATGCAAAGGGCCTAATGCAAATAATGTGGTGAACCACAGGTTTCAGGGTGTGCACGGGAGTGTGTGTATATTTTCAATAGGCTGTTTGTTTGCTCTAATGAAGGCTATTTTTGATCTACAGTCTGAGTGAATGTGAACTCTTTCAAGTCAATGCATTTCATTATGATTGTACCTGTATGATTATATGTGACAATTAAAGTGAACATGAACTAGTCCACTTAATGTAATGAAAATACATAATGTCTTATTAATTGTGATGTTATTTCTTATTTTATAACAATTATTTATTGTTATATCACGAGCTACTACAATAGTGTTAATTCTTATTCTCAATTCAGTTTTATTCATGCAGAAATCATAACCAAAGTTATCTCATGACATTTTCCATTTAGAGCACATCTAGACCTGTTACTCTTAAAATATTATTTGCAGAGACCCAACAGTTCCTACCATAAGCAAACACTTGGCGACAGTGGCAAGGAAAAACTTCCTTTTAAGAGGCAGAACCCAGCTCACGATGGTAACGATAACGATAACTATAAATTTAATGGATCCATGATCCATGCGAACTTGCAAAACGAGGAAGCACAAAAACTGGAGAGGGAGAGAAGAGCTCTTTGCATCATAGGAAGTCCCATGTCATACTAGTATTACACAAACACATACAGTTTTCACATTTTTAATTAATTATGAATTTATAATAATAAAAATAATACATATCCATGCCACTTTGATTTGGAAAATTGAACACTGAAGCTCTCTAACCTTTTTATCTATAGATGTGTTTGGCAGCATATCTGAATGTTGTACACGTTTAATCTTGTCTTATGTACTCAATTACACAACTTTAAATTAAAAAAATTATAAGTTGATTCAATCCCATTCCAAGAATACTTGTAACAAGGTTTTCTTGACACCAAAAATCTTTTTTCCTTTTTTACTCTTGGGTTATGTCTTTGCAACAGGAAGTAGCCCATACTGTACAATATACTCAGTACCTACCACTAGAGGGCGACTAATAACTGACTCATCTCAGTCCTGCATAACCATGGACCAAACAGCAACATCAGTCATCATTGATTATCACTGAAATCAAATGCAAAAAAAAAGATTTATCAGCACTACTTATGAGCAAAAAGATATTTAAATTAGGTTCCAACAGAAATTTAGCTTTGAGGCAGGTGTTCAACAAAGTATGTTCACACTCAGAAATGTCTGTCTGTCTGTCTCAGGACAAAAAGATAGAGAGCTTAAAATGTGATTACATATGCACAGGAAAAACAATTTTAGATGATGCACCTTTAATCAAAAATAACAGTATTGGTCACTGTAGGCTTACAGTGTCACAATTGTGTTTCCAGGTTTAGCACAGTATTGTTCCTGAACATATCAAGAAGCAACAGCACAACTTATGTATAATATAAGCCATAACAAGTTACCTGTGCATATTCAGGGATTATTCCAAAAACGAGACTGTGGTTATAATTTCCGAAAGGAAGTAATGTTTAAAAAAACATATGTGAGAACAAGTGCAAAGCAGCATTGTGTTTCTTTTGTTGGGATTAATGTATGGAGTAAATTGGACCAAGAGCTAAAAGACTGTAAAACTTGAATTCAATTTAAAATTCTTTTGAAGATATCAGTTATAAAAAAATATGTTGAGAATGGATGCTAAGGATGATAGATTTTTTCTTTTCTTTTTTGGGACGATCTGAAAATAAAAAATGTATGAGTGCATGCATAAGACAAGGGCAGCTTTACTGTTTATGTCTGTAAATACACTGGGATAGGCGCAATAAGCTTTAGCTTCTGCCTATTCCATTTCAGACTCGATGTTTATCTATGTCTTTATCTGTTAAATGTTTAAATGTCTGAATAAATAAATAAATTGAAATTGAAAATTGAATTGTATATGTGTTGCTTAACACATAATATGTTGGATTAAAACAAGAAGAATGCATTAACAAAATGTGTATTTGACTTCTACAGATAATCACCACATCAGACATGAGCCTCCAAGTTTGCCACTGCGGCTGGTCCAAAGTTACGACCTACCATGGCCTGAGAACTCACCAGGGGAAGATGGGATGCACGCCGAAAGGAATGAGCATCCCAGAGAGTGACCAATTCAGATTCAGCAGTTACGTTCCTAAATTGACATACATAGGACCTCCAATTACAATAGAAGAGCCTTCACTGAATTTCTTCACCCCTAAGCCTGGTGAGTTGTACACAGCTGATTCCTCTTTGTGTTGTTGTGTTCGTGTTTCTAATTCAGAACAAACTCTACTGTATGTACGTTGTAACATGGATGTCTTCTTATAGTTTCAAAGGGTTTCACAGGGTTTACTTTGATAAAAGAAGAACACGAAGCAAACACGAGGATAGATCTACGGAAAGAATCTCTTCAAAACGGACCAATTTACAGCACTCCAGTGAGGAACCAGGTATATTCATGCAACAATGAACATGTGACTTACTTAAAAATCAGTTCAGTTTGTATACGCAGATGAAGGTGTCATGGAATATCGAATGTTAATGCATGTTTTAACAAATTAAGTTAGAAGAATATAACCCTTTAAGTCTCTCTGTGACAGAATGTGCATCCAAGCTTCACCACACATGAGAGTCTAACCGAAGCTGGACTAATGTTCCAATCATGTAGGTATTATAATTATACTTTATTCATGAGGGGACATAGCACAAAGCAACTTTGTTTAACAGTGACCATCTGTCTCCAACAGTGCTGGAAACCCAACAGCACCCACGGCAAACGGCCACAAACTCAGACAAAAGTCATCGAGCGCTTGATTTCTCCACTGGTACACAGCAGGTACACCAGATTTCTGTTTAAAAGTAGTTCCAATCCAATATGTAACAATTTAGCGAGGCATGTAGAGGCCTACTAGTTTTTGAGCATGTAGGATTGCCACTGCATCCCAACCCCCACAAGGGGTCACCAAAACGTCGGTATCCCCCCTGTAGACATGAGGCCTTCTTGATTTTAAGAAATGTACAAAAACCTTTACAAAAATGTACACTATGCCTACACCTCAGCATTTTTTCTGTGAAGAAAACTAAAAGAAGTTGAAACGAAAAGCCAAGAGAAGAAGAAGATGAGGAAAGTGCAACATTCAAAGGAAATAATCTGCTCAAAATTCATCCAAATTGCTCGTTTTACACAAACTTTCTTGCAGCTATTGTGTTCACTTTATTTGGGCTACAACAACACTAGAAAAGCAGTACGTTAAGGAAAAAGTTTGAGAACCATTGCCCATTGTATCTGTAAAAACAGGTTAAAATTTCTGATGGAGAAATGTTAGCAGAGCTTTGTTGAGTAAAACACAAAATCACATCTTCCTCTTTTCTCTGACAGCCTTTCCTGACGCCGGTGACACACATCTTCAACACCCAAGTGAATCTTGCAACCACAGAAATCAACATGAAGGAGACAAACAAATCATGTAAGCTCGATAACTTTCATAAGAACCGAGCAGGAACAACATAGAAACTATTTAAAGGAGCTTTGTTTTACAGTGACCATCATCTTTCTTTGCAGTGTTTGAAACTCCACAGCACTCTCTTCTAACCGCCACCAACTCCCTCCATCTCTCCACGGTTGCACAGCAGGTACAGCAGATTCTTTAAACATTCTGTTGTGGACAAACCAACAATCCTTGGAACAACCATCAGTGTGTTAACCATAAACACAATACACCATATGTTAATGTGTCTGTAAATACAGTTTAAAATGTCATGAAGCTATCTTCCGCTTGTCCCTCGCAGCGTTTCCTGATGCCGATGTCACAGTCCCTCAGCACCCAAGTGAATCCTGCAGTTGCGGAGACAAATAAATCACGTATGCCGTATAACTGTCATTAATTCATAACAGGAACAGAGCAGGAAAAACACAGAGATGAGTCAAAGCAGCTTTGTTTGACATCTTCTTTCTCTACAGTGTTTGAAACTCCACAGCACTCTCATCCAACCTCCACCAAAGCTCGTCGAGCGCTTGATTTCTCCACTGGTGCACAGCAGGTACAGAAAGTTTATTGACTTGTTAATCCAGCTGCATCTTGTGAATCAGTCCTTAAATGCAACCTCAGGATGCATCTGTAGAACTTCATTCTCACCTGTTGGGTAGAATTTTTATATCGTAATCTACATTGCAGACTGATAAGTTCTACTGTGCATAGATCAGATCCATCATTTTATTCCCATTCGGTGCTTTCATCCTTTAGGTGGGGCAACTGACCTGGGACCTTCCAATGACCACAGCTCAGGAAACGGAGACAGAGAGGGAGAAGGAGAGGGAGAAAGAGAGGGAGAGGGAGAAGGAGAGGGAGAAAGAGAGGGAGAAAGAGAAGGAGAGGGAGAAGGAGAGGGAGAAGGAGAGAGAGGCTGAAAAACTACTCAAGGTACCAATGTCCATTCTAAGTCCGATTCAGTAAGTCCAAATTCGGCTAATTACCAAATGTTCGCACACTAACACTAAATTAAACTTATGCTATGTCTCAATTCTGATACTTCCATTAGTAAACTTATATGTAGTACACTGTGTACACTATATACTTCCTGGTGTAGTGCACTAATTCAGCATGGTAGTGTTGTCTCAACATGTACGATTGTTGTGCACTTACCGGAACTGGCGATCGCAACATTTCTCGCATTTGCTTCTTCATTTTCAACTAATTAAAACCAGGCGGATCATTAACGCCAACATTTGGCTGCCAGAATTTAAATGTAAAACATATTTACAATTTATATTTGTATATTGCACTATTCACCGCAACCAGCAGCTTCCTCTGTCGCCATTTTCGCAATGGCTGTGGTCGTACGTAGCCAAATGGCGACCAAATGGCGTGTTATTATACCTGCTACACATCAGCATGTTGTTGTGGACTCTATAGAGTATTATATATTTTGTAATCTTTTTAGAGTTTTTTAGATTCCAACTTTATCAGTTTACTTTACAGTCATCAGTACTGTCATTATAACTGGTCACTCCACTGTATGCATGCTAATAGCAGTACTTTTTGTCATCATTCAAGGCAAAGCAAGACAGGACAAGGGCTGATTTACAGCAGAAAATTCATATGAGAGAACAAAAGATGGCTGAAGTCAGATCATCTGTAATAGCTAGCAAGGTAAGCGATGGTAGATCGGTATTGGTATTGATGTGGTAGATTTTTAGCTTTATGATTTTAGCTTTGTTTAATACTTCTTTAGCAAACTCACTGTCCATGACTCCTTTCAGGGCAGCTTGGATACTGAATGGCTGGAGATCAACAACGTGTTCGCAGAGGTGATGAGAGTTGTGGAGGACGCTTGGAAGAAAGCGCTTCAACCTCTGGAGGAGAGGTTGGTCATGTGGGGCCATCGATACAAAGAATAAACTGTATGCAGTCATATGGTACTGAAGGTTTTATTATAATTACCTGTGTGTTATTTTTAGGAGAGACAGAGTAAAGAGAGAAGCACAAGATCGGGTTCAGGGACTGCAAAAGGAAGTTGACAAACTCAAAAAGACCATTGATGAGTTGGACAAAAATCCAAACTTGCAGGTGAAGGATGGAGATAAACATCATGAATTCAGTGCATTCTTTTCCTTGATTTGTATTTCTGATTCTTTAAAATGATTTTATACTGACATTTGTCCATTTGCACACACACACAGATTTGTCCTCTAACAGGCCTGGATGAATCTCAAGATTGGAGGAATGTAACTGTTGACGCTTCATTCTCCCTCGGTACACTAAGAAGTCAAACATCAAACATGATGGAAGAAATTCAGCAGAAATTGGAAAAACTCTCTTCTGTTGGTGAGTACGCCTTTATGTCTACCAGGGTTTGTATTTACTTTAATTAAGATCTGTATTTATAGCCATTTGTGATCATATATTTATTTCTCTTTGCACAGAACTCAAGAGGATTCCTACATTTGAAGGTATGTGACTCAACTTTTTAAAAAATGCTGTTATAGAGTATTAAACCAGGAAAAAACTGATTATTCTACATGTTATTCTAAATGTCAGACCGTATGTGTGTATTGTGTAGATGCTCTAATATACATACATGTATATACAGACTGTTTGAAATCCAGATTTCACGTTCGTCCAGCTTGTTTTTATTGGAGTTTCTGACCCAGACTTGGACTTTTTCCTGCGTATTTGTGAGCCTGTTATGAGTATTTGGAGATACAATGTAGTATTTTGAGTAAGGTAATAAAGATAGGAAAAGGGCAGCAACATCTCAACATTATGACAAAGGATCCAAAACATCTTGACTCCTGAATGATCTAGCAACACTCAAACTCTTCCCATACAGATTTCAAGGAACGAGGGTGAGGGACAGGCCCATGCATGAAGTCGTGATAACTGATGATAATATCAGAGATGTGATGCAAGTCTGGGCATGTGGTTGCATCCATACAACCCTTTTTTGTGTAACTACTTGTTACCTGGTCAGGTTGCTAGTTTGTCACAGGGCTGACACATAGAGACAAACAACCTTTCACACTTATATTTTTACCTACAGGCAATGTAGGTTGTCTAAAATCAAATTTGCATATGAATATACCAGGATGGTCACTGTTAATAAATATGTTTTATGTCGTGACACTATGGTCAAGGCTTGGTTAGGTTTACGCACAAAAATGAAGTGGTTAGTTTTAGGAAAACATCGTACTTTGGGTCAAAATGACTACTTCGCTTTGGGTTAACCTTTGTCATCATCCGAAAGCTCTATTTATGTAGAGCGCCTTGATTTTATTCTTTCATATTCTGCTCAATTGCAGTGGATGTAAAGCTGGACCCAACCACTGCGCACCAGAGCCTCATTCTTTCTCGCGATGCGAAGAAAGTGGCAGATGGAGGAATCAACCAGAAAGTTCCTGACACTCCAGAGAGGTTTGACATGTTTGGCAGCATCCTGGGACTCAACAGGTTGACCTCTGGGAAGTCCTACTGGGAGGTGGAGGTCAGCAATAAGACTGGATGGGATCTAGGCGTAACAAGACGCAATGCAAACCGTAAGGGGAAACTCACGTTGACCCCAGATAATGGTTACTGGGTTATTGTACATTATGAAGATAAAAAGTACGCAGCCCTGTCAGATCCACCCACCAGCCTCCCCCTGATGGTGAAACCTGAGAAGGTTGGCGTGTTCGTGGATTACGAGGAAGGTCTTGTGTCCTTCTACGACACAACGGCCCAATCGCACATCTACTCGTTCACCGAGTGCTCGTTCAGTGATGAGATTTTCCCGTATTTCAGTCCACATCTTAAACGAAATGGGAAAAACTCTAGTCCTCTGATTATCTCTGCTGTGAAGATGCAGTTTCATGAAGTGCGTGGGCGACTGGTGCACTGAAAGTTGCACGAGTTTGGGTGGTACAGTAATGTTTTACTGTGGTATGACGGTTCATAACACCACCAGAGGAGTTAACTGGGGTTTTCTGGCCTGATCATCTCAGCTGTGTGGAGATTTTCTACAAATTTTTATATATATATTTAGATTTTTTTTGCTTCTTTTTTTCCCCTTAAACCAGCTTTATCATTATTATTCTTATTACAGTCATTCATATATATGTTTTCCCTTTAGCTTAGATATTTTTCATTTACTTATTTCAAATGTATCCATGTCAAAATATATAATAAAGGTGTGCGTAAACATGAGGAATAATGAACTAAAAACACAATTTCAACATATTTTATATCAAAGAATCACTGAATATTGAATCTTATTCTCTTTCTGTTGTTTCTATTCTAAATTATTGATGTTGAATATATGTTTGGATCTCATATGATGTTTTCATATCTCCATGTTCATCTGTTCAGGTATCTGTTTCTTGCATGTTCATCGTGTGGTTTCTGTTGTTACTGATGAAATGATGAAATGGGGCTGTTTCCTCTTTATTCTACACGAGTCACTGTGAATTTATAATTTCACTGCTATTACAAAATGTTTTTTGGTATAAAGTGAGAGTTCCTCATTCACAGAAATAGGGGTCACGGCCTGGGTAACTTTTGCACTCTGATAAACTGTTTTATATGAATAAAAGCCTAAGTTGTATCTGTGTTTTTATGAGCCAAACAATACTAGTCACCACACACCTTCACTCACTCTCACCAACTGCTGCCGATAAAAAACTCCCACTGACTGCTGCATTTTGAAGTGAAATTAGTGTGCACTGTTCATCAACTACGTCATGTGTGGCGGGCACCTGCCAAACCGCTGGCTACATTACCTGCAAAAATGAAGAGGCAGAAGTCAATATCCCATTTTTTTTTACAAACAAACAGGCAAAACAAAAGGAGCAAACTACTCCATCTTCCACTGTGGCCTCAACAACAGACCCGGAGCGTCCATCTCCACCACGACCTGCCAAGCTGTGGCTAGCTGCTCTCCTCCGGCTTCAAGCCAAGCTACCGAGAGCCACTGTACAAGTGAGTGCTGCGGGGGGGATCTCCCAAAGCCTAATCAACCTCACGACCCTGCTGTGCTGATGAAGACCAAACAGGTACAGGGGACTGGGTCTTCACAACGAGCAAGATCAGTTCAATCTCAGTGGTTCAAAGATTTTAACTGGCTGAAATTGTGTGAAACGAGCGGGAAACTTTACTGCACGCAGTGTCGCTTCTGTGCAAGCAAAGGCCTGAGGATTAACAAAAACATGGAGCCTGCTTTCAACGTTAACGGTTTTCAAAACTGGAAAAATGCTATACCGACATTTAAGGAGCATACCAGCAGCAAACATCAGAGAGAGTGCTCGTTCAGTGATGAGATTTTCCCGTATTTCAGTCCACATCTTAACCGAAATGGGAAAAACTCTAGTCCTCTGATTATCTCTGCTGTGAAGATGCAGTTTCATGAAGTGCGTGGGCGACTGGTGCACTGAAAGTTGCACAACTTGACATAAAATGTACGAGTTTGGGTGGAACATTCATGTTTTACTGTGGTATGACGGTTCATAACACCACCAGAGGAGTTAACTGGGGTTTTCTGGCCTGATCATCTCAGCTGTGTGGAGATTTTCTACAAATTTTTATATATATATTTAGATTTGTTTTGCTTCTTTTTTTCCCCTTAAACCAGCTTTATCATTATTATTCTTATTACAGTCATTCATATATATGTTTTCCGTTTAGCTTTAATGTTCTAGATATTTTTCATTTACTTATTTCAAATGTATCCATGTCAAAATATATAATAAAGGTGTGCGTAAACATGAGGAATAATGAACTAAAAACACAATTTCAACACATTTTATATCAAAGAATCACTGAATATTGAATCTTATTCTCTTTCTGTTGTTTCTATTCCAAATTATTGATGTTGAATATATGTTTGGATCTCAAATGATGTTTTCATATCTCCATGTTCATCTGTTCAGGTATCTGTTTCTTGCATGTTCATCGTGTGGTTTCTGATGAAATGAGAAAATGGGGCTGTTCCCTCTGTGGTCACTGTAAATATATAATATTTAAAATAAATAAATATATAATGTAAATATATAAAATTTTAAATTTCCTCGCACTACCTACAACTGGACATGAGAAAGCTACCCCTTTAAGAATTGTCATAGCACTTATTGCTGCACTAACGCTTTCTTATCGCACTGTACCTTGATTGTTTCCCTTCTCTGTATGTCGCTTTGGATGAAAGCGTCTGCTAAATGACTAAATGTAAATAATTTCTGTCATTTGGGGACTATTTTTTCATAAAATGTTGATACTGACACAAAGAATAAATGAATAAAAGATGTCTGACATTGCATTTGTTTCAGAAGGTCTGTCTTCTCCTTGGCCTTAGCCTTTAATGCACTTTAGCCACATGTATTCATGTCTGTTTGCCAGATGACAAATCTAATCTGTACTGTATGCACATGAAGCAGTTTAGCTACTATGAATGCTTCACACATACAGTAGCTTCACACAAAAGAACTTCCTCATTCACAGAAACAGGCGTCGGTAGGTGAGGAAAAAAACATGCACATTATCTTACTGTGCATGAATTGACATGGACATATATAGTTATAGATCAATACGCAGTATTTTAATTGGCTATCCATCTCTCTGGGTTGAGATGATTGGTTGTTCAGACAAGAGACAAAACATATTTAATCAGAGACGTCAGTTGGTACAGATCCACTCCAGACTAACACAGCATCATCAACAACAGTACAGAGCTGACTGATCAGAGCAGGTAAGAAAACCTCGTTATCACTGACAAAAAATTCAATTAAGAATCTTTTTGTGTTCCTACTTCCATAAAGTAAAGTCAGCTCAAAATTAACCTCTTTCTAGATCTTCTAGATGTCACATCTGATTGTGTGAGAGTAAATGTTGGAACAGCCATGAGTGATTTTAAGTTAACACAACTGTGTTTAAACATGTGTGAGACCAAGCTGAAAGAAAGCCCCAAAGACAAAAAGAAAAGCTCAGTCTGTGTGTGAATGATTCTAAACTCATCATGAATATTCAGTCAGATGTTTCCTTTTGCACTTGGTGGGTGTTCATTTTAGGTGTTGCATCTACAGCATGTGCTCAGTTACTTTCTGGTGTGTTTATATTGTTTAAAAACTCTCGTTCTGTCTTTCACTTTAGACAAGATGAACATCGTTCTCCTGATCACCGTCACCTTCACTCTTGCCCTCGTTCATGGGCAACGGCCTTGTCAGCCAGTAAACAAGGCCACGGACACCACAAACAGCAATTTGTGGGGGGATTTCATGCGGAAACACATTGTACAGCCTTCCTTTGAGAGAACATCAGAAGATGCATGGGAAACGTGAGTTAAAGAGTTTAATCATTGTGGAATAGCCACAGTTAGACAGAGATACTACATGACAGTAATGTGCACTTTTGTAACATTTGTGAAATGATGTTTCTACTGTGTCAGCTGATTGATCATAATAATTCATGACAGTGGAATGAAAACGTTTTTAATATCACACTACTGCTTAATTTACATGTTTCATGTGTCATAGTAAAGTGTGCTTCAATCACATTAACTATGCAGTGAAACATTGATCTCATCATTTTACAGGGACTTAAATAAGTTTATATAAGATATGTGATAACAGATATTGATCTCTTTGCACAGATACATCAATGATAAAGATAGAAAGAAGACACTCTGTAGAGAAGATCGTCCAATTCAGTCCTTCCTGGAGACTAGCGCATCATTCTGTACTGATTCTACCTTTCATCTGCGAGGTCACTTGTGCATCAGCGACGGAAAAATGGATGTATATGATGTTGTATCTGTCAAAAAGGGAGAAAAATGTGAAGTTACAAGTGTAACAAAAAAACAACAACACGTGATTGTAGCATGTGGTAAGACTGGAGCCTACTGTCGCCCTGTCCATTATGAGGGAAGTGTCGATAAGAAGCCAGACAATCTTTCAGCCAAATGCCAATAGAACCCGTAAATGTTTGGTGGGCTAGAGCACGGTTGATTCTAGCTGTCAGGCTTGTAACTCCCTGACGTCTAAACTTTCTATCAAGCTTAGCTAAATGAATGATTTCTGCTTATTAAGAATATGAATACATATTGACATGCCTTTTCAATCTTAGGCCACGCATTCTCTCTCTCTGCATCTTTGAACATTTTTGTGAGATGAGCATGAATTAATATTTGAAATGAACATTCCAATGAAATGACTCAAATCTACATTTTAAACAGGGACCATTGTAGTAATGAATGTATCTTTACAGAAGGTCTGACATAAAGCTGAACTCTGCCAGCACCAAATGACAAACTGTTGGAGCGGCAGTGTGCAGTGGCTTTATAGAAAATGTTTGCTGTCTGCTAGAAATGACCTCTTTGTCGTTTGATCCATTGTTAAAATGAAAATATAGATCTGAAATACCACAAACAAGTTCAGACATTTGCTTTTTATCTCTGTTTAAACAGAAATGATATGTACATTGAGGTATTTCCTTCAATTGTTCTTTTAAAGTTTTGTATTTTCATTGAAGATATTCTGTTTGCATCACTCAAACTTGTCAAATCTGGTAATATGAAGAAATATGTATTGCAAACTGTATCCCTAAGGAGGAATGAATAAAGAATGTTCTGCTCTCTCAGTGATTTCTCTTCATTCTTGAAGTCGTTAAGACAAATATGAACACACCAACTATTAGTAACAGATACATTAAACACCACAGCACAATGACAAATAATAAACATTCATTACAGCACATTTATGCAGCTCTATCCCAGCTCCATGGCTCTCCACACATGGCTGTCATAGTGTGCTCTTTCTGCATCAAACACTGAATACTACATGGATGTATATTTACAGAATTTCAGGGGTTTCACATGTAGACTTTTCTGTATTTGTTTCATTTACTGGATGGGTTGCAGATCATGTGCAGTATTTTTGCATGAATTTACAAGGAGCCACAGTGAAACATGCTGACAGCTTCACACATACAGTAGCTTCACACAAAAGAACTTCCTCATTCACAGAAACAGGCGTTGGTAGGTGAGGAAAAAAACATGCACATTGTCTTACTGTGCATGAATTAGCATAGACATATATGATGACAGAGCAATATGCAGTATTTTAATTGGCTGTCCATCTCTCTGGGTTGAGATGATTGGTTGTTCAGACAAGAGACAAAACATATTCAAGCAGAGACGTCAGTTGGTACAGATCCACTCCAGACTAACACAGCATCATCAACAACAGTACAGAGCTGACTGACCAGAGCAGGTAAGAAAACCTCGTTATCACTGACAAAAAGTAAATGGTTTGATTATTTTATTAGATTCTCATCTTTGACTTCAATAATACATTGACTCAATTAAGAATCTTTGTGTGTTCCTACTTCCATAAAGTAAAGTCAGTTCAAAATTAGCCGCTTTCTAGATCTTCTAGATGTCACATCTGATTGTGTGAGAGTAAATGTTGGAACAGCCATGAGTGATTTTAAGTTAACACAACTGTGTTTAAACATGTGTGAGACCAAGCTGAAAGAAAGCCCCAAAGACAAAAAGAAAAGCTCAGTCTGTGTGTGAATGATTCTAAACTCATCATGAATATTCAGTCAGATGTTTCCTTTTGCACTTGGTGGGTGTTCATTTTAGGTGTTGCATCTACAGCATGTGCTCAGTTACTTTCTGGTGTGTTTATATTGTTTAAAAACTCTCGTTCTGTCTTTCACTTTAGACAAGATGAACATCGTTCTCCTGATCACCGTCACCTTCACTCTTGCCCTCGTTCATGGGTACAATAAATGGCCTTGTCAGAAAGGAAATGAGAAACTAAACAGCCGTTTATGGGAGGATTTCAAGCGGAAACACTTCATTCACAGGCCCTTTGACAGAACATCAATTCCTGAATGGGCAGGGTGAGTTAAAGAGTTTAATCATTGTGGAATAGCCACAGTTAGACAGAGATACTACATGACAGTAATGTGCACTTTTGTAACATTTGTGAAATGATGTTTCCACTGTGTCAGCTGATTGATCATAATAATTCATGACAGTGGAATGAAAACGTTTTTAATATCACACTACTGCTTAATTTACATGTTTCATGTGTCATAGTAAAGTGTACTTCAATCACATTAACTATGCAGTGAAACATTGATCTCATCATTTTACAGGGACTTAAATAAGTTTATATAAGATATGTGATAACAGATATTGATCTCTTTGCACAGATACCTCAATGATTCCGGACTCTGTGACAGAGTTAAAGTGCAGTCCTTCATGGACAATGAGCAATCGGTGATGCAGATCTGTGGTGGTGGTGGCCGGCATCTGCAAGGTCACTTCTGCATCAGCGCGGCACAAATGAATGTTTATGATGTCAGATCTGTCAAAAGGGATAACACATGCATAGTTAGAAGTGTAACACCAAGACGACAACACGTGATTGTAGCGTGTGAGAAGGTTAACAACACCTGTCTCCCTGTCCATTATGAGCAATACAATAATGAGGTGCCAGGCAATCTTCCATGCAGATAGGAAGCCTACATTTTTGGTGGGCTAGAGCACGGTTGATTCTAGCTGTCAGGCTTGTAACTCCCTGACGTCTAAACTTTCTATCAAGCTTAGCTAAATGAATGATTTCTGCTTATTAAGAATATGAATAAATATTGACATGCCTTTTCAATCTTAGGCCACGCATTCTCTCTCTCTGCATCTTTGAACATTTTTGTGAGATGAGTTTGAAACATCCCAAATTCAGTTCTCCCATGTTGAAAATGTTTTCCACAGGTTTACATTGTAAGCTAAGCTAAGCTAATGCACGACATCAACAAAACAGTTTTGTTTCATGACGACCACATTAAATCCATTTATTTTCTCCTTTGCATTGATTATGTTGTAAAACTGTATTGTACTGTGCTTTGTATGCTGTCAAATAAATGCTTTAAACCTGCATGGATCAATATTCAAAACTAACATTCCAATGAAACCACATAAATGTTATGAATGAACCATTGTGGTATAATAATAAGCAGCAAAGTCTGCCATCATGTGGAGGCCGTTTGCCTCACGACTTTCCAGCGTAGCTGTCGTTTTCCCCTCCCCTTGTCTTTCTGTGTGTGTGTGTGTGTGTGTGTGTGTGTGTGTGTGTGTGTGTGTTACGACCAGACTTAGGGGTAGAAGGAAGTAACATAAAACCAAGGTGTTATGGTTAATAAACAAAGGTGTTTTATTAAATTCAAATTCAAATTGCTTTAACAAAAGGAGGTGAGGAGCCAAGGGAACAAAGGGCGAGCAGATGCTGTTCAAAATAACAAATAAATAGAAGAAAAAGAGAACCCTAAATAAAGTTAAACAAGACGAGAAAGAAAAACCTCGCTATCTAATTTAAGTATCAATAACAAAAAACACATCAAAAACAGCACCCCTGAACTAATGGGTCCAACAGAAATATTCTATGTGTAATCAGTACCAGGGGCGGAGCGGCCATCCCGGTCGGCCGGCGGCCAGTGAGCTCGGCTGAGCCGGCCCGCAGGCTGCCCTGCGCGGCCGTGTGGCGTTCATGACCAGCCCATGGAGTTCAAATTTGGGGACTCAAGCATGTTCCCGTGAAAATCTCCAAGATCTCCGCCAATCATACTTATGCCCAGTACGACGGCCAATATATATAAGACCCATTGTCTCTCTACATCTCACTCATGGTTGCTAGAGTGTTAATTTGTTTTTTTGTTCATAAATTAATGTAGAATGGTCGGAGCAAAGCCTCATGGGAAATGGGAACCGCGTTTATCCAGTGAACGTATGGGGATGAATGAGCGGCTGTCAGACAGAGAGAAAGCGGGCAAGGTGGAAGTAGTGATGGAGGGAAAGAAGAGAAAGGAGAAAGGAGGGGCCGAAAAGGCCAGAATAAAAAAGAAGCTGCTGGAGGAGAGTGCATCTAAACTGTCAAAAATCACGGATTTATTCCGAAATAACCAGGCGGGGAGTGACAGGGGCGGACTGGCCTACAGGGGTACCGCGAGGTGGGTCAGTGGGCCGGCCCGGTACGGCGTGGTGGCTCTGCACGAACCCGGCTTGAACCAGCGCGTCCGGTCGGGTTGAGCCGTCCATGCCTCTTATTAGGAGCCCAAAAGAACAAAAGAACAGGCAGCCCAGTCCAGAGAGCAGAGGACAGAGAGAGACAGCACAGCAACAGGTGTGTGTGTGTGTGTGTGTGTGTGTGTGTGTGTGTGTGTAGGCTACCTGCTGTAAAGGGTAGGCTAATATATTCTATAATCATAGTTGGCTGAAAATCTCAGGACATGTGTAAAGCTCAAGCATGTGGGAGCCTCTTTTCATATTTAATATCTGACAGTACAGCTATCAGGATACAGATGAGAACAGGGCAGAAGTGGTGGAAGAAGAAAGTGTGGCCTAAGAGGCCCATGATGAAGCAGACACCTTGAAAGGTCCAGGCCAAAAGATTTTAAAAAATGAGTTTTGTTTTTGCTCTCCAGCCTCAGATAGACCAGTTTCATACACTCCAGACATTCTTGCCATCACAATGATAGGAAGCTCAGTCAGTACTAAATCTGCTTTTTTTAATCTGATGTTGTCTCTTTTCCCTCTATTTTCTCCTCAGAGTACACCTGAACGCCTCATTTATGTGTTAAAAATCTATTTTTTTTCTGGGGGAGTGCCCACAGACCCCCTACAGTACTTTAGTTCTCAGGTATGGTGTGTTTGAGTGAGTGAATGACAGAGAGAGAGAGAGAGAGAGAGAGAGAGAGAGAGAGAGCCGAGTCTGCGTGACAGGGAGGGGGATGCTGGTCAGGTGGGTGGCTGTAATGTGATGATATTATTTATCTAGCTTGCTAACTTTTAGCACAACGCATGTAGGCTAGTTTGGCTGTACAAACATCAGTGTTGTGTATGGAGCAGGGCCACACAGCGCTCAGTGGCATTAGCCAACACTGACAGCATCCGCCACCATCATCCGCCGCCCGGCCCGAGTGGGCCAGTCAGGTACTAAATTCCCGGGCCACTTTTTTGCCCCAGTCCGCCCCTGATCAGTACTATATATCAAACTAAACCCTCCCAGTCCCAGTAATTAAACACAAAACAAACCTCCTCAAACAGCACGAGTTAACCAGCGTTAACGTTCACAATTTCGAATAACGAGGTGAACTCACAAACACCAAAGACAAAAACAAGCCGCCCCGATGCTCTGGCGGCTGCAGTTTAAATGCCTGGGCTGGGGCAATTGGGCCCTGCAGATTGGCCGGGAGAGGATACAGCACCAATCCCGGTCCTCTCGGCTGCCAGTATCCGGTGCCATCGGGGCCACGCCTCCTCGGCCGGGGTCCAATCACCGATGGCAACTGCACACCTGTATTTGTATACAAAACACAATATATAGATAGATAGATATACCGGGGCGAAACATCATACTGCAGGTGTGTGCATGTATCATCACTTACAGCACAGAGGCCGATGATTAGAGCAGGTAAGAAAAGCTCTTCATCACTAACAGAACTAAACTCTTTTGATTATTTTATTAGATTCAGTTTTTGGTTCTTTTCATGACTCAAATATTCAACCGACTCAATTAGGAAACTTTTTGTTTTTCTACTTAGAGTACAGTAAGTAAAGTCGATTTTAGAGAAGCTTTCCAGATCAGATGTATCGTCTGATTGTGTAAGACTAAATGTTGGAACAGCCCTGAGCGAGGAGGAAACTTTGAAGTCTGTTCTGAGTGAAACGTGTGAGATTGAGCTGAAATGCAAATTTAAAGTTACAGAATGTATGCCTCAATGATTTGTAACTTAAAAACTCCCAGTCTGTGTGTGAACTATTAAGAAATCATCATTAACATCCTATGAAACATTTCATTTTGTACTGGGGTGTTCATTTTAGGTGTTGCATCTACAGCATGTGCTCAGTTACTTTCTGGTGTGTTTATATTGTTTAAAAACTCTCGTTCTGTCTTTCACTTTAGACAAGATGAACATCGTTCTCATGATCACCGTCACCTTCACTCTTGCCCTCGTTCATGGGTACAATAAAGAGCCTTGTCAGAATAGGAATGACAACAATGCATACGACAGATTTGTTACGAGACACATCATTCACAGGGACTTTATTGAAACATTAAAGAGAGCATGGGCAAGGTGAGTTAAAGAGTTTAATCATTGTGGAATAGCCACAGTTAGACAGAGATACTACATGACAGTAATGTGCACTTTTGTAACATTTGTGAAATGATGTTTCCACTGTGTCAGCTGATTGATCATAATAATTCATGACAGTGGAATGAAAACGTTTTTAATATCACACTACTGCTTAATTTACATGTTTCATGTGTCATAGTAAAGTGTACTTCAATCACATGAACTATGCAGTGAAACATTGATCTCATCATTTTACAGGGACTTAAATAAGTTTATATAAGATATGTGATAACAGATATTGATCTTTTTGCAGATACCTCAATGATGCCGGACTCTGTGACAGAGTTGAAGTGCAGTCCTTCATGGAAGATGCGCAATCGGTGAGGCAGATCTGTGGTCGTGCTGGCCGGCGTGTGCAAGGTAACTTGTGCATCAGCGAGGCACCAATGTATGTTTATGAAGTTGAATCTGAAAGAAGGGGTAACAGATGCAGAGTTACAAGTGTAAGAACAAGACGACATCGTGTGATTGTAGCGTGTGATAAGGTTGGAAACGTCTGTCGCCCTGTCCATTATGAGCAATACAGACGTAGATGGGATAGGCCAGGCGGTCGTCCATGCAGATAGGAAGCCTACATTTTTGGCGGACTAGAGCACGGTTGATTCTAGCTGTCAGGCTTGTAACTCCCTGACGTCTAAACTTTCTATCAAGCTTAGCTAAATGAATGATTTCTGCTTATTAAGAATATGAATACATATTGACATGCCTTTTCAATCTTAAGCCACGCATTCTCTCTCTCTACATCTTTGAACATTTTTGTGAGATGAGCATGAATTAATATTTGAAATGAACATTCCAATGAAATGACTCAAATCTACATTTTAAACAGGGACCATTGTAGTAATGAATGTATCTTTACAGAAGGTCTGACATAAAGCTGAACTCTGCCAGCACCAAACGACAAACTGTTGGAGCGGCAGTGTGCAGTGGCTCTATAGAAAATGTTTGCTGTCTGCTAGAAATGACCTCTTTGTCGTTTGATCCATTGTTAAAATGAAAATATAGATCTGAAATACCACAAACAAGTTCAGACATTTGCTTTTTATCTCTGTTTAAACAGAAATGATATGTACATTGAGGTATTTCCTTCAATTGTTCTTTTAAAGTTTTGTATTTTCATTGAAGATATTCTGTTTGCATCACTCAAACTTGTCAAATCTGGTAATATGAAGAAATATGTATTGCAAACTGTATCCCTAAGGAGGAATGAATAAAGAATGTTCTGCTCTCTCAGTGATTTCTCTTCATTCTTGAAGTCGTTAAGACAAATATGGACACACCAACTATTAGTAACAGATACATTAAACACCACAGCACAATGACAAATAATAAACATTCATTACAGCACATTTATGCAGCTCTATCCCAGCTCCATGGCTCTCCACACATGGCTGTTACACTCAAGAAAATGTTTTGGCCACTTACATAGAAAATTTCCATCCATTTGAATTACAGGTTTAAATTAACTACCAAACTTAATGTGAAGCAACTAATAAGATTTATGTAATAGTACTAATAAACTCAAAATGACTGCATTCATTTTCACTGTTGGCTTTGGACAAACAAACAGCTTTATTAATATTGAATGCATAAACCTGGTTACTACTGTGGAAGCGCACTGAGCTCATGATGTCTAAACTTTCTATCAAGCTTAGCCAAATGAATGATTTCTGTGTGTGTGTGTGTGTGTGTGTGTGTGTGTGTGTGTGTGTGCGTGTGTGTGTGTGTGTTTACTTACCTGCATATATGTGCATTTGTGCTTAAGTGTGGAAATCCTGCAGGGTATGTACAAAGGGTGTGAATGATGTTTGTGTATGAAAAACTGTGGTGGTGCTCAGGTCGGTTTGTGTGTGTGTGTGTGTGTGTGTGTGTGTGTGTGTGTAGGTGCCCCATGGGGATAATGTGACAAAATCCTGTGGAGTGATGTGTGATGTAAACAGGGATCATTAGCATAGTGACAGCCACGAGCATTCACACTGTGTCTACACCACCTGGGAGATGCTAAACATACACACACTCTCTCACACACAAGAAAAAGATGCATAAAGATACACACCTGGAAAGTAATACAGAGTCACTGCTTGTACAATATAAGTAAACCAAAGCAGACTTGTACACATGGAGGAAAAGGAAAGGAAAGGAAAGGAAAGGAAACTGTCGTAAGTGGATGAAAAGTCGAACAGAGAGGAAATAAGGGGTAGACTGAAAGAAAAGACATTAAATTGGACAAGGAGGAAGAAGAAGCAAGATGGATGAGGAGGGAGAATACTCAGTGAGAATAGGCGGCAACAGAAAAGAAGAATCGATGGAAAAAGAGGACTGAAGTTAAAGGAAGTAAAAATAGAGAGAGATAAAGGGCACATTTTTCAAGCCCTTGTTTAGCAACCTGTGGAGCTACACAGTAGAACGCAACACACAGCGCTCCTGAACGACCCCTCCACCATCCACAAACCGTCAACCACCCAGTGTCTCAAAGAAGCAAAGAGTGTGTGTGTGTGCGCATTCAGACAGGATCAGGGATTCCGGTTTCCCAAAAGTTGAATCTGGCTCAACTTCTCTCCTGCACGCCGGTGCGTTATCAAGTTCGAGTCTTTTAAGTGACTCGGATCTCTTACTCTCAGACAGTAAAATGAACTCATCTTTTTAGAGTCATTTCGTTCATTGAACGATCCGTATGACCGTACTGCTGTGTGTACGGCTCCTCACACAGCCTGAGCGGCCTGTCACGTGACAAATGAACGATCCGTATGAACAAACTGTTTAAGTGTTTTAATGTTATTCATACATGATAAAAGGAAAGACAGATTACCGCAGGATAAAGTTATGCAAAAAGCGTTCCTTTCATTACCATTCTATCTGCTCCTCAGCACAAGGCCTAAGAAGCAGCCCCTGTTTATGTCACTTGTCGCGTCCTTCCTTAAGTAGCGTTACAGCAATAGCAAAGAAATACAGATTTGATTTGAGATATAAAGCCTTCGGGTTATGTTTGAGACTGATGACACAAAGACAGATGAGTGTGCCCAAAAACACAAACGCACACCCTCCAATGTTTGTGCTTTTGACAGCTACTTCATGCCTCTGTGATGGTGCTGGAATCACTGAGGTGCCCGTCCGCAGATATATGGAAAACGATGAAGTACACAATGATAGTCATGCCAGCACATCTGACCTGTGAGTACCAAAAGAAACATGAGTCAGTCACCATGACACAAACCAAAACCTGACACTGCACTAAGAACTTGATCATAAAACTATATAGACACATGGATTATTCAGGGCGAATTCATTTTTCTCTACGACAGTATTAGCACACAGTTAGCCCGAAAATACACTGCATGAACGGCTCTGGAACATATTTTATTCAATGTGTCAGCTCACACAGTCTCCGGTTCCGCTGCAACACGGCTCCGGAACAACTGTCCGGCAGCCCTCCGCAACCTATACGCAGAGCTTCTATTTTTCCCGAACGCCAGAGCATGGCGCTTAAATTCAGCACAGAGCAGATTGTGCGGGGAAGGAAATCGGTTACAAAATACAAAATAAAACCCCGGTTGATTTTCAAAATAAAATACTCCGTGTTCACCGCGGATCGAGTTTCAGGCGTCTTTTCAGGCGTCTTTTCACCCCGTCGACACCGTGGATGAGGAGAAGTTGATTCTGGAGGTCCAAAATTAGCCTATCATTTATGACACCTCACATCCTTTTTATAAGGACACCAACAAAAAAGATGCGGCGTGGAATGCCATTGCAGGAGCAATGGGAGTGGACGGTAAGTTTGTAATTTGGTCCAATAATGCTGTTTGAAAACAAATAGTTTGTTTATGTGCATTAAAAGAGATGTTCTCTAGTTATATATAAGAGAGAGAAAAGACTGTAGCACAGGACTGAGTCCATCTTTTACTGTATGATGAATGAATGCCTCTTTCTCTCTTGGGGTTACAGGTGGAAAGTTAACTGTCATCACAAGAATATACAACGGTATACATACATTGTTAGATTAAAAACTTAATGTTAAAATTAAACATAAAATAAATACCATTCATTTTACTGTTTAGAAAGAAATGTAGTATTTTATACTGCTATTTGTATGGCTAAACCGTTTGATTAACCCATATTTGACTCAGAAACACTATGTTTGTCATTCATCATTTATAATTTTAACAGGAGAAACTCTATCTCTGTCATTCTATCGTTTCCACAAATGAACGGATATGTTTTTAATCATTTTTTTAAAAAATGTCTTTAATCACTTATAACAGTTGCATGTTGCTCGTAAGAGGTCTTATTTGTCATTTACCTCTCCACAGTACTGCGCAATGTTCATTGTTACGTCCGTTATTAGGCTGTCCACGACACCAGTTCTTGTATTTGAAAGCTGTACCATCAATCCAGAACCAGTGTTGTTCCTATAAGACAGAACAGTATAGAATATTGAACATGAGAAATTCAAAACACATTTAAATAAATACCCATCAGACTTTGTCTAATGTACCTGCTGTGCATCAGAGAATCCGATCCATGCTGTTTTCTTTTGTGCCAGAGCCCAGAGCCGATTATTCTCATACTTGTTGTGCATAGATGCTAGGTTTCCACCTAAGGAGTTACAGTGTGTCTACAGTGGAGATAACAGACAGACAAGAACACAAACATCACCTGAGTAATATGTCTAAAGAAAAGATTTCTACACATGATTTGTGCAAGTGACTACAAGCAAATCAAACAGCAGTTTGTTTTCTAATCATCTTGATTACCTGAGCCTCGGCCCAAGTCTTGGCTTTTGCAAAGTAGCGGTAACAGGTTTTCCCGATCGTAGTCCAACCACGAGGGCATACAGATTTCTTGACAGCACATTTTTCTAAATACAAATAGAGATGTGAGGGTAACGTTGAGTCCAAACAGATACATAGGATGTGTCTCTATGTGCATGATATTCATACATCATACAAGAGGGCATGATAAAATAAGTGTAATGCCCTTATGTAAATATTGTACAAATTGTACTCGCCTTCTACCTCTGTGGATTCTGACAGTATTTCAAATGCAGTCTCTATCTCTGAAATACCTGAACAAGGGAAGGAAGGGAGGAAGGAAGGAAGGAAGGAAGAAAAATATAACAAAGACAAAAAACTGTTGTTGTAGTAAAAAAAAAACATATTAGCTTGTTTGCTCTTGGTAAAAGGAAAGAAATGCGGATAGCCTCATTTGCAAAAATTTTGGAATTATTTGTATTTGTTTGTCTTTTGTTGTTTTCATATGTACAACAATTGTATTTAATCTTTGGCTCTCCATCGCTGTATTTTCTCTCAAAGACAATATTCAGAGTACTCAAATACAAACACTACCTAAACACTCATACTTACCAGTTCCCAGAGCCAGAGCCACCATGGCAACAAGAAGTACAGACACAGCTAGTATCTTCATGGTGAAGTTCATGCAATGTTCAAAATGACCTTCAATAAAAAGAAATCACAATATTAATAAGACTTGTATACAGAGACTCAGTGACTGTCAATCCATTGAAGAAAGGACAGAAAATAATAAGATTAAATCGCCAACCTGCTGCAGAATTATCTTCTCTTCTTCCTTCTCAGCGTCTGATGTTGAACAGGAGAAAGTCTGGCTCTTAAATAGTGTTTTGTTGTGCCGCAATGCAATCCCAGAACCAGGAACTGACAATGCACACACAAAACACAAATATTTAGTATTTGTCTTGTTCGAGTGTTTGTTGAGGCTTGTACTCTTCTCTTGGTTAACAAAATCGTGTACTCTGGCATAAAATATATATTATATGAATTCTTTGACAAGTCCAAGAATTAAGACTGAATTGTCTAAAGCCTTTCATGCATATAAATGTGACAAACAAGTTACTAGTAATATTTACTGTACGGTTGGTTGTAACAACTTGCCTTTCGAAATTCAGAGCTACAGACAATGCTCCCAGGGATTGCATCAACCCGCCTTCACGTACTTGGGCAAAAGGAAGGGGTCATGATTGGACTAGACTGCATTGGAATTCTTTGACAGGTCCAAGAATTGAGACTCAAAGCTCAGTTGTTGGTATGAACCAAAGTTTGACATGCTAATATTTACTGTACAAGTGAACACATTGTCAGAACAAACTCAGTGTTTGGTAATAGATCTCTGATCCATGTTTGCTATCACGTAGATAAATATCAATGAAATAAAATAATCAGATCACAATTGGACTGTGTTTGTGAATGAAGCTGTTGTTCTGTCAACCTATTTTTGTGTGTCACTGAAGAGGAGCGTGTATGCGGAAAGTAGTCATAATCTTTATGACTGCTAGGGGGCCACGCCATGTCAACATTGTTATGAACCTGGGTCATATTAGTGTCAGTGTGGCAGATCTCTCGCTCCTCCCCTCAGACTGTCTATGTCTACGTAGTGGTGATGAAATAGGTGGGGCCTTGTGATTGGTGCATTTGAAGGGATTGCATGGGTTGGACCATTGGATGACAGCAGTCTCCCCTCTGTTGACTTTACCACTTCCAACAATGAGTCAGCAAATAGTTGTGTTGTGTACACGTGTGAGTCACACAGCATGGTTATGTCTGAGTTTCCCCTTGACCCAGGACATTTCCTGAAAAAAATCATGTTGCTGATATTCTTGGGAGGATGGCCTCATAGTGACTACAGACACAGCTGTAGGCAATCTCCTGCACTGATGTCTCATGTATTCTTAAATCTATTATCTATTCCATTCTATTGTACTCTATAACAACTGTAGAACAGGCTGACACTCAGTATTTTTCGGCAAGACCCTAAATTAGGAATCTATGGCTGCATTTTCTGACATACCTCAAGACATTTGAGAATGTTGACAATGCTTTGAGCTGATGTTCAATAAATGTATCTTTCATAGAGCTTCATAAGTTGATGTTTAAACTTATATACAGTATAGAAATTAAATCAAATTCACAGTGCATGTGGTCTAACATCAAACCATGAAAAGGTTGGGGACTGTCAAATCTGAGTTGTACAATTCGAAATATCTCATATGTCTCTGTTCTTCATGTAAATGACCAGAGAGCCACAAAAAAGTTGTGTAATAGTCGTGTCCTTGGCCGTGGTGTCCAGTCTTATTTAATCGTACTCTGGAACTCTTTGAGATACAGGATTTAAACCAATTAGAGCGGTACACAAACTCACAAACAAGCTTGCTTCGATGCTTCAGCGTTTTATTGATTATTCATGCATGATACAGAAAGACAGATTACTGCAGGATAAAGTTATGCAAAAAGCGTTCCTTTCATTACCATTCTATCTGCTCCTCAGCACAAGGCCTAAGAAGCAGCCCCTGTTTATGTCACTTGTCGCTTCCTTCCTTAAGTAGCGTTACAGCAATAGCAAAGAAATACAGATTTGATTTGAGATATAAAGCCTTCGGGTTATGTTTGAGACTGATGACACAAAGACAGATGAGTGTGCACAAATACACAAACGCACATCCTCCAATGTTTGTGCTTTTGACAGCTACTTCATGCCTCTGTGATGGTCCTGGAATCACTGAGGTGCCCGTCCGCAGATATATGGAAAACGAAGTAAACAATTAAAGTCATCCCAGCACGTCCGAGCTGTGAGTACCAAAAGAAACATGAATCAGTCAGCATGACTCAAACCAAAACCTGACACTGTAATTTTTATTACATAAAAAGTTAGCTGTCATCACAAGAATATACAATGGTATACATATATTTTTAGATTAAAAACTTAATGTTAAACATAAAATAAATACCATTCATTTTAATGTATAGAAACAAATGTAGTATTTTATATTGATATTTGTATTGCTAAACCGTTTGATTAACCCATATTTGACTCAGAAACACTATGTTTGTCATTCATCATTTATAATTTTAACAGCAGAAACTCCTGTCCTTCTATCGTTTCCACAAATGAACGGATAGGTTTCCAATCATTTAAAAAAAATGTCTTTAATCACTTGTAATAGTTGCATGTTGCTCGTAAGAGGTCTTATTTGTCGTTTACCTGTCCAATTAATTCCTGCGCAATGTTCAGTGTTACCTGGTGCGTCATCAGGCTGCCCAGGACACCAGTTCTTGTAATTGAAAACTGTACCATCAATCCAGAACCAGTGTTTGTTCTAGAAGACAGAACAGTATAGAATATTGAATATGAGAAATTCAAAACACATTTAAATAAATACCCATCAGCCTTTGTCTAATGTACCTGCTGTGCATCAGAGAATCCGATCCATGCTGTTTTCTGTAGTGCCAGAGCCCGGAACCGAGTATCCTCATCCTTGTTGTGCACAGATGCTAGGTTTCCACCTAAGAACTTACAGTGTGTCTACAGTGGAGATAACAGACAGACAGAGAGTGGAGATGCCAAGAACACAAACATCACCTGAGTAATATGTCTAAAGAAAAGATTTCTACACATGATTTGTGCAAGTGACTACAAGCAAATCAAACAGCAGTTTGTTTTCTAATAATCTTGATTACCTGAGCCTCGGCCCAAGTCTTGGCCGTTGCAAGGTAGGAGTAGCAGGTTTTCCCGATCAAAGTCCAACCATAGGAGCATAGAGATCTCTTGACAACACGTTTTTCTAAATACAAATAGAGATGTGAGGCTAACGTTGAGTCCAAACAGATACATAGGAACTGTTGTAGTAAAAAAAAAAACATATTAGCTTGTTTGCTCTTGGTAAAACGAAACAAATGCGGACAGTCTCATTTGCAAAAATTTTGGAATTATTTGTATTATTCCTCGTATCAATTTGCAATGACTCCCTAGCCATTGATTGCAGGTTATTGTTTCTCACGTGCACTTGTGCATTTATTATGTGATACAAATCTGAAGAGAAATGTACATACTTTCTTGAACTGCTGCTTCTGTCACTGGAGCTGCCTCTGCTTCTGAAGGAGCTTCTGGAGGTTTAAAACAGCATTAAGTGACTTTTGTTGCTTGAGTGTGTTCAAAAAAATTGGATTCAATCTTTGGCTCTCCATCTCTGTATTTTCTCTCAAACACAATATTCAGAGTGCTGAAATACACTAATCATACTTACCAGTAGCCAGAGCCAGAGCCATCATGGCAAGAAGAAGTACAGACACAGCTAGTATCTTCATGGTGAAGTTCATGCAATGTTCAAAATGATGACCTTCAATAAAAAGAAATCACAATATTAATAAGACTTGTATACAGAGACTCAGTGACTGTCAATCCATTGAAGAAAGGACAGAAAATAAAAAGATTAAATCGTCAACCTGCTGCAGAATTATCTTCTCTTCTTCCTTCTCAGCGTCTGATGTTGAACAGGAGAAAGTCTGGCTCTTAAATAGTGTTTTTTTGTGCCGCCCTGAAATCCCAGAACCAGGAATTGACGATACAGACACTGACAATGCACACACAAAATGCAAATATGAATACACCTGACTTCACTTTCAGATACAATTTCTGTATTTGTCTTGTTCAGGTGTTTGTTGAGTCTGGTCATTCAGACCTGTACTCTTCTCTCGGTTAACAAAATCGTGTACTCTGGCACAAAATATATCTTATAAGAATTCTTTGACAAGTCCAAGAATTAAGACTTACAACTGAATTGTCTAAAGCCTTTCATGCATATAAATGTGACAAACAAACTGTGGAACACAGTTATTGATATGTGAAGTTTGACGATATTATATGTGCTTTACTAGTAATATTTACTGTACGGTTGGTTGTAACAACTTGCCTTTAGAAATACAGAGCTACAGACAATGCTTCCAGGGATTGCATCAACCCACCTTCACCCTCTTGGGTGAAAGGAGGGGGACTCTGTGAATCTGCTATTAATACACTTAGCTCCAATTTATAGTGTATATAGTGTATGCGGAAAGTAGTCACAATTTTTATGACTGCTAGGGGGCCACGCCATGTCAACATTGTTATGAACCTGGGTCATATTAGTGTCAGTGTGGCAGATCTCTCGCTCCTCCCCTCAGACTGTCTATGTCTACGTAGTGGTGATGAAATAGGTGGGGCCTTGTGATTGGTGCATTTGAAGGGATTGCATGGGTTGGACCATTGGATGACAGCAGTCTCCGCTCTGTTGACTTTACCACTTCCAACAATGAGTCAGCAAATAGTTGTGTTGTGTACATGTGTGAGTCACACAGCATGGTTATGTCTGAGTTTCCCCTTGACCCAGGACATTTCCTGAAAAAAATCATGTTGCTGATATTCTTGGGAGGATGGCCTCATAGTGACTACAGACACAGCTGTAGGCAATCTCCTGCACTGATGTCTCATGTATTCTTAAATCTATTATCTATTCCATTCTATTGTACTCTATAAGAACTGTAGAACAGGCTGACACTCAGTATTTTTCGGCAAGACCCTAAATTAGGAATCTATGGCTGCATTTTCTGACATACCTCAAGACATTTGAGAATGTTGACAATGCTTTGAGCTGATGTTCAATAAATGTATCTTTCATAGAGCTTCATAAGTTGATGTTTAAACTTATATACAGTATAGAAATTAAATCAAATTCACAGTGCATGTGGTCTAACATCAAACCATGAAAAAGTTGGGGACTGTCAAATCTGAGTTGTACAATTCGAAATATCTCATATGTCTCTATTCTTCATGTAAATGACCAGAGAGCCACAAAAAAGTTGTGTAATAGTCGTGTCCTTGGCCGTGGTGTCCAGTCTTATTTAATCGTATTCTGGAACTCTTTGAGATACAGGATTTAAACCAATTAGAGCGGTACACAAACTCACAAACAAACTTGTTTCTGAATCGTTTTATTGATTATTCATGCATGATACAAGAAAGACGGATTACTGCAGGATAAAGTTATGCAAAAAGCGTTCCTTTCATTACCATTCAATCTGCTCTTATTTGAAGCACAAGGCCTAAGAAGCAGCCCCTGTACTGTACATGGATGTATATTTACAGAATTTCAGGGGTTTCACATGTAGACTTTTCTGCATTTGTTTCATTTACTGGATGGGTTGCAGATCATGTGCAGTATTTTTGCATGAATTTACAAGGAGCCACAGTGAAACATGCTGACAGCTTCACACATACAGTAGCTTCACACAAAAGAACTTCCTCATTCACAGAAACAGGCGTTGGTAGGTGAGGAAAAAAAACATGCACATTGTCTTACTGTGCATGAAGACAGAGCAATATGCAGTATTTTAATTGGCTGTCCATCTCTCTGGGTTGAGATGATTGGTTGTTCAGACAAGAGACAAGACATATTCAAGCAGAGACGTCAGTTGGTACAGATCCACTCCAGACTAACACAGCATCATCAACAACAGTACAGAGCTGACTGACCAGAGCAGGTAAGAAAACCTCGTTATCACTGACAAAAAATTCAGTTAAGAATCTTTTTGTTTTCCTACTTCCATAAAGTAAAGTCAGCTCAAAATTAGCCGCTTTCTAGATCTTCTAGATGTCACATCTGATTGTGTGAGAGTAACTGTTGGAACAGCCATGAGTGATTTTAAGTTAACACAACTGTGTTTAAACATGTGTGAGACCAAGCTGAAAGAAAGCCCCAAAGACAAAAAGAAAAGCTCAGTCTGTGTGTGAATGATTCTAAACTCATCATGAATATTCAGTCAGATGTTTCCTTTTGCACTTGGTGGGTGTTCATTTTAGGTGTTGCATCTACAGCATGTGCTCAGTTACTTTCTGGTGTGTTTATATTGTTTAAAAACTCTCGTTCTGTCTTTCACTTTAGACAAGATGAACATCGTTCTCCTGATCACCGTCACCTTCACTCTTGCCCTCGTTCATGGGTTCAATAAAGAGCCTTGTCAGAGGGGGATGGACAACAATGCACACGACAAATTCGTTAGGAAACACATCATTCAGAGGCGCTTTAATAGAACATCAGAACATGCATGGACAAGGTGAGTTAAAGAGTCAAGTCATTGTAAAGTAGCCACCAATTAGATGGAGACAGTACATGACAGTAATGTGCACTTTTGTAGCATTTGTGAAATGATGTTTCCCCTGTGTCAGCTGATTGGCCAACATTTCACCTTCAATATCACATTACCGCTTTATTCAAATGTTTCAAAGTTGTATGACAACTTAGTTGCACTTTATCAACTACGCAGTGAAACAGTGATCTCATTATACAGGTACTTAAGACGGTACAGACTCTGCAACAGACCTCGGCAGTCCTTCATCAAGAAGAGTGATAAGAGATATGTCAACAAGATCTGTAATGGCGCCGGCTGGCCCGTGATCAGAGGACGTAACTTGTGCATCAGTAACTCCACCATGCTGGTGTTTAACATCAGAGTCAACCGCAGGTGCCAAATTGAAAGTCTCAACATAGCACTCCAAAATGTGGTTGTGGCATGTGATGTAATTGATAACAGATGCCTTCCTGTCCATTATGAGGCATACAGGGGCCAAAGACCTGATGAAAATGCTGGACCATGTGAGCCCAGGGCTTAGAAAAGGCCACGTTTTCCATCTGTGGCCTTGGGGTTTGGGGTGATGGATGTCAGTGTTTACCCAGGCTCAGCTCTTTTATGTTACACATTTATATCCATATACTCTACTTCCTGCATTACCTGTGAAGACGGATTCCCTGTTTGTTTTGCTTTCTGTCTTATCAAATAAATACCTGCATGACTCAACATTTTTGACTCATTGAGTCATGTGTACTGTTGTGCTACACACAATTCAGCAAAAATAGCAAATGAACACTGTTCAAGACTAACAAGGCTTTCCCAGAGGTCTGATGAATAAAAATAAGAAAAAGGTCAATATGGATACTTGAATTTTAAATATTACTTTAGTGAAGAACTAGAACCTACACTAAAACTTGCTTAACTTGGGTTCTTTTATGTTTAGACGCCACATGAACGGATGTTTTTTCACCCTCATTCTATCACAAAAATATGATGTACAATTGAAATCTACACGTAAAAAGTACTTCTGTTCCACATTTGACACTTCCTGAATAGCCAATCGGGATGCTCAAATTAACATTATGTGGCTCAAGGGTGTGCGCTAGGCCGGGCTAAAGTTGCCCAAACAACAAGGTTTTATTTTTCATGTTATGGCTGCATAAATATGAGTCGGCTATAACTGCTAACGTCAAATTAAATTGCTACATTTTATTGCTAAACTGCTAAATATTAGATATAAGGAAAATTCCTCGACTGTATGTAATCAAATCAAATCAAATCTGGGCCAATCATGATTCAGATATGTTTCCACTTAACATAATCCTCCCTACCTGTATCATAAAATCATAAAACAATTAAAAGATGATAAAAACAAACACAGTCCATATAAACAAGAGGCATGAGCAGTGTAAAGACGAGCAATCTAAATTACGACCAGAACAACCTGCTGAAAGGTTTATTGATGCTTTGCTAAGGAGAACGGAGGATTTATCAATAATAATCCTCTCTGGCTCTTCTATACGCCCTCACGATGGTGACACAGCTACTTTTTGTCCATGAACGGTCATACTCAATGCGTGTACAGCATTGTTCCTCAAACCTTTGACACTGTTCACCACCTCAGAAAATATCAGGCTCTCCAAGTACCACCATTATAACAAATAAGAGCGCAGGCCAACAGTTTATGCAGGAGGCAAATTTATTCATATTAAGAAGATGTTTGTTTTTCTGTACGATCGCATTTCAAAATTAAAAGATGATGGATGTTTTTTATGATATTTCATCTTAAAGCCGTAATTGATGGACATTAAGTGTACTGATTCTCACATTTCAGTGACCAGAAAGCCACTGAAGCTTGTATGGTGGCCAGTTCCGAAAACATGTGTATTTGCAGCTAGTTTCACAAACACTTGGTCTCCTTCCTGCAGCTGCAGGAACACTGCGTTTCCTCCATTATCAGCTGTGTCAGTGGTTGACTTGTGATCATGTGTCATAAGGACCATCTCACTGTTCTTGTACAGGTGCAGCTTAGCCTCATGTTCCCCTCCAGCATGAAAGAAGATGGAAAAGTAATAAACACCTGCAACAGGTGTAACGAAGATACCTGTGGAAACAACAAGATGTTGGTCACATTTTCTTTCTTTTTAAAAAAAAATAAAATCACAAATAATCACTCATCTTCAGCATTTTATTTTATTTCCAAACAAACAAAATATTTCAAATTTCAAATTTGTGGTTTCAAAATGTGTTCAATAGTAGACTCTGTTTTTATGTCGATATATTTTTTTGATAGGCTTTTGTCTTGTGTGTATCTTGAGTTTTATGTTGAGAGATTTCTATAAGAAGAACCGTAGACAAACCTTTGGAAAGTTTGTATAGTTTTCTGTTAAAGTAATCCTGATAGACTTCGTCATGTACTCACATGGGCAAAGTTCCTTCTATGTATGAGAATGTGGAGATAACGGTTAAACAAGACGTCCAGAAGGCTGAGAGAGTCACAATAACAACTATAACTATAGGGGTGTATATTGGCAAGAATCTGGCGATATGATACGTATCACGATACAGGGGCAACGATACGATATATTACGATATACTGCGATACTATAAGAACAACGATATATTGAGTTTCTTTTGAAGAATTTCATTGTAGGAAAACTCATAGCTTAAACACACAATGTTGTCACATGGTTAACATCAGCTCACTGAGTTGACTGTGTTATTTTGGTTGCGCGAGTTGAGGTCGCTGATAGTTTCTGAAAGTTAACTTCCTGAAAAGTCCGTTGAGAGGGATCCACACGTTTCGCGTTATTAGCCTGTAACGTCACGTCGTCATGGTGTCTCGCCGCATGTGCTCGTAAATTTGTCGTGTTGCCCGAGTATTTCACTCTGGCGTTGCAGATTTTGCAGACTACATGACTCTTATCAAAATCGTTACTGCCTTCCTTCGTTTAAAAGCCAAAATATGCCCAAACTTCAGCTTTAAAAGCTGCTGGAGCCGGCCGTATGCTCTCCTCCACAGCCATCGCTGCTATGTTAGCGTTTGCCACCGATTGGTAATATTGCGAGATCTATGCGTGAGATGTCATTGTTCCTTTGGTGTGGAGGACATAATGACTGCTGCTGACTAGCGGTCGGAGGTATAAATGCAACACAAAAATGAACCAACGCCATGAATATTTGCATGTTAATTGTTAATATAAAAATCGATATAGTGCTGTTATATATAATATCGATACGGTATCGATACACCGAAATATCGCGATATTTTCTTACAGCGATATTTTCTTACAACCCTACACACCCCTATAACTATCACAGTCTACATCAATTATTACATTTTTTTTTTGAGCTGCAGCCAAGTCATATTCCCCATTTGCAATTTGTGAAACATGTTACAGGTTACGTTACTTAACACCTGCTAAAAAAATAGGATAAGATTTCAGCCCCACTCCACTCATAACCAGTACACAAAATACATCATACAAACAGCACCAGGATTTAATAACAATAAGAGCAACTTTTGCAGAATTGTGACAGTTTCAATGTGATGGTGAGCTCTCAGCTTTCTGCCATCACCGCTAGAGTTGAGCTGGATAAAGCACTTTTGCCGAGTACGAGTATTATACGAGTAATACGAGTCAATATCTGTGCTCGACTAAACTTTACAAACCGATTAAACCGATTATTAAAAAGTAAAAAGTCTCAATAATCCTGAGAAAAAGTAAACATGTAGGTAGCTGTGAGTATTACCTGTGGATTGACTGTAGGCATTACCAATGTTAGTAATCACTATTTTGTAGACTAGAGTTGTGTCCATGTTGAAGGGTCCAACGGCTCCTCCTGGGCCAACTGTTGCACTGAAGATTACTTTGGTTCTTTCTGTGTAAAACAAAACATTTCAATTTTTATCGTCGGATTTGGAGGACCTGTTTTGTTTCAGTTCAGCTAATCCATCCATCCATAATCTGTAACCGCTTATCCTCATCAGGATCCCAGCTGACTTTGGGCGAGAGGTGGTGAACACCCTGGAGAAGTCATCAGCTTATTGCTCGGCAATTCAACTGATTAAGGGTGTTTAATTACAATATACAAAATGTTTAATGCAATCATGAATAAAGTCTTTAAATTTCATTTTACTGTACCTTTATTCTGCAGTTCCAAGATCTGGTTTTCACTGGCCGTCAGCCTGGTTTCCATAGCGTTGAGTTTTTCTTCCATGGCACGAAACTCTGCCAGGAGATCACACATGTCAGGATGGCATGACCGTGCTTCATTAAGTTTTTTTGTTTCAGTAGCATTACCGCTATCCTGGGCCAAAATCAAGCCACAGAACAGCAAAACAAAGCATAGACTGGTGACATTCATCTTCCAAGCTGATGCTAGATCACTCTGTCCCCTCAACTCTGATAGATGTCATCCCTGTGGCTCCTTTTATGTTGTTTTATAATGACTTGTTAATATTTAACATATTTTATCTCATTGGAAAACATGTGTTTCACAACAAACCAAACCAATGAATGAATCATTTCATGAATCATTACTGTGGGTTCAAAGATTGAATTAACACAAGACTTGTATGTAAGACTTGGTCTTGTGTTGTCAGGTTGTTATTCTTCAAAATCTTTAAAATGAAAAGTTATAATATATTCATATTCCAGGTATTCCTCATAAAACATGTTTGTGACATGAGGCCATTTGCATTTTTATTTATATTAATTTTAAGAAATTGCAGTTTTTGTATCACTACCCCACTCTTTCACAAGTGGGGTCAAAAATGACCCCAAGCAGTTCCTATGGAATCTTCTATGAACTTTAATTCTTAGCAACTCTGACTGTCCCACTTACACATCTGATGTCCGCAGTCTCACCACCCAGGAGGACATTTTTGCACAGCAACATACATGTAAATATTATCTCCATTTATGAACTTATTTTTCATTGACAGATTATAATGTGTGATCAAATTAGTGATCAAATGTGTGAAATGTGTGATCAGATTAGCCTACTTTGTTGTTAGCTAACAATAGCCAACAGTATTGTTGGCTAACACACACACACACACACTCATGCACACACACACACACACACACACGACATAGGGACACGCAAACATTTTTTGACACCTGATTGACCTGACTGATTGATTGTTAAGTGCTAAAATGTGAATGAAAAGTAAAAAATCTACATGTCAAAAATGAAATTACTCTTTTGTTTGAACAAAATATATGATCTTAACCAAAATGAGAGAAATGTCTTTGCATTGATTTTGTGTGGGGAGAGTGGGGTAGTGATACAAAAACTGCAATTTCTTAAAATTAATGAAAAAATAAATAAAAATGCAAATGGCCTCATGTCACAAACATGTTTTATGAGGAATACCTGGAATATGAAAATATTACAACTCTTTGTTTTAAAGATTTTGAAGAATAACAACCCAGTTATTGCAAAAACGCATTGATTTTAATTGGGGTCATTTTTGACCCCACTCGTGCAAGAGTGTAGGTATTGGTAGGTTGTGCATCCAAGGGTTAAATATCACATCAATAAAATGTCCCAAATATCACAGAACACCTGCTAAATATTAGATATTAGTGGAAATTCCTCGACTGTATTGTTGCACATGAATCAACAAATAATAAACAAATTAAATTATATTATTAGAACACAAATCTCCCACTAAGTCTGTCGCTGTTTTTCTGACATAAATGTGAGTGGTTGGAGGTGTGGTACAGTCAAAGAGAGGTAAGTTGTGTACAGTTCCCCTGTACCATACCAACATTTTCATTGTAATATATTGATTAAAAACAACATATCAGACTTTGTCAGTGACAGAACGATAGAAGTCCTGGACTCATTTTCAACATTGTCCCCATTGTTTTTACATTGTATTCATCACAGGAGACTCATTGTTTGACCACATAACATAGTGATTATTTCTATCATTCATTAAGTAAATAAAGAATTAAACAATACCTCATAGTTCTTTCTGATAGTTAGGGGAAGTAAAGTAACATAAATCCATAAAGTAAGAATCAGATTGAGATGTTTTTATCTCAGTCCACAATGTGTTGCTCAAATCTGGACCAACCAATATTCAGATATGTTTCCACTTAACATAATCCTCCTTTGACACAATATGATGATTATATACTTTCAGTGTCTGAAAGAAGGAAGCAAACTCCAATTAAACTCAAGGTCATAATTTAATTTATTATCTCCATTGGGAAAATTCTTGTGTCATAAAAAACATAAGCTGTCAGCTTAGCAACATCGGTGAGTAAAGAAGACTCATTATCAGGCGAATTATTTATGATCAACAAGCTTCTGTTTCATCACATTTTAAAATAAAAGGTTAATGGATGTATTTATGATGTGATTTCAAATTTTTTACAAATGATGTGTTTGCTTCATCGATAAAGTTCATCCTCCAAGTTGATTCAGTGTAACCTAAACTTTGATTCCTCTTACTGCTCATGTCCTGTTAATTTTTAACATTCCCCACGCATTATTATGCAAAGAAACAAACAGAACAGCGCCCACTTCATTTGGAAATCAGTTGGACTTTGATACTAAATATAAACAAATATCGCAACATTTCACTGATCTTGCCAAGACTTGTTATTCTGCCCTTGCAAGAATGCAACTGATGGACTTCCTGCAAGATGGCGGATGGGTTGACAGCATAGCTTTCAGCTCGCCCAAGTCGGTAGTAATAAATCCACTCAATTTAAGTAACTCGACATAAAACTGTCATAAACTTTGAGATGAGTGGTCGTCGAAGCCGGAGAAACACTAATACCTCCAAGAATACTCGAGAACAGTCTACAAAAGAAGAGGTCTCCGACGAAAGTGAACCTGAAAGTGAAGCGTCAGGGAAAATGTATGGAACACTGAAAGCTGGACTCGCCAGCATCAGCAACGAGATACGAGACCTCAAGCAAGAACTCCGTAACGAGCTGACAACATTTAGAGACGAACTCAAAGGTGAAATGAAACACATCGCTACCTTAAGACAAGACATAGAGCGGAAGCTTACAGAAAATCACAAAGAACTTAAGGAGCAGAAGACGAGCATAACCGAGGCACAGGCTCGCATAGCGAGTTGGAGGAGTATAACACAGAGGCAAGCAGCCTTCTGTCGAAACTAACCAAACAGACACGCCAGATGCAGGATAAACTAACGGACCTAGAAACGAGGTCTCGGCGAAATAATGTCAGGATTTTCGGATTGCCTGAGGACACTGAAGGAAGCTCCACTACAGACTATTTGGACCAACTTCTTATAAAAGAGCTGGAACTACCCGGATGAACCAATTTACAAATCCAACGTGCTCACAGAGCTCTCACATGAAAACCAGGTCTGGGCGCTGCTCCGAGAGCAGTAGTGGTCAACTTCCTTAAGTTTGAAACTAAGGAGATGGTCCTACAGAAAGTCTGGCAGAAAAAGGGGATACAGGTGGGAAACAAGAAAATCCAGTTTGAGCACGATTACCCCATCGAAATTGTTCAAAAGCGCAAAACATATCTGTGCATCAAGAGAGCACTGAAAGAAAAGGGAATCCGTTTTCAGACCCCATTCACGAAAATGAGAATCCACTGGAACAACGGTGTTCAGAGCTACGACAACGCAAGGGATGCAGCGCAGGACATGAGAGCAAGGGGATTAACTGTGGATGTACCAGATGTGGACGCTGGGCATGCGGAGGAGATGACTCAAGGTGCTCTGGGATGGCAGCGAGTGGGAGACGGCAAATCGAAGCAGGATACGCTGGCACATCGTGCGAAGGAAAAGTTGCAAGAATACGAGAGGAGACCTGATATTTAACATCTTGACTGTGTAAAAAGGTAACAGGTAGCAGGTTACTTTAAATAACACTGGCCCAGCTCAATTCATGTTGATCTAACAAGACAGTAAAATTAGGTGAGTTGAGTTAGTTAATACAAAAGGGCTTCAGATCTACAGTTTAGTATTACCGACAGGACGAGGGATACTAAGGTTGGACTTATCTAGACTAAGCTGGACACGGCTCTAGGTCTAGGGATGGGCCCTCACAGGAGAGGAATTCCCATCCACCCACCAACAGGGGCTAGGGGGAGAAGAAGAAGGATCCCCGTGTAGAAGTCAAACAATGTTTACAAAAATTGACAAAAAAAGTGACAAAAAAAAGAACACGGCTGACTTCTAACTTGGCAGATAGTTAAACAGTGCCGACAAAGTAAGTTCCTCGGTCCGAACAGAAGAGTCCCAGAAGAGGACCCCTTATGGCAGTGAACCTCTTTAGTGCATGCAAGAGTTTTAAGTGAGTCTTTCCAAGACTTCCACTGAGTTTCTTTTTCTGCAGGTATTGGGGTATCCCAGTCGTAATGTTCTGTGCAGAGATCTGAAAATCAATTTTCACTTTAACTAGAGATCTTTCATAGAGCTTCACATGTTGATGTTTAAACTTATATACAGTATAGAAATTAAATCAAATTCACAGTGCATGTCGTCTAACGTCAAACCATGAAAAAGTTGGGGACCCTACTGTCAAATCTGAGTTGTGTATTTCAAAATATCCCATATGTCTCTATTCTTCATGTCAATGACCAGCAAGCCACAAAAACGTTGCGTAATAGTCGTGTCCTTGGCCGCGGTGTTCAGTCTTATTTAATCGGTACACAAACTCACAAACAAGCTTGTCTCAATGCTGAAGCGTTTTATTGATTATTCATGCATGATACAGAAAGACAGATTACTGCAGGATAAAGTTATGCAAAAAGTGTTCCTTTCATTACCATTCTATCTGCTCCTCAGCACAAGGCCTAAGAAGCAGCCCCTGTTTATGTCACTTGTCGCTTCCTTCCTTAAGTAGCGTTACAGCAATAGCAAAGAAATACAGATTTGATTTGAGATATAAAGCCTTCGGGTTATGTTTGAGACTGATGACACAAAGACAGATGAGTGTGCACAAAAACACAAACGCACACCCTCCAATGTTTGTGCTTTTGACAGCTACTTCATGCCTCTGTGATGGTCCTGGAATCAACGACGTCGTGCACAGACAAATGGCTGACGGGCTAAACAATTATTATAAAACAGTTTATGCAGGAGGCAAATTTATTCATATTAAGAAGATGTTTGTTTTTCTGTACGATCACATTTCAAAATTAAAAGATGATGGATGTTTTTTATGATATTTCATCTTAAAGCCATAATTGATGGACATTAAGTGTACTGATTCTCACATTTCAGTGACCAGAAAGCCACTGAAGCTTGTACGCTGCTCGTATCCCCAAACATGTGAGTATGCAGCTAGTTGCACATACACTTGATCTCCTCGCTGCAGCTGCAGGAACACTGCGTTTCCTCCATTATCAGCTGTGTCTGAGTCTGACTTGTGATCATGTGTCGTAATGATCACCTCATCCTTCTTGAACAGGAGCAGCTTGGCCTCATGTTCCCCTCCAGCATGATAGAAGATGCAAAAGTAATAAACACCTGCAACAGGTGCAGCGAAGATACCTGTGGAAACAACAAGATGTTGGTCATGTTTTCTTTTTTCTTTTCTTTTTTTAATAAAATCATAAATAATCAATAATCTTCAGCATTTTATTTTATTTCCAAACAAACAAACAAACAAAACAAAACAATTCTAATTTCAAATTTGTGGTTTCAAAATGTGTTTTTATGTCGATATATATATATTTTTTTTGTCTGTTTTAGAGTAACTTTTATGTCTTGATAGCCTTTTGTCTTGTGTGTATCTTGAGTTTTATGTTGAGAGATTTCTATAAGAAGAACTGTAGACAACCCTTTGGAAAGTTTGTATAGTTTTGTGTTAAAGTAATCCTGATAGACTTCGTCATGTACTCACATGGGCAAAGTTCCTTCTATGTATGAGAATGTGGAGATAACGGTTAAACAAGACGTCCAGACTACATCATCAAATTATTACTTCTTTTTTTTTCTTTTTTCTTTTTACAGAACTTATCAGTACGATATTTTTCTACTTCTTCTCATCATCATCATCATTATTATTATTATAGATATTGTTTCCAGTGAGCCTCTAATCATTTAACAGAAAAATACATCATACAAACAGCACCAGGATTAAATAACAATAAGAGCAACTTTTGCAGATTTGTGACAGTTTCAGTGTGATGGTGAGCTCTCAGCTTTCTGCCATCACTACATACTGTCAATAATCAAAGGGAAGCTCTGAAATGCTTTACATTTGTTATACATGTTATAATAGAAGATTTCAGCATTGAGGTACAATCAGGCTACATTCATGATTTCACACATGTAGCACACTCTCCGTGTCAGAGTTCTCACATGTTGACTAAACTTTACAAACCGAGTCTCAAAATGACGTCACAGCTCTGTGACGCAGTCAAAAACTGATTGATAACGTCGCAGCACGACGAGTCCATGCTAGCTAAAAGCAGGTAAACGTTAGCGCCGACGCTCTGTGTTTAGATGTGTTTCTCCTTGGATCTACATTGATCTCATAAGTGGCCTCTATGAAGTCTGAATGACGGAAATCCGTCGTAACAACGGAGAACTGAAATCCATGAATTATTCAATAACTATTAAAAAGTAAAAAGTCTCCTGAGAAAAAGTAAACATGTAGGTAGCTGTGAGTATTACCTGTGGATTGACTGTAGGCATTACCAATGTTTGTAATCACTTTTCCGTAGATTAGAGTTGTTTCAGTGTTGAAGGGTCCAACGTGTCCTCGTGTGTCAACTGTTGCACTGAAGATTACTTTGGTTTTTTCTGTGAAAACAAAACATTTAGATTTTTATCGTCGGATTTGGAGGACCTGTTTTGTTTCAGTTCAACTAATCCATCCATCCATTATCTGTAACCGCTTATCCTCATAAGGATCACAGCTGACTTTGTGCGAGAGGTGGTGAACACCCTGGATAAGTCATCAGCTTATTGCTGGGCAATTCAACTAATTAAGGGTGTTTAATTACAATACACAAAATGTTTAATGAAATCATTAATAAAGTCTTTAAATTTCATTTTACCTTTATTCTGCAGTTCCAAGATCTGGTTTTCACTGTCCGTCAGCCTGGTTTCCATAGTTCTGAGTTTTTCTCTCATGACACTAAACTCCATCAGAAGATCACACATGTCAGGATGGCACGACCGTGCTTCATTAAGTTTTTCAGTTTCAGTAGCATTACCGCTATCCTGGGCCAAAATCAAGCCACAGAACAGCAAAACAAACCATAGAATGGTGACATTCATCTTCCAAGCTGATGCTAGATCACTCTGTCTCCTAAACTCTGATAGATGTCATCCCTGTGGCTCCTTTTATGTTGTTTTATAATGACTTGTTAATTTTTAACATATCCTTTTATCTTATTGGAAAACATGTGTTTAACTGTAGTAAATAAGCAATAAGGAAATAATAATCCATTTACAAATCAAACCAATTTCATCAATCATTACTGTGGGTTCAAAGATTGAATTGCCATGTTGTTCAAAGGTGCTACACAAATAAACAAAGTTCTTCATATAAAACAGACAAACAAGGCAATAAACACAAGACTATGTTAAATATCACATCAATAAAATGTCCCAAATACCACAGAATACCTGCTAAATATTAGATATTAGTGGAAATTCCTCGACTGTATTGTTGCACATGAATCAACAAATAATAAACAAATTAAATTATATTATTAGAACGCAAATCTCCCACTAAGTCAGTTGCTGTTTTTCTGACATAAATGTGAGTGGTTGGAGGTGTGGTACAGTCAAAGAGAGGTAAGTTGTGTACAGTTCCCCTGTACCATACCAACATTTTCATCGTAATATATTGATTAAAAACAACATATCAGACTTTGTCAGTGACAGAACGATAGAAGTCCTGGACCAACCACTTTTCAACATTGTCCCCATTGTTTTTACATTGTATTCATCCTGGACTCATGTTTGACCACTTAACATAGTGATTATTCCTATCATTCATTAACTAAATAAAAATTAAATGTACTTCAACACTAGTATCATATTCTTTCTGATAGTTAGGGAAAGTAAAGTAACATAAAACCATAAAGTAAAAACGATAATTTACAAATTTCTCAAATAAAACAATATTGATATTTCCACTTAACATAATCCTCCCTACCTGTATCATAAAAACATAAAACAATTAAAAGATAAAAAGATAAAAACAAACAAAGTCCACATAAACAAGAGGCATGAGCAGTGTAAACACGAGCAATCTAAATTACGACCAGAACAAAGGAATCTTGTTCTTGGGAAATTTGATTGTCAGTATGTTTATTGCAGCACTCATTACATTAGCTGTAAATGTACTTTGCTAATGTGCCAGTTTGTCTCTACCAAGATCAACCAAGTTCAACTGAGAGTGCCATTGCACCACTCTAAAAAAAGGATAGTGTAAAGTCTTGCTCTCTGCCCCTAGAGGCTTTGATGTTCATTGCACCACATAATTATGATAACAACAAATAATCTTAAATATTGTTGTGGAGAATTGTATTCATCAATGGTGAGTTCAGTCAGTAGAAAGAAAGATCACAGGAGTCCAAGGTGTCTTATGCTGAAAGGTTTATTGAAGCTCACAATAGTGACACAGCTGCTCTATGTTCATAAATGGGCTTACTCATTCATCTACAGTACAAGGTATTTGCCAATTGCCAATCAACTAAGAAAGGAAGATGTTCACACTTTAGTGGTCTGACATTATTATCTGACTCTGTTGTTTACCTATCTGTTGTGTCGAGGGAGTGAGACAGCCCTAAGTATACAGCTGCTCTGTATCTCAAGTTAAGAAGCCAAAGTCTCCATACCAATCTAAGATGTAACATTATACCTACAAAGGCTTCAAGACATATGCTTGACCATGTATACCAGTTATCACTAGTAAAGCCAACGATGTTGTCTCGAGGGCAGTGCTGGAGAAAAGTTGATCTAAATTTAGTTGTTAAAATGTGAAGCATTTTCTCCCTGTGTAAACTGTGTAGTTTGAGTGAAGATGAAGGTTAAAGAAGACGTCCAGAAGGCTGAGAGAGTCGCAGTAACTACAACTATCACAGCCTATGTCATCAAATTATGTCTTAAATGTCTGAGTTAAAAGTCTCAATAAAAAGGAAAATACAATAAATAAAAGGAAACATGTAGGTGACTGTGAGTATCTAAAACACTATAGACTCGTTATTCAATGAAGCAATGAATAAAGAAGACTAATCTCATTTTCAGATCATTTATTTAATGATTAACAGCCTTCATTTTGGTCACATTTTAAAATAAAAGTGTTATGGTTGTATTTATACTGTGATCTCAGTTCTTTACAGAAGGTGTATTAATTCTCACATTTCAGTGACCAGAAAACCGCTGAAACTTGTATGGCTGGACCCCCAAACATATGAATTTGCATGTAGTTTCACAAACACTTGGTCTCCTCGCTGCAGCTGCAGAAACGCTGCGTTTCCTCCATTATCGGCTGTGTCGGAGGTTGACTTGTGATCATGTGTCATAATCATCATTTCATTGTTCTTGTACAGGAGCAGCGCTGATTGATGTTTTCCTCCAGCATGATAGAAGATGGAAAAGTAATAAACACCTGCAACAGGTGCAGTGAAGATACCTGTGGAAACAACAGGATGTTGGTCACATTTTTGTCTTTATTTTAAAATTAGAACTAAGAAATCAAATCACAAATGATAAGTAGTCTTCAGCATTTTATTTTATTACCAAATAATAAACCAAAAATAAGTTGGTCTCCCCTCAAATTTGTGGTTTCAAAGTGTGTTCAATAGTACACTCAAAAAAATGTTTCTGTCATTTATGCATTTCAATTACATAGAAAATTTCCATCCATTTGAATAACATACTTTTAATTAACATAGTTTTATTAAAACCATGTAGTTCAAATGGATGGAAATTTTCTATGTAATTGAAATGCATAAGTGGCCAAAACTGTTCATATGAATATATGAAGATAATGGTTATAGAAGCCATAACACTGATGCAAAAGTAAACATGTAGGTAGCTGTGAGCATTACCTGTGGATCGACTGTAGGCATTACCAATGTTTGTAAGCACTCTTCTGTAGATCAGAGTTGTCTGTGTGTTAAACGGTCCAATGTCTTCTTCTGACACAGCTGTTGCACTGAAGATTACGTTGGTTCTTTCTGTGTAAAACAAAACATTCTGATCACATGTTTATCATTGTTTAATCATTTTGTTTCACTTCAGTTAATCATGTACATCTGATCACAATACACACAATGCTCCATGAAATCATGAATAAAGTCTTTAAATTTCATTTTACCTTTATTCTGCAGTTCCAGAATCTGGTTTTCACTGTCCGCCAGCCTGGTTTCACTGTCCGCCAGCCTGGTTTCACTGTCCGCCAGCCTGGTTTCCATAGTTCTGAGTTTTTCTCTCATGACACCAAACTCCATCAGGAGATCACACATGTCAGGATGGCACGACCGTGCTTCATTAAGTTTTTCAGTTTCAGTAGCATTACCGCTATCCTGGGCCAAAATCAAGCCACAGAACAGCAAAACAAACCATAGAATGGTGACATTCATCTTCCAAGCTGATGCTAGATCACTCTGTCTCCTCAACTCTGATAGATGTCATCCCTGTGGCTCCTTTTATGTTGTTTTATAATGACTTGTTAATATTTAACATATCCTTTTATCTTATTGGAAAACATGTGTTTAACTGCAGTAAATAAGCAATAAGCAAATAAGAATGCATTTCCAGCCAAAACCATTTTTATCAATCATTACTCAAAGATTGAATTGGCATGTTGTTCAAAAGTGGTACGCAAATAAACAAAGATATAAAAGAAGTAAGGAAGAAAAGGGGCAGTGGTTAGCACTGTCGCCTCACAGCAAGAAGGTTCGTGGTTCGAACCTCAGCTGGATGCTGGGGTCTTTCTGTGTGTAGTTTGCATGTTCACCCCGTGTCTGCGTGGGTTCTCTCCGGGTATTCCGGCTTTCTCCCACAGTCCAAAAACATGCACTCACAGGTTAATTGGTGACTCTAAATTGTCCGTAGGTGTATATGTGAACTGGCAACTTGTCCAGGGTGTACCCGCCTCTCACCCAATGTCAGCTGGGATAGGCTCCAGCCACCCCCCGTGACCCTAGTGAGGATAAGATAATGTATGTAATGTACAAGGCTATGTTAATTATCCTGGGCCAAAATCAAGCAAATAAGCAAAACAAACCATAAAATGGTGACATTCATCTTCCAAGCCAATTCTAGATAAGTCTGTCTGCTAAACTCTGATAGATGTCATCCCTCTGGCTCTGCTTATCTTATCTGAAGCTTAGTGAATGAGTAGTGAGGAAATAATAATCCAGTTACAGTCAAAACCATTTTTATCAATCATTACTGTGGGTTCAAAGACTTTCATTTTCACTTGTAGATAAAACTAATATATTATGTTTTTACCAAGATGACTGAGCCGTCTGTGAAAGCACAAAAACAGCATCAATTCTAAGTGGACAACCCAAATCTCCCACTAAGTCAGTCGCTGTTTTTCTGACATAAATGTGAGTGGTTGGAGGTGTGGTACATTCAAAGAGAGGTAAGTTGTGTACAGTTCCCCTGTACCATACCAACATTTCCATTGTAATATATTGATTAAAAACAACATATCAGACTTTGTCAGTGACAGAATGATAGAAGTCATGGACTCATTTTCAACATTGTCCCCATTGTTTTTACATTGTATTCATCACAATGGAGACTCATTGTTTGACCACATAACATAGTGATTATTTCTATCCTTCATTAACTAAATAAAGAATTAAACAATACCTCATAGTTCTTTCTGAGAGTTAGGGAAAGTAAAGTAACATAAATCCATGAAGTAAGAATCAGATTGCGATGTTTTTATCTCAGTCCACAATGTGTTGCTCAAATCTGGACCAACCACTATTCAGATATGTTTCCACTTAACATAATCCTCCTTTGACACAATATGATAATTATATACTTTCAGTGTCTGAAAGAAGGAAGCAAACTCCAATTAAACTCAAGGTCATAATTTAATTTATTATCACCATTGGGAAAATTACATAAACAACAACACTGAAATTCAAAAGAAAATAAATTCATTCTTTACCAATGTGATGGGGGCAGCAATATCAACGTTGCATGAGTTTCCTAATCAAGCTGTCAGCTTAGCAGCATCAGTGAATAAAGAAGACTCTCATTATCAGGCGATTTATTTATGATCAACAAGCTTCTGTTTCATCACATTTTAAACTAAAAGGTTAATGGATGTATTTATGATGTGATTTCAATTTATTACAGAAGGTGTATTAATTCTCACATTTCAGTGACCAGAAAACCGCTGAAACTTGTTTGGCTGTACCCCCAAACATATGAACACATACACTTCCTGCAGCTGCAGGAACGCTGCATTTCCTCCATTATCAGCTGTGTCGCAGTTTGACCTGTGATCATGTGTCATAATGATCAGCTCATTGTTCTTGAACAGGTACAGCACTGCTTGATGTTTTCCTCCAGCATGATAGAAGATAATAAACACCTGCAACAGGTGCAGTGAAGATACCTGTGGAAATAACAGGATGTTGGTCACATTTTCTTTTTGTAAAATTATAACCACAAACTTAAATGATCAGTAATAAAAAAAAGAGTATTTTCTTGCTTTATGGGCACAGTTTAGTTGAATTTTTGTTGTGTTGCTTACACTTTACAGACACAGACTCACTTGGACCAGCCTAAGTTTTATTTTTTTGTTTGGGATTTTGTTTCTGTTCTGTTTTGATTTTTCTAATTTCATCATTATCGTCATTTTCATTCATCTTTCTTAATTCACTCAAACATTGTGTTCATTAACACTGATGCAAAAGTAAACATGTAGGTGGCTGTGAGTATTACCTGTGGACTGATTGTAGGCATTACCAATGTTTGTAAGGACTTTTCTGTACATTAGAGTTGTGTCTGTGTTAAAGGGTCCAATGGTTCCTGATGTTCCAACCATTGCACTGAAGATTACGTTGGTTCTTTCTGTGTAAAAAAAAACATTCTGGTCACATTTTTATCATTGGGTTTGGAGGACTTGTTTTGTTTCAATTCAATTAACCATGCACATCTGATTACAATACACACACAGCTTCATTGATAAAGTCTTTAAATTTCCCTTTACCTCTATTCCCATGTTCCAAAATCTGGTTTTCACTGTTCTTTAGCCTTGTTTCCATAGCTCTGACTTGTTGTTTCATGTTATTCTCACTTGTCAGAAGAGCAAAAGTCACTTTCACTGGGTATTTTGGTTTCAGCAGCATTACCATCATCCTGGGCCAAAATCAAGCCACAGAACAGCAAAACAAACGATAAAATTGTAGAGTTCATCCTCCAAGTTGATTCAGTGTAACCTAAACTTTGATTCCTCTTGCTGCTTTCATGTCCTGTTAATTTTTAACATTCCCTTTAAAACCACACTAATTATGCAAACAGAAAACATTGAAGCCAACAGAAGAGTGGCGACTACATTTGGTAATCGGTTCGACTTTTATACTCTACAGAAATAGAAACAAATATCACAACTTTTCACTGATCTTTGCAAAGACTTTTTGCAAAGAGTTTTTCAGAGGGTTATAAAGCAAACTGAACAACTAATAAAGGTACTTAAGGAAAGGAATCATTTGAATTTTCATGTGTTCAAATTATAAACCACTATTAGGCCCATATTTATACTTTCTGGGTTGAAGAGGCTTCTAATACAATGTTACCTCCTGTCTTTAATCTGTTCTTACAACTATACAGCTGCTCTGTATCTCCAAGTCCATCAGGATCAATGGATGCACTAGGTGAAAGCTCACAGGGAAACCATGACTATATATGAGATAATTTGGGGAATATCTAAATTCTTATTATCCAAACAGCAGTTATTTATTATCATGAAACAGTTTTAATGGGTATTTATGTCTGAGACTGGCACAAGACGAAAGATCAGGCAATTCATTCTTTTATCACAATGAAAATAAAAAGCAAATAAATTCATGCTTTTAATGGACTGTTGAACCATGTAAGGTCCTGCTGTAGCCCTGTAAAACCTTACAACCAGCCAATGTGGAGGGGGGCGACAATATCAGCATTAAAACAAATATCCCAACCAAGCTGTCAGCTTAGCAGCATCAGTGATATAAAGAAGACTCTCATTTTCAGGCAATTTATTTATGATCAACAAACTTCTGTTTCATCACATTTCAAAATAAATGTGTGTTTTTATGATGTGTTCTCAGATTTTTACATTCATCTTGAAGCAGGAATTGATGAAGTGTACTGATTCTCACATTTCAGTGACCAGAAAGCCACTGAAGCTTGTTTGGTGGTTGTATCCCCAGACATGTGAATATGCAGCCATTTGCACAAACACTTGGTCTCCTTGCTGCAGCTGCAGGAACACTGCGTTTCCTCCATTATCAGCTGAGTCTAAGTCTGACCTCTGATCATGTGTCATAACGGTCAGCTCATTGTTCTTGTACAGGAGCAGCCTAGCCTCATGTTCCCCTCCAGCATGAAAGAAGATGGAAAAGTAATAAACACCTGCAACAGGTGCAACGAAGATACCTGTGGAAACAACAGGATGTTCTTGAGTTTTATGATGAGAGATTTCTATAAGTAGAGTAACCGGAGACAAACTTTTGGGAAGTTCCTTCTATGTATGAGAATGTGAAAATAAAGGTTGAAGCCGTCCAGAAGGCCCAGAGAGTCACAATAACAACAATTATCACAGCCTACGTCATCAAATTATTCAATAACACTTTGAATAAAAAGTCTCAATAATACTGATGTAAAAATAAACATATACTGTGAGTATTACCTGTGGATTGACTGTAGGCATTACCAATGTTAGTAAGCACTCTTCCGTAGATCAGAGTTGTGTCCATGTTAAAGGGTCCAATGGCTCCTGCTGTTTGAACTGTTGCACTGAAGATTACTTTGGTTCTTTCTGTGTAAAACAAAACATTCTGATTTTTATCGTTGGATTTAGAGGACCTGTTTTGTTTCAGTTCAACTAATCCATCCATCAATTATCTGTAACCAGTTGTCCTCATCAGGGTATATCCCAGCATATATCAGCATATCCCAGCTGACTTTGGGCGAGAGGTGGTAAACACCCTGGAGAAGTCATCAGCTTATTGCTGGGCAATTCAACTCATTATGGGTGTGTAATTACAACACACAAAATGCTTCATGAAATCATGAATAAAGTCTTTAAATTTCATTTTACCTTTATTCTGCAGTTCCAAGATCAGATTTTCACTGTCCTTCAGCCTGGTTTCCATAGTTCTGAGTTTTTCTCTCATGTCATCAACCGCGATCAGGAGAGTAGACATGTCAGCATGGCTTGACATTGTTTCACTAAGTATTTCAGTTTCAATTGAATTACCATGATCCTGGGCCAAAATCAAGCCACAGAACCGTGAAACAAGCCATAAAACGGTAAAATTCATCCTGCAAGTTGATTCAGTGTAACCTAAAACTTGATTCCTCTTGCTGCTTTTATGTCCATTTTTTTTTTTCTTCAACTTCCCCTTTGAAACTAGGCTTATTACGCAACTCTCTCATTACACGATAATTTGGGCTGAACATGAGTAAGGTCCGGGACCAAATTTTTCTTTTACCACTGAATCTCACTGAACATCCCCTTTGAAACTAGGCTTATTATGCAATTGAGGAAAAAAAAACATTTACTGGAAATCAGTTAGACTTTGATGCTCTAAAGAAATATAAGCAAATACTTTTCACTGATCTTGTCAAGACTCATGACACTGCAAAGACTCATAACACATTTTACATTTTTTTAGAGGGGCCTTTCAAGGCACTCAAGGTCACCTTACATATAAAACATCAATCAAATAATCAAGTAATAATAAAGTCTAGTAAACAAATTTGATGAGAAACGGAGTTCGGTGCAGTATAGGAGAAAGCCCTGGCACCCATTGTGCTGAGGTTAATGGGTGGTGTTGCCAGAAGACCTGCGGATGAGGACCGCAGGGGGTACAAGTCTGAACATTTTCAGACGTTATTATAGCAAATTGACCAACAAATAAAGTTACTTGGAGTAAATAAATAATAAGGATCAGACCTTTAAACCATTCACATTACAAGACATTTTGGCTTAAAACAAGGTCCTGGACCAGATTCTCCATCCAATTGTCAGAAATCCCAAAAACATTTTATGGTGGCTAAAAAGGGACTGCCACATAGCTCCAGCTCTGACTGAAACCCCAATAGAGATTGACAAACCCCAGGAAGCAGAGGCCAATTCATGACCATCTTGACCTTGGCAGGGTCCATCTGGATGCTACCATCAATAGCTAACTTGTCTCAGAAGAGAGTCAAGTTTTCTACCCTACAAGTTGGCTCAAGAGAAACAAAATGTGGCCCTTTGAGAATTATGGGTGGAAAGTTGACAATTATTTACATTGATACAGTTCTCTATTAATGACTTGATTTATTAATAATTGTTCTATTTAGCAAAATAGCAAAATACCAATGGGACAAAGACATTAAGACATACAAGTAGCTGTATTTAATAAACACTTACACAAAATACAGATATTTAATTTACAATCATACATTGCTCATTTTAATTAATCAATATTGGTCATCAGGTCATCTTGTTTTTAAATGTCAGAACAATTATATTTTTTTCAAATTCTGACAAACAAATAAGCAAAATCATGTGTGCATCAGCCATTCCACAATAAAACAACCAGCTTTATAACATATAACATTACATTCATTCTGGATTAATTTTCACAGTCAAGCTCTCAGCCTTAAGACATAAAGCAATAAACAGTGAGGGCTCATTTGCTGATTTAGTTCCGTGAATTTAGAAGCAACCGCCTTCTTCTTAAGCTGATTAAAGTCGAATGGTAATAAATGAATCATCAGTTTGGCATTTTTATTGATTCTTTGTCTTAACAAAGTGGTGTGTTTGTGGAGTGAACTGTTCTCACATCTGACTGACCAAAAAACCACTAAAAGTTGTGTGGTAGTTCGAGCCATAAACATGTGAGTTTGCACCCATGCGCACATACACTTCATCCCCTTGTTGCAGCTGCTTGAACGCTGCATTTCCTCCATTATGAGCCGTTTCATGGACTGCTGGGTGATCCTGTGTCATGACGATGCGCTCGCCGTTCCTGTAGAGAAACAGCTCTGTCCCATGATTTCCTCCAGAATGATGGAAGATGGTAAAGTAATAAACACCTGAAACAGGCGCAGTAAAGATACCTGTGGAAACAAGGGTGTGTGGGTCATATTTTAAAGGTTCTTTTTTGTTTTCTTTCAATTTTTCAATAAATACATCAAATTGTAATTGTGCTTAGAAAATCATCTCAGTCCACACTGTGTGACTGTATATGGGCTTGGTACAAGTCTTTGTTGAAGCTTAAAGAAGCAACATTGAACTTGGCTACCTTATAATCAGGGTTGGGAGAAATGTTTAACACTTTAAGTCACACAGCAACAGTCACTGATTTTGGTGAAACTGGATCATATTTTATGTAGAAAATGTTTTCTGGTTTTCACTCTGATGTCCTCCAGCTGCACCACTTCAACTCTCTGTGATTTACAGATTTACAGAGTTTCCTGATGGACAGTGAAGTGAACTGCTTTAAAATGTAGCTGCAGTTAGCTTATTATCTTATCTCAGTTAGCCATACTGCCCAGACTGGGTGCTCAGTAGTGCTGTCCAAATTGTCCAAAACTGACATTTGATTATCATTTCTAAAAATCTCTTCAAATTCATTCATTCATTGTGTTGTACTGTATAAGAATACTTTTATATTTGTGATGGAATTTTCCAATGTATGACTTTTGCTTTGAACTATTGATGATCTGGACAGCAGTAAGAAACAAAAAACACATAATCACATGTTCCGTAGATGTTTGCAGAACAGAAAGTGCCTTCATAAGGGTAAAAAAACATTTGACCTAATATTACCTTTCAGTGCACTTTTATTCAGAAGTGATACATCCACCCTAGCTGCTTGGAAGTGTGCTCTAAACATAAAGACTTCCTCTTTCATAGGAATTCACATTCATTAGGCCTTGATAAGACTCATATTTCCACGACAGTATTATTCAATTTATTTAGAAACACAGTGAAATGTATATAGTTGTAAATGTTTCTATGCGAAAGTTACTCCTTTGGCAATTTGAGCAGTGCTCAGTGGTCAATCAACAAAAGCACACTCTACATGTTTCCATACTGTGACATGATGTAGTCCTCATGTCACAGTATAAACCCCAAACAGACACAAACCATATTCCATCACATGACTAAAGTATCACTGAATTGCCCAAAACTGACATTTTATTATCATTTCTAAAAATCTCTCAATACAACAAGATGGTGTCTACTGATCAAAAGACTTGATCCTATTGTATTTTTGCTGATATAGGTCAACCCAGTTAATATTGTTCTATTGTTCATTAAAGCAGCTATCCATTTAGATTTACACAGCTTTTATGGAGAAATGGAGGAGGCAAAGAGACCTAAGAGGACGACTAAGAGGCAAACAAGAGTGAAAGGCTGAAAGACAGACGCTGGTCTTTTTGCTGTTGGACTAGTAATTTGTCAGTTTGCTAGTTTTTTATCATAAGTAATGCAATCATGAGAAATCTACGTGTACAACTGTACATATTTACGACAGTGGTATTAAACCCAATGCCAAATCACAAAAAATACAAAACCTTACATAATGTGGCTTTGAGGATTTGTACACCAAGTCAAACCCAAGACTGAATTTGAACAATGTTTGGCTACACATCATGAGTATGTTATGTCTGACCTACCACCATACCAACATAAACAAGAAAGGTGCCCTTACCTGTGTATTGGTTGTAGGCATTTCCAATATTTGTAATCACTGTTTTGTAGATGAGAGTTGTCTCTGTGTTGAAAGGTCCAATTGCTCCTCTTGCTCCTGCCTCTGCACTGAATATCACCTTTGTACTCTCTATGCAAAGCAAAAATTAAAAATATTTATCCATTCTATCCATTATAATGGATATATGTATGGATATATGTATATCCATTATACATTTTGTATTCCCACAATCCATCAAAAAAGTTTTACTCTACCTTTGTTTTTCATTTCCACAATCTCTTTTTCACAGTCCTTCAACCTGGTTTCCAAAGCTGCCAGTTTTTCCTCCATGGCATTCATCTCACAGATGTCAGGATAGCAGACAGACTCTGTCATGACGATGTTTTACGTGTTTCTGTTTCAGTCTTCTTACCACTGCATTGTTACATCCTTTTTATAGTGTTATTAAAGCTGACCTGTGGATTTTGACATCAGTCTTGTCACATGCCTCGGATACGTCATACTGTAGGTGTGACAACAGTCAAAAAAATGTTTTGGCCAAAATGCAGGACTTATGCATTTCAATTACATAGAAAATTTTGAAATTTATGTAATAGTACTAATAAACTCAAAATGACTGCATTCATTTTCTCTGTTGGGTTTGGGCAAACAAACTGGCTTTATTAATATTGAATGCATAAACCTCGCTACTACTACACTGCTGTGTAGTGGAAGCACATTGAGTTTATTAGTACTATTACATAAACCTTATTACTTGCTTCACATTAAGTTTATTAGTTAATTTATATTAAACTGGAATTCAAATGGATGGAAATTTTCTATGTAACTGAAATGCATAAGTACCCAAAATGTTTTTTTGAGTGCAGCTGGGATTTTCCTGACTTCAATGAAAATATAATTTAAGTATTCATTCATTCATTGTGTTATACTGTATAAGAATACTTTTAGATTTGTGATGGAATTTTCCAATGTATGACTTTTTGATGCTTTGACCTATTGACGATCTGGACAGCAGTAAGAAAGAAAAACCACATGATCACAAGTTGCGTAGATGTTTGCAGAACAGAAAGTGTCATATCATTCATAACGGTAAAGCAGGGGAATTTTGCGTAAGAAGTGTGCTCTAACCATAGAGACTTCCTCTTTCATAGCCAGCTTCTATTCCTATGCCTGTATATGTAACGTCTCAAGAACTCAAGACATACCTTGTATTGAGGTCATTATTTCAAAATTCATCAGGCCTTGATAAGACTGATATTTCCACAACTATATAGCGAAATAGTGAAATGTACATGTTTTCATACTGTGACACAGTATGAACTCCAAACAGACACACACGATATTCCATCACATGACTAAAGTATCACTGAATGTGAGAAACTGAAACCTACAGCTTAACCCTTACATATGGTTTCGGTCAAATTGACCCATCTTGACATTTGACAGCAAAAGTAAAAAGTAAAAGAAACGTCCCACACAACTGTTAAAGTAACTTTTGAGATGCACATCACTTAATTTCGAGCTGAAGGTCTCTGTGACCCGGTCAGTCCTCCCAACTGACTCTGCGGTTCACTTCTCCCAGGAAAACAGACTCCTTCTCGGGCAGTGAGAGCTGAGTAGGTCCCGCTCTTTACCGATGATTATGTGACGTGATTTCAATGCTTGAACTCCCACAGCAGTATTGTAGGTAGTGTCTTTGGAAACTTTACAAGGGAAATAACTGATAAATTTATACGTGGAAAAATCACCATTACCTGCCCACTCCTCCATACCAACACACAGAACAAAACACAAATAGACGGCCCGGTCCGTCAAGGCAAATTTCAAAATAAGAAACATACTAACTGTAGTAATTTATCAAGAAGCTTATATTTCAGTAGAGCATGTTTCCTTAATCTCTGATGACACCACATATTCATTCATGATTTATAGATGATTTTATAGACATTTTTTATGAGGACTTTCTTGGACTGGACCAAATGGACTCTGACCATGCTGTGAGGGATTGAATATGAACAGTTTGAAGGGTTAAGAGTCTTTGAAACTTGTAATTCTTAAAATAACTGTACTGTTTCAAACTCTGTTTACTATCCCTATTGACCCAATATGACCAAATATGTTGGAAAATATTGGACTTATTTTCAATCACAAAGTGCTAACCATTGTTCAGAATTTTTTAATCATACTCTGGAACTCTACACAGGATTTATACAAATTTTCGGTAATACACAAACTCACAAACAAGCTTGCTTCAATGCTTCAGCGTTTTATTGATTAATCATGCATGATACAGAAAGACAGATTACTGCAGGATAAAGTTATGCAAAAAGCGTTCCTTTCATTACCATTCTATCTGCTCCTCAGCACAAGGCCTAAGAAGCAGCCCCTGTTTATGTCACTTGTCGCTTCCTTCCTTAAGTAGCGTTACAGCAATAGCAAAGAAATACAGATTTGATTTGAGATATAAAGCCTTCGGGTTATGTTTGAGACTGATGACACAAAGACAGATGAGTGTGCACAAAAACACAAACGCACACCCTCCAATGTTTGTGCTTTTGACAGCTACTTCATGCCTCTGTGATGGTCCTGGAATCAACGACGTCGTGCACAGACAAATGGCAGACGGGCTAAACAATTATAGTCATCCCAACACTTCCGACCTGTGAGTACCAAAAGAAACATGAGTCAGTCACCATGACACAAACCAAAACCTGACACTGTACTAAGAACTTGATCATAAAACTATATAGACAGATGGATTATTCAGGAAAAATGTATGTTTTTCTCCACGACAGTATTAGCACACAGTTACAGGTGAAAAGTTAACTGTCATCGCAACATTACGATTAATATACAATGATATACATACATTTTTAGGTTCGAAACATAATATTCAAAACAAACCACAGAATAAATACCATTCATTTTACTGTATATAAAGGAATGTAATATTTTATATTGATATTTGTATTGCTAAACCGTTTGATTAACCCAAATTTGACTCAGAAGCATTATCATTTACACTTTTAACTATCATTCTGTTGTTTCCACAAATCAATGAATATTTTTAATCATTTAAAAAAGCTGTCTTTGACCACTTAGAAGAGTTGCATGTTGCTTGTAAAAGGTCTTATTTGTCTTGTCATTTACCTGTCCAATTAACTCTTGCGCAATGTTCCCGGCGACGAAAGTTATTAGGCTGTCCGCGACACCAGTTCCGATAGTTGTAACGTGTACCATCGATCCAGAACCAGTAACGTTCCTGGAAGACAGAACAGTATAGAATATTGAATATGAGAATTAAAAAAAACCCACTTTTAATTAAGTACCCATCAGACTTTGTCTAATGTACCTGCTGTGCATCAGAGAATCCGATCCATGCTGGTCTCTGGCGTGCCAAAGCACGGATCACAATTTCTTCATACCTGTTGTGCACAGATGCTAGGTTTCCACCAAAGCGCTTACAGTATTGCTACAGTGGAGATAACAGACAGACAGAGAGTGAAGTTGCCCAGAACACAAACATAACCTGAGTAATATGAGTCAGGCCAAGATTTGTGCAAAGTGTACAAGTCAATACAAGCAGTTTGAATAAAGTGAACAAGCATTCTGTTCTCTAATAATCTTGATTACCTGAGCCTGAGCCCACGTCCTGGCAAATGGAAAGTAGCGGTAACAGGTTCTTCTATACCGACGCCAACGACAAGGGCATACAGATCTCTTGGCAACTTCATGTTTTTCTAAATGCAAATAGAGATGAGAGGGTAACATTGAGTCTAAAGAGATATGTAGTATGTCTCTTTTTGTACATGATATTTTATCATGCCCTCTTGTATGATGTATGAACAAGTGTAATGCCCTTTAGTAAAAACTGTACTCACCTTCTCCCTCTGTGGTTTCTGCCTCTTCCCCATCTTCATCCTCTGAGTCAGTCTCTTCGTCTTCCTCTGAAATACATGGGCAGTTAGACAGTTTGAGACAACAGCGAGCTGCCTCTTCTTTCACTCATGTCAAAGTACATGAGAAAGTATACATCACAAAGTGTGATGTGCTGTCATCGAAATCTGACGAAAAATTCACTCACTTGAAGTGACATCAGCTTCTTCTTCATCTGAAGACAAAAAAAAGGTTCAGCAAACCAGTAAGTGACGTAGTGATGAATAATATTTTCTGTTCTTCTGAGCATGCAATATTTATTACGTGCACTTGTGCATTTATTATGTGATACAAATCTGAAGAGAAATGTACATACTTTCTTGAACTGCTGCTTCTGTCACTGGAGCGGCCTCTTTTTCTGGAGGAGCTTCTGGAGGTTTAAAACAGCATTAAGTGACTTTTGTTGCTTGTGTATGTACAAAAATTGGATTCAATCTTTGGCTCTCCATCTCTGTATTTTCTCTCAAAGACAATATTCAGAGTACTCAAATACAAACACTACCTAAACACTTATACTTACCAGTACCCAGAGCCAGAGCCATCATGGCAACAAGAAGTACAGACACAGCTAGTATCTTCATGGTGAAGTTCATGCAATGTTCAAAATGACCTTCAATAAAAAGAAATCACTATATTAATAAGACTTGTACACAGAGACTCAGTGACTGTCAATCCACTGAAGAAAGGACAGAAAATAATAAGATTAAATCGTCAACCTGCTTCAGAATTATCTTCTCTTCTTCCTTCTCAGCGTCTGATGTTGAACAGGAGAAAGTCTGGCTCTTAAATAGTGTTTTTTTGTGCCGCCCTACCATCCCAGAACCAGGAACTGACGATACAGACACTGACAATGCACACACAAAATGCAAATATGAATACACCTGACATCACTTTCAGATACAATTTCTGTATTTGTCTTGTTCAGGTGTTTGTTGAGTCTGGTCATTCACGCCTGTACTCTTCTCTCGGTTAACAAAATTGTGTACTCTGGCACAAAATATATCTTATAAGAATTCTTTGAGAAGTCCAAGAATTAAGACTTACAACTGAATTGTCTAAAGCCTTTCATGCATATAAATGTGACAAACAAACTGTTTAAATCAAGCTGTCATGCATAACAGTGGAACGCAGTGATTGATATGTGAAGTTTGATGATATTATATGTGCTTTACTAGTAATATTTACTGTACGGTTGAACGTCTTGTCAGAATAATCTGGCATGTTGATGATAGATGCTGCTGCATCTTCTTTGTGATTCTCGTGTTGGTACAGTAATACAGATGTCCTGAACTAAGGCGTTGTTTTCATTGTTTGGTAATAGATATTCGATCCCTGTTTGCTAGACTGTACAAAGCAAGCACTGTCAAGGGGATAACTGAACAAGATGAACAAGGTCAAAGCTTGGAGACTGTAACTTTGTCTGTCTGACTGAGACATGGTTCACCCCCAGGTTAAGAACACAATGTGGTGTCCTGCAGGCTGAGATGCGTAGCCAAATGAGGTTAACGGACAATGTAGAGTCTTGGTTGTAACAACTTGCCTTTAGAAATACAGAGCTACAGACAATGCTCCCAGGGATTGCATCAACCCACCTTCACGTACTTGGGCAAAAGGAGGGGGACTCTGTGAATCTGCTATTGATACACTTAACTCCAGTTTATAGTTCTGCTTTGCTAAAATTTCCAGTAAACTGGCTGGAAGGATGATTAGACAGGGGACTAAACATGTTCATCCTGCAAAGATTTTTCCGATAGGCTTTGGATCAATCTAGTGATCTCTGAACAGATCCTCTGCATATAGTCTTGACCTTGTGAAGTCACAGTCAGGGGTCATGATTGGACCAGACTGCATTGGAATTCTTTGACGGGTCCAAGAATTAAGTCAATTAAGGCTCGATTGCTGTTATGAACCAAAGTTTGACATGGTAATATTTACAGTACAAGTGAACATATTGTCAGAACAAACTCAATGTTTGGTAATAGATCTCTGATCCATGTTTGCTACATTTATTAAGTAGGCACTATCACGTAGTTAAATATCAATGAAATAAAATAATCAGATCACAATTGGACTGTGTTTGTAAATGAAGTTGTTGTTCTGTCAACCTATTTTTGTGTGTCACTGAAGAGGAGCGTGTATGCAGAAAGTAGTCATAATCTTTATGACTGCTAGGGGGCCACGGCATGTCAACATTGTTATGAACCTGGGTCATATTAGTGTCAATGTGGCAGATCTCTCGCTCCTCCCCTCAGACTGTCTATGTCTACGTAGTGGGGATGAAACAGGTGGGGCCTTGTGATTGGTGCATTTGAAGGGATTGCATGGGCTGGACCATTGGATGACAGCAGTCTCCCCTCTGTTGGCTTTACCACTTCCAACAATAAGTCAGCAAATAGTTGTGTTGTGCACATGTGTGAGTCACACAGCATGGTTATGTCTGAGTTTCCCCTTGACCCAGGACATTTCCTGAAAAAATTCATGTTGCTGATATTCTTGGGAGGATGGCCTCATAGTGACTACAGACACAGCTGTAGGCAATCTCCTGCACTGATGTCTCATTTATTCTTAAATCTATTATCTATTCCATTCTATTGTACTCTATAACAACTGTAGAACAGGCTGACACACACATACATATACATACATATATACTGTAAAAAAATCGAAATTTTAAAGTAAATTACCCTAAATTTTTTACAGTAGTTTTCCCGTTTTTTTAAAAATAGTATAAAAAACAGTAAAATTGTAGACATTATCTGTAAATTAACAACCCGCCTGTTATTTTATGTGTTATTCCAATAATGACCAAGTACAGTTATTTCCCTTTTTTTTTTTTTTTTACAGAAAATTACTATACAGTATTTTTCCTGTTTTCTTAAATTATGTACAAATATATGTAAAATTACGATAATTGCCTGTTATTAAATGTTTTGCTTGTTAAATAAAGGTTTATCTCCATACTGACATCTTTCTGCAATTTTAAGGTAAATCTCATTAGTTATATGTGGTTTTACATTCAATAGAGAAAGGGGGAGAGACAGACAGACAGACAGAGACAGAGGGGCAGACAGACATAGAGACAGACACAGAGAGAGAGAGACTAGTAATAATAATAATAATTATTAATAGTATTAATATTATTATTTATCCTTCTTCACTTATTTTAAGAGAATCTGCAACAAAGGTATTCCCCAATTTTGGGATCACTAAAATATTTGATTTATAATTTTGATTCTGATATCATCTTTTTTTGAGTTGTCCCGCTGAAACAATTGCCATTGGCTGTCTCACCCTGTTGCTTTGAGTATGATTGGTCAATGTGGCTGTCATCCAGGAAACTGGCCAATGACCACTGAGCGCGCCTTCATTTGAAAGTACGTCAGTTTGAACGCTGCAGGACTTCACCGCTACTCTGCCGTTATAACTTCACGTTATAACTGTTATCCTGGCGATATCAGGTAAGAAAACATTTCCCTGTTATTTTTAAGTTAATAACCTAACGTAATGTTTGTGTTCATATCCATAGTTTAGACTGTAACATTGTCAGACTGTTAGGTTAGCTAACTGCTGAGTAATGAACTGATGTTACAGCTAACGTAACGTGCTAACGTAACGTGCTACGTTAGCTAGCTTGTTAAGCTTGGCATGATTCATGTCAGTAAAACACAGCGTTAGTACTGAGTGTGCTTTTAGTCGGGATGGTTTGCTTGTTCTGTTTACAGGCAGCAAATCTTTGTCATGCCATTAACGTTATGTTGCTAACGTCACAGACACTTGTTGCTGAGTTAACCTAATGTACAGCTCAGTAATAACGTTACGTTGTTGTAACGTAATTGTACTTGCTTGTGTAATAACGGTGAGTGGTAACAGCCTTACTGACTTCTGAAAATATTAATTTACAAGTTATAATGTAGCCTGTGTGTCTGTCTGTGTGTGTCTCTCTCTCTCTATGCCTGTGTGTGTGTGTGAGTGTGAGAGAGAGAGAGAGATGACTGGTCTAATTATAATATTTGTCCAATTAAACAATCCTGATCAGTCTGAGAGACTGCATGCTTATCATAGCTACCATCCTTTATACCATCTAGGGCTGGGCGATACATCGATTTTATCATTTAATTTGAATTTATGATTTAGGACGATGTTCAAAAATGAAAATCAATTTTCACTTTAACTACAGCTCCCTCCAATAACGCCGGCCCCTCCCATGTTCAATAAATGTATCTTTCATAGAGCTTCACAAGTTGATGTTTAAACTTCTATACAGTATAGAAATTAAATTTACAGTGCATGTCGTCTAACGTCAAACCATGAAAAAGTTTGGGACCCTACTGTCAAATCTGAGTTGTACATTTCAAAATATCTCATATGTCTCTATTCTTCATGTAAATGACCAGAGAGCCACAAAAAAGTTGTGTAATAGTCGTGTCCTTGGCCGTGGTGTCCAGTCTTATTTAATCATACTCTGGAACTCTTTGAGATACAGGATTTAAACCAATTAGAGCGGTACACAAACTCACAAACAAACTTGTTTCAATGCTTCAGCGTTTTATTGATTATTCATGCATGATACAAGAAAGACAGATTACTGCAGGATAAAGTTATGCAAAAAGCGTTCCTTTCGTTACCATTCTATCTGCTCCTCAGCACAAGGCCTAAGAAGCAGCCCCTGTTTATGTCACTTGTCGCTTCCTTCCTTAAGTAGCGTTACAGCAATAGCAAAGAAATACAGATTTGATTTGAGATATAAAGCCTTCGGGTTATGTTTGAGACTGATGACACAAAGACAGATGAGTGTGCACAAATACACAAACGCACACCCTCCAATGTTTGTGCTTTTGACAGCTACTTCATGCCTCTGTGATGGTCCTGGAATCAACGACGTCGTGCACAGACAAATGGCAGACGGGCTAAACAATTATAGTCATCCCAGCACTTTCGACCTGTGAGTACCAAAAGAAACATGAGTCAGTCACCATGACACAAACCAAAACCTGACACTGTACTAATTATTATTATTCAGGAAAAATTTATGTTTTTCTCCTCGACAGTATTAGCACACAGTTACAGGTGGAAAGTTAACTGTCATCGCAACATTACGATTAATATACAATGATATACATACATTTTTAGGTTAGAAACGTAATATTCAAAACAAACCACAGAATAAATACCATTCATTTTACTGTATATAAAGGAATGTAATATTTTATATTGATATCTGTATTGCTAAACCGTTTGATTAACCCAAATTTGACTCAGAAGCATTATCATTTATAATTTTAACTATCATTCTGTCGTTTCCACAAATCAATGAATATTTTTAATCATTTAAAAAAGCTGTCTTTGACCACTTAGAAGAGTTGCATGTTGCTTGTAAAAGGTCTTATTTGTCTTGTCATTTACCTGTCCAATTAACTCTTGCGCAATGTTCCCGGCGACGAAAGTTATTAGGCTGTCCGCGACACCAGTTCCGATAGTTGTAACGTGTACCATCGATCCAGAACCAGTAACGTTCCTGGAAGACAGAACAGTATAGAATATTGAATATGAGAAATAAAAAAAACACACTTTTAATTAAGTACCCATCAGACTTTGTCTAATGTACCTGCTGTGCATCAGAGAATCCGATCCATGCTGGTCTCTGGCGTGCCAAAGCACGGATCACAATTTCTTCATACCTGTTGTGCACAGATGCTAGGTTTCCACCAAAGCGCTTACAGTATTGCTACAGTGGAGATAACAGACAGACAGAGAGTGAAGTTGCCCAGAACACAAACATAACCTGAGTAATATGAGTCAGGCCAAGATTTGTGCAAAGTGTACAAGTCAATACAAGCAGTTTGAATAAAGTGAACAAGCATTCTGTTCTCTAATAATCTTGATTACCTGAGCCTGAGCCCACGTCCTGGCAAATGGAAAGTAGCGGTAACAGGTTCTTCTATACCGACGCCAACGACAAGGGCATACAGATCTCTTGGCAACTTCATGTTTTTCTAAATGCAAATAGAGATGAGAGGGTAACATTGAGTCTAAAGAGATATGTAGTATGTCTCTTTTTGTACATGATATTTTATCATGCCCTCTTGTATGATGTATGAACAAGTGTAATGCCCTTTAGTAAAAACTGTGCAAACTGTACTCACCTTCTCCCTCTGTGGTTTCTGCCTCTTCCCCATCTTCATCCTCTGAGTCAGTCTCTTCGTCTTCCTCTGAAATACATGGGCAGTTAGACAGTTTGAGACAACAGCGAGCTGCCTCTTCTTTCACTCATGTCAAAGTACATGAGAAAGTATACAGTACATCACAAAGTGTGATGTGCTGTCATCGAAATCTGACGAAAAATTCACTCACTTGAAGTGACATCAGCTTCTTCTTCATCTGAAGACAAAAAAAAGGTTCAGCAAACCAGTAAGTGACGTAGTGATGAATAATATTTTCTGTTCTTCTGAGCATGCAATATTTATTACGTGCACTTGTGCATTTATTATGTGATACAAATCTGAAGAGAAATGTACATACTTTCTTGAACTGCTGCTTCTGTCACTGGAGCGGCCTCTTTTTCTGGAGGAGCTTCTGGAGGTTTAAAACAGCATTAAGTGACTTTTGTTGCTTGTGTATGTACAAAAATTGGATTCAATCTTTGGCTCTCCATCGCTGTATTTTCTCCCAAAGACAATATTCAGAGTACTCAAATACAAACACTACCTAAACACTCATACTTACCAGTACCCAGAGCCAGAGCCACCATGGCAACAAGAAGTAGAGACACAGCTAGTATCTTCATGGTGAAGTTCATGCAATGTTCAAAATGACCTTCAATAAAAAGAAATCACTATATTAATAAGACTTGTACACAGAGACTCAGTGACTGTCAATCCATTGAAGAAAGGACAGAAAATAATAAGATTAAATCGTCAACCTGCTGCAGAATTATCTTCTCTTCTTCCTTCTCAGCGTCTGATGTTGAACAGGAGAAAGTCTGGCTCTTAAATAGTGTTTTTTTGTGCCGCCCTACCATCCCAGAACCAGGAACTGACGATACAGACACTGACAATGCACACACAAAATGCAAATATGAATACACCTGACATCACTTTCAGATACAATTTCTGTATTTGTCTTGTTCAGGTGTTTGTTGAGTCTGGTCATTCACGCCTGTACTCTTCTCTCTGTTAACAAAATCGTGTACTCTGGCACAAAATATATCTTATAAGAATTCTTTGACAAGTCCAAGAATTAAGACTTACAACTGAATTGTCTAAAGCCTGTCATGCATATAAATGTGACAAACAAACTGTTTAAATCAAGCTGTCATGCATAACAGTGGAACGCAGTGATTGATATGTGAAGTTTGACGATATTATATGTGCTTTACTAGTAATATTTACTGTACGGTTGAACGTCTTGTCAAAATAATCTGGCATGTTGATGATAGATGCTGCTGCATCTTCTTTGTGATTCTCGTGTTGGTACAGTAATACAGATGTCCTGAACTAAGGCGTTGTTTTCATTGTTTGGTAATAGATATTCGATCCCTGTTTGCTAGACTGTACAAAGCAAGCACTGTCAAGGGGATAACTGAACAAGATGAACAAGGTCAAAGCTTGGAGACTGTAACTTTGTCTGTCTGACTGAGACATGGTTCACCCCCAGGTTAAGAACACAATGTGGTGTCCTGCAGGCTGAGATGCGTAGCCAAATGAGGTTAACGGACAATGTAGAGTCTTGGTTGTAACAACTTGCCTTTAGAAATACAGACAATGCTCCCAGGGATTGCATCAACCCGCCTTCACCTGCTTGGGCAAAAGGAAGGGGACTCTGTGAATCTGCTATTGAAACACTTAGCTCCAGTTTATAGTTCTGCTTTGCTTTAATTTCCAGCAAACTGGCTGGAAGGATGATTAGACAGGGGACTAAACATGTTCATCCTGCAAAGCTTTTCCGATAGGCTTTGGATCAATCCAGTGAACTCTGAACTGATCCTCTGCATATAGTCTTGACCTTGTGATTCACAGTCAGGGGTTATGATTGGACTAGACTGCATTGGAATTCTTTGACAGGTCCAAGAATTAAGTCATTTAAGGCTCGATTGCTGCTACGAACCAAAGTTTGACATGGTAATATTTACTGTACAAGTGAACATATTGTTAGAACAAACTGGCATGTAAATGAGAAATGCGCGTTTTCAATGTTCGGTAATAGATCTCTGATCCATGTTTGCTACATTATATTAAGTAGGCACTATCACGTAGATAAATCAACATTGTTATGAACCTGGGTCATATTAGTGTCAATGTGGCAAATCTCTCGCTCCTCCCCTCAGACTGTCTATGTCTACGTACTGGTGATGAAATAGGTGGGGCCTTGTGATTGGTGCATTTGAAGGGATTGCATGGGTTGGTCCACTGGATGACAGCAGTCTCCCCTTTGTTGACTTTACCACTTCCAACAATGAGTCAGCAAATAGTTGTGTTGTGCACATGTGTGAGTCACACAGCATGGTTATGTCTGAGTTTCCCCTTGACCCAGGACATGACAACAGAAACAAATTTTTTGGCATTTCCTGAAAAAATTCATGTTGCTGATATTCTTGGGAGGATGGCCTCATAGTGACTACAGACCCAGCTTTAGGCAATCTCCTGCACTGATGTCTCATTTGTTCTTAATTCTATTAACTATCTGAACCTTTTACTGCTAGAAGAATTGCAGAACAGGGTGACACTGAGTATTTTTTGACAAGACCCCAGAAATTAGGAACATAGTGTTGTGTCAAATGTCTAACATACCTCAAGACATTTGAGACTATTCATAATGCTTTGAGCTGATGTTAAATAAATCTTTCACAGAGATTCACAAATTGATGTTTAGATTTATATATGTATTACAGAGATTAAATCTAATTTTACAGTGCATATCATCTAACTTCAAACCATGAAAAAACTTGGGGACCCTACTGTCAAATCTGAGTTGTACATTTCGAAATATCTCATATGTCACATACAACTGAATACCAATTATGCAACTGTTGAAAAAAAACTAATTTATAAACATATAAATACACATTATTGAATTATTGATATTCTTCTTCATTTAAATGACGTGAAAACTTTGATACATTAGTGACTGTGGATGAAGTAAAATAAATTTAAACTCCTTTTTGGGGTGGTCCTAAAGAGATTTCAGTTTGGTGCAGTGGAAATCGTTCTAAAATAGAGCGCCACCAACTGATATTGGAACTGCTCTGCCAGGGCCCAATTCAGCATACCACATGATGTCTGCAGGATTTATACACCATAAGTGGAGGGCTAGAGCTGATTGGATTATGATGGGTTCCCACCACCCCAGCAATAGAGTAGGACCAAGAACTCTGCCCTGACACGCTGCCTAGTCTAGCACATTGTCCTCCGTGAATCTTTTTTTATTGCTCTGCATATTTCCTCATTGGTTTGGTGAGTCACAATGGGGACTTATGATTGTACTGTTTTTTTTTTTTGTTTGTTTGTTTTTAGGAATTCTTTGTCAAGTCCAATAATTAAGACTTGAGGCTGTTATTCTTAGGAGGACGGCCTTATAGTGACCACAGACAGAGCTGTAGGCAATCTCCTGCACTGATGGGTCATTTATTCTTAATTCAACTATCTATCTAAACCTATATTACTGCTAGAAGAACTGTAGAATAGGGTGAGTTGAGTACTAAGTATTTTAAGACAAGACCCCAGAAATTAGTGATGCATTGCTGCTTTTGTTAACATACCTCAGGACATTCAAGAATGTTCACAATGCTTTGAGCTGATGTTCAATAAATGTATGTTTTATTGACCTTAACAAGTAAATCAAACTTTACCATGTATGTCATATAACTTGACACACTAGAACTCTTAAAGGAGATACAAGATTTATACTAATTACGGGAATACACAAACTCACAAACAAGCTTGCTTCAATGCTTCAGCGTTTTATTGATTATTCATGCATGATACAAGAAAGACAGATTACTGCAGGATAAAGTTATGCAAAAAGCGTTCCTTTCGTTACCATTCTATCTGCTCCTCAGCACAAGGCCTAAGAAGCAGCCCCTGTTTATGTCACTTGTCGCTTCCTTCCTTAAGTAGCGTTACAGCAATAGCAAAGAAATACAGATTTGATTTGAGATATAAAGCCTTCGGGTTATGTTTGAGACTGATGACACAAAGACAGATGAGTGTGCACAAAAACACAAACGCACATCCTCCAATGTTTGTGCTTTTGACAGCTACTTCATGCCTCTGTGATGGTCCTGGAATCAACGACGTCTCCATGCACAGACAAATGGAAAACGAGATGTACAATACGTGTCATCCCAACAGTTCCGACCTGTGAGTACCAAAAGAAACATGAGTCAGTCACCATGACACAAACCAAAACCTGACACTGTACTAAAGAAAAAAAATTACACACAAGAACTTTTATATTAAAACCTTTAGGTTAAAAAAAAAATTTGTCATTTACCTCCCCATTTATTAAGTGCACAGTGTTGTCTGCGTCGATAGTTATTAGGCTGTCCGCGACACCAGTTCTTATAGTTGTAACGTGTACCATCAATCCAGAACCAGTAACGCTCCTAGAAGACAGAACAGTGTAGAATATTGAATATGAGAAATCCAAAACACATTTAATTAAATACCCATCAGACTTTGTCTAATGTACCTGCTGTGCATCAGAGAATCCGATCCATGCTGGTCTCCGGCGTGCCACAGCACGGATCACAATATCTTCATACCTGTTGTGCAAAGATGCTAGGTTTGCACCTAAGGCCCTACAGTGGTACTACAGTGGAGATAACAGACAGACAGAGTGGAGTTGTCAAGAACACAAACATAACCTGAGGAATATGAGTCAGGCCAAGTCAGAAATTATTTCTGAAAATGATTTGTACACTGTTGAAATCAATGCAAGCAAATCAAACAGCATTAAGTTTTCTAATCATCTTGATTACCTGAGCCTGAGCCCAAGTCCTTCTGTATGCAAAGTAGCGGTAATAGGTTCTTCTATACAGACGCCAACCACAACGGTAACGGCATGAAGCTCTCTTGGCAACGTCATGTTTTTCTAAATGCAAATAAAGATGTGAGGGTAATGTTAAGTCTCAAGAGATATATAGTATGTCTCTTTCTGTACATGATATTTATACGTCATACAAAAGGGCATAATAAAATAAATGTAATGCCCTTTAGTAAAAATTGTACTCACTTTCTCCCTCTGTGGATTCTGCCTCTTCCCCATCTTCATCCTCTGATTCAGTCTCTTCGTCTACCATTGAAATACATGGACAATTAGACACATTAGTGACGGTGGATACAGAAAATAGAACAAACAAAAGAACAGCATGGTTTGTGTTGTTAAAAAACAGTGATCAGAACTATCTTACATTACATCTTTTCCCCATTTTTAGGAACAGTTCAGTATTTGAAGAACATAGGAAAAGTACATAGGAAAAATTCACTCACTTAAACTGTCATCAGCTTCTTCTTCATCTGAAGAAAAAAAAAAAGGTTTAACAAACCAGTAAGTGACAGAGTGATGAAGTTTTATTTTCTGTTCTTCTGAGCATGCAATATTTATCACGTGCACTTGTGCATTTATTGTACATACCTTCTTGAACTGGTGCTTCTCTCACCGGAGCGTCCTCTGCTTGTGGAGGAGCTTCTGGAGGTTTAAAACAGCATTAAGTGACTTTTGTTGCTTGTGTATGTACAAAAATTGGATTCAATCTTTGGCTCTCCATCTCTGTATTTTCTCTCAAACACAATATTCAGAGTGCTGAAATACACTAAACATACTTACCAGTAGCCAGAGCCAGAGCCATCATGGCAACAAGAAGTACAGACACAGCTAGTATCTTCATGGTGAAGTTCATGCAATGTTCAAAATGACCTTCAATAAAAAGAAACCACAATATTAATAAGACTTGTATACAGAGACTCAGTGACTGTCAATCCATTGAAGAAAGGACAGAGAATAATAAGATTAACTCGTCAACCTGCTGCAGAATTATCTTCTCTTCTTCCTTCTCAGCGTCTGATGTTGAACAGGAGAAAGTCTGGTTCTTAAATAGTGTTTTTTTGTGCCGCCCTGAAATCCCAGAACCAGGAATTGACGATACAGACACTGACAATGCACACACAAACTGCAAATATGAATACACCTGACTTCACTTTCAGATACAATTTCTGTATTTGTCTTGTTCAGGTGTTTGTTGAGTCTGGTCATTCAGGCCTGTACTCTTCTCTCGGTTAACAAAATCGTGTACTCTGACACAAAATATATCTTACAAGAATTCTTTGACAAGTCCAAGAATTAAGACTTACAACTGAATTGTCTAAAGCCTTTCATGCATATAAATGTGACAAACAAACTGTTTAAATCAAGCTGTTATGCATAACAGTGGGACGCAGTTATTGATATGTGAAGTTTGACGATATTATATGTGCTTTACTAGTAATATTTACTGTACAGTTGGTTGTAACAACTTGCCTTTAGAAATACAGAGCTACAGACAATGCTCCCAGGGATTGCATCAACCCACCTTCACCTGCTTGGGCAAAAGGAGGGGGACTCTGTGAATCTGCTATTGATACACTTAACTGGGGCGGCTGTGGCTTGGAGGGAGAGCGGGTCGTCCACGAATCAGAAGATCTGTGGTTCGATCCCCGGTTCGATCCCCTCCAGTCTGCATGTCCTTGGGCAAGATACTGAACCCCAAAGGCTGTGCCATCGGTGTGTGAATGTGTACGAATGGTTAGCTCCTCAAACTGATGAGCAGTTGGCACCTTGCATGGCAGCCAGTGCCATCAGTGTATGAATGTGTGTGAATGGGTGAATGAGATATGTACTGTAAAGCGCTTAGAGTGGTCGGAAGACCAGAAAGGCGCTATATAAGTCCAGTCCATTTACCATTTAGCTCGAGTTTATAGTTCTGCTTTGCTATAATTTCCAGCAAACTGGCTGGAAGGATGATTAGACAGGGGACTAAACATGTTCATCCTTCAAAGCTTTTTCTGATAGGCTTTGGATCAATCTAGTGAACTCTGAACTGGTCCTCTGCATATAGTCTTGACCTTGAATCTTTTTTCTCATTGCTCTGCACATTTGTTGGTTTGTTTGGTGACTCACAGTCAGGTGTTATGATTTGTTATGATCTGTTGTTCTGTCAACCTATTTTTCTCTCGGAGACAGTAAGGGTTACTTTGACTGTGCTTATTCTGGCAGCACCCAGGTGTTTATCAGGCAGACACAGTGAAATAGAATCAGGGTGTCACTGAAGAGGAACATGTGTGTGGAAAGTAGTCATAATTTTTATGACCGCTAGGGGGCCACGCCATGTCAACATTGTTATGAACCTGGGTCATATTTACACTTTTTCATAGTTTCATAGTTTTGATATCTTCCGTATTAATATACGATGTAGGAAGAAACAAAAATAAGGAAAACCACTGAATGAGAAGGTATGTCTAAACTTTAAGCTGGTACTGTAACTGGTAAATGGACTGTACTTATGTAGGGCCTTTCTAGTCTTCTGACCACTCATAGCGCTTTTACACTACATATCTCATTCACCCATTCAGACACATTCATACACTGACAGCATTGGCATCTAGCACATTGTCCTCCGTGAATCTTTTTTTATCGCTCTGCATATTTCCTCATTGGTTTGGTGAGTCACAATGGGGACTTATGATTTTACTGTTTTTTTTTTTTTTCTATGAATTCTTTGTCAAGTCCAATAATTAAGACTTGAGGCTGTTATTCTTAGGAGGACGGCCTTATAGTGACCACAGACAGAGCTGTAGGCAATCTCCTGCACTGATGCGTCATTTATTCTTAATTCAACTATCTATCTAAACCTATATTACTGCTAGAAGAACTGTAGAATAGGGTGAGTTGAGTACTGAGTATTTTAAGACAAGACCCCAGAAATTAATATTGCATTGCTGCTTTTGTTAACATACCTCAGGACATTCAAGAATGTTCACAATGCTTTGAGCTGATGTTCAATAAATGTATGTTTTATTGACCTTAACAAGTAAATCGAACTTTACCATGTATGTCATATAACTTGACACACTCGAACTCTTAAAGTAGATACAGGATTTATACTAATTACAGGAATACACAAACTCACAAACAAGCTTGCTTCGATGCTTCAGCGTTTTATTGATTATTCATGCATGATACAAGAAAGACAGATTACTGCAGGATAAAGTTATGCAAAAAGCGTTCCTTTCGTTACCATTCTATCTGCTCCTCAGCACAAGGCCTAAGAAGCAGCCCCTGTTTATGTCACTTGTCGCTTCCTTCCTTAAGTAGCGTTACAGCAATAGCAAAGAAATACAGATTTGATTTGAGATATAAAGCCTTCGGGTTATGTTTGAGACTGATGACACAAAGACAGATGAGTGTGCACAAAAACACAAACGCACACCCTCCAATGTTTGTGCTTTTGACAGCTACTTCATGCCTCTGTGATGGTCCTGGAATCAACGACGTCGTGCACAGACAAATGGCATACGGGCTGTACAATGCAAGTCGTCCCAACAGTTCCGAGCTGTGAGTACCAAAAGAAACATGAGTCAGTCACCATGACACAAACCAAAACCTGACACTGTACTAAGGGAAAAAAATTACACACATGAATTTTTATATTAAAACCTTTAGGTTAAAAAAAAAAAAACACTTGTCATTTACCTCCCCATTTATTAGTTGCACAGTGTTGTTTGCGTCCTGCGTTATCAGGCTGTCTGCGACAAAAGTTCCGATAGTTGTAACGTGTACCATCAATCCAGAACCAGTAACGCTCCTAGAAGACAGAACAGTGTAGAATATTGAATATGAGAAATCCAAAACACATTTAATTAAATACCCATCAGACTTTGTCTAATGTACCTGCTGTGCATCAGAGAATCCGATCCATGCTGGTCTATTGCGTGCCACAGCACGGATCACAATATCTTCATACTTGTTGTGCACAGATGCTAGGTTTGCACCTAAGCGCTTACAGTAGCGCTAAAGTGGAGATAACAGACAGACAGAGTGGAGTTGTCAAGAACACAAACATAACCTGAGTAATATGAGCAAGCCAAGTCAGAAATTATTTCTGTGAATGATTTGTGCAATGTTGAAATCAATGCAAGCAAATCAAACAGCATTTTGTTCTCTAATCATCTTGATTACCTGAGCCTGAGCCCAAGTCCTTCTGTATGCAAAGTAGCGGTAATAGGTTCTTCTATACAGACGCCAACCACAACGGTAACGGCATGAAGCTCTCTTGGCAACGTCATGTTTTTCTAAATGCAAATAAAGATGTGAGGGTAATGTTAAGTCTAAAGAGATATGTCTCTTTCTGTACATGATATTAATACGTCATACAAAAGGGCATAATAAAATAAATGTAATGCCCTTTAGTAAAAATTGTACTCACTTTCTCCCTCTGTGGATTCTGCCTCTTCCCCATCTTCATCCTCTGATTCAGTCTCTTCGTCTACCATTGAAATACATGGACAATTAGACACATTAGTGACGGTGGATACAGAAAATAGAACAAACAAAAGAACAGCATGGTTTGTGTTGTTAAAAAACAGTGATCAGAACTATCTTACATTACATCTTTTCCCCATTTTTAGGAACAGTTCAGTATCTGGAGAAATTTAGTTTATATATAGTTTATTTATGAGTATATTTTTACTCGTGTATACTTTCTCATGAAGTACATTGGAAAAATTCACTCACTGAAAACTGAGCTGTCATCAGCTTCTTCTTCATCTGAAGAAAAAAAAAAGGTTTAACAAACCAGTAAGTGACAGAGTGATGAAGTTTTATTTTCTGTTCTTCTGAGCATGCAATATTTATTACATGCGTTTATTGTACATACTTTCTTGAACTGCTGCTTCTGTCACCGGAGCGTCCCCTGCTTGTGGACCCACACTGAAAGAACCTATATAAACATATAAGTTTTAATATAGGTTTTGATATAGGTTTCGAATATATGCGACATACATAAAATTGGCTGTTTTCATATATGTACATATAAGTACGTATATGTGCGTATATGTATATGCGGCATATATATTCTCATATATGCGCATATATGATGTATATATGCAGCATATATGTGGCATATATACGCATATATGCTATATATCTGCGGCATATATATTCTCATAAATGCGCATATATGATGTATATATGCAGCATATATGTGGGATATATACGCATATATGCTATATATATGCGGCATATATATTATCATATATGCGCATATATGATGTATATATGCAGAATATATGTGGCATATATGATGTATATATGCAGCATATATGTGGCATATATACGCATATAATATAATATTTGTTGCTTGAGTGTGTTCAAAAAAATTGGATTCAATCTTTGGCTCTCCATCTCCGTATTTTCTCTCAAACACAATATTCAGAGTGCTGAAATACACTACTCATACTCACCATTAGCCAGAGCCAGAGCCATCATGGCAAGAAGAAGTAGAGACACAGCTAGTATCTTCATGGTGAAGTTCATGCAATGTTCAAAATGACCTTCAATAAAAAGAAATCACAATATTAATAAGACTTGTATACAGAGACTCAGTGACTGTCAATCCACTGAAGAAAGGACAGAAAATAATAAGATTAAATCGCCAACCTGCTGCAGAATTATCTTCTCTTCTTCCTTCTCAGCGTCTGATGTTGAACAGGAGAATGTCTGGCTCTTAAATAGTGTTTTTTTGTGCCGCCCTACCATCCTACAACCAGGAATTGACGATACAGACACCGACAATGCACACATAACATCCAAACATGACAAGCAGCTGTCATAACTTTTACCGATGACATAATTTATGTATTTGTCTTGTTAGAGTGTTTGCTTGGTCTGGTAATTCAGGACTGTACCGGTCTATTGGTGGAACTCGCTGTCTGTTTTAAAAACAAAGTTTTCTCAGCCAGAGCTATCATGACAACAAGAAATACAGACAGCGAAGGCATAAGAAGAAACAGCAGGCAGGCAAACTGGAGTTTTTAATAGTGTGAGGCGCCAAGCACACCATCCACCACTGCCCATTGACAAATATCCAGCGTCTGGAGAACAAGATGAACTATGTTAAAAATTAGACAATCTGGCTTCCTCTGTCTGACAGAAAGATCGTTCACCTGGACATGGAGTCCAGAATACAGTGTGGTGTCCTGCAGGCTGAGATGTGTAGTCAAAAGAGGTTAAAGGACAATGTAGAGTCTTGGTTATATCAACATGCCTTTAGATTTATAGACAATTCTCCCAGGGATTGCACCCACTCACCCACTTGGGCAAAAGGAGTGGGATTTTGTGAAACTGCTGTTGATACACTTGTTTCTAGTTCATAGTTCTGCTTTCAATACCATAATCCCCGCCAGACTGGCTGATAAAATGGTTGGATTGGGTACTAAACACTGTCCTTTGCCCCTGGATATTCACAACCCTGCTCTACTGTCTGTTCACACATTACTGTACACCCAGGAACAGCTCCATCTCCATCCAACAATGACAAAAAGGCCTACCTCGAAATGGTCAGAGACCATCTCTCTCCCTGTGGTGCAAGTCTAACAATCTCCAACTAAATATCATCAAAACCAAGCACTTGCTTCTGGATCTTTGGATGAAAGCAACAAAGGCACTACAAAGCACTGAAGATCAACATGACACTTGGGAGTGCAAGAAAAGTGACCACCTCAGACAGCTCAAGAAATTTAGATTCTTTTTTTGAGGTCCTAAATAGATTCCAATTTTGGTGTGCTGGAAATCATCCTAAAAGAGAGCATCACCAACTGATATTGAAACTGCTCTGCCAGGGCACTACACAACTACGCATACTACATCTCAGTCTGCAGGATTTATGTATCAAAAGTACAGAGCCAGAGCTGTTAGGATCATGACAGGTCCCCACCACCCCAGCAGTAGTCTATAATAGCTTCTATGTTTAGGTAATGCCTTCTGTAGCAACAAGTCCAACACAGAGAGACTCAGAGAAAGCCTCTTCCCATTGACTTCGGATCAGGACAACGAACTCTGTCCTGACCCTCTACCTATTCTAGTACACTGTCTACTGTGGAAGTGTCTGGCATGTGCATGCAAAATGCTGCTTCTTCTCTGTGTTTGCGATTCTTGTGTTGGTATAGTAATACGAATGTTGCTTACCTTACCTAGCAACACCTTAGGAGTTGTTTTCCTTGTTTGGTAATAGATATGTGATCCATGTTTGCTAGACTTTGTAAAGAAAGCACTGTCATGTAGGTAAACAAAAAAGATTAAATAGGTCAAAGACAGAGGCTATAACTTCCTCTGTCTGATTAAAACAAGTTCACACCCAGATTCAGAATGGTGCCCTGCAGGCTGACATGTGTAGTCAGAAGAGGTTAAAGAACAATGTAGAGTATTGGTTATATCAACATGCCTTTAGATCTACAGACAATGCTCCCAGGGATTGCACCCACTCACCCACTTGGGCAAAAGGAGTGGGATTTTGTGAAACTGCTGTTGATACACTTGTTTCTAGTTCATAGTTCTGCTTTCAATACCATAATCCTCACCAGACTGGCTGATAAAATGGTAGAATTCTTTATGCCTGCTCTACTGCCTGTTCACACATTACTATACAGTAAGGAACAGCTCCATCTCCATCCAACAATGACAAAAAGGCCAACCTCGAAATGATTTGCGACCACTATGGTGCCAAGTCCAACAATCTCTAACTAAATGTCATCAAAAACCAAGCACTTGCTTCTGGATCTTTGAACGGAAGCAACAAAGGCACCACAAAGCACTGAAGATCAACATGAGACTTGAGTCTTTGTCAAGTCCAGCAATTAAGACTGGAGGCTGAATTGTCTAAAGCCTTTCATATATGTGACAGTGAAAATTGCCTGTTCACCAAATTAATCATTTTGTTTGACTTCTTTACATGTGATTTTCAAGTCGTATTTACTGTACAAGTGGACATATTTTTAGTATTAACTGGCATGGAAATTGAAATGCTTCTGCACTCTGCTCTGTGTTTGTGATTCTTGTGTTGGTACAGTAATACGGCTGTTCTGAGAACAACATAGGAGGAGTTTCATTGTTTGGTAATAGATATCTGATCAATGTTTACGCTGTACACGTACTATCACGAAGACAAATGTCAGTGAAATGAAATGAAGCCTTCTCTCTCTCAGTCATGATAAAGTCTACATCACAAAGTGTGATGTACTTTCATGGAAATCAAATTTAAAAAATGCACTCACTTGATATGGTGTCAATGTCTTCTTCGTCTACAGAAAATAACAAGATTAAATTCTAGCCTGCTGAAGAATTATCTTCTCTACTTCCTTGGGGCTGAAAAAGGTTGAAGACCCCTGGTCTTGCTCTTGGGGCTCAGGAGGTAGAGCGGGTCGAAGTGTCCTTGGGCAAGATACTGAACCCCAAATTGAACCCCAAACTGTGCCATCATTGTGTCAATGCGTATGAATGGTTAGCTCCTAAAAGCAATGAGCACTTGGCACCTTGTATGGCAGTCAACAGGGACGATAGGGATGTAGAGCACTTTCTAGTCCAAAATCTGACTATATCACTTATTTTTGGATGGCAGCAACAAAGGAACTACACGTCAGATCAACATGACACTTGGGAGTACAAGAAAGTCGACCACCTCAAACAGCTCAAGAACTTTAGCCTTTTTGGGGGTCCTGAAGACCTTCCAATTTGGTGGGGTGGGACAACATTCCAAAAGAGATGATACCATAACTGATATGGGAAGTGCGCTGCCACGGCCCAACACAAGTGATTGCACCACATGATCTAAACCCCAATGTGCAGTGCAGAACCAGAGCTGGTAGTCATAGACTACAGCAATGGACTATAACAGTGTCTATGCTCAGGCAATGTCCTCTGTGCAGAGTCTCCGGCAAAGACTCTTCCCATAGCCTTATTATCAGTGACTGGACTGTTTCTCTTAGGAATTCTTTGACAAGTCCAAGAATTAACAGTTATGTCTGAGTTGTCATGCAAATAAATGTGACAAACACTTGTTCAGCAAATTAACTGTTTTGATCAAACTGTTACGTATAACAGTGGTGCACAGTTATGAACCGAAGTTTGACTTTTCTATATGTGATGACCCAGTAATATTTATTGCACAAGTGAACAAATTGTCAAGACAAACTGGCCTGTTAGTGAGAAATGCTGCTACGTGTTCTCTGTGTTTGTGATTCTTGTGTTGGCACAGTAATACGGATGTCCCTTAAGTTTCCGAGAACAACTTAGGAGGGGTTTCATTGTTTGGTAATAGTATCTGATGCATGTTTTTACAGTATACTAACAAACACTATCACACAGATAAATGTACCATTCGCCAATTCGTGTGTGTCTGTCTCATCATTATATAACATTTGATTATGTTTTTTTGTTAGTTTTTTTTTTATCAAACTTATTTTTCTCTATGAGATAGTAAAGGTTATTTTGATTGTACATGTGCTGGCAGCACCCAGGTGTTAAACAGTCAAATATGGTGAAATCCAATCCGGGCATCCATGAACAGAAGTATGTACACTCGGCCAAGACACAGATGAAACTGAAACGATGATAAAGCAGTTTTTTTTCCCCCTTGTGTATCAGTTACAGGTTTGTTCAAATAAAGCACACCTTGTTTGTAAAGATTACTGATGTGTGTGAGCCCGATGTGCACAGAAGCTGCATTTCTGTTTGGCTTACAGGTCATGCCTGCATTAGTGATGTTAGTAAGTACAGCATCAGTAAAAAGTTTGGACACACCTTCTTATTCAGTGGTGTTTCTTTATTTTCTATGACTTTATTACTCTAAAAAATAAAACACATATTGTGGTTTATTTACACTTTTTCATAGTTTCATAGTTTTGATATCTTCAGTATTAATATACGATGTAGGAAGAAACAAAAATAAGAAAAACCACTGAATGAGAAGGTATGTCTAAACCCGTGCTATTCAATTGGGTCCAGCCCCTGGGGAATTTTGTACCGGCCCTTAGAGTGTACTGTAATTATTACATATGGATAGTCTCATATAGTGCATGACAATGACTAATTGTACATTCTCTCGTGCAGTAGGAGGCGGTATGCTCACGTTTACTGTAAGTCATGGTGGAAAAACAGGTAGAATGTACCTATTTTAGCCGGACATATATTTTGGGGGACCGCACATGACCAATTAAAAATCGCCATTCGCAGCACGCTCTAGTGCAACACAACAAAAGACAAAATGTCTCTCTCTACCTTAAAAAAAAGAAAAGTTGACAGGCAGTTCAACAATGAATGGACAGAGAAATACGCGCATATTGCTGTTGATGCGAATCCTGTGTGCTTAATCTGCAACGAGTGCCTCGTCGTGTGTAAAGAGTATAATTTGAGAAGGCATTTCAACACAACGCATGCTAACTTTAATGCTGCTTTCCCACCGCTCTTACCTTCCCATCCGTACCCTCTGTCGCTCGGAGGCAGAAGATATCAGGGCTTACATTTTGTTATGAGCAAAAACATCATACATTGTTCCGGGCTTGTACGGATCAAGAGAGAACAAATTTGATGTTGCCTGCAGTATGAGGCGGTACACGCACGCATTTATTATTTTATTTATTAGATTTATGTTCAAAATGGACAAAAGTTAGTACAGCAGTAGTCCATGTGTGGATTTATGTGCATATGTTGTTCTGCATTTACAAAATAGAATATATTGACTCCTTCGGTATGTTGTTGCAATTTCTTTATTTGTTACCGTAATTACTCATATTCTCCGGCCCCTTATTTTGCCTCAGATTCATGAACTGGCCCCAATTCCAAATTAACCCTGTAAGACCCAGTGTTGCAGAATTACAACAATTTTGGTTATCCCCAAAAAACCTCTAATTTTTTTTTTTTTTTTGGTTCAACCACATTAACATGATCATTGGGTCCTATTGTTTGGTCTCACAATGCGATTGGATCCAACATTTGTATATAAGGCCCGTCCTCAGGTAAAGAAGTCACACAATCCCCAATTTTTTGATCGAGCAACATCCCTTCGATTTACTGGACTGGATTCATCTGATTCAAGTAAGTAAAATGCTTTGAATATTTTTTTTTGTGTTTATTACAGTGTCTAGAACATGTACATATGTAGTTATTGTGGAAAATATGCCCTACATTTTATTTAGAGCTTGTTTTATAATTGTTGCAATATTACAACGTTGGGTCAGAGTGGTAGTCAAAACAGCCCTGTTTTTGAGAGGAATGTCTTGAGAGGAACTTCAATTAAAATTTTCAAAATATAACTTTGAACTACACATGATTTACACATTCTAGTCTTAGCCCTATATTGGATTACATATATTATTGTATTAGAAACTAAAGTGCAAAGATATATTGCTGTATCTAAACATTTTCATTTACTTATAATGATTTTTAAGCACCTTCAACACTCTCAGTATTTTCTCCTTATCACAGAATGCAGGACTTTCTAACAAAGAAATTCTGTTTGTGCATGTCTGCCCTTTGTCTTAGTCTCTATTGATAAGAAAATGTTCCTATCAATTCATAGTCAAAGCAGTTGTGGGGGATGCTCCTGGTGCATTTGTGGCATTGTTCTGGAACAGGTGTTAATGTTCATGGATGTAAGGTGTGGTTGTAAGATGGAGGCTATTAGGATGATAATCACAGTCTACAATAGGTCAACCATACAGTATTGTGTGACCAGTGAAATGTGTGAAGAGGCTTATTCAGTGGAATGTATAAACACTTCATTATGAAATCAGTCTCCCCACCACCCCATCTTTCCTGCTGGTCATCTAGAATCCAGTAAGCATGTGTGCTATTTGTATATACAGTGTACATTTGTTTCAATTTTATTTTTTCCATTTCAGAATGCCACCAGCAAGGAGAGATCCTCAGTACAGTGTGCAGGATGTAATTGCCATCGTCTAAAATGGAGAGAGTGATGTGGACATGGATTTCAACGACACTGATGCAAGTGGCGAAGAATCAGATAGCGATGCCTATGTGGACAAATAAAACCAAGAACCTGATTGTCCAGCCAATGTGGACGTTGACCCCCAATCAAGCAAACACACCATGCCCCGTGACAGACATCGGCAAAAAAAGATTTTATAAGTCCCAATACTGATTTTTCTGGGCCAGCTCTCACAGATGATGTCACCTCCCTCCACACACCATTGCAATACTTCCAAAAATTTGTGTCAGAAGACGTGGTTGAAGCTCTGGCAACAAATACGAATGAGTACAGCATTCAAAATAACGTAAGTTCGGTTAACACAAATACAAAATAAATACAGACAGTGTGGGACCTGAGGATGGGCCTGGTACAAATGCCTGGAACCCGTATGTACTGGGAGACGGACACACGGCACCCACCTGTTGCTGATGTGATGCCACACAACAGATTCCAATCACTGGTGTTTACATTTTGTAAACAATTTGACAGTGTCAGACACTGAAAAGAGGGAAAAACTCTAGAAACTCAGACCATGGCTTGATTCACTCAGCAAGTGTGATGCTGTGAGACTGGGTTGGATATCTGCCTCTGTTTTTCAGAGGACAAGAACTGCTTATAATGTAAATAATGTAAATAAATGTCAAAGTTCTTGTTGTTGGAATAAATGACTCTTCATAACAACATGACTGAGATTATTATTCATGTTATATACTGGTTTGGGAAAAGCAAAACCCTGCAAATGAATCCTTAGTTCTGTACTGTTGTTCAGACAATGAGTGGAGATTCTGCTCCCCATTAAGCCCAATGTTGCAATATTACAACATTTCCGTAAAAACTTACTAAAACATAAATTTTTTGAAAACACTTCATTTTCACCCCCAAAGGCCTCCTACAACAACATCTGAATGGTTGAAAATTTTTTTTTTTGCGTTTTTCTATATTTGGGTTTTACGGGGTTAATTGAATAGCCCTGGTCTAAAGCTTTGGCTGGTACTGTAACTGGTAAATGGACTGTACTTATGTAGGGCCTTTCTAGTCTTCTGACCACTCATAGCGCTTTTACACTCCATATCTCATTCACCCATTCACACACATTCATACACTGACAGCATTGGCATCTAGCACATTGTCCTCCGTGAATCTTTTTTTATCTCTCTGCATATTTCCTCATTGGTTTGGTGAGTCACAATGGGGACTTATGATTGGACTGTTTTTTTTTTTTTTTATTGAATTCTTTGTCAAGTCCAACAATTAAGACTTGAGGCTGTTATTCTTAGGAGGACGGCCTTATACTGACCACAGACAGAGCTGTAGGCAATCTCCTGCACTGATGCGACCCCAGAAATTAATAATGTATTGCTGCTTTTGTTAACATACCTCAGGACATTTAAGAATGTTCACAATGCTTTGAGCTGATGTTCAATAAATGTATGTTTTATTGACCTTCACAAGTAAATGGAACTTTACCATGTATGTCATATAACTTGACACACTAGAACTCTTAAAGTAGATACAGGATTTATACTAATTACAGGAATACACAAACTCACAAACAAGCTTGCTTCGATGCTTCAGCGTTTTATTGATTAATCATACATGATACAGAAAGACAGATTACTGCAGGATAAAGTTATGCAAAAAGCGTTCCTTTCATTACCATTCTATCTGCTCCTCAGCACAAGGCCTAAGAAGCAGCCCCTGTTTATGTCACTTGTCGCTTCCTTCCTTAAGTAGCGTTACAGCAATAGCAAAGAAATACAGATTTGATTTGAGATATAAAGCCTTCGGGTTATGTTTGAGACTGATGACACAAAGACAGATGAGTGTGCACAAAAACACAAACGCACACCCTCCAATGTTTGTGCTTTTGACAGCTACTTCACGCCTCTGTGATGGTCCTGGAATCAACGACGTCGTGCACAGACAAATGGCATACGGGCTGTACAATGCAAGTCATCCCAACAGTTCCGAGCTGTGAGTACCAAAAGAAACATGAGTCAGTCACCATGACACAAACCAAAACCTGACACTGTACTAAGGGAAAAAAATTACACACATGAATTTTTATATTAAGACCTTTAGGTTGAAAAAAAAAAAAACACTTGTCATTTACCTCCCCATTTATTAGTTGCACAGTGTTGTTTGCGTCCTGCGTTATCAGGCTGTCTGCGACAAAAGTTCCGATAGTTGTAACGTGTACCATCAATCCAGAACCAGTAACGCTCCTAGAAGACAGAACAGTATAGAATATTGAATATGAGAAATCCAAAACACATTTAATTAAATACCCATCAGACTTTGTCTAATGTACCTGCTGTGCATCAGAGAATCCGATCCATGCTGGTCTCTGGCGTGCCACAGCACGGATCACAATATCTTCATACTTGTTGTGCACAGATGCTAGGTTTGCACCTAAGCGCTTACAGTAGCGCTGAAGTGGAGATAACAGACAGACAGAGTGGAGTTGTCAAGAACACAAACATAACCTGAGTAATATGAGCAAGCCAAGTCAGAAATTATTTCTGTGAATGATTTGTGCAATGTTGAAATCAATGCAAGCAAATCAAACAGCATTAAGTTTTCTAATCATCTTGATTACCTGAGCCTGAGCCCAAGTCCTTCTGTATGCAAAGTAGCGGTAATAGGTTCTTCTATACAGACGCCAACCACAACGGCAACGGCATAAAGCTCTCTTGGCAACGTCATGTTTTTCTAAATGCAAATAAAGATGTGAGGGTAATGTTAAGTCTAAAGAGATATATAGTATGTCTCTTTCTGTACATGATATTTATACGTCATACAAAAGGGCATAATAAAATAAATGTAATGCCCTTTAGTAAAAATTGTACTCACTTTCTCCCTCTGTGGATTCTGCCTCTTCCCCATCTTCATCATCTGATTCAGTCTCTTCGTCTACCATTGAAATACATGGACAATTAGACACATTAGTGACGGTGGATACAGAAAATAGAACAAACAAAAGAACAGCATGGTTTGTGTTGTTAAAAAACAGTGATCAGAACTATCTTACATTACATCTTTTCCCCATTTTTAGGAACAGTTCAGTATTTGAAGAACATAGGAAAAGTACATAGGAAAAATTCACTCACTGAAAACTGAACTGTCATCAGCTTCTTCTTCATCTGAAGAAAAAAAAAGGTTTAACAAACCAGTAAGTGACAGAGTGATGAAGTTTTATTTTCTGTTCTTCTGAGAATGCAATATTTATCACGTGCACTTGTGCATTTATTGTACATACTTTCTTGAACTGGTGCTTCTGTCACCGGAGCGTCCTCTGCTTGTGGAGGAGCTTCTGGAGGTTTAAAACAGCATTAAGTGACTTTTGTTGCTTGTGTATGTACAAAAATTGGATTCAATCTTTGGCCCTCCATCTCTGTATTTTCTCTCAAACACAATATTCAGAGTGCTGAAATACACTAAACATACTTACCAGTAGCCACAGCCAGAGCCATCATGGCAACAAGAAGTACAGACACAGCTAGTATCTTCATGGTGAAGTTCATGCAATGTTCAAAATGACCTTCAATAAAAAGAAATCACAATATTAATAAGACTTGTATACAGAGACTCAGTGACTGTCAATCCATTGAAGAAAGGACAGAAAATAATAAGATTAAATCGCCAACCTGCTTCAGAATTATCTTCTATTCTTCCTTCTCAGCGTCTGATGTTGAACAGGAGAAAGTCTGGCTCTTAAATAGTGTTTTTTTGTGCCGCCCTACTATCCCAGAACCAGGAATTGACGATACAGACACTGACAATGCACACATAACATGCAAACATGACAAGCAGCTGTCATAACTTTTCCTGATGACACAATTTATGTATTTGTCTTGTTAGAGTGTTTGCTTGGTCTGGTAATTCAGGACTGTACCGGCCTATTGGTGGATCTCGCTGTCTGTTGTAAAAACAAAGTTTTCTCAGCCAGATCTATCATGACAACAAGAAATACAGACAGCGAAGGCATAAGAAGAAACAGCAGGCAGGTAAACTGGAGTTTTTAATAGTGTGAGACGTCAAGCACACCATCCACCACTGCCCATTGACAAATATCCAGCCTCTGGAGAACAAGATGAACTATGTTAAAAATTAGACAATCTGGCTTCCTCTGTCTGACAGAAAGATCGTTCACCTGGACATTGAGTCAAGAATACATTGTGGTGTCCTGCAGGCTGACGTGTAGTCAAAAGAGGTTAAATTCAAATTCAAATTCAAATTCAACTTTATTTATATGGCACCTTTCATACCATGGCAACTCAAAGTGCCTTACAGGGATAAAACAAACAAAATAAAAGACAAGCAAAGTAAAACATGAACAACAAAGAAACACCCTGAAAACCCAAACCTCCCACCCCCACACAGATATACACAACTACATACACACTCACACACATACAATGCCATAGGCACCCACACACACAAACATACACACATCCACACCCATATATTGTTAGTGAGGAGACATGGCTGGGCACCGAAACCTGAGATAAGGAAGAAGCCACCGTTTGAGGGCCGCACACACCGAGAGGAGCCATGGTCCATGACTGCGGGGGGCGCCGCCACAGGGGCCACCCCAGCCCAGGCAGACAGGAGGCCCCACACCAAGGAGTGGAGCACACTAGCCTCCCGGGCCAGGACCGCCCACGGGACCGCACCCCCATCAGTGGGCCAGAGACAACTCCCGGTGTGGTAGTTAAAGGACAATGTAGAGTCTTGGTTATATCAACATGCCTTTAGATCTACAGACAATGCTTCCAGGGATTGCACCCACTCACCCACTTGGGAAAAAGGAGTGGGATTTTGTGAAACTGCTGTTGATACACTTGTTTCTAGTTCATAGTTCCGCTTTCAATACCATAATCCCCGCCAGACTGGCTGATAAAATGGTTGGATTGGGTACTAAACACTGTCCTTTGCCCCTGGATATTCACAACCCTGCTCTACTGCCTGTTCACACATTACTGTACACCCAGGAACAGCTCCATCTCCATCCAACAATGACAAAAAGGCCTACCTCGAAATGGTCAGAGACCATCTCTCTCCCTGTGGTGCAAGTCTAACAATCTCCAACTAAATATCATCAAAACCAAGCACTTGTTTCTGGATCAACATGACACTTGGGAGTGCAAGAAAAGTGACCACCTCAGACAGCTCAAGAAATTTTGATTCTTTTTTTGAGGTCCTAAAGAGATTCCAATTTTGGTGTGCTGGAAATCATCCTAAAAGAGAGCATCACCAACTGATATTGGAACTGCTCTGCCAGGGCACTACACAACTACGCATACTACATCTCAGTCTGCAGGATTTATGTATCAAAAGTACAGAGCCAGAGCTGTTAGGATCATGACAGGTCCCCACCACCCCAGCAGTAGTCTATAATAGCTTCTATGTTTAGGTAATGCCCTCTGTAGCAACAAGTCCAACACAGAGAAAGCCTCTTCCGATTGACTTCAGATCAGGACAATGAACTCTGTCCTGACCCTCTACCTATTCTAGTACACTGTCTACTGTGGAAGTGTCAGAACAAACTGGCATGTGCATGCGGAATGCTGCTTCTTCTTCTCTGTGTTTGCGATTCTTGTGTTGGTACAGTAATACGAATGTTGCCTACCTTACCTCGCAACACCTTAGGAGTTGTTTTCCTTGTTTGGTAATAGATATGTGATCCATGTTTGCTAGTAAAGCAAGCACTGTCATGTAGGTAAACAAAAAAGATTAAATAGGTCAAAGACAGAGGCTGTAACTTCCTCTGTCTGATTAAAACATGTTTCACTCCCAGATCCAGAATAGTGTCCTGCAGGCTGACATGTGTAGCCAAAAGCAGGTTAAAGGACAATGTAGAGTATTGGTTATAAAAACAAAGCCTTTAGAAATACAGATCTACAGACAATGCTCCCAGGCATTGCATCTATCCACCTTCACCCACTTGGGCACAAGAGGGGGAACTCCGTCAATCTGCCGTTGATACACTTGTTTCTAGTTTCTAGTTCAGCTTTCCATACTATAATCCTCACCAAACTGACAAAATGATTGGACCAGGGACTCAACACTTTTCTTCTCACCGCTAAAGATCAACATGATACTTAGGAGTGCAAGAAAGACGACCACCTCAGACAGCTCTGGAAATGTAGACTTTTGTTAAGCTATCACATTGTCTACTGTGGAAGTGTCCGAACAAACTGCTATGTGAATGTGAAATGCTGCTGTGTCTTCTCTGAGTTTGTGATTCTTGTGTTGGTACAGTAATACGGATGTCCCTTAACCTTCCGAGAACACCTTAGGAGGTGTTTTCCTTGTTTGGTAATAGATATCTGATCCATGTTTGCTAGACTATACAAAGCAAGCACTGTCAAGTAGATAGATAAAACAAATGTGCAAGACCAAAGATTAGAGGCCCGAACTTCCTCTGTCTGATTGAAACATGGTTCACCCCCAGGTCCAGAATACAACAGTGTCCTGCAGGCTGAGATGTGTAGTCAAAGGAGGTTAAAGTACAATAAAGTATCTCAGTTATAAAAACAACATCTTTAGAAATACAGACAATGCTCCCAGGGATGGCATCCACCCACCTTCACCCACTTGGGCAAAAGGGGTCTTTGTGAATCTGCTGTTTATACACTTGTTTCTAGTTCATAGTTCTCTTTTCAGTACTATAATCCCTCACCAGACTGACTGATAAAATGGTTGGTCCAGGAATTCAAAAGTTTCCTTTCCTTTCCTTCACCTGAAAATTTACTGCACTGCTCTACTGGTTGTACAAACATTACTGCAAGGCCAGGAACACCTCCATCTCCATCCAACAATGACTAAAAGGCCTACCTTGAAATGGTCAGAGACCTGTACCTCCAAGCAGCTGGTTCTGGATTTTTGGATGGATTGGAAGGAACAAAGGACCTACAAAGCACTGAAGATCAACATGACATTTGGTAGTGCAAGAAAGTCGACCTCAAAAAGCTGAAGAAATTTAGACTTTTTGGGGGCTCTTCAAGACTTCCAATTTTGTGAGGTTGAAATCATCCTAAAAGAGAGCATCACCAATAGGAACTGTTCTGCCAGAGCCCAACACAACTGAGCATACAACATAATCGTAAACCAGAAGTGTATAGAGTGTTATGACGGGTGTCCACCACCCCAGGAATTGACGATATGAGCAACTATACACAGGCACCATCCCACAGCATGGGTAAGTCTAAGTTTCCCTGTGACCAGGACCTGACAACATTAACAAATAACACTTCTGGGTCATTTGCTGAAACAAATTATGCTGTTGATATTCTTCTTTTTTCAAAAAAGGTTAAGTCTGGGATAACTGGACTTGTTAATAAATCCGTGAAGACGTTTCGCCTCTCATCCAAGAAGCTTCTTCAGTCCTGACTGACTTGTGGGAAGTCTGAGTATTTATTCTCATGGCTCAACGCAGGAGGGCCAACACAACAGGACTAGACTATGTAGTTTTCTTACAGTTGAAGGACCAGGGACACTCTTTTAGTGACAATGATGTTAGCATCTTGGACAGGCAAGACAGTTGTTTCAGAAGAGGAGTGAAGGAGGCTATCTATGTAAAAGTAGAGAAACAGAGGACAGAGGAGGAGGCCTCAGACACCACCTAACCCCCATCCACAATGCTGTCCTTTCATGCCTTCCCAAGAGACTAAACAGCATTTCACACTTGTGACTGCCTCATGTGACTGCAATGACCATCGTAGACACCAGAGCACTAACAAACCAAGTGGAACATGGGCTGGTCAACGATCCTCCCTAGGATAAATAGCCAGACTCCCCACCAGTCAGTCAGAACTGAAGAAATTTCTTGAATGGGGGGCAAAACATATTCACAGATCTACTAACAAGTCCAGTTGCCCAAGAATTAACCTTTTTTGAAGAAAGATGACCTGGATGACTGAGAACCTTCACAGGCTTGTTGATATTCTTGGGAGGATGGCCTCACAGTGACTACAACTATTGCTGTAGGCTCTGTGAATCTGCTATTGATACACTTAACTCCAGTTTATAGTTCTGCTTTGCTATAATTTCCAGGAAACTGGCTGGAAGGATGATTAGACAGGGGACTAAACATCTTCATCCTTCAAAGCTTTTTCGATAGGCTTTGGATCAATCTAGTGAACTCTGAACTGATCCTCTGCATATAGTCTTGACCTTGTGAAGTCACAGTCAGGTGTTATGATTGGACTAGACTGCATTGGAATTCTTTGACCTTTAGTTTACCTCATAGTGACTAGACCTCTTGAGGTCCAAGAATTAAGTCAATTAAGGCTCGATTGCTGCTATGAACCAAAGTTTGACATGGTAATATTTACTGTACAAATGAACATATTGTCAGAACAAACTGGCATGTAAATGAGAAATGCTTTTTCAATGTTCGGTAATAGATCTCTGATCCATGTTTGCTACATTATATTAAGTAGGCACTATCACGTAGATAAATCAACATTGTTATGAACCTGGGTCATATTAGTGTCAGTGTGGCAGATCTCTCGCTCCTCCCCTCAGACTGTCTATGTCTACGTAGTGGTGATGAAATAGGTGGGGCCTTGTGATTGGTGCATTTGAAGGGATTGCATGGGTTGGACCATTGGATGACAGCAGTCTCCCCTCTGTTGACTTTACCACTTCCAACAATGAGTCAGCAAATAGTTGTGTTGTGTACGTGTGGGTCACACAGCATGGTTATGTCTGAGTTTCCCCTTGACCCAGGACATGACAACAGAAACACATTTTTTGGCATTTCCTGAAAAAATTCATGTTGCTGATATTCTTGGGAGGATGGCCTCATAGTGACTACAGACCCAGCTTTAGGCAATCTCCTGCACTGATGTCTCATTTGTTCTTAATTCTATTAACTATCTGAACCTTTTACTGCTAGAAGAATTGCAGAACAGGGTGACACTGAGTATTTTTTGACAAGACCCCAGAAATTAGGAACATAGTGTTGTGTCAAATGTCTAACATACCTCAAGACATTTGAGACTATTCATAATGCTTTGAGCTGATGTTAAATAAATCTTTCACAGAGATTCACAAATTGATGTTTAGATTTATATATGTATTACAGAGATTAAATCTAATTTTACAGTGCATATCATCTAACTTCAAACCATGAAAAAACTTGGGGACCCTACTGTCAAATCTGAGTTGTACATTTCGAAATATCTCATATGTCACATACAACTGAATACCAATTATGCAACTGTTGAAAAAAAACTAATTTATAAACATATAAATACACATTATTGAATTATTGATATTCTTCTTCATTTAAATGACGTGAAAACTTTGATACATTAGTGACCGTGGAGGAAGTAAAATAAATTTAAACTCTTTTTTGGGGTGGTCCTAAAGAGATTTCAGTTTGGTGCAGTGGAAATCGTTCTAAAATAGAGCGCCACCAACTGATATTGGAACTGCTCTGCCAGGGCCCAATTCAGCATACCACATGATGTCTGCAGGATTTATACACCAGAAGTGGAGGGCTAGAGCTGATTGGATTATGATGGGTTCCCACCACCCCAGCAATAGAGTAGGACCAAGAACTATGCCCTGACACGCTGCCTAGTCTAGCACATTGTCCTCCGTGAATCTTTTTTTATTGCTCTGCATATTTCCTCATTGGTTTGGTGAGTCACAATGGGGAGTCATGATTGGACTGTTTTTTTTTTTTGTTTGTTTGTTTTTATGAATTCTTTGTCAAGTCCAATAATTAAGACTTGAGGCTGTTATTCTTAGGAGGACGGCCTTATAGTGACCACAGACAGAGCTGTAGGCAATCTCCTGCACTGATGGGTCATTTATTCTTAATTCAACTATCTATCTAAACCTATATTACTGCTAGAAGAACTGTAGAATAGGGTGAGTTGAGTACTAAGTAATTTAAGACAAGACCCCAGAAATTAGTGATGCTGCTTTTGTTAACATACCTCAGGACATTCAAGAATGTTCACAATGCTTTGAGCTGATGTTCAATAAATGTATGTTTTATTGACCTTAACAAGTAAATCGAACTTTACCATGTATGTCATATAACTTGACACACTCGAACTCTTAAAGGAGATACAGGATTTATACTAATTATGGGAATACACAAACTCACAAACAAGCTTGCTTCGATGCTTCAGCGTTTTATTGATTATTCATGCATGATACAAGAAAGACAGATTACTGCAGGATAAAGTTATGCAAAAAGCGTTCCTTTCATTACCATTCTATCTGCTCCTCAGCACAAGGCCTAAGAAGCAGCCCCTGTTTATGTCACTTGTCGTTTCCTTCCTTAAGTAGCGTTACAGCAATAGCAAAGAAATACAGATTTGATTTGAGATATAAAGCCTTCGGGTTATGTTTGAGACTGATGACACAAAGACAGATGAGTGTGCACAAAAACACAAACGCACACCCTCCAATGTTTGTGCTTTTGACAGCTACTTCATGCCTCTGTGATGGTCCTGGAATCAACGACGTCTCCGTGCGCAGACATATGGAAAACGAGATGTACAATACGTGTCATCCCAACAGTTCCGACCTGTGAGTACCAAAAGAAACATGAGTCAGTCACCATGACACAAACCAAAACCTGACACTGTACTAAGGAAAAAAAATTACACACAAGAATTTTTATATTAAAACCTTTAGGTTAAAAAAAACATTTATCATTTACCTCCCCATTTATTAAGTGCACAGTGTTGTCTGCGTCGATAGTTATTAGGCTGTCCGCGACACCAGTTCTTATAGTTGTAACGTGTACCATCAATCCAGAACCAGTAACGCTCCTAGAAGACAGAACAGTGTAGAATATTGAATATGAGAAATCCAAAACACATTTAATTAAATACCCATCAGACTTTGTCTAATGTACCTGCTGTGCATCAGAGAATCCGATCCATGCTGGTCTCTGGCGTGCCACAGCACGGATCACAATATCTTCATACCTGTTGTGCACAGATGCTAGGTTTGCACCTAAGGCCCTACAGTGGTACTACAGTGGAGATAACAGACAGACAGAGTGGAGTTGTCAAGAACACAAACATAACCTGAGGAATATGAGTCAGGCCAAGTCAGAAATTATTTCTGCAAACGATTTGTACACTGTTGAAATCAATGCAAGCAAATCAAACAGCATTTTGTTTTCTAATCATCTTGATTACCTGAGCCTGAGCCCAAGTCCTTCTGTATGCAAAGTAGCGGTAATAGGTTCCTCTATACAGACGCCAACCACAACGGCAACGGCATAAAGCTCTCTTGGCAACGTCATGTTTTTCTAAATGCAAATAAAGATGTGAGGGTAATGTTAATCTCAAGAGATATATAGTATGTCTCTTTCTGTACATGATATTAAACGTCATACAAAAGGGCATAATAAAATAAATGTAATGCCCTTTAGTAAAAATTGTACTCACTTTCTCCCTCTGTGGATTCTGCCTCTTCCCCATCTTCATCCTCTGATTCAGTCTCTTCGTCTACCATTGAAATACATGGACAATTAGACACATTAGTGGCGGTGGATACAGAAAATAGAACAAACAAAAGAACAGCATGGTTTGTGTTGTTAAAAAACAGTGATCAGAACTATCTTACATTACATCTTTTCCCCATTTTTAGGAACAGTTCAGTATTTGAAGAACATAGGAAAAGTACATAGGAAAAATTCACTCACTTAAACTGTCATCAGCTTCTTCTTCATCTGAAGAAAAAAAAAAGGTTTAACAAACCAGTAAGTGACAGAGTGATGAAGTTTTATTTTCTGTTCTTCTGAGCATGCAATATTTATCACGTGCACTTGTGCATTTATTGTACATACTTTCTTGAACTGGTGCTTCTGTCACCGGAGCGTCCTCTGCTTGTGGAGGAGCTTCTGGAGGTTTAAAACAGCATTAAGTGACTTTTGTTGCTTGTGTATGTACAAAAATTGGATTCAATCTTTGGCCCTCCATCTCTGTATTTTCTCTCAAACACAAGTGCTGAAATACACTAAACATACTTACCAGTAGCCAGAGCCAGAGCCATCATGGCAACAAGAAGTACAGACACAGCTAGTATCTTCATGGTGAAGTTCATGCAGTGTTCAAAATGACCTGCAATAAAAAGAAACCACAATATTAATAAGACTTGTATACAGAGACTCAGTGACTGTCAATCCATTGAAGAAAGGACAGAAAATAATAAGATTAAATCGCCAACCTGCTGCAGAATTATCTTCTCTTCTTCCTTCTCAGCGTCTGATGTTGAACAGGAGAAAGTCTGGCTCTTAAATAGTGTTTTTTTGTGCCGCCCTACCATCCCAGAACCAGGAATTGACGATACAGACACTGACAATGCACACACAAAATGCAAATATGAATACACCTGACTTCACTTTCAGATACAATTTCTGTATTTGTCTTGTTCAGGTGTTTGTTGAGTCTGGTCATTCAGGCCTGTACTCTTCTCTCGGTTAACAAAATCGTGTACTCTGGCACAAAATATATCTTACAAGAATTCTTTGACAAGTCCAAGAATTAAGACTTACAACTGAATTGTCTAAAGCCTGTCATGCATATAAATGTGACAAACAAACTGTTTAAATCAAGCTGTTATGCATAACAGTGGAACGCAGTTATTGATATGTGAAGTTTGATGATATTATGTGTGCTTTACTAGTAATATTTACTGTACAGTTGGTTGTAACGACTTGCCTTTAGAAATACAGAGCTTCAGACAATGCTCCCAGGGATTGCATCAACCCACCTTCACCTACTTGGGCAAAAGGAGGGGGACTCTGTGAATCTGCTATTGATACACTTAACTCCAGTTTATAGTTCTGCTTTGCTATAATTTCCAGCAAACTGGCTGGAAGGATGATTAGACAGGGGACTAAACATGTTCATCCTTCAACGCTTTTTCTGATAGGCTTTGGATCAATCTAGTGAACTCTGAACTGGTCCTCTGCATATAGTCTTGACCTTGAATCTTTTTTCTCATTGCTCTGCACATTTGTTGGTTTGTTTGGTGACTCACAGTCAGGTGTTATGATTTGTTATGATCTGTTGTTCTGTCAACCTATTTTTCTCTCGGAGACAGTAAGGGTTACTTTGACTGTGCTTATTCTGGCAGCACCCAGGTGTTTATCAGGCAGACACAGTGAAATAGAATCAGGGTGTCACTGAAGAGGAACATGTGTTTGGAAAGTAGTCATAATTTTTATGACCGCTAGGGGGCCACGCCATGTCAACATTGTTATGAACCTGGGTCATATTAGTGTCAATGTGTACATAGTGGTGAGGTGGGGCCTTGTGACTGGTGCATTTGAAGGGATTGCTGGGTTGGACCATTGGATGACAGCTGTTAACTGTCATCATCACAACATTATGGTTAATCTACAATGGTATACATTCATTTTTAGATTAAATACTTAATGTTCAAACTTAATGCATTCATTTTACTGTATGGAAAGTTATGTACGATGATGTATTCAAACAGCTCAAGAACTTTAGCCTTTTTGGGGGTCCTAACGACCTTCCAATTTGGTGGGGTGGGAAAACATTCCAAAAGAGATGATACCAAGAGGATGACTCTTCCTATAGCCTTATTATCAGTGACTGGACTGTTTCTCTTAGGAATTCTTTGACAAGTCCAAGAATTAACAGTTATGTCTGAATTGTCATGCAAATAAATGTGACAAACACTTGTTCAGCAAATTAACTGTTTTGATCAAACTGTTACGTATAACAGTGGTGCACAGTTATGAACCGAAGTTTGACATTTCTATATGTGATGACCCAGTAATATTTATTGCACAAGTGAACAAATTGTCAAGACAAACTGGCCTGTTAGTGAGAAATGCTGCTACGTGTTCTCTGTGTTTGTGATTCTTGTGTTGGCACAGTAATACGGATGTCCCTTAAGTTTCCGAGAACAACTTAGGAGGGGTTTCATTGTTTGGTAATAGTATCTGATGCATGTTTTTACACTATACTAACAAGCACTATCACACAGATAAATGTACCTTTCGCCAATTCGTGTGTGTCCGTCTCATCATTATATAACATTTGATTATGTTTTTTTTTTTTTGTTGTTTTTTAATCAAACTTATTTTTCTCTACGAGATAGTAAAGGTTATTTTGATTGTACATGTGCTGGCAGCACCCAGGTGTTTATCAGTCAAATATGGTGAAATCCAATCCGGGCGTCAGTGAACAGAAGTATGTACACTCAGCCAAGACACAGATGAAACTGAAACGATGATAAAGCAGTTTTTTTTCCCCCTTGTGTATCAGTTACAGGTTTATTCAAATAAAGCACACCTTGTTTGTAAAGATTACTGATGTGTGTGAGCCCGATGTGCACAGAAGCTGCATTTTTGTTTGGCTTACAGGTCATGCCTGCATTAGTGATGTTAGTAAGTACAGCATCAGTAAAAAGTTTGGACACACCTTCTTATTCAGTGGTGTTTCTTTATTTTTTATGACTTTATTACTCTAAAAAATAAAACACATATTGTGGTTTATTTACACTTTTTCATAGTTTCATAGTTTTGATATCTTCAGTATTAATATATGATGTAGGAAGAAACAAAAATAAAGGAAAACCACTGAATGAGAAGGTATGTCTAAACCCGTGCTATTCAATTGATCCGGCCCCTGGGGAATTTTGTACCGGCCCTTAGAGTGTACTGCAGGGGTCGACAATATAAATGGCCCGGTGGCCCGGACGTACTTTTAAAACCGTCCGGGCCACCAGAACGCTCAAAGCACTAGCCCGGTGGGGCCAGTGAAAAATATGCCTTGAAAAAAAATATGTTTGGTAAAAAACAAAAAAAATCTAATTTCACATTAAATCCCTGTGGTACTGTGTTTTGCAATGACTTCTGTGAAATTGTCTCGGTTATTACCGCTAACACATAGTGTTACGTGATCCCGATCAAAGACAGCCGGCGCTATGCTCTCCCACTATGAGACCTGAATGGCCTGCAGTGAATGCTGCGTTCAAGTGACGTTGCCCTAACCCTAACCCTAATCCATAATCAGACAAACTCTTTCTGACTGGGAAAATTCAAGAATACCCCCTCATGTCGGAAAAGAACTCGTTAACTCGGTCATAATTTTGGTAGTTGCTGACTTGAATTGATATCCACAGTATTTTTCCACATGTTAAACATAAACAATAGAAACATGAACTTAAAAAGGCCGAAAGAACGACTAGCAAACGTGGGAACCGGGAATTTCCGTCACACGGTGAATGCAATTTTTTTTTTACCACGTACCGTCCCGGTCGGGGTCAAGTGGGAGGCTGAGTGCATCGTGTGCAAAGCTGGCACATATGTTTCAGTGTCTAACCCTCTGACGACGGATTGGGCGGATCCGCCCAAAAAGTCTAAAGTTTTACATATCGGTTATTGGTATCGGCCTTTAGGAGCTGAAAGTTATCGGTTATGGGTATTATATCGGTATTATGCATTATATTATCATTAATAACTTGGAATTATTATGATCTAATGATAAACACTTGCTTTATAGAAATTATAGTAGCTAGTCTTTTATATTTTTGATGAATACAGGCCAGTGGTTACAATGGTGTGGCCAGTGATCTTCAAAAGTCACTGGCCCGGACAGCCAATGGCAAATTTCCCTTATTGTCTACCCCTGTACTGTAATTATTACATATGGATAGTCTCATATAGTGCATGACAATGACTAATTGTACATTCTCTCGTGCAGTAGGAGGCGGTATGCTCACGTTTACTGTAAGTCATGGTGGAAAAACAGGTAGAATGTACCTATTTTAGCCGGACATATATTTTGAGGGACCGCACATGACCAATTAAAAATCGCCATTCGCAGCACACTCTAGTGCAACGCAACAAAAGACAAAATGTCTCTCTCTACCTTAAAAAAAAGAAAAGTTGACAGGCAGTTCAACAATGAATGGACAGAGAAATACGCGCATATTGCTGTTGATGCGAATCCTGTGTGCTTAATCTGCAACGAGTGCCTCGTCGTGTGTAAAGAGTATAATTTGAGAAGGCATTTCAACACAACGCATGCTAACTTTAACGCTACTTTCCCACCGCTCTTATCTTCCCATCCGTACCCTCTGTCGCTCGGAGGCAGAAGATATCGGGGCTTACATTTTGTTATGAGCAAAAACATCATATATTGTTCCGGGCTTGTACGGATCAAGAGAGAACAAATTTGATGTTGCCTGTCACTTAAACGAGTGCAATCTTAAATATCTGTGATATGGCTGACCTAGACTGATTGTTAAGGTGTCTGATTTATGTTCAAAATGGACAAAAGTTAGTACAGCAGTAGTCCATGTGTGGATTTATGTGCATATGTTGTTCTGCATTTACAAAATAGAATATATTGACTCCTTCAGTATGTTGTTGTAATTTCTTTATTTGTTACCGTGAGTACTCATATTCTCCGGCCCCTTATTTTGCCTCAGATTCATGAACTGGCCCCAATTCCAAATTGATTGAATAGCCCTGGTCTAAAGCTTTGGCTGGTACTGTAACTGGTAAATGGACTGTACTTATGTAGGGCCTTTCTAGTCTTCTGACCACTCATAGCGCTTTTACACTCCATATCTCATTCACCCATTCACACACATTCATACACTGACAGCATTGGCATCTAGCACATTGTCCTCCGTGAATCTTTTTTTAGCGCTCTGCATATTTCCTCATTGGTTTGGTGAGTCACAATGGGGACTTATGATTTTACTGTTTTTTTTTTTTCTATGAATTCTTTGTCAAGTCCAATAATTAAGACTTGAGGCTGTTATTCTTAGGAGGACGGCCTTATAGTGACCACAGACAGAGCTGTAGGCAATCTCCTGCACTGATGCGTCATTTATTCTTAATTCAACTATCTATCTAAACCTATATTACTGCTAGAAGAACTGTAGAATAGGGTGAGTTGAGTACTGAGTATTTTAAGACAAGACCCCAGAAATTAGTGATGCATTGCTGCTTTTGTTAACATACCTCAGGACATTCAAGAATGTTCACAATGCTTTGAGCTGATGTTCAATAAATGTATGTTTTATTGACCTTAACAAGTAAATCGAACTTTACCATGTATGTCATATAACTTGACACACTAGAACTCTTAAAGGAGATACAGGATTTATACTAATTACGGTAACACACAAACTCACAAACAAGCTTGCTTCGATGCTTCAGCGTTTTATTGATTATTCATGCATGATACAGAAAGACAGATTACTGCAGGATAAAGTTATGCAAAAAGCGTTCCTTTCATTACCATTCTATCTGCTCCTCAGCACAAGGCCTAAGAAGCAGCCCCTGTTTATGTCACTTGTCGCTTCCTTCCTTAAGTAGCGTTACAGCAATAGCAAAGAAATACAGATTTGATTTGAGATATAAAGCCTTCGGGTTATGTTTGAGACTGATGACACAAAGACAGATGAGTGTGCACAAATACACAAACGCACATCCTCCAATGTTTGTGCTTTTGACAGCTACTTCATGCCTCTGTGATGGTCCTGGAATCAACGACGTCGTGCACAGACAAATGGCAGACGGGCTGTACAATAAACGTCATCCCAGCACTTCCGAGCTGTGAGTACCAAAAGAAACATGAGTCAGTCACCATGAATGGTAAACGCCTTTCTAGTCTTCTGACCACTCAAAGCACTTTTACAGTACATATCTCATTCACCCATTCACACACATTCATACACTGATGGCATTGGCTGCCATACAAGGTGCCAATTGCTCATCAGTTCGAGGAGCTAACCATTCGTACACATTCACACACCAATGGCGCAGCCTTCGGGAGCAATTTTGGGTTCAGTATCTTGCCCAAGGACACTTCGACATGCAGACTGGAGGGGATCGAACCGCCGATCATCTGATTAGTGGACGACCCGCTCTGTCACAAGCCACAGCCGCCCCAGAGCATGACACAAACCAAAACCTGACACTGTACTAAGAACTTGATCATAAAACTATATATACAGATGGATTATTCAGACAAAATCAATGTTTTACTCTACAACAGTATTAGCACACAGTTACAGGTGGAAAGTTAACTGTCATCATCACAACATTATGATTAATATATAATGGTCTACATATATTTTTAGATTAAAAACTTAATGTTAAAATTAAAAATAAAATAAATACCATTCATTTTATTGTATAGAAAGGAATGTAATATTTTATATTGCTATTTGTATTGCTAAACAATTTGATTAACCCATATTTGACTCAGAAGCATTATCAGTTTGTCATTCATGATTTATACTTTTAACTATCATTCTATCATTTCAAAACATCAATGAATATTTTAATAATTAGAAAATGTGTCTTTTATCACTTATAACAGTTGCATGTTACCCGTATAATTAGTTGTTGCACAGTGTTGTCTGCGTCGATAGTTATTAGGCTGTCCGCGACACCAGTTCCGATAGTTGTAACGTGTACCATCAATCCAGAACCAGTAACGCTCCTAGAAGACAGAACAGTGTAGAATATTGAATATGAGAAATCCAAAACACATTTAATTAAATACCCATCAGACTTTGTCTAATGTACCTGCTGTGCATCAGAGAATCCGATCCATGCTGGTCTCTGGCGTGCCACAGCACGGATCACAATATCTTCATAACTGTTGTGCACAGATGCTAGGTTTGCACCTAAGCGCTTACAGTAGCGCTACAGTGGAGATAACAGACAGACAGAGTGGAGTTGTCAAGAACACAAACATAACCTGAGGAATATGAACAAGCCAAGTCAGAAATTATTTCTGCAAATGACAATGTTGAAATCAATGCAAGCAAATCAAACAGCATTTTGTTCTCTAATCATCTTGATTACCTGAGCCTGAGCCCAAGTCCATCTGTATCCAAAGTAGCGGTAATAGGTTCTTCTATACAGACGCCAACCACTACGGCAAGATCTCTTGGCAACGTCATGTTTTTCTAAATGCAAATAAAGATGTGAGGGAAATGTTAAGTCTAAAGAGATATATAGTATGTCTCTTTCTGTACATGATATTTATACGTCATACAAAAGGGCATAATAAAATGAATGTAATGCCCTTTAGTAAAAATTGTACTCACTTTCTCCCTCTGTGGATTCTGCCTCTTCCCCATCTTCATCCTCTGATTCAGTCTCTTCGTCTACCATTGAAATACATGGACAATTAGACACATTAGTGACGGTGGATACAGAAAATAGAACAAACAAAAGAACAGCATGGTTTGTGTTGTTAAAAAACAGTGATCAGAACTATCTTACATTACATCTTTTCCCCATTTTTAGGAACAGTTCAGTATTTGGAGAAATTTAGTTTATATATAGTTCATTTATGAGTATATTTTTACTCGTGTATACTTTCTCATGAAGTACATTGGAAAAATTCACTCACTGAAAACTGAGCTGTCATCAGCTTCTTCTTCATCTGAAGAAAAAAAAAAGGTTTAACAAACCAGTAAGTGACAGAGTGATGAAGTTTTATTTTCTGTTCTTCTGAGCATGCAATATTTATCACGTGCACTTGTGCATTTATTGTACATACCTTCTTGAACTGGTGCTTCTGTCACCGGGGCGTCCTCTGCCTCTGGAGGAGCTTCTGGAGGTTTAAAACAGCATTAAATGACTTTTTGCTTGAGTGTGTTGAAAATAATTGGATTCAATCTTTGGCTCTCCATCTCTGTATTTTCTGTCAAACACAATATTCAGAGTGCTGAAATACAAACACTACCTAAACACTCATACTTACCAGTACCCAGAGCCAGAGCCATCATGGCAAGAAGAAGTAGAGACACAGCTAGTATCTTCATGGTGAAGTTCAGGCAATGTTCAAAATGACCTTCAATAAAAAGAAACCACAATATTAATAAGACTTGTATGCAGAGACTCAGTGACTGTCAATCCATTGAAGAAAGGACAGAAAATAATAAGATTAAATCGCCAACCTGCTGCAGAATTATCTTCTCTTCTTCCTTCTCAGCGTCTGATGTTGAACAGGAGAAAGTCTGGTTCTTAAATAGAGTTTTTTTGTGCCGCCCTACCATCCTACAACCAGGAATTGACGATACAGACACTGACAATGCACACATAACATGCAAACATGACAAGCAGCTGTCAGAAATGTTTTAAAAACAAAGTATTCTCAGCCAGACCTACCATGACAAGAATAAATACATACAGCAAAGGCATAAGAACAAACAACAGGCAGACAAATTGGAGTTTCCAATCGCATGAGACGCCAAGCCCACAATCCACCACTGCCCGTTGAGCCCATATTTTTCTCTCTGAGACAGTAAAGGTTTTCTATCTAAGATTTCTATGCCCACTAAGGGGGCTATGTCCTGTCAATGTTGTTATGAACCTGGGTCATATTTACAAATATCCAGCCTTTGGAGAACAAGATGAACTATGTTAAAAATTAGACAATCTGGCTTCCTCTGTCTGACAGAAAGATCGTTCACCTGGACATGGAGTCCAGAATACAATGTGGTGCAGTCTGAGATGTGTAGTCAAAAGAGGCTAAAGGACAATGTAGAGTCTTGGTTATATCAACATGCCTTTAGATCTACAGACAATGCTCCCAGGGATTGCACCCACTCACCCACTTGGGCAAAAGGAGTAGGATTGACTGAATATCAACATGAGACTTGAGTCTTTGTCAAGTCCAGGAATTAAGTCTGGAGGCTGAATTGTCTAAAGCCTTTCATGTATGTGAAAGTGAAAATTGCCTGTTCACCAAATTAATCATTTTGTTTGACTTCTTTACATGTGATTTTCAATTCGTATTTACTGTACAAGTGGACATATTTTTAGCATTAACTGGCATGGAAATTGAAATGCTTCTGCACTCTGCTCTGTGTTTGTGATTCTTGTGTTGGTACAGTAATACGGCTGTCCCTTAAGCTTCCAAGAACAACATAGGAGGAGTTTTAATTGTTTGGTAATAGATATCTGATCCATGTTTACGCTGTACACGTACTATCACGAAGACAAATGTCAGTGAAATGAAATGAAGCCTTCTCTCTGTCAGTCATGATATAGTCTACATCACAAAGTGTGATGTACTTTCATGGAAATCAAATAAAATAAATGCACTCATTTGATATGGTGTCAATGTCTTCTTCGTCTACAGAAAATAATAAGATTAAATTGCCAACCTGCTGAAGAATTATCTTCTCTACTTCCTTGGGGCTGAAAAAGGTTGAAGACCCCTGGTCTTGCTCTTGGGGCTCAGGAGGTAGAGCGGGTCGAAGTGTCCTTGGGCAAGATACTGAACCCCAAATTGAACCCCAAACTGCGCCATCATTGTGTCAATGCGTATGAATGGTTAGCTCCTAAAAGCAATGAGCACTAGGCACCTTGTATGGCAGTCAACAGGGACGATAGGGATGTAGAGCACTTTCTAGTCCAAAATCTGACTATATCACTTATTTTTGGATGGCAGCAACAAAGGAACTACACGTCAGATCAACATGACACTTGGGAGTACAAGAAAGTCGACCACCTCAAACAGCTCAAGAACTTTAGCCTTTTTGGGGGTCCTGAAGACCTTCCAATTTGGTGGGGTGGGAAAACATTCCAGAAGAGATGATACCATAACTGATATGGGAAGTGCGCTGCCACGGCCCAACACAAGTGATTGCACCACATGATCTAAACCCCAATGTGCAGTGCAGAACCAGAGCTGGTAGTCATAGACTACAGCAATAGACTATAACAGTGTCTATGCTCAGGCAATGTCCTCTGTGCAGAGTCTCCGGCAAAGACTCTTCCCATAGCCTTATTATCAGTGACTGGACTGTTTCTCTTAGGAATTCTTTGACAAGTCCAAGAATTAACAGTTATGTCTGAGTTGTCATGCAAATAAATGTGACAAACACTTGTTCAGCAAATTAACTGTTTTGATCAAACTGTTACGTATAACAGTGGTGCACAGTTATGAACCGAAGTTTGACTTTTCTATATGTGATGACCCAGTAATATTTATTGCACAAGTGAACAAATTGTCAAGACAAACTGGCCTGTTAGTGAGAAATGCTGCTACGTGTTCTCTGTGTTTGTGATTCTTGTGTTGGCACAGTAATACGGATGTCCCTTAAGTTTCCGAGAACAACTTAGGAGGGGTTTCATTGTTTGGTAATAGTATCTGATGCATGTTTTTACACTATACTAACAAGCACTATCACACAGACAAATGTACCTTTCGCCAATTCGTGTGTGTCTGTCTCATCATTATATAACATTTGATTATGTTTTTTTTTTTGTTGTTGTTTTTTAATCAAACTTATTTTTCTCTACGAGATAGTAAAGGTTATTTTGATTGTACATGTGCTGGCAGCACCCAGGTGTTTATCAGTCAAATATGGTGAAATTCAATCCGGGCGTCAGTGAACAGAAGTATGTACACTCAGCCAAGACACAGATGAAACTGAAACAATGATAAAGCAGTTTTTTTTCCCCCTTGTGTATCAGTTACAGGTTTATTCACACCTTGTTTGTAAAGATTACTGATGTGTGTGAGCCCGATGTGCACAGAAGCTGCATTTTTGTTTGGCTTACAGGTCATGCCTGCATTAGTGATGTTAGTAAGTACAGCATCAGTAAAAAGTTTGGACACACCTTCTTATTCAGTGGTGTTTCTTTATTTTTTATGACTTTATTACTCTAAAAAATAAAACACATATTGTGGTTTATTTACACTTTTTCATAGTTTCATAGTTTTGATATCTTCAGTATTAATATATGATGTAGGAAGAAACAAAAATAAAGGAAAACCACTGAATGAGAAGGTATGTCTAAACCCGTGCTATTCAATTGGGTCCGGCCCCTGGGGAATTTTGTACCGGCCCTTAGAGTGTACTGCAGGGGTCGACAATATAAATGGCCCGGTGGCCCGGACGTACTTTTAAAACCGTCCGGGCCACCAGAACGCTCAAAGCACTAGCCCGGTGGGGCCAGTGAAAAATATGCCTTGAAAAAAAATATGTTTGGTAAAAAACAAAAAAAATCTAATTTCACATTAAATCCCTGTGGTACTGTGTTTTGCAATGACTTCTGTGAAATTGTCTCGGTTATTACCGCTAACACATAGTGTTACGTGATCCCGATCAAAGACAGCCGGCGCTATGCTCTCCCACTATGAGACCTGAATGGCCTGCAGTGAATGCTGCGTTCAAGTGACGTTGCCCTAACCCTAACCCTAATCCATAATCAGACAAACTCTTTCTGACTGGGAAAATTCAAGAATACCCCCTCATGTCGGAAAAGAACTCGTTAACTCGGTCATAATTTTGGTAGTTGCTGACTTGAATTGATATCCACAGTATTTTTCCACATGTTAAACATAAACAATAGAAACATGAACTTAAAAAGGCCGAAAGAACGACTAGCAAACGTGGGAACCGGGAATTTCCGTCACACGGTGAATGCAATTTTTTTTTTACCACGTACCGTCCCGGTCGGGGTCAAGTGGGAGGCTGAGTGCATCGTGTGCAAAGCTGGCACATATGTTTCAGTGTCTAACCCTCTGACGACGGATTGGGCGGATCTGCCCAAAAAGTCTAAAGTTTTACATATCGGTTATTGGTATCGTCCTTTAGGAGCTGAAAGTTATCGGTTATGGGTATTATATTGTAATTAATGTAATGTATTGTATTGTATTATGCATTATATTATTATTAATAACTTGGAATTATTATGATACAATTATTTTAATCATCTAATGATAAACACTTGCTTTATAGAAATTATAGTAGCTAGTCTTTTATATTTTTGATGAATACAGGCCAGTGGTTACAATGGTGTGGCCAATGGCAAATTTCCCTTATTGTCTACCCCTGTACTGTAATTATTACATATGGATAGTCTCGTGCATGACAATGACTAATTGTACATTCTCTCGTGCAGTAGGAGGCGGTATGCGCACGTTTACTGTAAGTCATGGTGGAAAAACAGGTAGAATGTACCTATTTTAGCCGGACATATATTTTGAGGGACCGCACATGACCAATTAAAAATCGCCATTCGCAGCACACTCTAGTGCAACGCAACAAAAGACAAAATGTCTCTCTCTACCTTAAAAAAAAGAAAAGTTGACAGGCAGTTCAACAATGAATGGACAGAGAAATACGCGCATATTGCTGTTGATGCGAATCCTGTGTGCTTAATCTGCAACGAGTGCCTCGTCGTGTGTAAAGAGTATAATTTGAGAAGGCATTTCAACACAACGCATGCTAACTTTAATGCTACTTTCCCACCGCTCTTACCTTCCCATCCGTACCCTCTGTCGCTCGGAGGCAGAAGATATCAGGGCTTACATTTTGTTATGAGCAAAAACATCATATATTGTTCCGGGCTTGTACGGATCAAGAGAGAACAAATTTGATGTTGCCTGCAGTATGAGGCGGTACACGCACGCATTTATTATTTTATTTATTAGATTTATGTTCAAAATGGACAAAAGTTAGTACAGCAGTAGTCCATGTGTGGATTTATGTGCATATGTTGTTCTGCATTTACAAAATAGAATATATTGACTCCTTCAGTATGTTGTTGTAATTTCTTTATTTGTTACCGTGAGTACTCATATTCTCCGGCCCCTTATTTTGCCTCAGATTCATGAACTGGCCCCAATTCCAAATTGATTGAATAGCCCTGGTCTAAAGCTTTGGCTGGTACTGTAACTGGTAAATGGACTGTACTTATGTAGGGCCTTTCTAGTCTTCTGACCACTCATAGCGCTTTTACACTCCATATCTCATTCACCCATTCACACACATTCATACACTGACAGCATTGGCATCTAGCACATTGTCCTCCGTGAATCTTTTTTTATCTCTCTGCATATTTCCTCATTGGTTTGGTGAGTCACAATGGGGACTTATGATTGGACTGTTTTTTTGTTTTTTTTTATTGAATTCTTTGTCAAGTCCAACAATTAAGACTTGAGGGTGTTATTCTTAGGAGGACGGCCTTATAGTGACCACAGACAGAGCTGTAGGCAATCTCCTGCACTGATGCGTCATTTATTCTTAATTCAACTATCTATCTAAACCTATATTACTGCTAGAAGAACTGTAGAATAGGGTGAGTTGAGTACTAAGTAATTTAAGACAAGACCCCAGAAATTAATATTGCATTGCTGCTTTTGTTAACATACCTCAGGACATTTAAGAATGTTCACAATGCTTTGACCTGATGTTCAATAAATGTATGTTTTATTGACCTTAACAAGTAAATCAAACTTTACCATGTATGTCATATAACTTGACACACTAGAACTCTTAAAGTAGATACAGGATTTATACTAATTACAGGAATACACAAACTCACAAACAATCTTGCTTCGATGCTTCAGCGTTTTATTGATTATTCATGCATGATACAGAAAGACAGATTACTGCAGGATAAAGTTATGCAAAAAGCGTTCCTTTCATTACCATTCTATCTGCTCCTCAGCACAAGGCCTAAGAAGCAGCCCCTGTTTATGTCACTTGTCGCTTCCTTCCTTAAGTAGCGTTACAGCAATAGCAAAGAAATACAGATTTGATTTGAGATATAAAGCCTTCGGGTTATGTTTGAGACTGATGACACAAAGACAGATGAGTGTGCACAAAAACACAAACGCACACCCTCCAATGTTTGTGCTTTTGACAGCTACTTCATGCCTCTGTGATGGTCCTGGAATCAACGACGTCGTGCACAGACAAATGGCAGACGGGCTGTACAATAAACGTCATCCCAGCACTTCCGAGCTGTGAGTACCAAAAGAAACATGAGTCAGTCAGCATGAATGGTAAACGCCTTTCTACCCATATTTGACTCAGAAGCATTATCAGTTTGTCATTCATGATTTATACTTTTAACTATCATTCTATCGTTTCAAAACATTAATGAATATTTTTAATAATTTAAAAAATGTGTCTTTTATCACTTAACAGTTGCATGTTACCCGTATAATTAGTTGTTGCACAGTGTTGTCTGCGTCCTGCGTTATTAGGCTGTCCGCGACACCAGTTCCGATAGTTGAAACGTGTACCATCAATCCAGAACCAGTAACGCTCCTGGAAGACAGAACAGTATAGAATATTGAATATGAGAAATCCAAAACACATTTAATTAAATACTCATCAGACTTTGTGTAATGTACCTGCTGTGCATCAGAGAATCCGATCCATGCTCGTCTCTGGCGTGCCACAGCACGGATCACAATATCTTCATACTTGTTGTGCACAGATGCTAGGTTTGCACCAAAGCGCTTACAGTAGCGCTACAGTGGAGATAACAGACAGACAGAGTGGAGTTGTCAAGAACACAAACATAACCTGAGTAATATGAACAAGCCAAGTCAGAAATTATTTCTGCAAATGATTTGTGCAATGTTGAAATCAATGCAAGCAAATCAAACAGCATTAAGTTTAGTAATCATCTTGATTACCTGAGCCTGAGCCCAAGTCCTTCTGTATGCAAAGTAGCGGTAATAGGTTCCTCTATACCGACGCCAACCACAAAGGCAACGGCATGAAGCTCTCTTGGCAACGTCATGTTTTTCTAAATGCAAATAAAGATGTGAGGGTAATGTTAAGTCTAAAGACATATATAGTATGTCTCTTTCTGTACATGATGTTTATATGTCATAAAAAAAGGGCATAATAAAATAAATGTAATGTCCTTTCGTAAAAATTGTACTCACTTTCTCCCTCTGTGGAATCTGCCTCTTCCCCATCTTCATCCTCTGATTCAGTCTCTTCGTCTACCATTGAAATACATGGACAATTAGACACATTAGTGACGGTGGATACGGAAAATAGAACAAACAAAAGAACAGCATGGTTTGTATTGTATTTTTACTCGTGTACACTTTCTCATGAAGTACATTGGAAAAATTTACTCACCAAAAACTGAACTGTCATCAGCTTCTTCTTCATCTGAAGAAAAAGAAAGGTTTAACAAACCAGTAAGTGACAGAGTGATGAAGTTTTATTGTCTGTTCTTCTGAGCATGCAATATTTATCACGTGCACTTGTGCATTTATTGTACAAACCTTCTTGAACTGGTGCTTCTGTCACCGGAGCGTCCTCTGCTTGTGGAGGAGCTTCTGGAGGTTTAAAACAGCATTAAGTGACTTTTGTTGCTTGAGTGTGTTCAAAAAAATTGGATTCAATCTTTGGCTCTCCATCTCTGTATTTTCTCTCAAACACAATATTCAGAGTGCTGAAATACACTAATCATACTTACCAGTAGCCAGAGCCAGAGCCATCATGGCAACAAGAAGTAGAGACAAAGCTAGTATCTTCATGGTGAAGTTCATGCAATGTTCAAAATGACCTTCAATAAAAAGAAATCACAATATTAATAAGACTTGTATACAGAGACTCAGTGACAGTCAATCCATTGAAGAAAGGACAGAAAATAATAAGATTAAATCGGCAACCTGCTGCAGAATTATCTTCTCTTCTTCCTTCTCAGCGTCTGATGTTGAACAGGAGAAAGTCTGGCTCTTAAATAGTGTTTTTTTGTGCCGCCCTACCATCCCAGAACCAGGAACTGACGATACAGACACTGACAATGCACACATAACATGCAAACATGACAAGCAGCTGTCAGAAATGTTTTAAAAACAAAGTATTCTCAGCCAGACCTACCATGACAAGAATAAATACATACAGCAAAGGCATAAGAACAAACAACAGGCAGACAAATTGGAGTTTCCAATCGCATGAGACGCCAAGCCCACAATCCACCACTGCCCGTTGAGCCCATATTTTTCTCTCTGAGACAGTAAAGGTTTTCTATCTAAGATTTCTATGCCCACTAAGGGGGCTATGTCCTGTCAATGTATATCCAGCCTTTGGAGAACAAGATGAACTATGTTAAAAATTAGACAATCTGGCTTCCTCTGTCTGACAGAAAGATCGTTCACCTGGACATGGAGTCCAGAATACAATGTGGTGCAGTCTGAGATGTGTAGTCAAAAGAGGCTAAAGGACAATGTAGAGCCTTGGTTATATCAACATGCCTTTAGATCTACAGACAATGCTCCCAGGGATTGCACCCACTCACCCACTTGGGCAAAAGGAGTAGGATTGACTGAATATCAACATGAGACTTGAGTCTTTGTCAAGTCCAGGAATTAAGACTGGAGGCTGAATTGTCTAAAGCCTTTCATGTATGTGAAAGTGAAAATTGCCTGTTCACCAAATTAATCATTTTGTTTGACTTCTTTACATGTGATTTCCAAGTCGTATTTACTGTACAAGTGGACATATTTTTAGCATTAACTGGCATGGAAATTGAAATGCTTCTGCACTCTGCTCTGTGTTTGTGATTCTTGTGTTGGTACAGTAATACGGCTGTTCCTTATGCTTCCGAGAACAACATAGGAGGAGTTTTAATTGTTTGGTAATAGATATCTGATCCATGTTTACGCTGTACACGTACTATCACGAAGACAAATGTCAGTGATATAGTCTACATCACAAAGTGTGATGTACTTTCATGGAAATCAAATAAAATAAATGCACTCATTTGATATGGTGTCAATGTCTTCTTCGTCTACAGAAAATAATAAGATTAAATTGCCAACCTGCTGAAGAGTTATCTTCTCTACTTCCTTGGGGCTGAAAAAGGTTAAAGACCCCTGGTCTTGCTCTTGGGGCTCAGGAGGTAGAGCGGGTCGAAGTGTCCTTGGGCAAGATACTGAACCCCAAATTGAACCCCAAACTGCGCCATCATTGTGTCAATGCGTATGAATGGTTAGCTCCTAAAAGCAATGAGCACTAGGCACCTTGTATGGCAGTCAACAGGGACGATAGGGATGTAGAGCACTTTCTAGTCCAAAATCTGACTATATCACTTATTTTTGGATGGCAGCAACAAAGGAACTACACGTCAGATCAACATGACACTTGGGAGTACAAGAAAGTCGACCACCTCAAACAGCTCAAGAACTTTAGCCTTTTTGGGGGTCCTGAAGACCTTCCAATTTGGTGGGGTGGGAAAACATTCCAGAAGAGATGATACCATAACTGATATGGGAAGTGCGCTGCCACGGCCCAACACAAGTGATTGCACCACATGATCTAAACCCCAATGTGCAGTGCAGAACCAGAGCTGGTAGTCATAGACTACAGCAATAGACTATAACAGTGTCTATGCTCAGGCAATGTCCTCTGTGCAGAGTCTCCGGCAAAGACTCTTCCCATAGCCTTATTATCAGTGACTGGACTGTTTCTCTTAGGAATTCTTTGACAAGTCCAAGAATTAACAGTTATGTCTGAGTTGTCATGCAAATAAATGTGACAAACACTTGTTCAGCAAATTAACTGTTTTGATCAAACTGTTACGTATAACAGTGGTGCACAGTTATGAACCGAAGTTTGACATTTCTATATGTGATGACCCAGTAATATTTATTGCACAAGTGAACAAATTGTCAAGACAAACTGGCCTGTTAGTGAGAAATGCTGCTACGTGTTCTCTGTGTTTGTGATTCTTGTGTTGGCACAGTAATACGGATGTCCCTTAAGTTTCCGAGAACAACTTAGGAGGGGTTTCATTGTTTGGTAATAGTATCTGATGCATGTTTTTACACTATACTAACAAGCACTATCACACAGATAAATGTACCTTTCGCCAATTCGTGTGTGTCCGTCTCTCAACATTTGATTATGTTTTTTTGTTTGTTTTTTTTAATCAAACTTATTTTTCTCTACGAGATAGTAAAGATTATTTTGATTGTACATGTGCTGGCAGCACCCAGGTGTTTATCAGTCAAATATGGTGAAATTCAATCCGGGCGTCAGTGAACAGAAGTATGTACACTCAGCCAAGACACAGATGAAACTGAAACGATGATAAAGCAGTTTTTTTTCCCTGCTTGTGTATCAGTTACAGGTTTATTCAAATAAAGCACACCTTGTTTGTAAAGATTACTGATGTGTGTGAGCCCGATGTGCACAGAAGCTGCATTTTTGTTTGGCTTACAGGTCATGCCTGCATTAGTGATGTTAGTAAGTACAGCATCAGTAAAAAGTTTGGACACACCTTCTTATTCAGTGGTGTTTCTTTATTTCTATGACTTTATTACTCTAAAATATAAAACACATATTGTGGTTTATTTACACTTTTTCATAGTTTCATAGTTTTGATATCTTCAGCATTAATATACGATGTAGGAAGAAACAAAAATAAGAAAAACCACTGAATGAGAAGGTAAGTCTAAACCTTTGGCTGGTACTGTAACTGGTAAATGGACTGTACTTATGTAGGGCCTTTCTAGTCTTCTGACCACTCATAGCACTTTTACACTACATATCTCATTCACCCATTCACACACATTCATACACTGGTGGCACTGGTTTCCATGCAAGGTGCCAACTGTTCATCAGTTCTTAGGAGCTAACCATTCATACACATTCACACACCGATGGCGCAGCCTTACATTTAGAGCATACACATAATGTAGTTCAATGTGGAAGAGCAGCTCATAGCTCAGCTGTTAGTGAGTTCATGAGTCTTTATTCACTTTCTCATGTATGGGTAACTTCTTAAGCATTTAGTTGTTGCTTAGTAACTCATTAGTTTGTATGGCATAATTTTGCATCAGATCTTTTTTTTTAAAATACATTTCAACATCATAACATATCAGAATAAAGAATGAGAAATGCCAATGTCTGTTGTTGGTACAGTAATACTGATGTCCCAAGTTTCCGAGAACTTGGTAGATATTATTACTGTTTGCTCACAGATATCTGATACATGGTGGCTACATTATACTTTACAAACAGCATGTAGCCAAATATAAATATGCAAATGAAAGTCTGTAAGTTGTGTTTTGGTCTGCTGGTGTGGTGTTCTGTCTCACCCCTTTATGACACTGGATTATTATTTCTTCATTAATATATCATTAATATATGATTATTATTATATATGTATATATAACATATATATATGTATATGTATATACTTTAACTGTGTTTGCACCTGTGAGAAATTCATCTATGTGATCATTTTTTCAGTGACTTTTTTTTCCCCACTTTATTACAATTTGAAACCCAGCAACTACGTTGCAGTTACTACGGTTGCTATGGGTGTTTTTTCTGTAAATTCACTTTAATTCTGATTCCTCTTACTTCTTATATGTAATAAAGAATTATGTCTAATATATTACATTTTTCTACTTTTCACCAGATTTTGATATGCATGAGGAAATTCATGTATTTTGTAATCTAGGATATTAATGGAAATGTATGCATTCTGGATCTACTCATCATCTGCAATATTGGAGATGGGATAGCCAGTTTTCGAATTTTGACATCAATTGTATTTTATTATCTTATAAAAAATAGAAAATGTAGAAAATGCCTTTTATTGCTGATTTTTTGGAGTGCATGTTCACTTTTTTGTAGATTTCAGTCTTTGCCAGCTCGTAGTTTTCTTTTGATTCACTGCCTTTACTGTCACATTGCTATGCTTTTTATGTGTGTGTGTGTGTGTACAGTGTAAACAGGGACTCACTCAGAAAGACACTCCTCCACATTACTGCCAGTGGTCAAAGCTCCACACAGCTCCACTCAGCACATCAACCAACTCTGTAATTGAGTCCCATTGCTCAAGAGAGAGTCGCTTGTTCATATTTGTCCTCATATTTTCTTATCTTATATTTTCTTTTCTTACAGGTTGCAACATGTACCACGTGTAAGCCCAACTTTATGTTTTTAAAATAATATAATTGAATGAAGTATAAAGCCCAACATTCCCTACAGACCACAAGGAATACTGTCGTAATAATCTATTTCTTATAGCAATGACAACAACAAACAGCATTGGGTTTAAAATATTTTTGTCTTTCATTTTTAATATGAGAGCAGAAACAAATTGTTTTGTATTTTTTTTTATTATCCGGTACTTTAATATTTTTTTTCAAGATTGTAACAATCTTAAGACTGTCCAGTGAGTTTAGTTTAATCGTCTTTAAAAATAGTACAAGAAAGTGTTTGTTTCTTCTCTTCATCAAGTAGAAAACATGTCATTGAAACAGGATTACAGTAAATTGGAGAAAATGAGAAAGGGGTGAACCCCATTCTGTGACTTTAGGTAGAAAATGTCAGGGAAGCTAGCCTCTGTTAGCCTCACTGCTCACATTCATTGTGAACCTCTGAGGTGAGAGACTAGCATGTTTTAATACAGTAACAAAGGACATTTAACGCACTAACATTTTAAGCTGCAACCCTGTTCCTCAACAGAAATGCAAATCCTCTGCTTCTCTGAAAATCTCCCTCCCTGACTGACAGTAGAAATTTCCCATAGGGCCATTATATTTGTCCCTTACAGGAAACCGTACAAGAAGCAAACAGACACAAAGTGTGTTTGCTGCAAGATGTTAAAAAAATTGTGCTACTTTTGGGTTTTGCCATTACTGGCTAAATTATTTATTCATCATCGTCGTCATCATCGTCATCGTCGTCATCATCGTCATCATCGTCGTCGTCGTCGTCGTCGTTGTCATCATCATCATCGTCGTCATCATCATCATCGTCGTCATCGTCGTCATCATCGTCGTCGTCGTCGTCATCATCGTCGTCATCATCGTCATCGTCATCATCATCGTCGTCATCATCTGGGTCGATCTTTCCAGACAGAACATCCTCAATCCACTGCTCAAGCTCGTCAGCTGAGGGCATGTCATCGTCATCATCCATTTCCAGCCACACGCTGTCGGCCTGCCAAGGATAGGCACACAAATGTTTACAAAATGATTTCCAGGGCACACGTTTTTGTTTTATTGTTTTCTGTTGATGAAGAAAACCTTTGCTACTGTATATTTTTATTCCAGATAGGTTACTGAAGTATCTTCACTTTTCAACATGACGTTTGGCAAAGGCCTTCACCACGGTGGTCAGAGAACACAGTATCAGGATCATGTCACAGGATTTCATCTTGTTCTTACTACCGTAGTGCATAATTAAATAACTTTCCATCAATAGGTTTTTGGTGTACTATGCAATAAACAACGGGGAAAAATGTTTTTCAGTTTAGGTTTTTGCAAGGGGATGAGAAAGGTTGCTTACGTCCTCAACATCAACCACACCAATCTGAGGAGAAGCGAGGTCAATATGGAAGGTCTTCTCCCAGTATGGCACCAGCTGAAAGTGAGATACAGACAGAAGGAAGGATACAGTTAGGCTTATGTATCTTGACACAATTATCTATGACACTCAGAGCAGATGACTCATCATCTAAAGAGGATAAGTCATTTTTGCATATTTTTCTGTTTATCTCCTGTCATTTCATCATGTCATTCCCCTCCTGCCCTGTAGTTGCCCTCAGTGTGTTCCCACAACTCCCAGTCATCTGACTGCCTTATTCACCAGCACACCTGTTCCCCATTCCCCCATTAGTTGTCTTGCATATATATCAGCCCTCTTTCCCAAGATCGTCAAATGGTCTACCCATTCTAGCTTTTGTTCCTGGTGCTGCCTGCTTTGTGTGACCTCTCTGACTGATTACCTGTTTCAGCACTCTACTTTGAACTTTTTACCCAAACGGCAATGTTGTGCATAAAATATGTCTGCTAGTTAATATAGTTACAGTTAAAGTAAGGGAGGTTCATACCAGAGGGAAATTGTCAGGGTCGATCCAGATGATGCTGAGGTTAGGGTTATCAGTGTTCTCGCGTGCCACCTCCTTCAGGATTTCCAGGAATTCATAACCGTCTAAGGAAAAGTTCAGATGTCACGTATGATTTAAAGTATTGGCTTGCTATTTCATTATATCAGTACTATCAAGATGCCTTAAAGTAGAAATTTACCTGGGTCATCTTCCTCAGCAAAGGCAACAATGTGCTCTCCATCAATGTCATCCTCCTGTGAACACAAACATCTGGATAAAACAAGGATTCGAGGATCTTGAATTTCCAATTTCTTGACTGACAAGAAATCTGAAATTTAATGGGGACAAAGACTAACATTATTTCTTACCCAGATCTCATACATGCTGTGAGGCTCGAGCTTCCTCAGAGTGGGCCTGAAACATTGAAACATCAACCAACATGTTACAAAAGTATCTTATCAAACATCTTACTTAATCTTACAAAATAACCTAAATTAGGTCAAATAAATAGGTCTCACCTGTCATGCTGTTCAATGTATTCAACGAGCTCAGACTCAATGTAGGGCTTTCCTGGAATGGTGACGGGTTCCTCCATGAACGGCTCATAGAAATCAACTTCATTCATCTTTAGTTTCAGCTTCTTGGCAATCTGAAATGTTAATGTTAAAATGAAGAGGAAATACAAGGTCAATATAATCAAAGTCGGTCTTGTTAAATATAATTAAAATTACATTGCTAACTCTAATCACACAAACAAGGACTTTAAACCTTGGGGTCAAATGTGGCAAAGAATTTGACGAAGGGGTGGAATTCCTCAGCAGCATCATCATATTCAATGAAGTCTGGATGGAGAAAATCAGGCAAAACATTATTAGGGTCACAACAGCAGTTTCTTTTATGAATAATCTGCTCAAAGGTCAGTATTTAGATCATAATAATCGTCAACGTACGGGGAGATCTCTCGCTCTTGAAATAGCCAACCAGCTTGATGACCTCATCCATGTTGTGGAAACCCTTGAGCTCACGATCGTTGTCGATGATCTCCACAGGGTCTTCAATTACCTGAAAAGAGTCAATTTATTCTGCCACTGTTTACATCAGTCATTTATATTAGTCCAATTATCTGGGTGATTTAATTCCACAAAACAGTCAACCACTGGGCCAAACCACTGACCATAAACCACTTACGTCATAGAGGAACTCAACCAGTGTGTCGGCAGCCAGCTCTCCATCGTACTCGATGATCTCATTGTCGGCAAATATGTAGATGCTCTCCACTTCATCCAGACCTGGTGAGAGAAAAGTGTTTAACCAATGAGCTAATTAATGTTTGGCACCAGTCATTCCAGCATTATTTCACAAATTCATACATAAAATTGCAGTGATTTACAAATGCATGGCGGTACCTGACCAAACAGAGGTGCCAAATGTATCTAAATATGAACGGGTGTTTTAAAAAGTTGGGATGGTCGCAGCTGCCTGAACAATCCCTTAAATTATGGAAAAGTACAGTCGCCCCAAATGTCAAAGAATGGATGGAAATCATGTCAGAAGTTGCATCATATGAACGCATGTTGGCTAGAATTAACAATGCAGAGGAAGATTTTAAGAGGACGTGGGACCGTACTTTTTTAGGCCTTTGTAAATATGGTTGTATGTGAGATATACTGTCTGTTGATGCTGGTGTTTGTTTTCAAGTTTGATGAATGAATGTATAAATAAATAAAAACTTCAATGACAAAAACATTTGGAGTTTTAGTACTGTCATGATTTTGGATTTCCACAAACGGTTTGGTGTGTTTTGTAGTATATTTCTGTTTTTTTTTCAGCTCAGTTTTCAGCTGCAGTAGTTGTTACAAAGACGCTGTGACACATTTAGTTACCACTTGATGGCAGAGCTGTTCCATTTATTGAACTCAGATGTTTATGCATTACAGTATGAATGTCATGTTTACAGTGAAATTTGAACATACCTTTACACTTATTATTGGATTTTTTTCCCCCCTCCATTTATACATATGTTACCCTAAATTAGCAGATTAAAGTCTTTGATGTATAAATTGCTGAATGAAATGCAGAGCTGATCAATTAACACAAAAGGGGCTCTAAGTAAATCCAGATTCCAATTAAGACTGTAATTCCAATTACATGACTGGAGACAGTTTTGGTTCATTAACTATTAGAATAAAGAAGTCCTTGTCAAATCTTCAGAATGTGTTGCACTTTAATCAGCCACATTCGGTGAAAATACCAGGAGAGGCCCTGAGAAATGTGTCTGGACCTGATTGAAAGGGTTGATTTACACTGAGCCAAAGCTTCTTTTTTTTTTCTTGCTGGTATCATTGACAATTAGGCTATGTTTTCACCAGCAAGGACTCTGTTAGTGACTGGCAAGCTTACCCAGCTTCTTGGCAACCGCAGAGTCTTTCTTTTCATCCACCAGGCCGAATCCAATGTCCTCGTCGTCAAGATCGTCCAGAACTTGGGCTGCAAGCTGGAAGGAGCGACATAGATGGAGCAAGAGAGGTGGGGGACAAGAGTGGGAATAAAGGAGATGTAGGGAAAGTTGTGTTTAGTAACATCTCTGATCTTGGTGATTCAGCCCTCTCTATATTTACTCAGAAGTCCATTGAAAACAAGTCTATTGACACAAATAATCCCTTGGCATTTCATATTAATTCCAAGGCCATAAAAGCAAAAGCTTTGGTTTGCTACCTTGCACTTTCTAAATCTGAGTGAAACTGAAGCCAACAATTGACAGCCCTCATAGCCGGCGTGAGAGAAGCACGGACAGCGGGGTTTCCAGAAGAACAAGAGGGGCAGAACTTGAGCCAACTATGTCGAGGGGAAGAGACGCTGCAACAGGTGTGGTGGAAAGAAGAGGAGCTCACACTTTGCGAAAGTAAAGCGGCTGCATACATGCTTGTACATATTTACATATACTGTAAATATACCGATTTAAGCACACATTGGGGTTCTTAACTCTTCTTTCTCTCTTGATAAACTGTTTCTCACAGTTGTCTACGAATACACACCACCATTTTCCATTTTTTAATGCTGATTTGTTCACCATTTTCTTGCTTTGTCACTCAATTTAGCACTTGATGAACAGCGGATGATGCAGATGATGAAAAGTGTTACGTAGCGGCTTGCAAAGCAGCAGTGCGAAATAGATAACATTCATAAGCTGCCAAATGCCTCAAAGCACAAGCACAAATAGCTTTTACGGTATGTATCATATGGTATAGTATGTGCTGTGTTGCTCTTTATTGGCGATCTTTAAAGCCATCCATTCTTTTGGTCTCTAGAGTCCAGACACATTAGCTCATGATTGGACCCAGGGCCAATTTTTCTCTAATCTGGTTAGGAACATTGGCTTATTTCCCTTGAAACACTAAAGCAAGATAATCACCATGTAACAGCTAAACAGGAAAGGTTCGCATCAGGATAAGGCTTCTTTTACTTTAAAATGTAAGTTGCCCAAATTAGAAAAACTAACATTTTCTCAGTCGTAGCTCTGTCTATGCAGATAGTTTTAGTTTTGTCTGCTGAGGTTTTAAAGGAATAGTTCAGTATTTTGGGAAATGTGCTGAGAGATGACATTATCAATACTGTTGCAGATCTGTCTGTTCAATATGAAGCTACAGTAGCTGAAGTCTTGTCATCACCAGCAAAGACAGATAGATCTATTTTGGATTAAACAAACATTTTTTGTCTAGTCACACACGTCTAGTATTTCCCAAAATGTCAAACTATACATAGCCGAATAGGTCCAATCACAATACAGTGGAGGTCAATGGAATTTCATTTGTACTGCTTAAAGCTTAAAAAATTCAAACCACAAGCCACCAGAAGTTTTTTCCCATTGATGTTTAGTTGGTATTGAGTTTCATGGCATTGAGCAGCACAAATTAAACATGATTTTGTTGTATTGGGGTTCATTTTAGACATCTTGGCTCATAAGACCAAAACTACCTGCAAGGTAAGACTAGTCGTAAGCCAGAAACTATGATTTTCACCATTTATGATCTTTGATGGCTGCATGGATAAACGATGGATGGACATAATGAAGTGTGATTAGTAGATTAGATGGGAGCCTTTTTCAAACATTTCCCTTTTTGTCTTTCACAACTAAATCAGCTCGCTTTGGCACACAGTGCGGTCAAAATCTAGACTCAAACTGGCACAGCCCAAGCTATTGTTGCTGGACTTTGAAAGCAGTTCAGTCTCCATCGGCCTTGTGATGTCTGGTTGTTTGCTTTCACCTGTTTTAAAACTAAACTGCAGTCAAGAAGTGGAAGAGAACAATCAGCAGATACTGCAGCAGCAGAGGAAATCTGCGTTCCACAGCCCAGCTTTACAGACACAAAAGGCAGACCTTAACATACCTGAAAGATAATTGCTGCTTGACTTGTGATCAACTGCAAGAAGAGGTAACGCTTTAGGGCAAAGCACAATAGTCACAGCCTCCAGGTTTACAACAAATCGGAGTGGCCTTCACAGGAGACAAAATAGGTCCAAACTTAAACACTGAGATTGTACTTGGGTGATTAAAGCCCCATTCACACAGGACTGTTGTTAACCTTTTACTTTAATCCCCATATTTTAGCATTTATATGCAGGATACATAATAAATGCTTTACTAAATGTCACCCATTAGCTGCTTGTACACCTATATCCATTTATTATGTATAAACTGCTTATAAAAGCTAAATAGAGGGATTAAAAGTAAAGTGTTACAGGGCTAATATAACCTGAGGACCTCGTGTTATTTGCACTCAATGCATAAAGTCAAGTTTTTCAACCAGCACAAAGATCATGTGGCTATCAGCTCAACATTTTTTTATAACCATCATATTTTTTTCTTTTTCTGTCTTGGGGATATTTAGATTTTATGTTTTTCATCATTAAAAAAAAAGTTTAATGACTTTGTTTTTTGCCGTTTACTGTATCAGAGGTCAGTTCCTGCATCACATGAGGTCCTGAGGTAATGCTAGCTCAGTGCGAGTGGGGCTTAACACAAGAAATCAAACCAATATTGAATCATCTTTATTTTTTGTGTGTGCACCAGTGATTGAATAAGATGTTCTGATTTTCTTTCAATCACTGCCTGGAAGCAGAAGAGTGCCAAGTTATACTGAAACACCACCATTTGTTTTGGATCAGCTATGAATGGATGGACCATTATTAAACTTTGATGACAAAATCAGAGTATATTTTGCATTTGTTTGCATGTTTTGGATTACAGTAACCCGATACAAAAGTCAGTTTTAAAGAAGAGAATTGACAAGACAGTGACAATGATACTACAACAAAATTGACTTGCCAGTTTGAATTTCCAAGTGTTGTTTGTCCAAAACTATTCCCCAAAGCTCACCCTACATCCCCCTCCCCGTTACCACAGAAGGCATGGCCATATTAGTAACACTGGGGTATTTATAAGGGAGGTGAAGTTTTGGTTGCTTGCTTGCAGTGGGGTTGGAAAGCGAAGCAGGGACTCCCACAGCTATATAAGGGCGTGTAAGAAAGCATGTTGAGGAGCAGAAAAGAAGGCTGAGATCTGTTACATATAGAAATGGGTGTGGAAAGGGGGGAGGAGAGACGGCAGGCAGGGTTGATGAAAGGAAGAAGACACTTGACACGCAAGTTAACACTTCACAGCTTCTCCTTCTATCATGCAGTTTTGTCCTCACTGAAGACATCAGACACATTTCTCGTGATCAATCTTTTCCCATTGGTTAGACTAAATCAGTCTCCTGACACCCGTTCCTCATGCATCTCCTTTGCTATTACCCGACCTCCTGCAAAAGTCTGAGTTCACAAAGCCAAGTGACAGTTCAGCAGTGTAATCACTTGGCTCCGTCTCCCAATGCCCAGTCAGTGTCAGCTTGTCAGGTGACACATGGTGAGGGCACAGTGCCATGGTGAGTTGTCAAAAACGTGTCCTGGGTCTCGGCTGGACTTGGCTGTGGCACCAAACGATGAGCTAGGAGAGGGCGGCGAGTTTGCAATTCTGTAGAGGGTTCACATTTCTTGTAATATAGCCACCGGTATTCTTACTCTACATTGCTCAATACAGGTTGTAGGTTACTTTGGTTTAACTTGACTTGAGTGGTTGGTGTTATTGTCACTGAGTAGACACGTTTGTCTTGAGCGTGCTCTCATTTTTAATGGGAACCACCGTCCTAAACCTCTCACTCAATGATTTGTTCTCGCTTTGCTGTATCGGTTGGACACTTTTGGAGTATCAAACATTCAATTGGCTTGAACAGTGTCTCTTAAAAAGGTTGTATCCTGCTCTGTTGCAGAGGACAGAGGACATGGATTCTCAAAAGTAAATCCACCTTTTACATTTATCAGTTTGGCTTGATGCTTTAGGTGGAGCGTGAGATAGGATCTGAAAGATGTTGAACTATGCCTGGGCAGGGCGAAGCCCTGTCAGGAATGCTACAAGCCTCCAACAGGGTTTCCAACACCGCTGTTGGAGGCTCGTACATGCAAATTGGCCGTCCAACCCGGGTATAGGGCCAAAGAACTAATCAGTCTAGGACAGTTCCGATCCCAACATATTCTCAGACTTTAAATGGATAAGAAGCCCTGCTTGCTTGCTTGGAGCCGGGCATTGAACCGCCTTTTGGGCCACCTTTGGTAAGTTAAACTGGCGTTGTGATGAACAAATGAGGTACAGTCCAAACCACAGTAGATCAAGAAGCCTCCAAGAATAAGTGCCACAGCACTCAGTTACATATTCCACCTGACACAAGTAAAGAGGATTCAATCGGTGACCCAGTTTCATGGCAACAAAAGTTTGACATTTGAATAACTCCTGAAACATAATACACTAACATGGTTAGTAACAAATGGATGTTTATTGCTGATGCTTGTGGCCAGGAGCAGCAGAGGTCAGTGCCAAGGTTTAGTAGTTTTTTTGGTAGAGTATTCCTTTTACGGTGCAATATTCTGCTCAGCACATACCACAAGATGGCAGTATTGTACTTGTTGGTGTTTGATTGGGTTGCCTTTTAATTTCAAGAGAGACACAAGAAGTTATGTGGAACCAAGTTCTAACTTCAATACTCAAATAATATTTCAGTATGCAACGATGCCTAGGCAATTTCTTTTCTGTTCATAAGAACCAGATACCAAAAGAGATACAAAACTTGACATATGGCTAATATTTCTGTAGTCATCCATCCACTCAGCACTGCCCTTCATTACTTCATCTCCCCTATGCGTCATTCTCCCTTACAGATCCAGCCCTGAGACTTTGAAAAGACCATTCATGTAAGAGAACTTCCCTTGTTGTTCCCTTCTTTATCATTGAGTCTGTTTGTTTGGTTGTTCTCATGTAGGCCTTGCGTGTTCCTCAAGTGAACAACTGAGCAGTTGACGCATCACGCATCCAAATGTGTGTCACCTTACGATGTGAGTCACCCAAAGGACACAAACACACACTCTGACTGTGATAGCTTTCACGCCAGCTGCAGAGAAACAGCTAGCTTTGCTGTCAAAACAGTTACGTCTAAATATTCAGAGTGCTGCTACATTTGTGTATGCACAGGTGCTGTATAAAGTTCACATTTTAAAAATGGCTGTAGTATTGGTGAGGAAGTTTCACTTATGCACAAAATGCAGGTAAACGAATGCATGTTGCATTTTTTTTGCCTATTTATTACAAATCATGTCAGTTTTCTAGTGTAAATTGTAGTTGCATGTCACCGTTGACATGGTCTTTTCTTGTAAAGCTGATTGAAGTCTCAGATTTTGAACTGTTTCTAAAAACTGAAATAATAATAATAAGCCTCAAAAAGATATTTAACCCCAATGATTGTCCACAAAACGTTCCATAGTTCATATTTAAGAATGTCATCACCCAGGCAGACATTTATTTGGTAACTATGGTATGAAAAAGCAACATGCGGAGGAGTTACATACAATTTATAGTAGGTAATAAATTGTTTGATTGTAAAAGCTATTGTTGCATCCTGCAGTAATGTAACGTGATGATCCAACTTGATGCTGTAGCACCCAAATTATGGACTACTCTGCCTGCACCTTTACGATCTGCTGATTCTGTGGATTCTTTTATAGAGGCGTACCTGTTTAGACGGGCATATGGGTAACTTGTACGCACCAGGTCTGTGTTTTATGTACTTGTCTATTTTTTATTACATGTTATAAAACTTTGACTTCTGTCTTCTGTATATTGTTTATTGCCCTTGTAAAGCACTAAAGACGAACACACCTCGTCTCTGTAAAAGTGGCTATGCAAATAGATTTTATTTACTTACTTACTTTCCAACTTACTTACTTAATACGGTTAAGTGCAGATTGATTTTATTTAATTGTGTGTAATTTTGGCTAAAATACAAGCAGACAGAATACAATCCTGTGATGGATTACTTGTGTATGTTAACACTGGAGTAAATACTGTATATAGAAACCAAATTGCTTCGAGGCAAACAGTTAAATTAACATGAAAAAAAACACTATTCTGTACTAGAATTTCTTAAAGTGATGAATCATATCCTGTACAACCAACAAAAAACATAAAATATTCATATTTCTCAGATTTTTTGCTAACATCTGGTCTGCTACCTGGAAAAAAAAAAGCTGAATCTCTAAAACTTTAAAGGTTTCCAAACAGCAATATTTCCCATCATCCTGTATGAACAAGCGTCGTGGGATGTGAGCAAAATTAGAAGTTCCACCAGCTTTTCCCTCCAGCCAGATCGTAAATTAATAAAAGCTGCTGTAACACATCAGGACGTTCCACACTGGTCTTTTACATAACACAGTGGCGGGGTGGTCATGAAAGATTCAGATATAACAGTGTATAAAACACACACATACACACTGACTTGCCACCAGCTAGTGTAACTGCACTATTTGGAAGGAGGGGATCCAAATGTTCAAAGCTACTGTAATGTGTTCCTGTTTTTAGGGGATTCAAAATCTTAAAGGAAATCTCAGTAACTTGGAGTTGATAATTCTCACTTATTCATAGCGCACTGTCTCATGGGAGATATGATGAAATGCACGGAAAGCTAGTAGCAATCTCAAAGGCACACAAGCTGATTCACTACAACAAATTGTGAGGAGCAGAAGTGTCTGGGACCATCTGTGAATGACTCACTTTGACAAGCAATAAACCACATTACAAACGTGTCACATAACAATTGCGGCTAATAAACTCCTGCAGAGTCCCTCCTGCATTTGTCGACCTTGTTTTTGAGTCACATAAAACCGGGGGTGTAGTGAGGAACAAGCCCAAGTAAATTGAGTTCATCCGCCTCTTTAAAATGAGGCAGACAGTTTACTACCTGTCAATCGTACTGTGCAAATCCGTGAGGGGAAACAAGGTGGGTAAACTACACTTCACCCACAGTTTAACCACACTATACCCATTCAAAAATGTGTTTAATGCAACTAAGATGTGTTATTTGACTGGCGTCATTTGGATTGGATGTGGGTTTCTTTCACTGTGTCAGTTTATCATTGAGACTAAGATAAGTATTTGATGGGCTTTGATTGAATTTTGTAGAAACCGTGCAGTCATGGCTACCAGAGGATTTGTCCATAGACTGTATAAAACATGGACGTGGTCTCCAATGACGTAATGCACAGGTTTCTGAAGAGCCGTTTTGAAGCTCAGAGTGTGGTGGTCGCCATCTTGGTCGATAATCCAAAAATAAGCAGAGACGTGCTGGGTTGGTGGCGCCAAAGAGACCAAAACTATTGTACCAGGCTGTAAACATGTTGATTTCTGCTGTGAAATTGGGCATCTTAATATGAGGGCTCAAGTGGCCTTTCAAGGAACAGCAGTTTTTGGCACTTCCTTGTTGGCTTCATTGTAGAACCATGGAGGTTACCGCTTGGATGTATCCCAATGATTCCCCTGACCTTTTCTCTAGCGCCGCCATTGGGTTGACATTTTTGGTTTTGATTGAAGTATCTTATCTACCTGGTGACTGACACAAAATTTGGTACATACCTTCCTGTTGTATCATCAGGTCCAAATTTCTGTTTATCCAATCATGACCAAGTCACTGCAAAACCAACGTTATTGCCATCAGCCTCAGTTGTACTTTGTGTTTACAGCTATTGCCATTGTGCGCCTGTTAGCATGGTTATGTTAGCATTTGGCTCAAAACGCTACTGTGCTTTAAAGAGCTGCTAGCACGGTTGGAGACAGCAGATCTGTTATTTTAATGGAATTTTTCCAATTATCTAATGCAAGCTTTAAAGTGACTCAGCCTCTTTTTAGTCCTTCTTATACACAGGGTCCATTACCTGGAATTAATGGATGACGGGGCAGCCAGAACCAGATGTGCATTACTTCCTGATACATATATAATGTGTATAAATGTGTACATCTTTGCAGGAATTAGAAAGAGTATCGAATGACCACTGTGAATGGGGTAATAAAGTACCAAGAAACAGATACAGCATGTTAAATTAAAGTACTTATACACTGTACTCCCAGTGCTATCTTTAGTCAGGTCCATCACTTTGTAGAATGAGGATGTAAGCTAGGGTTTCAACGTCACAAAATGTAAATTTTTCATGTTGCACCTTGGTCCCCTGCATTTTCTTGGCATTTTTCTCCCATGAATAAGTGATACGAAGACATTCCCTGATACAGATAACGGAGGAGGGGGGAAAGCAGAAAAGAACATTTCGGGGGGAAAAAACAAAGAACAAAACATGTATGTTGTGTTGAGCACAGCAGGGTGATTCATAGATAATTATGTACAGCAACAAAGGATGCACACTGTAACACACCTGGTGCAAATACAGAAACGTTTATGTGCTGTCACCTGTGACCTTCCAGTTACAGCCATGTAATCAAATTTTACATCTGTGAAATTTACACCTGAAAGTCTACATCAGTGCGTTCTCACAAGTCACAATCAGTCACTAAAGTATCAGACTTTAACACAGACATACTGAGATGAATGGTTCAGTGCCAGAAATACATGACTTAAAAGGTCATGCACCCAATTTGCACAAATATCCCACTTATTCGTAGTCATATTGAGCCGTACAGACTTTGTTTTGTTTGGTTAACAGGATATTTCTCTGATTAAAAATACCCCAACTGCTATTTCTGCACTGCATGAAAATGTTTTTCATTTTGCTCTTGAACAACCTTTGTTGTGTTTCAGTATGAAGACATATAATAAACAACATTGGGGTGGGAGGTGTGCAGATGAGAATGGGGGGTAAATTTAGCATGACAGAAACAGCAAGCGGGCTCTCTGCCATGCACCATGGGAACTATTCTGGACAGTTGTTGGGAGCTGCTGACAGCTCGCACACTGAGCTGCAGAGTTTATGGACCACCTCAGCTAATATTGAAGAAATGTGCACGGTAGCAGAGATTCTCTTTGTGGAAATTTGATTTACACTGACTTGCAATGGTGTCTCTGTCATTCATACGTCTGTTTCTGGACTATGTAACTTTGTGCTCCGATACGATCACCCACGAGAAATACGTAACGCTTTACAGCGCTGAGTCACACACCACAAACTATTTCACTGATTTTGGTGGAACTGGATCATATTTTATGGAGAAAATGTTTTCTCGTTTTCCCTCTGAAGGAGCGGAGCCAGTGTCGTGCCAGAACAGGAGCTGGGCAATGTAAACTGGGTCCAGCAGCCTCTATGGACGCAATGACAGAAGTTCAAAGACCAAAGGGGATGTTGACAGAGGTAGTTTTTGACCATAAGTAATGTAATTATGATGATGTAATAGTGATCATCATCTGGTTATCTCGGCTTGGCCTTTTATAGCAGAATAATTTATAGCAGATAACCTGCATTATAAACCGGATCTGTGGTGTTTGAAAGAAGGGGGTATTAGCGAGGCACATGGGGTCTAATGAAAGATGCTAGTGTGCTGGATAATGGGAAATGTAGTACCCAGTGTTTGCATTGCTTGTAGCTTCATACAAGCGCTGCCACTTTTTTGGATTGTCTTGCCATTTTTGTGAAAGTACTTCCGTGTTGAAACAGTTTTTGAGATCATTTTCCACTGGTTGTGTTCACCTCCAGTTTATCCTATTCTATTCTGTTATAGTCTGTGTGGCTATATTCTCTTCTATTGCTGTATCAAACAATTCAGTTTAACTCTTGTAAGGTAAGCAATCTTTCACAGAATAGGCCAATGCAACAAAAAGTGAAGGCCATCCTGCCACATTCATATTGACCAAACTGTCTTTACAACTCTGCTTTATACAAAATTTAACAGGGGTTTATACGTGTGTCTAGTTAATATGATCGTCTCGCTTGCACCCACACTTCAGATCCAGGCCTAGTTCAATCAACAGCTGCTCGATGGATCACTAGTGACGATAAAACCATTAAATGTTTTTGCCAAAACAAGGTTGTAGATGTGCAGATGTACTCTGTAGAGACACCGTTCATCTGCAGAGTGGGGTTTGCTTCCACTATGTTTATACTCTAAAATAAACATAGTGGTTACAATAGTTACAAAATCATCCTAAATACCTCACTGCATGCACCTCAGAAAAGGTGAAGAGCTGATTCCATGTCTAATGGAGTCATATTGAATCTGTACAAAACACCTTTCCTGAATAGACAAAAACACAATATCAAAGTATCATATTGAACTATATATATACATTACTTACCACACAGATGCAAAGTCATGTCTGTGATTAATGAGATGCATATTTTTTCATTTTGAAAGCAAGAAAGGCCAGAAAAGAAGTAGAAACGTATTGGAGATAGTTCAACACAACCTTTTAAGTGATCCATATTGTGAAAGTGCATCAGGCAGCAACGTATATAGTTTCAACAACAGCTGAGAGCCATGAAATCAAAAGGCGCAAAAGCTTCTATTATTAATCCTCTTCAAACAACAGGTGGTTTCTGACATGGAACAAACCGGACAGGCAGGAAACCTTAGTCTGGCCCGAAAACAAACATCTCTACCCATCAACACTGATGAGATGTCATCGGAGAATAACACCAAGGACACTTTATCCAAACTTAACTCCTGTCACATTTAATGACATCATGTCTGACAAATTAGTCCTTAATTTAGCGCCTCTTTCGCACTGTTAATTGGGGAGCCGAGATGTAGCGCAAAGAAAGGTAAGAGGGGATCAAGACGTGATGTTTCCCCTCACACAACTTGACAGCAGTGTCACTTAACGGAGGGAAATGTTAAGTATTAACAGCTGTGCTGCTTGAATCCATAAAAGGAAAACAGGTCTTCTGACACATGCAGCTAAGGAGTAAGGGGAGCTCTTTACGATATTGGACAGTCTCGTATCCTGGAGGAAATTAAGTGGCTGGAAGCCCAAGTACCTAATGTGGAGTTCATGAGGTAAAGGGGCGATGGGGACTTGGCCTGTTGGCCCAAGATAACTTGCGGTAATGAGATCCGATCCTACTTATGCATTCTGGATGTGGGGTGACAATGTCTGTCTCTTAAAATCAGAGTCAGTAATAGTTATCTGGCCGCCTGCCAGGTTCACAGGTTGTTGCAGGACGTGTGCTCCTGAGAACATATGAGTTAATACTGACCCAGATTTAGAAGAAACGCACTTGACAGAATTGCAAAACGCTCATTTTGTTCTCTGTTTACGGGAGCATCAGCAAGCCTTGGAAGAGCCTGATGAGTTTTCAATAGCCAGGGTGCTAACAACGTGAGCCAAATGGCCATTAAACCCACCCACCTTAGTTACTGTTTCTAGGTCAGGCTTTCTGTACGAGCACAGCAACTCGTGATTTCCAAAAGAGGAAGACAAAGGCCACCAGCTCATTTCAAGCTAAAAATCTCTAACACATTTAAGCTAAAGTTAGGCCAATGAGTTGGTTGAAAATGCTGTTTCCAGCTCACTCATTTAAAAACAAGAATATTGTAAAGGGGGCTTTAAATACGGTTGATATTCTGGTGTAGCAAATGATCAATTTCAAGTCCTTAACCAAACATCTGTTTAGAAAGTGAGAGTCAGCCAGGGACACACAAAGAGCAAATAAACCCATTATAAACAGAGATATTAAGACATTTTAGAGCAATATTTTGTGTAGAATTATCTGTGATAGCTGTCTAAATATTGAGTAATCAAAGGTTTGGGGGCATTAAAGGCAGTTGTATAGGAAAAACATGTTTTATGTCTTATTACTGGTGATTGTTGTAAAATCAGTCAGTTTAAAGTTTACAGCCACACATAAATATGTAAATATTCAAACGACATGATTTGTAAGCAAAAGTCTTTAGGATGCATAACCTAACTTAAAGTTTTCAGTATTTTTTTTATCTGCGTCTTAGTTTGAAAAAAACATGAATTGTAATACCGGCCTTCAAATTTATTGAAATTCAAAATTAAATGAAAGTGTCTGGGTTCATTCATGCCAGAGGAATATCCAACAGTGTCCATGGCATTGAGAAAATCCAGCAGGTAGAGGAGCAATATTACAATAAAAATGTAACCATGAATTTATTTTTTTTTTTGTGCCGGTGAAAGGGGGGAGTGCTCTGACAGTTTCTTTGGATAACGGTTACCACAGCGACAGTCTGACCTTTTTACCAGATCTCTCAGTAGACAGAAGGAGATTAGACAAAGGCAAAGCAGAAGCCTCCTTCAAACCATGCACATTACGAGACGACGTGCTGGCTTGTCTCGTGTGTACCTGTGACACCTTTCTCAGTTATTAACACGATCTGATGCAACCTGTGGAGGAAAGAAAGGAGAGCAAAAAGCCCTCAAGCTGTCTTTTCCCTTCAGCTGTTTCCTTACAGCGATACTTTCATGGCCCTGTAACTCTAACTGTGTCTCACTGTACCGTGGGGTGTCTTGTAGCAGTATAATGATCAGTAAATTAAGGCTTATTTTACTGTTCCAGTCACTGCATTGCTCTGTAAGTGTCTGCTAAATATAAACGATGAAATCATATATATTTAGTTTCATAGTGCTGAAGAAATCCAGAATTTCAGCAGCTTTGTGAGGCTCTATTTAGCAACAGTGTTTTAAGCTCAACACTAAGGTCTAACAGGTATGAGGTTTGCCATTTTTGCCTGAAAGGACCAGTGTGTAGGATTAAGTAGCTTCTTGTGGCGTAGTTTCGTTGCTGTTACAGATGACTTATTAGAGCACCTAGGCGTCATTTGGCCCAACTTAGCTCTGCCGATGATCCACGTCTTTGCTGATTTTTAGATTAGCGGGCAGGCGGAAGAAGCAGTACAGTGCTGCATATTTTCAGCTTTGGAAACCTACGGGTGACGTCACTAATGCTCTGTCCTTTCTTTATACTGTCATTGGTTCCAAGCCTCGACTCTCCTGTTTATGTCCACAGCAGTTGGTAAACTAGCAACAGCAAAGATTCAGAGAGATCACAGAGCTCGTCGTCTATCCTTGAATCAATACTCAAAATGTTATTTATCCAAAGCTGTCCTCCTTCTGCCTATCCTACATACATGATGTAACAAAACATCTTTTCATTGGTCAATAAGACTTGATATGCTGAGGAAAGACAATATGCACATTTCATATATAGAAAAAAGGCATCAAAAGTGTTAAACGTGGCTTTCATCAGACAGTGACGATATTTTAGCTTTGTTCTCCAAGATTCACAAACATAGATCTCAAATGGCGTTAACATAATCCTGCAGCATTGGAAAATGTTTTTTTCCGTTGAAAGCATGTCAGAAGCATTAACAATTAGTCAGTAATTGTCAGATTGTAGCAATTTAGTTGAAGCTTAGTGTGCCTTTGTGTTGCTTTTTACTTATTTTCCCAACAAGTTGTCTAAATTCGGCATGTTTACATCAGAATAACACCAATGTACACTGCCCATGTTGAGTAAATGAATTAAAAAAGCTGTAACCCTATATTATTTTGTATAAATTATATTTCCATGTCTCTGTGGTTGTTGGGGTTAGAGTATGACCACGATGACGGGGGTAAATAAGGTTTGGTTACTGCTATTGGTTCATACAGTTTCCACATGGTGCCATAGCAACAATATGTGCATGTATGGGGGGGGGGGGGGGTGCTATGTCGGCAAAGATCACTGCAATCCGAGCTGTGTGGAGTGCAGTGATTGATGAGTATGGGCATTTACAGTATGCAGCGTGCCAAAGGTCAGAGTCCAAACAGAGAGGGAGGGAGAGAATGAATATGCAGACAGCAGACAAGCACTCGCAAAATTAGAAATTCATATAATCAGCCTTTGGCGTATGGTTGCTAATTTTGCACCCTACATGTTAGTCGTTAATTATATCTTCGGATGACTTCTGCGTCATGATATTTGGTCTGAGTCATAATAACGAGAGATATTTTGGGCTAAAGTGCTGCAGGTGAAGTGGCCTTCTGTTAAGAACCAACTTATCAGGACTGTCAAATCTGTTTCATCATTTCTGAATGTGCTTCCAGTTCATTAAACAGATTGCTGTTGCTGCTTTGCACAGACTGAATGTTAAACACCTGCGATTCAGTGGAGTGCTATGTTAAACCCTGTTGCTAAGCCAAACATGAAAACCTCCATGAAATTAAAAGAGCGGAAGAGCAGCAAAGAGCCATTGGTGTCGCTACTCACCCAAATACTTTAAGATGATAGGAATGTTTTTAAAAACTTTATTTCTTTTTGACTAATTTATTAACATGTTAATTAGAAGCTTGGAATCGTAGGTTGTAGGAAAACTGTGGTACAACAATTCGGCAATTAATCGATTAATCAATCGACAGGAAATGACTATTTTGATAGTTGATTAATCATTTGAGTCATTCTTCAAGCAAAATACCCAAAATCTGATGGTTTAATGTGAGAATTTGCACTTGTTATTGGTTCATTACAGTAAATTAAACCTTTCTTTGGGTTTTGGACTGTTGGTTGGACCAAACAAGACATTTCATTTTGAGGATTAGCATAGTTTGTTGCAGCTCTACTATGGTTAAGCTATGAATAAAGAAAATAATAATGGCATAACCTCTATTTTATATTAATTTGCTTCCTTTTTGCTCATAAACCTGTTCAAGTTTGTCTCGACAAATGAAGCGGAGTCTTATCTGGGTCACCAAAAGTCACAGCTTCTACTAACTGATTGGCATCAGCTGTTTCATTCATGCTTCACAATCACAGGCTCATCACCAGCTGTGTGACGTCCAATCATATTCATATTCAGGTGCACAAAGTAGCCATTAATGACCTGACACTTTGATTACACTGCGGAGACTTTCGTGGCAACTGTGCAGCTCCCTCACGCACCACAACCTCCACCTCATGTGCTCACTTGTACCTCAGTTTAAATCTAAGATTACAAACTGCTGTGTTCTGCTGTTGTCTGCTTGTTTGATTCATTTTCGTTTTTCGTATGTATTTATTCTGTTGTACTCTCAACATTATTGAAAATGAGGGCATGCCCAAATACAGGTTTTGTGACACCGCATTTCACTGAGTATTGGAAACTAAACCACACCATTTTAACGTAATATAAAAATGCATTTCATATCCACAACTAGGCCTCTACAGGGGAGTTGCCGTACCCACAAACACAGCAGCGAGGACACGCTGGATTATTTTTCACAGACTAAGACAAGTCCAGCCGGGGTCACAGGTGACATATTGGACATATTTAAGGAGTGAGGGGGCGACTCTTTCTGTCACACAATCTATTTGAGTGGAAAATGCTGAGTTTGTTGGTGACTCGTGTCACGGTATCGTTTTTCTCTGGAGGTTTTTCGCTACCTGTCTTAGCTGTCAGGATTTCTGCCATGGCTGCATTTTGTTACTTTGAACTGAGACAAGTTGAGCATATCTCCATAAAGTCTCAGAAACAAAGCAGTGTAGTTTTGAATTCTTTTGTTATCCCAACAGGTTTGTCCATCCACAGTTACACAGATGATAGATGCTTTCATGCATCATCAATCCTCATCAATGATCTGCTTGTGGAAGCACCTGCAAGATTATTTGAGGCTTTTGAGGCTAATCATTTGCTCAATGTACTGTATTCAGTTTCTATTCATGTTCTGGGTTTCAAAGAGGAAACAATGAAGAATGTTCATTTATTTTGCAGTCTGCCTCACAGTATACATGAAAACCCAAAGAAACAGCTACAGGGAGAATATCTTCAAAAGCTTTAGCATGTGTCATACAAGCTACACAAGCCAAATATATATAATAAACCTTCAGATATTATGTTTTAAGAATAAGATAAATGTACAGTATGATGTCTCAAAGTAGCATACATGTATGACATGTCATATCATACATGCATGGTCCTAGTTTTATACCAAGGCGGTTTAGATTTGATTCCCTGAGCTCTGCACTTTAATAATTCATACTTCCTGATTCATAGGTGGTAATGACTAGCTATTTTAAGCATCCCCTCTGAGCACCTCTTGTGCTCTTTCCCGATTGGCTGAATAGTCACAACTGGCAGGAAGTCAGTAACACAGTAACAGTTCAGCAGGGACCTTCTCCGCTAAGCATCTCTTTCTTAAGCCAAGAAGCACAACTTGGCAGCGCTGCAAGGAAATTGATCTGATCCGATGACTTGGGTGTGTAAATGATGGTTTAGGACTTCAGCCTGCACCCAGAGGGGTGTGTAGTAATATAAAACAGAACAGTGTGTGTTGCCTGACAGAGCGGTGGGAGTAGTAGTTGAGGTGAGATATGGCCCTAAACTCTCTGTTCATCCCAGGAGGGCTTTTAGCCTCTTGCTAAGCATGCATGACTGTCCTGGGCTATTTGCAGAGGTGACTTATAGAGGCTCGTGTAAGGTACACTGTGTCTCTGTAAGAAGACACTGCTGCTCTGACAGGCAGGGGATTGCTGTGGTGAATACACTGGCTGACAGTGGGGCCCAGGTGCATCGACTGCGGGCCGGTTCGTAAAGAGTGCTTTAGATTTACTTATCCAATACGAGTTTCCAAAACATGCATACTTTTTTTTCAGCTGCTGAGCAGCACCACTGAAGCAATTTGCCTGGCTCAAAGGCACATCAGCGGTAGCTATTTAAAGACATAAACCGACTGGTCACTGGTCCTTTATTACTAACAGAGCCTCTGGTTAAATGGCAGTTAAACTGAGCTGCAGGAAGAATCACCCACACAAGACTTACAGAAGGAAGTACACAATATTTATAATTGTCCTGGTCTAGAATAAAGCATAACAACATATCAATGGGTCATTTGTTCTGTAAAGTCTTTTATGTATTTATTTATGCTCATTTTGGTGGTGTAACAAGGTATGATTGATGACATGTGACAAATGTAGGATTATTTCTACAGTATAAATAGTTTTATGAAAGAGAACATGGGTGTTTATTGGGGGTGTGTGACATAAGCCTTCAAATGTATCAATAAGTTAGAAAAGTAAATTGCCAGTCACAAAAATACATTCATACATGATACTTTAGACACTTTGGTTCGTAATGATAATGTATTTATATGTATAAAATGCATTATTGTGTTGTCCTGGTTTCAGCATGCAGTGAAGCACTGTTTGAGTGTCACAGAAACACTTGAGGATGCAGTCTTGAGTGGGTTGGCGTGTTGATCTAGCTCTCATGTGACTTGGCTTTGACTCTTTGTCAGATCCATAAACTCAAAGAGGGGGTTAGTCATTGTGAAAGAAAACATAAATGCAAAACAAAGTGGCTCTGTATTTGACGAGATAATCAACTACGTTTTTCCGTTATGACTCAAACTTTAAATGGGAAACCAAAAAGTTCCCAAATAGCGGGTAAAAATGATGTAGGAGGATGCTCTTCACCAAACTACACTAAAGTCATGAAAGTATGAATTGGGCTGACCTGACTAGCCCGTAGAATGCTTGAATTGAAATAGGTCATGCAAAATGCCGTCCAAGAACATCTAAAGGCGTGTGCTTACAAGTGTTTATAGCTGTTCTGAAGAAGCCAGTGTCTCCACAAAACTCAAAATGATTGAAGTAGTTGTGTGAGAGAAGTTCAAATGCTACCTACTTTCTCATCTCAACACACCTGGCAAACCCCTGTGTGAAGTGGAATTGACTGTTTCGAAGAGTTGCAGAAATTGTTTGGGATTACAGATGCTGTCCAGTGAAACATTCAGACGTGCACATCATTTAAAGTAAACTGCCTCTAGCACAGCCTTTACGAACAAGGTTTCTAGATGGAACTGAATTACCAATACCAATATGGTACACCAAACTACTCGTCTTGGAGCCAGTAGTTTAGTACAAATATATATGCTGTGTTACATCCATGCACCTTAATAATTTAATGTTACATCTATTCAGATAATGCCCAGCAACTATTTGATGTTTTTAGATGCTGGACAGGTTGTGTTCATTAGGTCCATTGGGTCAAGACAAGCTGACCCAATCACAACTTAACTGATAATCAGACAACGGGTGATTAAACATGTGTTCATCCATCATTTGACATATACTTCTTGACATATAGTTCCCCATCACTACTTCCCTTCATCCCGTCCCCACATTCTCCAACCTGCCTCCTTTAAGTCAGCATCTATCCAGTCACGTTTGGCAGGATGCCACACCTGAAGGGTCCACAAATCCCTCAACTTGACCCTACCCCCCATCATTCCCATCTGCTGTGTTTGCACAGCCACAAACCCACTCAACCCTAAAGTGTGAAGGCCATGACTGCATCCAGGAATCCCCAACTGGAGCCAAAGTCTCCATGTGAAACCCTTACCTTCTTTCCCCTCTTCCCACTGTGACCCTTCCCCCACATGGCCCACAGATCCATCCACTGTCATGCTTTGGCAGAGACCCACCTCCAAAGCCAGCTCCTCTATCTGAAACTGCTTCATGGCACTGCGGTTCCCATCCACATTTTTGTGGTAGTAGATCACCATCACATCGTACTTCTTCATGATGGACTTGTAGTTCTTGGCGGTGAGGTCATGGACGCGGTCTTTGCCATCATACTCAGGGATCTCCAAGCCCTTCTCCCCCCAGGACAGGGTCCCCAAAGATAGGAAGACCCCCAAAAACACCCAGCCCCACTTCATGGCTATCGTCACCTGGTGGCTGCAAAAACGCCTCTTCTCAGAGCCTTTTGACGTGGGATAGAAAGGAAAAAAATGCACTTCAGAGGTTTAAAGTTGTCCCTAAGGCAAGTTGGTGTCAAGTAGGGAGAGTTAGGAACAAAGTCTGCTTCCTTTCCCCACCGGCTAGAGAAGAGCAGGTCTGACAGTGACACCCTCCCTTTAAAAAAGAGGTACACGTGGTCCTGCTGATGCCACTGGCCGAAGAAAGGGGGAGGGGTCCCTTTTGGTAGACACAAATCGGCATGTGAGTAGGCGAGAAACTTATCCCACCCGTCCAAGAGCCGTGCACAGGCCACAGGGGGCTGCCAAAAAAGTAGGACTTACAGTGAGAGGGGTGGGGTTGGGTGGGCTCCAGCGCAATGGTCAGAAAAATAGCAAATGGATATGGGAGGAGCCATTCTTAGGTCATACAGCCACCTGTTTGAAGCCGTGGCTATGAAAAGGGACAGCGGTTGTGTTGGGTGTTTGGAGCTCTACAGATACCAGCTCAGTGTCTTGGAGGACTGACAGTAAGGATGGATGTACGATGAGAGCTTGAGGAAAGAAGAGCTCCAAGATGCCATTCCCATATTAAGTTTTGCACAGGAGCCGGACTCTCGCTAAAAATAAGGCCACTGTGGGACAACGCTGTGGACAAGATGGTGTCTCTGCAGAGGGTCAGAGGGCAGATCTGCTCTGTGGGCACAGATGGATGATGGATTAGAGAAATGGAGACAAAGAATCATGCACACAGTTGTTTATGCATCTTGTTATGGTCATGGTGAAAGGAAAAAAAATACTTTTTAAACTTTAATTGCTAATCTTCCATGCCATAATAGTCATTATGTTGTAATGGCTTAATGAAGTTATGTGTATTTTGTGCAAAATCGTATTACATTTATGTTTATCTAATGAGATGTTGTTGAGTTGTTCTTATTGTTTGAGTTATGAGTCTGAATAATGAAGTATTGTACGGTGCTTTTGAGTGAACTGTCCAAAAATATTAGAAGATATTTAGGATATTTCTACTTTATTGTGTTCTTATATACACTTCTCATTAGACTGATGATTTGCTGTAGGTGTAAATAAAACTTCTTTAACAATAAAATCATTGTTGCACTTGAAGGTTAGGGGTAGCGTTCACTGTAAACCAGCAAAAACACAAGAACCCAACTGTGAAGACATAGCGCTGGTTTAATTCTTACAATTTAACACTTTATTTCTCACAATTAAACACATTACTCAAATGACTTAGTTGTCATGGAGATGGTTCACTTGTTATCACTTGTCGTCAAAAAACCCCCCAAAAAACGGTAAAAAACAAAGCTGTGGTTGCCAGAATTTTACCGTAATAAATACAGTATAAACTTTTCCAATATTATGATAAAAGGATATTATTACTGCTGATTTTACATTTAAGTCAGTGTTTTATTCCATATTTTATAATGTCTGAAGATTTTATGGTGAAAAACTGCCAAACCACGACAGTAAAAGTCTGTAAAATATGCCATTAAATACATTACATTACAGTGTTTTACTGTACAATTAACAGCCTCTAATATAAAATATTACTTTATTCTGTATAAATTTGCCACGTAAATAAAGGTTTTGAAAAATGAAACACTACATACACTCGTATTTTATGGCATATTTTACGGTCTTTTTTTACTGTCACAATTTGGCAGTTCTTCACCGTAAAATCAGACATTTTATTTTACATTTCATTTACAGTGTAAAATAAAGGCAGCAGTTTTGTGGGGGGAAAGAATCTCAAACCTCATTCACATATTTTTGTGCAGTTTTAAATGGGTTTACACTTTGCAATTAGATCCAAGGAATGAGGAAACATTTGAAAATGTTCAATTTTTTACTTTTACTGGATAGAGGCATACATTTGAAAGAATGTTTACTGTGGAGAAGGTGTAGTAAAAACACAGGAAACATTCTCTGGTGTTGAAATGACATTACCTCTGTGCTCTAACTGACTGTCATTAATACACAGGGCACCAAGCTGAGGCATAAATATTGTTTTAACCAAACTTGATAAGGTGTTTGACGGATGCTGTCACGTGGAATAGCTGACACGCCAGTGTCATGGACAGTATGTCGTATTTCTGCACGCTCGTCAGGCATGTGGAGTATATTTTGGAAGAAATGATCCAAGTGGAGTCGAGAAATGAAAACATGGAATGAGAAAGAGAGAGAGAGAGAGAGACTCAGAGGCAGTTTGAGACCGTGTCTGCTATTAGTTTACAATGAGAAAGAGGAGAGGGTGGCTATTAATAACAGTGTGTAATATGATCAGCCTCTTCTCCCTGCCAGCATGGCGGGTGAGACAGTGTGTGTGTGTTAGATGCCAGTGAGGGTGTGTGAGGGTGTGGGCACTGGTGGAGGGTCTTTACTACACTGGTACAGTATAGAGCATCATGACAGTGTGAACTTTCAGATATGAAAATAGTTGATGAATTGTGCATCGACGTGTCTTAAAAGCTAGAACAAGCTGACACACAGTATATACAGTGTGCAATAAAGTGATTTTACCAACTTTAAAGTTAATTACAGCAACATGTAACTTTTCTACCATTAAGTAACTTTTTTAGATTATTTTGATACACTGACTTGTAATCAAGTGAATTCCCACACACACGTGTAACACACCACCAACTATTTTATTGATTTTGCTGAAACTGGATCATATTTTACGGAGAAAAGTTTCCTGACTGCTGCGAACTGTAGCTGCCGTTAGCTAATGTTAGCTCAGTTTGTTAGCCGGGCTGCCCCGGATTGTGAGCTCAGAGCACCGGGGGAGTGTTAGTGTTTGTACCACAGGCGTTTTGGACCACCGGGAAGAAGAAGAAAAGGAGGTTTTCAGGCCTGCGGCATGGGGGGGGGGTTGCTGCCAGAACAGGAGCTGAGCAAGCGGGCAGTGTAACCGGGCTCAGCAGCCTCTGCGGACATAGTGGCAGAGGAGAAGAGGACGAAGAGGATGTTGACGGAGAAATAAAAGGCTGAAAGACAGATGCCGAGCTGGGCTTCTTGCTGGCTGTTAGCTGGCTGTTATCAACTTGCAAATTGTTGATCAGGTACAACTGTGCATATTTATGGCAGTAGTATTGCACTGTGAAACTGGGGGTGCTAAAGTGCAAAGATATCAATTTCAAGGCAGTGTTTCTTTAAGGGAAATGAAAAGAAAACAGAAACAAATGTACTAATAACTGTAGAGATCTCACATTATGCCCGATGCTTGTTTCGTTAGTGCTGCCCGTAGGCCTCAAAATAATAACCACTTCCCATTTTTCACCTGTCAGAAAGTGCAAGAAATGTCTGAGTTCAGGTTTCACTCGACTCTGTGTCTAATATTTTGATCGAGCCGCTGCAGGTTCTTTGGAGTACACACTGACACGGAGTGGAAGAGAGTTGACACAGAGTTACAAGCACAGTACACACATCCCTATTCAGCTTCTAACACCTATCACCATGGAGAATAACAAGACTTTCACTGCCACCGAGAGCTGACATTTACCTTGAAATAAAATATGACACATAGCAACGGCTCATACTTCCTCCTTTATTTAATTACCCACTGTACAGGCGGTTGGTGTATATGTGTAGAATGCATGTAAGTGACCGAATGACACCCTAACCTGTTGCACCTCTGAAGTAAACAGCACCCTCCTCTGGCAGTTGCTCTAATAAACCTCATCACCTCACCAAGTCCATCTTCTCCCGTCTCTCTCGTCCTTCCTTCGACCTCTTTTCAAGCAAAATGACTAATAACAAGCATCTGTACGGTTTGTGCTGAGTCATTAACTGTGTGTGTGTGTGTGTGTGTGTGTGTGTGTGTGTGTGTGTGTGTGTGTGTGCGCGTGCGCGTGCGCTGTTGCTATGACGACTGAAAGGTTGTCTCAAACAGCTCCCTTTATCAGACACACTACTGCAAATATTTCTCATGTGGACGATTTGATGTTATGAAATTACAAATTAAAGTGAATAAATTCGATCCATTAGTCCAAATTAATGCAGATTAATGTTTTGTTTTTTTGTATTGTAAAAAACAAACTTAAAATGTGTCAAGCAGACTTGAATATTTATATAAAAAAATCTTTCAACGCACTCAATTCATCAGCTAAGAGGTTCATGATGATATCACGGTCTTTACTGCTTCGTCCCTTTACGATAATGCAGAATCAGTTCCGGTCGGAGACCAGCGACCTGCGGCGCGTCTCGGTAGGGCGATGAAAGGCCTCCGTGTTGTACGTCACCTCCTCCGCCAGGCAGTGAGGGTGAGAATGTAACACGTCTGAGTATGGAGCGCTAATGAGATCCAAAGGCTCTGTGGCAGAGAAAGGGTCGGCAAGATGGGGGGTGGGAGGGTGTGCAAGGTGTGATGGGAAAAGAGAATATTAGGTGAGAGAGCGAGGGACGGAGACGAGAGGGAAAGTCGTGAAAAGAAGAGGAAATGAAGGAACAACGGCACAAGGTGAAGATGAGGAGAGAAATTAAATAACGGTGTAGGAAGATGTGTCTGTGTGATTAATACGTAGATAGTTAATCAGTGAAGGGTAATCACGCTCAGCGGGGATGATGGGGACAAGCTCTAACCCTGAAATTCCACCCTGTGCAGGTCTGTGATGCCACAGTGCTGTTTTGGTCCATTCCCCACATGGTTTCAAACACCACCAGGAGCATGTTTTGCTCTCCAGACTTTATTAATGTGCCAAATTTGGTGTTTTTCCTTGGCTTTTGTGCTTGAACCATGGGTTTCTGGATTCTGTGTCTGACTTTGTCTCTATTTGTTTTGCGCATATGTCAAAAATATGTCAAGCGAGTTGCTGCCTCAAGTGAAGGAGTTCAAGTATCTCGGGGTCTTGTCCATGAGTGATGGGAAAATGGAGCGTGAGATGGGGGTGGGTTGGTGTGGACGTTGTACTGGACCGTTGTGGGGAAGAGGGAGCTCAGCCAGGGAGGCGAAGCTCTTGATTTTCCAGTCCGTCTACGTTCCAAACCTCACCTATGGTCATGAGCCTTGGGTAGTGATCAAAAGAATGAGATACGAGCAGCCGAAATGAGCTTCCTCCGTCGGGTGGCTAGGCTCAGCCTTAGAGATAGGAGCTTGGAGTAGAGCTGCTGCTCCTTCACATCTTCACCCCTCCTTAGCGCTTTTCTTTAGAGATGTTCCAGGCACGTCCAACTGGGTGGAGACCCCGGGGCAGACCCAGAACTTGCTGGAGGGACTATATAGTCCATGGATGGATGGATGGATGGACAGATGGACAGACGGACAGATGGATGGATGTTGTGATGTTTCATGTCAATTTAAAAGAGTATAATGGATTTCAGCTTTAAGGCACTTGTGCATTGGCTTTAACATTCAGCCATGGCGGTTGCTGCTTGGTGTCCATGTTTTCGTGCTGGCCCGAGTATCCTGCAGGCAATCAGAGCTTGGCAGTGGGTGTACAAATATGACATCAACCTGTTGTAATCATGTGTTTTTCTCCTCTGAATCACATCAACATACTGCAGCTGACCACATTTGAGATTCAACGTGTTTAATAAAAGATTTCTTTGATTAGTAGTTTATCAAATATGACTAATCTGCCGAATCAGAACCCAGTCACAACCCTACGCACATGTTGCCACCTCCCACCAGAACCGGTCTGGCCCCAGTGCCTGCTCCCTTTCTGTTGCACACCCACGGTCCGTATGCTGGCATAAATGTTACTGAGCGTCTCCACATGCTACCAACACACTCTCCTGCTCTGACACACACACACTAACATGAGTGAAAGTTTATAAAAATGGCAGAATAAGTAATAACAATGTTCAACATAAAAATTCACATACAGAGAAAAATGTGAAAGCATCGAGGGTGGTGGGTTGGCACTCTCACAGTACTGGTGTCCAAGCAACCAGAGATGGCAGAAAAGAGTGCACTCTGTCACACAGATGGAAACACATGCACACAAAACAGAAAGGATAGATATACGCACTTGACACAGTGCAATTTTATATTATTAGCAGTTAAGGCCTTGACATTTCCAGAAGAATGAGGGAACGGGCATGTGCAGCGGCTGTGAGTGAGCCCAATTCTTTACAGTTCAGAAGTCCCAGTCGTTCAGGTGAGACGCTTTGAACGGCTGTCAGTTCAGCTGTCTCCCAGGATAGCACTCAGCTGTGAATAAACGGCGCAGCGCAGTTTGACTTTATGAAAAATACAATACCTGAGTGTCGTTTTGAATAAGACTCGAGGCTTGAATTTGACTCGGTGCAGTTCAAAAACAGAAGCAGGAGATGCAAAGAAAGCGTGCTGCAGGGTAAGAAGTAACTTCATTCATGAATCTAAGCTTTATAGCAAGTTTTTTTTGCTCTCTCTGCACACTATCTGCTCATCACCAGACACAGTTAGCTAGCTGGTGAACATAGTGGCGTTGCAGATTGCAACCAAATGAATACTCTCCCACGTCTCACCCTCTACTTCCAAGCATGTCGGAAAAACTCTGGTTGACAAATTCACATAAAAAGAAAAAGTCCATATCTAGATTAGTGTTTGGTTTGTCTGTTCTGGGCAACTGTAGAAAAATGGCGATTCAACATGGCGGACTCCATGGAAGAGGACCAGCTCTCACTATAGATATAAAGGGCTCATTTGAAGACAACAAAAACACAACAATTCATATCTTCAGGTGATTATACACTAATGAAAACATACAAAGCACTTGCATGGCAGCTAATGCCATCGTAGTATGAATGTGTGTGAATGGGTGAATGAGATATGTAGCGTAAAAGCGCTTTGAGTAGTCGGAAGACTAGAAAGGCGCTATAAAAGTACAGCCCATTTACCATTCACCATTTAACTATGAAGACAGAACATTCATTGATATCAAAAACACAGATTCTAAGATAATTTTGACCTGCTGAAAGGTTTATTGAAGCTCGGCCAAGGATAATGGAGGATTTATCAGTACGCTTGTCATGACACGATGACGCCTCAATTCTAAGGAAGCTGTCCTCTCTGGCTCCTCTATGTGCCCTCAAGACAATAACACAACTACTCTATGTTCCTAAATGGCCATTAATCTGCAAAAAAAGAAATATGTTTACCTTTAGTGATCCAACATTGTTATCTGACTCTGTAGAGGCTTTTACTTTATGTACCTATCCGTTGTGTCGAGGGAGTGACACAGCTCTATCCTCTGACCTCAGTTACCAAACAATCTTGACTTCATTGCTGAGTTATGGAACAGCATGACATTGTGTTGCCTTGTTTTTTTTTTGTTGACGCTGTGGTTTTAGCACAGTACTGTTCTGCCAACATTTCCAACTGCTTCAGGCTGTGCACTTGGTTTTCTACCACATTATTTCTCTCACACAGAATGCACTGGAGAGAATCCCCCCAGTCACACATCACCCACATTGGCCCACAGGGGACGGCATTTGCATCCACCGTGAATATTTCGTAAAGTCAGTGTATAAAATGTGAACGTAGTGAAATGCAGAGACAGCTTACACCTAAAGCAGGGACACTTTGAGGCTGTTACTGCTCATTTTTCTGAACATCTGTGGAGTGGAGCAGAAGTTCATTTCTGTCTCTGCAGTTCGATGCTAATGCCAGTGCTGTGAGACCATTTAGTCTCTGTCAAGAGATGTCAATATGAAGAGACTCTTTGACAGTTGGCTGATGACTGGAGGATGAGATGTTGCTTAGTAACTGAAAACCTGACAGACTGACTGATCAAGCTTCAGACCGAACAGTTGGCGTGTGTAGGATGGGTATATGTGCTGTAGTAAGTCTGCATGTGTGTGTGTGAATGTGTGAGCTCTGTAAATCCATGAACCGGGGATGTGGAAAGAGACAGTGAGGGAAAATGTAAAAGTTTGCGGCAGGATCACCCAACCGTGGTTTAACCTGTTTACAATCAAGAGACTGAAGCAGATAGTCTTTCAATTGATGTGTTGATTGAGTTGTCTAAAGAGACATTGTCAGTGTGAGCTTTGCAGAATCATCCAATATCAACATTGTGTCTGGTCCATAAGTTGGACTTTTAGATCTGGAAACCCTAAGCATGAACCAACACAACCCATTGCTTCTTTTAAAAAATAGGATGATTTCTATCTAAACAAACACACCAATTAGTGACCTGTTAAAGCTGTTTTCACCAGATTTTACCCGTTGCATGCTGGGATGAGTTCCAGCCTGAGGAAGAGCACCAAGCTGTTGCAACAGAGAAACTGATAGTCCAACTGTTCTGTGCAACAAGTCCTCCCAATAGAACGTCATGTTTATGATGTGACAAGGCTATGGTTAAGGTTTGGCCAGGTTTAGGGAAACACTGTGGGTTATTATAAGCACTTTGTTAAGGTTATGGGGCCTTCATCGTCTTGGTTACAGTAATAAGTATGGCTAAGGTTCAGGAATGAGCGTGGTCATACTTGTTGGAAAAGAAACGTTTTGTTGAGCCGTCCATCCACCCAACCAACCCCCTCCTTATGGTACTTTGTTTCTTTATAATAACGTCACCTGCTTTCCTCCTATAACAGATAGACAGTATACAACATGACCATCGTATCCGTGACGTCAGCCGTAAGGTTTCTGAAGAGCAGTTGTGAAGCTCAGAGTAGCCTTTGCTGCCTGCCAGCTGATCCAAAAACGGGCAAAGACATGTAGCGACGCCTCAATGAGTACTAATTAATTAATTTAATTTAATTTCACTTGACCTCTTTCTTCTGTGTTTGTGCTTCACCATCCTCAAGTCCCAGACCCGGGTTCAGGATATGGGCATGTTTGAGAAAGAACACGCACTTTCCAACTTGTTTTGAATTTCACTCAGTTCGCCTGGATCATTCTGTGATTGTTGGTTCTCTAGCGAAGCCCGCCTTTGCTTAGTGTTCTGGATTTACAATAATCTTTCTCATTATCTCTGAAATTAACACTGAGATTCTTTTTCCTCCATAAATCCCCTCCAACCATGCACAGCCTGCTGAGCCAACCCGCACTGAAACAGTCATGTGCCTCATGTTGAAAAAAAAGACACCCACTTCGATCAAGCTTTTCAGAACTCAGTTCATTAAATGCATCATTTTTTCCAACTGCAACCCTTTTTCCACCCACAGCTGCACAATGCAGCAGCCATTTTGTGTTGTGATTAATGAGCTGTAATCAATATCGCTGTAGGTTTCTGAGCAACACCTAATGTGACAACCCTTTTAGGCCGTAATTGCAAATTGTAATTGTGCCCTGGCTAACAGGCCTTGTGGGGATGGTATAATTAAGAAACTACTGGTAATGGAGAGCAGTTATCCTTGTATGGAGGTCTAACCCCGACCTGGCCTAATGCAGCTGGAAACGGTGGGACCAGAGACACAAATCATCAAAAGGAAAATGACATGGAAGAAGTAAAAGTGTTGGGACAAGTGATGTGAATCTGCACAGCGGGAGAATTGATCAAGTCTGACTTCCATTGTCTATATTTGATTAAATCTGTCTGTCTTTGTAGTTTCTTTGGTTCTTTATGACGTTTTTGACATATCTAACAGCTGGAGTGCAACACAAAGACGGAAGACGAAACGATTGGACGACGAAACAACGAAAGAGTAACCCTATTTTCATGCTAGCAAAATGCGTCATATTGATGTCACGTGTGATGAGCCCATTCAGCATGTACAAGATACAAAAAAAACCCTTTTCTTTAATCAGTCATTACTCATCACAGCACCATACAACGTCACCGGGATGCAATTAACAAGCCGCGCTGAGGAGTCACGACCGTCTGACACATTTAGACGAGGAGTATTTCAGGAGAGGGGGCTGAAAACAAAGCCCTGAATGACTCAAGTCACCCCGAGGAGATTTGGAGTTTTGACTCCTGACTGAAAACTCATCATTTTATCAGGTTCAACCAGAAAGCGGGGCTGCAGATGTCTGTTACTCAAAAACTAACTGTATGTTGAAGGATATTTTTAAATTATGGTACCAGAGAGCGACAAGTTATACTTAAGATACTCTTGCATCTTTTCTTATTGTTTCACATCTCTCTGATGCTCTCATTTATATTGTAATTTTAAATCTGTGTCATCTGCTATATCACCTTTGAACGCTACTCAAGAAACAGCTATGAGCACCAGGCACTTTTTTTGTTTTTAGGGTGTATGTTTACCATATATTTTTTATGAATAACATAATGTTGGCATGTTTTCTGTGAATCTACAATCGGTACAACAGTTTTGGTATCGGTCCTGCATTAAAACTGCATTCATTATTTCCGTCTTCTTTTTTTGGCCACTTGAGGGCAGCGCAACAAGCTATAAACACGCCACTGACATACTATCACCCTCTAAAGATAATATAGCAAACTTGTTAGAAAACAAGACATTCATCAGATGTAGAGCACTGACTTGGAGTCATGCTTCTGGCCACCTGATGAATGCAAGTCTCTTTTTTAGCCTTGGTCTGGTCTCCAACATTTTCTGAGGGAAATCTCTGGCTCAGAAGCTGTTCAACAGCTACTCGCATTCAATGAAGCCAAAGCTGATAAGAGTGTATGAGTGAACCGTAACAGTAAAGTTGGAGGCGGTGAACTGCAGAGTTCAGTTATTCTCTGTGGGTTTGTCACTGTGACAAACCCCTTTCACACACACAATAATTTCATCCATTGGTTCTACATATGTTTTATAGCAGCCACCGTAGTTTCTCCTTCACGTTGGGGAAAAGAGGGTGAGGCAACAAGGTTGCAATCAGCAACTACACCTAAATACTAGATATAAATTGTCTCAATAGACCTTTTGGAATGCAATTTAAAATATAAATCCAATCTATTAATACTGGCTGTTGTTTCCATTGATGATATCTTTCCCACCAAATTTATTGCTAAAATCCAGGAACGAGGCCACATCGCTACAGTTTGACCCCAAGAAGAATGACAGCCTCAGTGCAACAAGTGCCCCAAAAATCTGTTTACGTGACAACGTCCTCTAGTGGCCTTATTAATAGTTACAGGAACAACGGAGAAAATAACAAAGTCTGCAAAATGGGGGAAGTCAACAAACACAGATCAACGCTTGTTCCAATTTTTACACCATCAATAATCACATATTTAGTACAACACATTCAGTTTGAGTCATAAATTATTTTATTATATCATAACTCGATGAATGATGGCTGCAAACTTTCAGAAAACTACGCAAAGAACCAAAATGAATGAACACAAAATCCTTTAAAAACTAATTTTACATGAAAAACCCTGAGGACAAAGAGTTCACACTTGTTGACTGGCATACAGTACTCGCAACAGTTTCAATCACTATCATTTCTATGTTGGTCGTAGCAGTAATAGTGGTGCTTTTAGTTGTAATATTTAATCGCAGAAGCAAGCACGGCAGAAAGCATTAAATGGTGTCATGGTTTAACAAGGGAGGGCAGGGTTGTCTCTCTGTTATCAACCGGCTGCTGTCTGTGGTTTGTCATTACCGCTCTGAGCTGACTGTCTCTGTGTTTATAATGGGGTCTGATGCCGGGAGCTGCTGGCCTGCACTTAGTGCTGTCGGTGATTAGAGCTTGGCCTTTAATTTCTGCTGCAGAGTCAGTGTCATCGCGTCGAAGGGCGAGGACAGTATAGAGAGGGAGGTGGTGGTGGTGGTGGGGGGGTAACAGGAACGATGCCAAACCAAAAATTAGATGAAAATACGTGTGAGCACCTTCCAAGTTCGAGTGTGCAAAGCGGAAAAATCTCCATAAAAGAGGATTAAAAAAAAAAAAAAAGAACAGATAGGCAGTGAGTGATGACTGCAGGCAGGAGAGATGGCAGAATGATAAATGGCAAAAGACACCTGCTGGAAGACCAAGACGAAGCGAACTGAGGGAAATATGAAGCTCACGGTGGGCAAAACGAGAGCCAAACTGATGTCACAGATTCTGTTGAGACTGGATCATTTTTAACCCATTAACAACACAGCGTTTTCTCAACTCAGTGTTTATCTCAATGCTCTGTGATGTACAGAGTTTTCTTATGGACTTTAAAGTCTACTGTAACAAAATGTAGCTGCTATTATCATTTTGATGCTATACTGGCATGTAATTGGGTGACGATTGGCACAGGTTTTTTCACTGTGCAAGGGAGGTCATGGAGACCTCCAGGGTCATGGTTGAGCAAGAAATGTAAGGGTCAGCGCTTCAATGTACACTAATCAAAGCCAAGAGGCCTAATAGACAACAGAGTCAGAAGTGAGAAGTAAATCTGGGACTCACTTTTATTTGATGGAAAGCTTGGTGAAATAAAAGGTTTCTCAACTACAGCCGAGCCGGGCTGGGCTTCTTGCTTGTAATATTAGCCAGCGCTTGCTTGATGTTTGGCTGTTAGCAAAGTTGTCGACTCGCTATAGGTTTTCATCATAAATAATGTAATCACAACAAATACGCTTGTACAACTGTCTATATTTACAACAGCGGTATTGCACTCTGAAACTGGGGATGCCAAATTGCAAAACAATACCAAATCTTACACATTGTTGCTTTAAAGGGGGAGTGAAGTCTGTTTACAGGTCTTGAAAAGTGCCACTGCACATGTAAAAGCTGTATGAAGCCTGGACAGAGTGAGATAAATTGTCTCAAGGGATTTCACTTTGTCGGTTGGGGCTAAAAGTTTATGTAAGACTGTGGGCGCAGAGTTAAAAATATTACCACACCTCATCTGAGGTTACATAATCTGATACTAGCATATAAACCACACAAACTACGATGATGTAATGCTTTGAAAACTCTTTCTTCTTGATTCCTTCACGTCACATAACATTTGTTTGTAATATTTCATCGTACATGGAGTTCATAAGCAAGAACTATTGTTGTAAAGTTACAAAAGGTTCTTATTTTTGTATAAATGTTGATGCTAAATGCACGTCATGCACGGAGGCCAAAGCAGTCACAGTAATCTTGGCAGACGATCATGGGGAAATATATGACAAATGTTTGGATGGTACATCCCTGTTTTGCATCATCATGAAGTAGCTCACAAGTGTCCACTGTCCGACTGAGCCAGATCAGGAATAGGAAAATATGACTTCCTGCATCTTTTCACACTGACTAATGAACACCAGGCCCAAGCCAGAATGTGATACAAACAGACAAACAAGCAGAGGAAGAGAAAGTAAGAGCAGCAGAATAAGAGATTTGAATGAAAGGGGTGCAGTGACTCTGCATTTTCATTGTTTCTCTTTCCACTGACTCATCCCTTTCAATAAGCACATTCACACACAGTCACACAACAGTCCCTGTCTCTCTCTCTCCCTCTCTCTCTCTCTGTTTATCTTCTTTCTGTCGTTCCTCCATCCTTCCACTTTTCTCTCTCCATCCCTTTGTCTTTGCTTCTCCTTTCCACCTTCCTGTCCCTTCTTTCCTTCCCTTCCTTCCTCCCTCCTTTCTCTCCAGCTGAATCCTCAGAGTTGTTTTGTTTTGGCAGAACTTCCTTTCTGTGGCTCTTTCTTCTCTCCTCCCTTCAATGAACGAGCCGGTCTTGTGATGGGAAACAAGAACTTCACTATTTTAGTCTGCTCTGGGGAAAAAACACACAGATACACAAGCAGCATTAACATGCACACACACATACATACACACTCTACATAAGCACACAGATTCAAACAACATGTTTCGTACGTGTGCTGTTGCATTACAATGTGGTTTGAGCCAAACTGGGTGAGAGAGAGAGAGAGAGAGAGAGAGAGCGAACGAGCTTGTCTTTGTATTTAATCTGGATCCTGTTTGTCAGTCAGGGAGGCCACTTCCACATCCCCAGGATGCAAACACACACAGACACACACACACACATGTTCTCCGCACATTTTATGTGTGAGAACACATCCATGTAACTGGTCCAACATCCATGTAAATTTTGCATATTGCCTGAGATTTTGATTACCCATAAGTCAGAGCGAAAACCCACGATGAGGAGTCATTATGGCCCACATCTGTGGAACAGCAGCAGAAAATGTTTTTAAATATCTTTTTGATCTGGCCTTTACTTGAACAATATTTATTTATTTGACTATTTATACATATATAGATAAATAATAGCAATAATGTAACAGATTATATAAATATTATGTTTATCTGCTTTTATTTTGTTTATATATACTTTTTAATGTTCTTTTATTTTTTATTAATTATTATTATTATTTGTCATTTTATGTCATTTTATTTGTTTAATTTTTTTATTTTGTTACCATAGACCATGTAACCATATTGTATGAGTTGCTATGCAGTCAACAATGCTATACAAATGCAGTCTGATTGATTGATTGATTGGTTGGTTGATTGATCGACTGACTGACTGACTGACTGACTTGTTAGTTGGTGTCAGTTGATTGTTGGGGGTCTTTTCATGGGATTTGTTGATAAAAATCAAAATATAGAATATCATTGTCCTTGTCCTTTAATTTGTCTGATAATATCATCGTACCAACAACATAAAATACTGTAGATCTCTTGCATCATTTTTCTACGTTTGATATCTTCGGAAACTTTTGAAAAACGTTCTTTGGACTGAACAAAATGACGTTTGCACTGAGTAGTCCACCATCACTGAGAGAGCAGCGAGACGTTTTTATTCGGCCCTTTGTAAACCGAGCACGTTGTGAAATTCTCATAGAGCCGCTAATGGATTAGTGCTCCATACTGTGGCACTGTTTTCTTCAATGCTCTGGCACTGTCAGGTGTCGTTTCTCCACTTCACTTTTCTATAGTTCAAAGTCAACGTGAAAGCAACTCTCCAGCCGACTGTTGCAAAGTCAAAAGAAAATATTTCATATTCAAAAATGAGAATAGACAGAAGAGATACTTTATCGATCCCTCGGTTGGGAAATTCTGTTAGCTGTGTTTGTTCCTTTTCCTCAGTGACAAGACAAAGTCGGTGAGCTCTTGTCTGTCTGTAACGTTGAGAGCATTTCCATAAACCCCAGCATGCTAATCAACATATGGCCCCCAGGCAACCAAAGATCATCAACTGACTCATACATCACCCACTGAGAGCTATTTGAATATCTGACATGTGAAGTATGAGTTAGAAAAATAGGTTGTTGTTTTCCACTTCATTTTCCTTTTGGTAAACACTGAAAGACTTTTGTTCATGCCAAATGTTGTTGTATATGCATTTCTTTAAGGGAAGTTAATCGTAAACACTCTCAGGTGAGAAATACATATCAGAAAAATCATAATGTGTTTCTAGTTTAGATTTTTATACATAGGTAAATATTGTGACGCTCGTGCATCTGTGTCACTGTGACTCCAAAGAACATTTTCTGTTGCTCCGATGCTAATGACTGTGCTTATTTGCATACATTAACAACAATATGCCTATTGTTTCAGTGAAACCAGCCGGTGAGAGGACTCCATTTCATTTAGCTGGTCACAGGTGGAGGACTGTGTGAAGACCTTGTTTCAACAGCTGCAATGATGATGAATGATGATTGTATTCATTATGTTCAGCAACATTCATTCATTTTAATTGGATACCTTTGCTAAATCTCTTTTTTATCTTCTTCAGTGCCCACACGGATGTGATGTTCTCCATCAACTTGTTCACCCTCAGCCAGACATAAAGATTTTAGTGACACTTAGACTTTCTTTTTATGCAACTGTTCAATTTGCTGTTTCAGACAGGTAGATGGAAATATTCTTATATAAAGAATAAAGAACACAAACCTAGTCAGTAGTCTTAATAGAACAAACATCAACAAGGTCACCAACAGCAGACATAGCAGCCAGCTAATATTACTTACTAGTCCAACAGCAGTCAGCCCAGCTCGGCGTCTGTCTGTCAGCCTTTTATTTCACCAAGCTCTCACCAACCACTAAAAGTCAGTCCCACATTTACTCTTGTCCAGCGGCTTCTTGCTCGGGCACTCTCTCTTTTTCTCTTCCTATAGCTTCAACCATCAACGCCCTCCTCTGTCTTTTTGCCTCTGTCATTATGTCCACAGAGGCTGCTGAGCCTCTTGCCCAGCTCCTGTTCTGGCACGACAGTGAACTAGTTTGCTGCCGTTTGCCATATGAATTCAGGCAAATTCGTGAATAAAATCAAATGTAGTTATTAATCAAAGTCAAAAGAGTTGGATACTTTCTGAAGAGTGCATTTATGTGACTTCATCTTTGCCTCTGGGTCACAGACCTTACAACAAAAGTTTAATTCATGTTCAAAGGCTTTGGCCTCATCATGAGTTATAGTCCAACTACAAAGTCTTTCTTTTTTTTCTAAAGAGGAATGAAGCACAGTTTAAAAGACACACGGTCATGAGACCAACAACACATTTTAGGAAGTTTCCAGAACCACAAAATAGTTTTGACTCATTCCAAAACTATGGCTATGGCTGACTTCAACTGAGTCGTTATGTACTTTTAAAATAATAATATATATTCAGTATTGTCTAACCTTAGTGACAATTTATACAATCTACTTACAAATGGAGGGAAAAGAACCACAGTCACACACATCTGTGGCATGTGAAACCATTAAAGGTCATTAGCCCCCTATAGCTACAAGCAGGATAATTTCTTTCAATGGCCACATTGGTTCCCAACACCTGTGAACCTACAAGGATTAAGTTTACAAGAGCAGCTGTGCACCAACATAAGAGCATTTTTGTAAATAAAATCATAAGAAGTCGGCCTGTCATGGACAATTCTGTACTTCAAAATCAAGCAAAAAAAAATCACAGTTTTTAGCTGTTGGAAACACCTTCTGGAATCTTCTGGACATTTTGAAAAGGCATTCTGGGAAATGTAGGACAATGCTATATGAAATATCAGCCCAGGATGCCTAATTACATTAACACTGAATGATTCCACACTTTTTCAGCTATGTCCAATACCAACGTTGAGTTCAACCCATTGAATGTGATAACTTATAGCTCATTAAAGGTGCAATATGTTCACTGGGGAAGCCATGGGACGAAATCTCATGAAATTGGGTCATTTTTGTCTTTCTGGGGGTCTTGGACACCAAAAACTGTACAAAGTTCAAAGCTGTACAGGTGCAATCCTCAACTTTATTCCAGAGTATAGAAAGTACAGCTCTTATTGTAGCTCTTCTTTGACCACATGCTTTCTAGCAAGTCAGCTAGATCACAAAGTCACCAGATGAGAAATCAACTTCAAGTTAAGTGTTTGTGTCCAAATAAATTGGTTACGGACCAATCAGTGTCCTATGAGCAACCACTATGGCATGAGTTACGGGTGTGGTTTGTGTGATGACATGTGCGAGACGTGACAAACGATGGTGGCCACTAAAGAGGTTAGCAGAGATGCTGCTAGCATCAGAACTGGAGGGTGTTTCTTGGGACTGTTTCTTGCACTTCTCCTGACCGGCTTGGGCAAGAGTTTGACTACATTATTCATTGATCTGATTAGCCATGACAGATGATGACAGAAAGATGGTTCAACCAATCACCGGGCCTTGTATTTTTGGGAAGTGTTTTCCAAAAAGTTTCCAAGGACGAATTCCAAGATAGTTCTATGTAACAAACGGGTTCGTTTTCTACTGTACCTCTTAGAAATCTGAGAGCTGATGGATGTTTTAACTTCAACAACACCCAGCAGTTCGGCTCCTGTTGGCTCACTGTCACTTTTAAAAGAATAGAGTTGGGTTGGGAGGGTGGAGGTGGTGGTGGTGGTGGTGTTTTGGATCGTGTTGTGATGGAGAGAAAGAAACAGGAGGAGGGATTTGCTGACCGGATAGCATGGTGACATCAGCTTTGAAAAATGTGTGTGTGTGTGTGTGTGTGTGTGTGTGTCTGAGTGTGTGTCAGTGTCTGAGAAAAAAGTGGAATCAGAAGGGTGGAGGACAGAAAGAGCTCTCACTCTGTCTTTTTTCCTGAAGACCAAATGTCAGGCAAGGTGTGCAGGGAACAAGAAAAAATCTGCTCTTTTGTCACTACCTTGGATAAAATGTTTTTTGACAGCTAATCCGTGTGTTTTGCATGTTTACCACGTGTTATTCGACACATGCATTTTAGTGATACATGGGTTGGAAACCTGTACAAGCTGCACATGCATGCCGGTATACCCTTAACCCTGAATATCCAGATATAAAGCTGATCAAAGAGATGCATTATTGTCTGCAAGAATACTTCTCTGCATATCTCTGCATGACTCACTGACTCACATTTGCTGACCATAAATTTGTCTGCTTCCTTTTTGTTTCCCTTTTTTGGCAATTTCAGCACCGAACGAGACTCATACTTTAAACTATGATTAATTTACAGCAAGACCAGCTCTATTGCATTGTGCACTGCAGTCTGAAACAGTGGTTGCACCCCAGTTTTATACTATATACTAATTCTCAGCAGGTTTTAAGTTTTGTCAAACCAGAAAATGATCAAATGAAGATACTCCAAAAAGTCGCCATGCAAACTCAAATTGTTTAATGTTGATAAAAAGTTGATAAGTAAAGTTTGGTTGGTGGTGAAACAGCTCCAGAAAACAAACAAAAAAAACTACTAAAGGTGCAGTGTGTAAGATTTAGTGGCATCTAGTGGTGAAGTTGCAGATTGCACCCAGCTGAATACTGCTCGCCTCACCCTCCCCTTTTCAACAGTGGCTGTGAAGCTTGTGAAAAACAGAAAAGATCAAATCTGGAGTAAATGTTTGGTTTGTCCATTCTGGGCTACTGTAGAAACATGGCAGTTCAACATGGCGGACTCCGTGGAAGAGGACCCGCTCCCTCTGTAGATATAAAAGAACATAATGATTCTTATTTACAGGTACATCAGCAGCCAATAGTGAAAATCAAATGCAAAAGTCATGTTTCAAACTGTATAGGGCGGCCATATGCACATCGATTGTACATTTATAGCACAATATGTAGAATTTAAATGCTTTGCTGTAAACTGTCAAGACCTGTAGAGATTAACAACAATACAAAATACCCATATATACTGGTTTATATATTGGTTTTCGTCGAAGAAAGTGGTTTGAGATTTTTGTTACACTTCAATGTTCATCAGTTCAGCCACTTATGTATGTCATTGGTATATATACCAATCAGGGTGGTTCAACTTAAAAACGTGAGTGAGACAAGTTTTGTTTCAACTCATAAAACAAAGTGAGACCAGCTGTTTAACGAATGATCATTTGTTGTTTAAACTTGATTATCCGAGTTAAAACATCTAATTATATTATATTATCCATTCAGGAAAACTCTCTTGTCAAAGACACATATAAATCCACACTATGTCAACTCACATTTTCAAGTCAAGATAACAAACTATATCCATACTAATTACCTTTTAAAGTTCTGTCAACTTGTGTTTTTAAGGCAGCAGTTGAACTTTTTAAGTTAAGTTTTAAATGTGTAATCTCATCTCAACTAATAATGGCACCAGTTTTCTTAAAGAATTCTCCTTTGAATACACTTTTGGCTGATGACTGAGAGAAATTTTAAACAGTATATTAAACAAAATATTGTCTAAACGGAGAAAAGTCAATCACTTCAGCTCTTACTATAATTATAAATTTACTCCTATACTTATTTTATTTTGTTTTTTCTATTTCTAGTATATCTTAGATTATTATTATTATTTATTTATTTTGTTTTATTTATGATTCTTCTCTACCTTGTATATCTTATTTTATCTTACATTTTCATTTACCTATTAGTTCATTCATGGGTTTATTGGCTTTTATTTATATTGGTAGAGAGTGACATATTATTTCCCAATAGACGATCTCTGGACGAATCAGACAACGTGCTTAACCGTGACCGAGAGAGAGAGAGAGAGAGAGAGGGAGAGAGAGAGAGAGAGAGAGAGGGGAAAAAGGCGTTTCCACGTCTCAGCAGCCGGTGACAGAGCAGCGCACAGCCGAGCAGACACCCACAGAAAGCGGATCACGATCATCCTCAAACCCCGGCATACCACTTCTGCGTTAACTGACAGTCCATCCCACCCGCGTCTCCTTCACGGCCGCGTTTCCCCCTCCACGCCACGCTGATGAAACACACTCAAATCCACCAGTGAACGACTTGAAACCGCAAAAGTGAACCGAACCTAAGCCGAGACCGACGGAGTGGACTTTTTTTTTATTATTTCTTTCTTTCTTCCTGCAGCACCTCTGTCCTAAATTAAAAAAAAAAAATCATCCCACAGAGCTGCTTTCAGTGAAATCCAGAGGAGATTATCTATCCCGCAGACTCCCGCATCTCTCTCCCTGTCTGTAGCTGACTCATTTTTCTTTGCTGCTCTCGGGGTGAGTACATCTGTGCAACTCTTTTCATTTCTCACATGCAAACCAGTTTCCTTCCTGTGTGAGCTGTGTCACATCTTTAAAGACAAAAAAAAACCCAAACAAACCTCTCCTGGGTGTACTTTCATTAACTGCTCCGTGCTGGGAGTCAGTCAGCCTCCAGCCTCCATTCGTGGATATGGATCATTTCCTCGCATAGAGTTACATGATGATGGCTGTGTGACAGACTCGCCTACTTCACAGGCTGCCTGTAAAATGAGGTTTTCCGGCTTGTTCATGGCATAAAACGGGGTCAACCGCACAAAGGTGGAATGTTGAAGAAAAATGGGGCGTTCATGGACCTCATGGGTGTGCGTGTATAAATTTACAGAGGCTATAAAAGCAGATGAAATTCCTTCATTTAGCAGACATCTGGGACACTTTCTTCCTGTTTATAAATAAAGAGTTTGGCCAAAATAGCTGAAAGTATTAAACAAAAAATTTCAATTAATGCCAACTTTTTATCTGTAACGTGAGAACGTGCAATGCCTTGTTGATTGGGCATGAACTTCATGAACTTAAAGTGACAAGTTGGTGATTTCCCCATTCCCAAGAGGACATTTAACACACCATTGATTAAACTAATTGGATTGGATTTAGTGTTGCTGTAGGCATTCAGGTATCCAGTGTCCTTTTCATTAACCGCCCCAGCCAAATATTCCCACGCAGATGTGATTTAGTGATATTATTATATGTTCTATTGAATGAGTTGCTTAATTAATACAACGTTTGGGTTCATTGGGGGTTCCTTCCCGAAGGTGGTGCATATCTGTTTTTGTGCCCATCGCTGCAGTCAGAGTATCTGGAGTGTTCTGCCTGTAAACCAGTCAGAGGAAAGAGGCGATAATAAACCACCGGCGACCACCTGTGACCGTCCCGGATGGGGCTGTCTGTGTGTGTGTGTGTGTGAGCGGATGGGGAAAGGGTGGGTCTTTTATGAATGGATGTGTCTGGCCTGCCAACACTGTGTGTATGTGAGCGAGGGGGAGAGGTGGGGGTGACTAGTACTCCTCTCCCTCGCTGATAGCTGGTTTAATATCTCCGTGTTGTCCGGTTTTAATAACCTGATAGTGTCACTGAAGTATTCCTGTAATATTCTTGTTGATCTTTTGCTTTTGAGGCCTGCAGTGTTTCTTTGCTTGGACTCAATGAAAAGTTTCTTAAAGGCGAGACAAGTTTTTCTTTTTGTATAGCACCTTTCAAAAAATAAGGAAAACTAAAAGCTGTTCATAAAACATAAAAAGGCATAAAGATTAAATAAAAGAGGGCAATGATAGCCTCTTTTGTAAAGTTAAGACCCTGTTAAAGGTGAGTTTCATAGCTTTTTCTTGCCTAAAATAAGTGCAAAAGGAACTCATATTTGGACAATAAATAGAATAGCACCAGTAAATATAAAGCAGTGAAAGCGATTGTGATTATTTCCACATGTACTTTGCAATGCAGAACTCATCGCAGTATTATTTTAAGAAGGGCTGCAACTCAGGATTATCTTTAGTATCGATTAATCTTGTGTTTATTTTCTTGTCTGGGCTATAAAATGTCAGGAAATAGTGTAAAAATCAAAAGTTTACATCCTGGATTGCTCGTGTGGTGCGACCAACAGAGGCACAAACATAAGACAAAGAAAATCACCAAATACTCCCAACTGAGAAGCTGTTACATGCCAATTTTTAACATTTTTAGCTTATTTTCTGTTTTTATTTTAAGCATTTTATTTGCAACGTGCGTTTTTATCGATGTCATTGTCTTGCATGTACAGTACATCCATCCACATACTGTACACAAAACCCTCATAGTGTGTGACACTTGTACAGCGTGACAGCTGTCAGTCCATTTCCTGTGAGGCTGCATTCCAGTCATATTATCCCTCCACAGTCCCTGCATTTCTTCTTTTTTTTCCACAAGCTGTTAAACAATCCCAGTGCTGCAGAAGGTAGAAGACTCAGCTTTATTTTATTGAAACTGTAACGGCGAGTTCCTTCAAGTTGACAGAGTAGTAAATTCTAGTTAAGTTCAGAGTATTTCATAAAGTGCTAGCAACAGTCAATATATGATATAATATATAATATGCATTTAATGTGTGTTTTGCAGGTTTATGAGGACGTGTTTGCAAAGTGGGGACATTTTGACTTCCTCTAATGGCTGTCTGAAGGTTAGGATGTGGTTTTAGGGGCAAGATAAGATTTTTGTCCTGTTAAGGCAAGAGGGCTTTGTTTGTAGGTATGATAGCTAGGGTCCTCAGAAGTGTACAAGCACAAACGTGTGTGTGTGTGTACCTTGACTCAGCTTTTTGGGAGCCGGTCTCCTCTCCGCTCTGATACATATCGATCTGTCTTCTCGGACGGGGAGAGAGAGAGAAAAAAAAACTGGGCTGCGCAGCAGAAATGTGCTTCCTCTCTCGGGTTCACTTCCTCTCTGTGTGTGTGTCGGTGGTGTCGGTTGTCCCCTCGCCGCCGCCAGGGGAATGTTTGTGGTTGACTGTTTGCAGGCGCTGAGTCAAACACAGTTTTCGGGAAGATCAGCGTTAAACTGGTGGAACTTGAAACAATCACAACAAATGAAAAACATGCCAGTTTTTTTTTGTTTGTTTGTTTTGTTTTTCTTTTGGTTTGGGTTTTTTCTTTTTTGCATAGACTTTCACGAGTCCCTCACCAGCAAGCTGTTCATTGTCACACATTCCAGACAATGAAAATGACTTCATCATTTCACCATAACTGTCAGAAACTATTTGTAGCTACTGTTTCCAGCCTAACAACCAAAATAAAGGGGTATTTTAATTTTTAGGAAGGAAGAGCATCTCTTCACCGCAAACTGACACTCATAAATTGACTCAAGTTTACCCAAAATGAAAGTCCAGTGTTGAGCTCGGTCACTTCTGCAACCGCAGAAAAATGAGGAATGGAAACTTTGTTCAGATGGAACTGGACATCTGATTTATTTCCTCCTTGTCTCCTCCCCCCTTGGTTTCATCTGGTATGACCAGGGTAGTATACACCAGCATGCAGTGTTCTCTTGCAAAAGTAAAGAAAAGAACACAAATCAAAGATTATTCATCATTTTATTGTCATATTAGACCTCAACACCAAAACATCTGCACTGCTTGCGATGCCGGCAGCACTGACAGACCTACATTGCCATCCCTAGAGCCATGCCGCTAGCACGGCTAAAAATACATGTCATTACATACAGTTATGAAGTATCACCTACGCTTCAACTAATTAGAGCACGGGCATCCAATTTAATAATGAGTTTCTTCACTGACGAGTAGAAACTAATTCATGTGCTCCTGCTGCTCCTTGACATAGATAGTAATAGCATGGCTAAGCATTAGCAACTATTCACTGATCAGCTATCTTTAACAAGATAGCTGCATATTGTAATATTCCTGAGAAAAACTGGAATTCATTTACTTTGATTCAGCAATCAGACTTACATTGAGGTCTGAAAATTTTAAAGTTGTTGTGTATTTAGCAAATCAGGCTCAACCATCATGTTTTTTAAAGGTTTTTGTATGAAGAAATGCACAAAATCAAAAGCATAGAAGAGTTATTTCATTAGATTGTTTAATTGATCACTAATTCCTCAAGGAGTGACAGTAAAGTTAACTGAAAGCTTATATTTTTGTCTGTTTCTGGACCAAAAAGTAGACCTCTATTTCAAATTTTGTCTCTGACTTTGCTACAGAACTGCAATGGTGGAAAGTCTTTATATCATCACGCCGTGCATGCATCAGCTGTGGATGACACTGACAGGCCGAAAATTCAGCCCTGTATCAGCCTCATCCGAGAACAATGCATGTCAACGCAGCAGCCTGGGTAATTAAAATCACATCATGTTGAAAACCAACACGACTGCGCGTGGTCTCGGATGTAGGGACTCGGATGTCACGAAAAACAACCCGTGTTTTTCAGCGGAGCAGCCTCGCGGCCTCTCTCTCTGAAAGGATTGCTTCCTGCAGCGGTGGATCCGCTGACATGCCTCCCCGGTACGCAGAGGGAACAGATATGTCACTGTCGGACCATCCCTGCCTTTTGTTTCCCATCTGTCCCCCCTGCTGCGCGTTTGTTTACTTTCACCATGTGTGCTCCGGGTTGTCAGGAAGCTATGAGTTACAGAGGGTCAGTGTCATTACGCCGAGTTACATCACTGCCTGTAATCTGCGGCTGCTCGCTTACATCGTCTTCTGCTGCCGCCCACTTCTCTCCAGGGCTGTTCTAGGTATCCATTTACAGATTAGACTGGGCAGATGACACTTTCTAACTCAACGGGAAACAAACAGGCATATTCTAGAGCAAAGCAGCTTGAGGTAACTTCATTGTAAGGCCTTTCTGCGTGGAGTTTGCATGTTCTACCGGTACTCCAACTCCTACAGTCCAAAGACATTGGTGACCCTAAATTGCTCGTAGGTGCAAATGTGAGCATGAATGGTTGTTTGTTTCTTCTCAGCCCTGTGATGAACTGCCGACTTGTCCAGGGTGTACCCCACCTTTGGCCCAATGTCAGCTGGAATTGGCTCTATCACTCGCAATCCCGCTAAGGATAAGCAGTTGGATGGATGGATGACTTTGGTTTCCATTGACCCTTACTGCATTTAAAACAGGCTGCAACCTAAATTTCAATGATACGAGAGAGATGATACATTGAGCAGCCCCGTAGAGCTGAAGCTCATTTGTTAGTCAAATTTTTTTGCTGTGTCATTGTACACTTTGAGCCATTGAGCCATGGCAGGTTGTAATCCTCCAAGTGCAAGTCCTAGTCTGAAAATGACCCAACTACAAAACTATGGAAACAGACCAGGAGTGACTTGTTTCTGCTGAATGCTAGCAAAGTCAGCTAAATAACTTTTTGGACGAAGCACTGGTACAACCTCTAGCTGTCTAGTGTGATTGACTCTTCTGCTGACAGTGCTGTCAGGAGGCATACAAGATCTCCTCTGGGCTTTAGGGATATGATTACTGAACTATAACCAGGACTCACGATTTAGAAATGGGATGTTTTTTAGTGTGAATCTTGCAGGTCAAAACTTAGACACCGTAATATGTATTTGTCAGAAATATCACCAATAATAATATCCAAAAAAAGGTCTAGTGTTTGTCCTAAACTGGGAACTCAGAGCTGGATTGGAAAATTCAGATTCGGGTACATCCCCTAATACTCACAACTGTATATCAGGTGAAACGGCTGGAAACTTTAGCCTGATGTCTCTGTCATTGGGGGTCACAGGAAGTGATACTGCTAACAGGACAGAGTAGAACTGGGCCAAGAGTGAAACAGAGCTGAGGTTACCCCCACCCCCACGGTTTTAAAAATGTCTATAACAAACAGTGTTTGTTGTGCCGTACTCAGCCAGAGCACTGGATGCTGTACTCTTTGGCAAACAGGAAGTTTGAAGGCCTTAAAGGGGAAGGCTGGATTTACAGTTACAACACCAGTTATACTCACGGACTGTATGAAACGTGGACGTAGTCTCCAGCCGCGGTCCAGCCTCTGCCGACTTCCGGCTAATCTAAAAATGGGCAAGTACGTGGATCGTGGGTGGAGCTGAAGGAAGCCTGGTTGCTTGAGCAAGCCACCTGTAATGGCACCTTTTAACATGGGAACTTATGGAGTTTGACTTATTTTGTTGCCACCCTCAAGTGGTCGTTTGAGGAACTGCAGTTTTTGGCACTTTATTGTTGGCCTCATCTCAGAGCCATGTAGGCTGCAGCTTGGTTATAATCGGTTTTTATTCCCCGTTGCACATTTCTTATATTACAGATGGTCCTTTTTGGTTTGTTTAGTTATCCAACTCCAACCACTAGCCAACAGTTACAGGTTAAGATGATAATGTTGAAGTTTACTTGGAAAATTACATTTACATGTTACTTAGAAGAGGAAATGAGCAACTAGTCACAATTTATCGTGTTTTTAACCTGAAGGACAGATTTACCTTGATACAATGTTTGTTTATCTGAAGCATGTGCAATGATTTATTGTAAATTCCCCAATGCCACAAAGGTTAAGCCTTTTCTCTCTCAGGCTGCTTCCACATGGACAAATCCCTCCAGCAACTGCTTGGTTGCGTGGATGTTTGGTTGCTGTGCTACAAGCGACGCCTACGCCAGCAAAAAGCTACTTTTTTCTAATGTTTTCTTCCACTTTTGATGCTGTTTATATTTTTGCTCTGTGTTGTAATTGCATCCATGTAGATACAACATGCTGCAGAGTTTGCAGATTTCCTCTTTCGGGTTGAGCGGCAACACATCAGCAGGTTAGCGAGGATGTGAAATGGTACGACTGAAGTGGGTTATTTTTTTGTTGATTTTATGGATGGAGGGAGAAACGAAAGGGTGTGGCCTGCCTTAACGCAGCTGTGGAAGTGTTTCATAAACCCAATCTGTCTGACTGGCAGTGTTACAGTGGCCGGAAGAACGGATGAAAATTATGTACACACACATGCAGTACACCTAAGCCAACACAGACGGGCAGAGCCACACAAACAGCAACGGTGCAGATGGGCTGAAGCGCACACATGCACAGACACGTGGACGTGCACAAACACTCTGTTTTACATGCACGCACGTACACAGTTCGATCCATTCCCCTCCGTCAGCGTGCATAATCTACTCTGCTGCTCGACTCCAAATGAAACGCCTCAGTGCGTCTGATTGGATTTGATAAGAGTTGATTCGATTGAAGCCGGGAGGGAAGGAGTGAGGGAGGTGAATACAGTTCTGCAGTGTGTGTGTGTTTCAGGATACAGTATTGCAGGATTCCCTGCATCCAGCTGTTGCCTTTCAGCGTGTACACTAGTGTACATGTGTGTTTTAATTACACCAAACTTCCTGAGCGTCATCGCACTGTTTGATCAAAGTTGGGCGTCGGGTAGGAAACATCATGAGACCGAGTGTTCTGTAGTCAGCTGCTCAGCAAAGGCCCTCGAGTCCTTCTCAGTGCTGCCGAGCTGATGCTTTTCACATGGTCTTCTCATCTACATGTGCACAGATCCTCACACACACAAAAACACGAGTCATGAGTACTTTAGCATGTAGGTCAGTTTCCAGACAGCCATTGGCTTCCAGTGACTTGACTGAGCTAAGAAAATAAACCTATGTGGTGCATTCAGGTTCTTGTAGGAAAGTCCAGTATCTGATATTTAGTAGAAAGTTCCAAAGGAAACTTTCAAGAAGCTTTCAAACAGCCTGGTAATAAAACATGTTAAAATCAAACCTAAGACAAACACAAAGCAAACTTTGTGATAACCTAAAATATGTTGTGAATATGGACTTAACGTGCATTTTAAATTACGCTTATTTGCTTTCTTGCCGAGAATCACATGATGAGAAGATCGATACCAGTGTCGTGAAACTAGGCCATGGTTGTTAGCGTAGCTTAGCATTAAGACAGAAGGTCAGAATTCTTTCAGATGAGCTGTCACACCTGCCCAAACGAACCGGACTATCGAACTCTGGTCCGTTTAAGGCGAACCAAACAGTTCTGGTGTGAAAGCGCTTTAAGACTAACTGTTTCCCTTGTTTCCAATCGTTGTGTAAGCTAAGCTAACTGGAAATGGCTTCATATTTAGTGTACAGACATGTGAGTGGTATTGATCTAACTCTCACTAAGGGAGTGATTCTTAAAGTGTTGCAGAACAAATCAGAAATACCTCAAAAACATTTTTAACTCAAATGGAAAACAAAAACTCTTGAACTACAATAACCCTGGTTTGTGTTGGTGTGTGTGTGTGTGTGTGTGTGTGTGTGTGTGTGTGTGTGTGTGTGTGTGTGTGTGAGTGTGTGTGACACATAGATAACTTTTTGTCCAGTTTTTGTTTTTGTCATCCGACAGACGAGGACTGCAGAGAAGCTGGCCGTGCCTGTCAGGGGGTCTGGTGTGTTTGCACTTCATCTTCATCTGCTCTTTGGATGATGAAGGATATTTGTGTTTGTGTGTGTGTGTGTGTGTGATAAAGAAGCTTGTGGTGTGGGTAGAAAGTACAGGTCTATAACAGTTGCTCTGATGATCCACGAGTGCCTCGATGACACACTTTGTGTTGCTGAGGTGACTCAGTCATCGTTTTTTTTCAATGCCACCCCGAATTGAACCAAATGTTGTCCTTCTGTACTTCATGAAACATGTTTGAACATGTTTTAGAAGGGGAGGATAACATGCTTATTTTTAACTTATTTTCTGTTTTCTGACGTTTCCTAATGTTTGTTCACGCAGTGGTCTCAACTCTGAGCATCCATCCATGTCATCCGTTAGTTAAAGCTCAGAACGTGTCTTTGCCTGCCTTAACGTCATTACCTGCATCCCCTTCTGCATGTGTGTGTTCAGGATTGTGTGTGTATGCTCATGTACTGTATGAGCGTTTGCAAAAAGCCTCAGGAATCAGGTTAACCTTCCTGCCACAGAGATGTAAAAATTCATAAAGTATGTGCACACACACGCGTGCACCTTCTCTCTCCGCTCCGGCTCAAACTGCTAAAATGCGATGCAGGCGTCAAACTCACTCTGTGTATGTTGTTTATGTAACCCTCTGGGGACCTGCGTACCCACATAGTGCTTGCAGCTTGCACTAATGCATTGTACCCTTACACAAAGAGTTTTTTGGAGAAGCTAAACCTGGTGGGCAACGAGCAGCCCACAAGCCACATCTGCCCTCGTCATTGTTTCCCTTCAGTTCCACATCTGCAGCACTTAGTATTCAACGCCTGAAACATCTTCTCTGCTTTAGCCCGCCTGCCTCCACTCTTTAAATTTTTTTTTAGTGTGACGGAGGTTTAAAAGGTGGAGATGCATTACCTTGCTAGTGTTTTTCTTTGTGCGTATTTGAAGTAATGAGCTCTAATTTGTATCAACCTTCAAACCATGGCCCTTAGCTGTTTAATTACATGTGTAACCATGGAAACATCTTTGTAAAATCTCAACCAGTTGGAAAATGAGGATAATTTCTGTCTTTTATCTTCAGCTTCAAATTTAGGCTTTTCTAAATTAGCATAAAATATGGCTGCCATAACGATCACACTAGATATTGACTGTATGGACTATTTTCAGTTATTTACCTTCAGTTTAAAGACAAACACGCAATATCTTTCCAATCTTTTTGATGGCGTATGTTGTTGTTCGGTGGAAAATCTGTGTCTTATTTGATTCTGCCACTAGGGGGGTGGCGAAGTCTGAAATTCTACCCATCACATAGTGGCTTTAATTTAGCAAGAAAGCTAACTTGTAGCAACTACACATCACCAACGAGAGTAAAGACTGGAGTTTGTGTGGTTGGAATAACACGTCAGCTGGTTGGCTGACCAATTACTTACCTGATATTAGCTTGCTTAAAATGTATTAAAAACATCAATAAACCAGCACAGAAAATAATAAAAATCTCCAGTTTATTGTTTAAACTTCACAGCTGACCTCTGGAAAATGCCTCGGTTGCACCTGTTTTTAACATTGCACAGTCTCTTGGGTTTGTTCTAGACAGTATGGAGCAGGAAAGCCAATTTCACTTCAGCACTATGTTTTATGTTCCTTTTTAAAGACCTCACACAGCATCTAGTCTCACATTAGGGGTGGGCGACAAGGATGTTTAATAGAGCAAATTGATCTTTAATGCCTGCCTTACATAAGCAGTAATTGAATCAAGCAATCTAAGTGATGAAAGTTACATTTCCACTGTGCTCGGCCTGATAATTGTTGTAAGAAGACAGAGCTGTGAGCTGTTTTGGTTGCCAAGGGAAGTGGTTTGGTAACCAAGGAGTCAATTAGCAATCTTTCATAACGACATCCTACTACTGCAACACCTCGCAACAATTCAGCTCACATGTGATGGGTTTGAAAAAGTCCTTGAGGTTGTTCTTCATTGTAATAGTGGAGACTTTGATGGCTGCATAACTGCTCTTCATGTAACATTACTATGTACCACGTCTGAAAAATGATGTTTTCTCATGAATTTAAGAGATTATAGTTTGGCATGGAAGTGGCAGATATCCATGGTGACCAGAGGATCAATCATATGACTTTAGTGACCCCTGCCATTCATGGTTTCCAGATGATGTATCCCACTGACTTCCTCTATCGCCATATCCACTGTAAAAAAATGTCTGTAGCTTTTTTTTTTTATAGTCAAAAACTGCCAAATCATGACAGTAAAATACCGTAAAATATGCCATGAAGTATGATACTTTAAAAACTTTATTTATACACCATTTTAAGCAAATTTATTCAGAATAAAGTAGTGTTTTATATTTATTTTATTATATATTTTATGTTAGAGACTGTTAATTGTACAGTAAAACATCGTAATATTTAAAGGCATATTTTACGGTCTTTTACTGTCATGGTTTGGCAGCTTTTCACCGTAAAATAAATGTATAATAAAATATATATAAAATACTACTTTATTCTGAATAAATTCGCTTGAAATGGTGTATGAATAAAGTTTTTAAGATATCATACGTTAGTGTGGCATATTTTACTGTCATGGTTTGGCAGCTTTTCACCGTAAAATCTACAGACATTTTAAAATATTGAAGAAAACACCAACCGTATATGTGAAATCAGCAACACTAACATCCTTTTACTGTAATATTAGAAAAAGTTATATCGTAATTATTACGGTACAATTCTGGCAACCACAGCTGCCAGTTTTTTACCGTAAAAACAGGTTTTTTTCAGTGGTTTTGAGTGAAACATTTCAACAACTGCATGTTGGATGGATTATCTAATATCCATCTGTAGTCCTCGTGGCAGAGGCCACCAGTGATCACCATGCCAGCTCCTTCACCGCAGCGCCTTTTAGATTACAACTCTCGCTGTTTGTCTTTCAACAGGTTTCCAAGCGCAACATGTCCATAAAGATCTCCCCGTAGTCTGGCTCTGCCAACGGGAACACTCAATTTAACTATGAGTTATTACTTCAATAATGTGGAGAAGAAACAGAGAAGAACTGCACATTGAGTCCTGCAGTGAATTCATCTACCGGTGTGTTATTATAGAAATCCATAATGGAGCCGTAATGTGCAGAGGCGATGAAGGCAAGCAGGTAAAGTGCACCAGTTAGATCGTCTAACGTCCCCCCCGATGCAGGGTGATCGACTGAGTTTCATTTCCTCTAAATTGCACCCATCTTCCTCCCCGGTACCGACGTGCTTAATCCACTAATGGAACAATAGAGGAGGGCTAGAGCGATAGAAAGAGTGACGGAGGAGTGGAAGAGAGAAAAAGAGAGGCGCAGAGGAGGCAGAGTAATCTGAAATTTTGAGTCACGCCTGGAGTCTGAGACTTGAACAACTTGTTTAATCTCTAATGGACTGCTTGGGGACTGTGTGTGTGTGTGTGTGTGTGTGTGTGCTTGTGTACGTGTCATAGAGGGGTCAATGGTTTTAATACAGACAGGTGGTCCCCACAGTCCCTGACCATTAGACTCCACGTCCCTGTTTGTGAAAGAGAAGGGTATGCTGCCATTAAAGATTGCCTCTCCTCTTGTTCTATGTGTGTTGTGTATGCCTTGTCTCTTCTCCCCCTTCGGCTCAGATGATGGCTGTAACTGACGATGACTCAGACTACACCCCACCTCCATCACTCCTCTCTTTCCTCTTCCTTTCCCTCATCCTGCCCTCTCTTCCTCTCTTTTTCTTATTTATCCCCTCCTCTCTTTTCTTTTCTCTCACCTCCTCTTCCTCTATCCTTCACGTCTCCCTCCTCCCCGATGCTTTTTTCTGAGATTTATCGCGGTAGCAGTAGAAGCAGCAGCTCTTGTGTTTCTCGTGGCAGTTACTGTAGATTAAAGCTCAGGGTATAGATGTACTCTCCGCCCACGTTTCCCTTTTATCTTCTTCTAAAATGCTGACAAGTCAAGATCAAGAGTAATTCTTCAATTCAAACCTTTATACAGGCTAATGCAAAACTTTGTTCATTGGCAAAAAAAACAACCTTTTTTTCCTATTTGAAGATTTAAAGATTATTTTGTTGCCAAACACTTTTTCCAAAAGGATATTCCAAATTTGACAGATTACAAAACATTATAATTAAGGTTATGTTAATATTTTAGGACTTTTAGATGCACTGAACCAAAAGCCTGTAAAACCTGCAATCTGTTATTTTCTTTAATTTTCTTTCTCCCTTAAATATGTGCTCTTATTTTTGCTGGCATGCTTTTAAAATCCTCAAAATGGAACTTTAATTGAAGATATTTCATAATTATGTCTTTTTAAAAGATAGCTCTTTCACAAATGCTTTTAACACAAAGAAAACACAGTTTACAGGCACATTTTTCACAATTAATTAATAAAAAGTGCTTGTTTCATTTCAGAGCTGTAGACTATATGGAAGAAAAAGAGAAGAGAAGAAAGACAAAAGAAAATGAAAAAATATTGCATATAAAACAAAAGAGAGATTCAGAATATCAAGCCTATATATGTCCGTATTTCATAGCCATACAATATATAAGCAAGTGTTCACTGACTATGCAGCAGTGCGGTATCCTGTTAGATAAGAAATTGCAGTAGATAGTAGGCAGAATGCAAATAAGACTGTCTAAAAATATAAGTTATCCCTCCGCCTGGTCCTGCAGAAAATGAGACAAAGTGGCACAGAGTTGCTTTTTGTGTAATTACCTTTTTATTGTGCATGCTGGGTTTGATTATGAGACACTAAAAAGCCATCAGAGGAGAACTACAATACGTTTAATTATGATGCAGCATTAAGTAAAGATTCTGTTTAGAGTAAGTAGTTACATTATTTGGCAGTCCTGGCATGGTGTTTTTGAGATACATGGATTTGTCTCGAGATCAACAACTTAACTTTTTAATCACTGTGCGGAGATCACAAGTTAAGAGAGCAAATGTAATGCTCTAGTAACGGGTGTGATGTGTTCATCTTTTACCTCATTACAGTTGCCTTCAAGGAAAAATAAGTCTAGTAAACTAAATGATATTTTACTCCAGTGGGTGGCAAAGTTGTAGTATCTAAAAAATCAAGATATTACATAATAACTGCGATGTGATAAGAGTCTGTTAGCGTCTGTAACTCAAAAGTTCCAAGTTACATAAGAAATTGTGACCTGATGATGGTACTAGATGAAAGTTAAAGGTGCAGTGTGTAAGATTTGGGGAGTTTATTTTCAGAATGAGGCAGACATGGAATATAATATTCATAACTATGTTTTCATGCATGTGTAATCACCTTAAAATAATCATCTTTTTAGTTTTGTTACTTAAAAATTCTCCTTTTATATCTACAGTGGGAGCGGGTCCTCTTTCATGGAGGCCACCATGTTGAAACACTACGGTAGCCCAGAACAGACAAACTAAATAGTGACTCCAGACAGGGCCCTTTAAAGTGTTGTGTCTCTTTTTTACACTAACAAGGTGAGGGTGATGTGAAGAGATTGCAATGCAGCGATTAGTCCACTAGATGCAACTAAATTCTACACACTGGACCTTTAAGGGCTCACCAACATGATTAATACTCATCCTAAGAAATGCCAAATTTGAAATATTTCACTTAAAGGAGAAGCGTGCATCTGGTTGCAACTCCCTCACCTCATGCCGTCCTTCCTATCGTGAAGAAGGCACAAAAAGTGCAATAAACACAAAAGGCCTTGTCTGCAGCCGGTGGTTAGTTTGCCCGGGCTACTGTAGAAACATGGTCGACCCACATTGCTATTTACCTTTGGCTAAAGACCATTTGCATTAGTCAAACAGCTCAAACAAGACTGTAATTTTAGGGAGTAACTAATAACAAATGAGAAAAATTAACAAGCTCACACTGCGTATGTCTTTTTGGATCTTGTTACGACCTCCATTTCCCCTCTGCTGCGCCTCTGTGGGAGTAAACCTGCTGCAGAACTGCTAAACGGAGGATTTTTTCTGGCTTCCTCGTCTAAACAGGTCAGAATTGGGCGGCATAACATTATTACTTCTCAGCGACACACACACATCGTGGCTCCTTTGCCTATCAGAGCTTGAAAATACAACAAAAGGCAGTTCCTCCTCCTCCTCCTCCTCCCACTCCTCCACCACTTCCAACACCGCTGCCACCTTTACTTTCTGCTGTTGTCAGAGAGAGGAGCTGCATGATTACAGCCAACACTCTTTGTGAAGTGTGCTTTCTGTAAATGTGTGTGTTGTAGCAGCCTCAGTGTATGGAAACTGTGTTTCTGAGCACGCCCGTGTCTGTTTCTGTGTTTCATGTTGAAAACATATACAGTAGATATGTTGAGTGCATCTGTTTTTCTGGAGATGCAAGCATTCATGTGGGTTGATACAGGCGTGGGTGCTCTGGCCTGTTTATTCTTGTGTGTGTGTGTGTGTGTGTGTGTGTGTGTGTGTGTGTATATGTGTGTGTGTGTGTCTGCAGCTGTGGCTCTTGTCCACTGTGTGAAGCGAGGTTATGGCATCCTGTTCCTTTTCCTCGCTGCCTCTCCATCTGGAGCAGAGCCAGCCTCAGTGAACTGTGCATTACAGTGGGATACAGCCCCATTATCACTGTGGAGAATGCCGGCATCCGGACCGAGGCCTGCTGTGCAACTGTGTGTGTGTGTGCGTGTGTGTGTGTGTGTGTGTGTGTGTGTGTGTGTGTGTGTGTGTGTGTGTGTGTGTGTGTGTGTGTTGTCATGTTTGTGTGCAAGTTTCTAGTAGCTCTGTGAAATGATCTTTGAACTGAACTGATTTGAAAATGTCTCTTACCAATCCCTCTGTGGTAAATATGCTCAGCTGTACTCGAGTATTTGTTCTGATTACATTACTTCTGATCAAAAACTAGCGAGTCGACAACTTTGCTAACAGCCAAACATCAACAAGGTCACCAACAGCAGACATAGCAGCCAGCTAATATTACTGACTAGTCCAACAGCAGTCAGGCCAGCTCGGCGTCTGTCTTTCAGCCTTTTATTTCACCAAGCTCTCACCAACCACTAAAAGTCAGTCCCAGATTTACTCTTGTCCGGCGGCTTCTTGCTCGCTCACTCTCATGTTTTCTCTTCTTATCTTCCTCCATCAACATCCTCTTCGCTCTCTTCTCCTCTGCCATTATGTCCATAGAGGCTGCTGAGCCCGGTTACACTGACCAGTGGCCCAGCTCCTGTTCTGGCACGACGCCTGCTCTGCTCCACGCCTACATTCGCCGGAAAACTTCCTCTTCCCGGTGGTCCAAAACAGCTGTGCTGGTGGTCTGAGCTCACAGTCTGGCTAACAAACTGTGCTAACATTAGCTAACAGCTCATATGAAAAGTAACTGAAGCTGTCAGACAAATTTAGTGGAGGAAAAAGGACAATATTTGTCTCTGAGATGTACTCGAGTCGAAGTATAAAGTTCCATAAAATGGAAATTGTCTTCAAGTACAATATTTGGATGTCACATTCCACCACAGCTTTTTTCCATCTCCTCCCTGACAGGCCAAACAGCAGCTGCTGTGATAGGCAGACTGAACAAACCTGAACTGAACTGAACTGCTTAACACTCCTGCATATGCTTCACACTAATAAACACCACAGACCAACAATAGGGTACAGAGACATGTTGCCAAGGCACAACGTTCACACGTTGGTAACAGTGATGAGAAGGTGAGAATGTGTGTTTGTGCAGGTGTCTGTCAAACACAGACTTGAAAACATACAAATACACCTACGCCGTTGAACAATACGCAGCGGGTGAAGTGAAGGAGAAAAAAGCTGCATGTCTTTCTTGTGTCTTATTAAGAATAAGGTGCTACTTAAAAAATCATCAGCTCACTGGCATGATATGCAAAACACGTGAGCAAGAATTTTCTCTCCCGTCTTGTCCAACTGCTCCAGCAGCATTTTTCCATCAAGCCATTTCTCCATCTGGGATCAGGCAGGAGCCAAACAGGAACACGTTTTTCTTTTCTTTTCTCTTCTTCTTCTTTTTTTTGTTCAGTCAGCGGCTTGAAGTTATTTATGCAAAGGTACTGTGTGCAAAGTGAGTGGGAAATGAACCCTGCACCATCAAAGCCAGAGTGGGCCTTTTATCAGCACTGCTTTGCATGTCTGTGTAAGTGATTTTGACCCAGTGTGTGTGCCTCACTTGGCTCCTCTTCTTGTTTCTTTGCTCTTTGTTTGCATATTGCTGAGAGAAAGACAAAGAGTAAGAGGAGAGGGAGTGTACTGTATTGTGTGGTGGTGGTGGAGGTGTTGGTGTTGTTTTCAGGGGAGAAAAAGCCACGTCATGGCCCAGACTGCACCTCCTTTATTTGCTGCACTCTGAGTTTTATTGTTTTAAATGAATAAAGCTATTTTTTTTCAGCCTTTCTGTTTTTTATACTAAACAGTCGCTGACCTTACCTGCATTATATTTACTGCACAGACGTGAGGGTGCTATTGATCTCCTAATCCAACTCCCTGCAAACACATGAAGCAAGCAAGTGTGGAACTATTCCTTTAACTGTAACTTTAAAGTTTGCATTGAATGCAACTGCCATATTTATAGTCTCAGCTGTGTGTTTGTGGTGCCGCACAAGCACCACCAATCAAATCATAACTTAGCTTGGCTTAGTTTAGCATATGGACTCGAAAGAGGCGTTGAAAAATCTGCCTATGACTACGTCTAAAACTCACTAAGTAATACATTATTATATTATATTAGCTTGTTGTTTTATAGGAAGTAAAACTTGTTGTTTTAAAGTCTGCCAATCTCAGTGATGGAGTGTGGGTGGAATCGCTGCCTGAGAGGTTTAAGTTGGGGAAGAAAAGTCCCCAGCGACTGATGGCAGGGAACAGGAAGTGAGTCTTTCCTGTAGAAAAAAAATTTGGTGCTCAAGATTCTTCTCATGGCAGTGAATATGCATTACATACTTGAAAAAATGGCATAAAGTTGCCTAAATTGTTACTCTGGCTAATAAAATATCCACATTTAGGCCACAACAATGGTACGACCCTTTCACCGAGATTTTGTGATTGCTTGATTTACATCATTTTGATTTGAAGGATGAAGGATATTCTAAGATGTTGGAAGAGTCTCGAAAAGAGAAACAGGGAAAAAAAACTGAATGTGTGAGATTATGTGAGCGGCGTGACGGGGTAAAAGAGAAATGTGATAATAGGAGCGAACAAAAAGGAAGGGTGGAGGTGGAGGAGATGCTCAGGGCGGTGAATGGAGGAAGGAAAGCAACAAGATGTGGAGCTGAATAGTGAAGAAAAGGTGTTGGAGACTGTGAGGATGTGAGAAAAGAAAATCAGACGTCTGACGTCACCTGAAGTGTTACATGTGTTTTTCTCATCCAAGAAGGACATAAGACAGTCGAAATACTATCGCACATTTTAATGGTTTTATTTGAAAGTCTGTTTATTCACTTTCTTGCTGAGAGTTTGCCAAGAAGATTGATACAACTCTCACTAAATATTAAGCTACAACAGCATTGGTTTAGCATAAAGACTGAAAGCAGTTTAATTGCTAGCCTCACTTGCCCAAAGGTAGCAAAATTTCCCCAGCAGCACCTTAAAATGTTTACAGATTAACATTTTATATCTCAGGTGTTTAATCCGCACAAAAAACAAGGTGTAGAAATGAAAAAATATTGGTTTTATAGATAGTTATGTGCCAGACTATTTGGCCGACTTCCAACTTCCTAGAGTTGTGTCGTCAGCGTAAGTGATGAGCCAGGCTACCTGTTTCCCCTGTTTCGGGTCTCTTGCTAAGCTAAGCTAGTTTTATAGAGGCAGTGATATTCTCATCTAACCGAAATAATTTAAAACTTTTGCTTTAAAGTAAGGAAGATGATCTGTAGTACACAAAAATCAATGCACTGTACTGTAGGTCTCAGAGTCTGGTTTTCCTTCAAGTACTGTTTCCCTCTGTGGTTGGGGTTGTAGCACCAAGGTTAGGTTGTGGTTTCATCACAAAGACATCTGGTTGGGGTTAGGGTATGGTTTAGTTAAAGTCAAGCATCTCAGAAGGATAGGTTAGGATATGTTTTGGCTCAGGTCGACGTTAGACGAAACCCAAATCAGTGGCGAGACTTTGACACTTTGACAAGTTAGTTTCAACCACCTTCTCTATCACTTTTAGCTGTGACTAATGAATTAACTTTATAACTAACCTGTATTAGTGTCCTTATCCATTTTTTGAGCAGCAGAGCAACAGTCGTGCTGCCTTCATGTGCTCGTAAACTCGTATTTACAACTTCAGAAGTTGTAATTAGGCGAGCGTTGGCATGTTTCAGTCGGAACGTAAACAAGATGGAGATGTTTTGTTGCTGTTGAGCACACCAAAAAAACAGTTTTTATGTGTAAGAGCACTTTAAAAAGGAAGCTAAAACCATTACATTAGGGGTTTAACTCAACTTACCAACGAAAGGTAGAAGAAATATTGACACTGACATGACACTGATGTACTTTAAAAAGACATTTTCTATTGTATGATGCTCTTACATTTATCAAACACCATTAATATGTGATTCTTGATGTATTTACTCACAGATTAAGGGTTTAGTGTACCTAATTCCATTCACCTTGTCTACTTCTGCGTCATTGAGGCTGCTCTGCGGACACATAATCAGCATTTTAGCTGGAAATTAATGTTCCTGCTCTGCTTCCTGTCCTCAGAGTATTGGTTCTTTTCACCTCTTTCCTCTTGAAATGATGAATTTGTTCTGTGAACTTTAACCCATCGAGGAAATGAGATGCCATTAGAGTGACTGCTCTGCCATCTGGCTCTCATCTTCTCGTCAGGAGACGGGGTTGTAAAAGCGTCTTAAACACAAGTCAGAGCTCGCTGAAAGTGTATCTCACAACAGGCTGCTCGTGTTTAACATCCTATCGACGCCTCATTCCCTCTTTCACACTCTCTTCCTCCTCATCATCCTTCTCTTTCTTGCTCTTCTCCCTCGGGCCTTCTTCTTCTCTCGGCTTGTCTTTTTAATTTTGTGCTCGCGTTCGCACACAAACGCGTACGTCATCTGCTGATCGTCAGAAATCTGCCAGACTTCTGGATGATTTTCTTGATTACAGGAGAACCAATCAAAACGTCTGACATTGTTTCCCCACAGGCCAACTGTGTCTGAATGTTTTCGGCTCTTAATTAGTTTTCCCGCTTGACTACCTGGCCACCTGTCTGTCTGGCTTCCTCACATTTAGAAGCATCCTGATTATTTATCTGAATACTGATGATCATAATTGAAGATGAATAAATGTTTTATTAAACAACCCAACTGGTGGTTTTGCCCGTTTTAGCCCTTCAGCTACAAGTCAGTTGAGCCACATGACTACAAATCACTGCTGTCCAGTAAAAAACAACAACTCTCCACATTTTGGTGATTTTTAAAGTTCATTTATGGGTTGAGAAAGTCATGCTACTTCTTAAACTAAATGAACCATTTAAAGACCAAATTGATTATCAGAAAATAAAAACTGCAAATACTTAACAGTCCAGCAAAGTCTTCTAGCTTTGTTATTTATTATGAACTCATCATTCTTTTATGTTAGTGTTAGGTTTATTGGTTATCGCATTGACTGTCCCTGTGCAGTCCGACGACTCACAGTTTGGGGTAGAGAGCCAAAGGCAGGTCAGGTTGAACCATCGGGTGTTGGAAGTTGGGTCCAGGCGGTAAGGATGGTAACAGAACCGAAGGTAAACGTGGGGTAGGAAGTTGTAGAAATCACTGCAGAAGGTCTAAATCCTAGTAGTTATGGTTACACAAGGGGTTCAGATGTTTAGGGTAAGCGCAATCCATCTGCAGGGGATGTAGTGGATCTAGGTAAGTGGTTAGGTTTAGGAATGAGAGCTTAGGTGACAAGGGGTCCAAATGGTTAGGGTTAGGGTAGTTCATCTAAGATGGTATGTCCAAAGTAAGGCACTGCAGGTCAGAGATGAGGGTTCAAGTGGTTAGGTTTAGGCAAGAGGCCAGGAGGGTTGGGGAAAGAAAACTGAGCCTGACCTCTGAAGGGGACAGGAGGTGCACGGTCCTTCCCCTAGTTGGTCCTGCCACCCTGGTCCCAGTTGCGGTTACCATGGATATTCTCAAATTCTCGATCTCTCAATCCACCTGCCTTCGTCTGGTTTAATGACTTACATCTGGTTCTTCCAGTATCCGGGGGGCTGAAACAGCTCAGCATTTCGAGCCTTTTGGCTGCTCGTTCCCGGCATTCAGCTCAACTGCCCATTTTACACATGACAGCTAGTTGTTAAAAACCTGTTACTACACCATCATTTTCCAGCAGGTCACAGCGAAACGAAAGGATCTGAAATGAGTGCAATTTAGTGTAATGATGCTCAATTTAGCCTCTCGTTCGTTGTAAGAACAGGTCAGGAAAATGTGTTCGTCTTACAGTCTGTAGCTATTTGTGGGAAGAAGTTTGGTTTGAGAGTCACAGTTGCTTCATATTTTTGTTTGTTGTTCTTTTTCTGGTCTCGTGGTCGCCAACGTACGTTTTTTTCGTGCACCGCTGCAGTGTAGTTTTGACGAAGGAGCCGGAGGAAGAAGAGCTGCAGAGTGAAGGAGGCAAGAGGAGATGAGGAGGAGAGATATTTTCGACTTCACAGCGGGGCGTCTGGAGAGGCTGACGTCGGCTCGTGATTTTGCACCTTTTGTCACATCTCGCCTGGAAGTTTTTAATTCAAAACGACGTTACCGTTGCCGTCTCGCTCGTGCACAAACACACAAAAGAAAGAAACTCTTGCATCCTCGTTTCGGTCTCCACATAGTCATGCACACTGCACAGGCGGCCCCTCCCATCCTCATCCTCTCTCCTCCCAGAGGCACAAAGATATTTTTATCTTCCATAAAGCCCAAACGCTAATGAAGCATCGACGACACAAATACATTTCCATGATTTTTTTTTCAAATCTTGGTCCTACCACCACTGCTGTGACACACCGCAGCATCTCTCTGTTTACTGTTGTGGACATAAACTGTCACATTGCATGAGAGTCAAGATTATATTAGTTGTGTCTGATGCTTTTATGAGAATTGTACGTTTAAAAAGAGAAAAAAAAATAATGCGCTCAGTCTTAAAATCTCATTAGGTGAGAGAGGCAGCGAGGTGAGATGATTCCACTTATTTCCAGTCCATTTACTTGTTTCAGGCATTTTTGTGAAACGGTTGACAGTGTCATAAAATAAGACTCACAGCTTATCCAACACAATATGACGCTTAATTCACGGGGAAATGGGTTAATTTGCGTTGTAACTGAGTGTAAGTAATCAACACAAATGCCAGATTTGGGAAAAACAAGATTTGCTTTGTAAATCTGGTAGTGTCTGAGCGTTATCCGTATCATTAGCTGCAGACATAAAGGATCCGATCACACATGAGGCATACAAACATGGAACTCGGAGATGCCCGTATCATGTTATCGCTATCGAGCGATGTGCTTTCAGTCAGCATGATGCAATAGATCATCAGGCGTGACGTGCGGAGGCACTTTGGCTCGTCAGCCCGTGGCCGGACAATGTGAGCCCACGGACTACATCCCGGCAGCAAATGATATCATTCCTCTTAAGTGCTATCAGATTAGTGCTGAGGCAATGTGATACACCTGTTCTCTGATTCTTTTTCATTAGGATTTATATCAGATAATCCCCCCGCAAAACATACAGTGTGTGTGAGACGCAATGTTTCATGGCTGAATCTAGTTCCTGTGAAGGGAATGGATCTCTCTCTTTTGTTTGTGCTGTATGTTCATCAGTCAGTGTTTGCTCGGTGCAGATGTGCTGCCAACACTATTGGCCTGCAAGAGATGCGTAAATGTTTATGTTATCTAACAATTCAAACACATGATGGTGCCGTTAGCGCTGACACCCAACAGCAAGAAGGTTCCTGCTTCGAAGCTCTGGGGCCTTTCTGTTTGGAGTTGCTACTCGGGTTTCCTCCCACAGTCCAAAGAGAAAATGGGTTAATTTGTGACTCTGAATGGTGTATGTGTCGTTGTGATGAGCTGGCGACTTGTCCAGGGTGTAGCCTGCCTCTAGCCCTAATGTCAGGATGAGCGGTTATAAAGATATCTGCAGTGGTTTGTGGCCACAAACTTTTGTTCTCCAACCTGCAACAAAATGCACCAAAAATCTGATTTATTTTCATTGTGTGCCATAAGATTGCCTTCATATACTTCTGTACTTAAAACCAGAAAGCCAGCAGCCACTTAGCTTACAAAGACACATAAACTGTAAAACCACAACTTATTTTTTTTTTTTTTATAATTTCTGGCTTTTGGTTTTTTTACAAATCAAACAAAAAGTCTTAATTAGTAAGTCTAAGAGGTGCTCGAAAGTAGATTTTGACAGAACGATGCTAGCTGCTTTCCCTCATTCACAGTCTTTATGCTAAGCTAAGCTAAGCTAAGTAACCTGGCTGCTACATACTCAAACATATCAATCTTCTCATCTAACTCCCAGCAATAAAGTAAATTTACCAAGGGGTAGTTGAAAGCCAGTAAAAACTGACTTTGGTCCAGTGTGTTGGATTTAGCAGCACCTAGTGGTGAAATTGCAGATTGCAACCAAACGAATACTCTCCCACGACTCACCCTCTCCTTCCAAGCATTTAGGAAATGTGTTAAATTCACATAAAAAAAGCAAAAGTCCATATCTAGATCAGTGCTTGGTTTGTCTGCTGGGCTACTGTAGAAAAAAGGCGGTTCAACATGGCGGACTCCATGGACGAGGACCCACTTTCGCTGTAGATGTACTCCTAAATCTTAACAAACACTGGACCTTTTTAAAAGTCAAAATTCATTTCAAACGTGAGAAAATGTTATTTCCTGGTGGTCTACAAAAGGTTTGCCCACAGAACTCAACTCTAAGAGCTTTAGTCAGCAACATCCACATCATCAAGACAAAAGGAAGTGAGAATACCAACAACAACACCGGCAGCTTAAGACTACCTCAAAGCATTAACGGCTTGTAATGCCTGTTGACTGTGCCAACCTATCAGGTGCTGAAGGTTACTGGCTTGCTTACGGTAGCTTAGCCGAATGGAAGCAGGATTTTAATGGATTAGGGAATTAAACCTTGCACGGTGGTTCAGCATTGTGGGGGTGCGATGCGTGACTGTGCGCTTTGGACCGACCTCTATCACTGCGGGGGTCACCGAGTCGTGAGGTTCATCCCAGAATAGACGAGGCTTTGCTTTGATCAGAGGAAATACAAAGGACTGTGCATCTCCATGTGCGTGCTTATACGTCGGAGGGCTCAATAACTGACTCCTGGTATTTCTGCACATGCTCTAACCCATTTAGCTTCATCACCTCCTGGTCACTCTTCCTGCACCACATCTGGTCTCTCCCTCTCTCTCCCTCTCTCTCGCTCACTCGGTGGTTTTACCCGTGACCATCTGGTCTTTTCCTGCAGTCACGATGAAGCGTTCACCATTTAGAATTTAGATTAAGCAGAAGGCAGTGACAGGAGATCGAGTAACTCACCCTCTCTTCCTCTCTCTACTGTATGTCTCTCATCCACATGTGAGTGGCACATGCAGCCATTCATATTCACACAGCTATTCATGCATACAGGTAAATACTGTGAGCATGTCATAGAACCTCTTAATGTATTCACAGTATCAGCTGCGATACAAAAGGCTCAATATTTTATGCACTGTAAATGCATGAGCATCCTGCATTTGCAGCCTACGTATGCACACTTATGTAACTTAAATTAAAAAGGAGTTGCCGCCTTAGCACAAATTACTCATGCCTGATCCTGCAATCCAAATCATCAGGAGCAATATTCTTCAGGTTTGGTTTGCGCTGCTAAAACGATATGGTTAAGGTTGAGGAATAATCACAGTGATTGCTAAGAGAAACCAATGTTAACTATAGTAAATACAAAGCTACCGCAAAAACGAGATACAATGTCTTTATTAGTTCTTTGAAGGTTCTAGTAGGCAGATTTTGTTCCCTCGGGAAAGAACCGAGCTAGCTGTTTTACCTACTTGTAGTCTTTGTGCTAAGCTACGCTAACTGCTAGCTGTAGCTTCATATTTAGCGTACAGAAATTTTTTATCAATCTTCTCCCCTAACTCTCGCCAAGAAAGCGAGCAGCTATTACTGCCTGACTCGGCAGTTCTTCTCAGCTCTATGTAGCTCTACGTTTTAGCATCTTTCAGCTTATTGTTTTGATTTTATGACCTGCAACTCTACTGTTTAGATTCATTCTCGCCGCTCTCATCGACTTCAACTTAAGTCCACTGCACGCTACTTGCCCAACACCAAACATCTGGTGGACAAAGTCAGCAACTAGTTAGCGAATGTAGTGGAGGAGACCAAAAACGGAGCTAAAAAACAAGAGTTAGCATTTATCGGCTGGTCAAAACCAACAACGTAAATGAATCTGCTGAACGTGCACCTTGTTTGCTTACATATTCAGCTTTTTGAAGTACAGCTTGTAATAATAATATTGTCAATATTTCCTCAGTCCTGTGCAGTAAAATTGGATAATAATGCCAGCATGTTGTCATTTGTTTGGAGTATTTTCCATATGTATTGTTGAGAACATGGTTTGTCTGCTAAATGTCTCTCTGTAATGCCCAGAGGGAAGGAATTAGAGGAGAGGGTAGTGTTGAACAATGCGTAAGGGATTAGCTCCGGTTTTAATTCCGATGCAGAGTCCAGCTGCTGCTTTTTTTTGCCCCTTCTCTTCCTCTCTCCATCCCCTCTCTCTCTCCTTTTTCTGTCCGTCTCTCTCGTCCCCTTGGCGGCTGCTGTTTTTTCCGTTGCCCTAAACCCGAGGCCAGGAAGTGTGTCCATGGCGACGGCAGGAAGTAGAGAGCCTCGGCTGGTCAGTCGCAGCCAGGTCTCCATGGCACGAAAATACACCGTCTGCAGCAGCTCCTTGAAGTATCTTAGGTCTTAAACGTTGCATGTCTTACAGCTCTGATACATTTTCATTCAATTTGATCCTAATTCTATCTGTTAGTTTTCTTGTTTTTCATGATTTCCAAGAGTTGAATTGTAAAGACGAGCTTCACGTCTTGTGTTTTGTTTGCTGTGTGTTCGTGTGCACATGCAGGCATCTGGTTTTTACTAATGAATCAGTTCCCGTCTGTACAGAACAGCACATTTAGCTCCGTCTCTCCCACGGCGACACAACAAAATCCAGGACTCCTTTCATTCTCCAACATGCATTCAGATTTTTATTTATTCTAGCCTTCGCTCGATTCATCGATTTAGTTGCTGAAAGTCTCCCGTGGTGTTTCTCTCTCTCATTCTCTCCTTCGGTGACCTTTACCCTCTGGCTTTTACGCAAACTTGTGCCAAAAAACATAAGGGGGGTATCTGTATGCAGGACACATCCACACAGTGCCCACAGTGTGTGTGTGTGTGTGTGTGTGTGTGTGTGTGTGTGTGTGTGTGTTTGTGAGTGTGTTTGTGTGTCACTTGGGAGGATTGATTGTTGGTTCTGCCTACACAAACTCCTCACCGATGTTCTTCTATAGCTTAGAGAAAAATGAGAGGGTGGAAAATACCAACATGCACATAAACAGATAAATACACGCTGTATGAGTAGTTATAATTACATATAGGTGAGTACATTAAGTGTGTCAGGCATGTGAATAAAAACATAAATAGTAAATCAGCCTCTTTGAGTGTTAGATTATGTCATCTGTATGATTTCTAGGATGGCAGCTGGAAGTATGAAAGATCAGTTCACCCAGATTTTAGCCGCGTGAAGCTTTGAGATGATCCAGAAGAAATGGGCAAAATTATTGCGGAAAGAGACACTGAAGTTTTTCAAAATAAAATTTCATTCAGCTCACACAAGCCTCAACACTCGAGATAAAACCATCCATCATTTCCTGTAACTGATTATCTTTATCAGGGTGGCAGGGGAGGCTGGAGCCGATCCCAGCTGGCATTGGGGCAAGAGGCGGGGTCCGCCACTTCATCGCAGGGCCGACACATAGAGACACAAACCAGCATTCACACCTACGGGCAATTTAGAGTCACCAATTAACCTGTTGAGCGCATGTCTTTGGACTGCGGGAGAACCCTCGGGGACCAGGAACCATCAAGCGCCACCAAGTTTTAATTTATAAACTTTAAACTGCGAGGCACTCCAACCCAAACTACGAAGCATTTTATTTAAAATGGTGTAAAACAAAAACCTTGTTGCGTTTGTTTTGTTGCCGACAATCGGGCCGGTTTCACCGTTGGCGCTCTTCAAGCGTCAATCAGCTCTTCATTCAGCTTCTAATCATGTTTCATTCAGACCGAACACGCGATTGTATGAAGGTCTGATTGACTGAGTTGTTGTCATGAAAGAATTCATGATGAATGCCTCAGATGAAACACACTTCCTTCATCGTGTATAAAATCTATGTTGGCTTTTACACTTTAAAAAATAGCCAGTTGCATAGTAACAGAATCTACTTGTGATTTTGAGGCTGACATTATTCCTCAGTAGCTGTTTTCATTCATATTAAAGGATCTTCCACAAAGCAGGCGGTGTTACCCAGCTGTCATGGCGACATTCAAAAGTATTTTTCTTAATGTCAACAAAAGAGTAAAAGCTACAATGTGTCTGTAATTTCCCAACGTTCTATTTTTAGCGGTGGATTACTACACATTTGATGTTTTTAATAGTTTTTTGACAATAACAAGAGATGCAACTTGTTAGCAAGATTATTGTTGTTTTTAGTCATTTTAAAGGTCCACTGGCAGAAATTAAATATAATAAGCATAACTATGTTTTCATTAGTGTATATTAACCTGAAAATAGGAGCCTTAAAATTGAGCTACATCTACAGAGAGAGCGGGTCCTCTTTTGTGGAGTCCGCCATGTTTCTACGGTAGCCCAGAACAGACAAATCAAACACTGACTCTAGATTGAATCTTTTCAGTTTATCACGAGTTTCACAGCCACTGTAGTTTATCCTTCATGCTTGGACTGGGAGGGTGAGATGAGCAGTATTCAGTTGGTTGCAATCTGCAACTTTACCACTCGATGCCACTGAATCGTACACACTGCACCTTTAAGAAAAACACAAATCTAAGCGGCTCTGGGGATGGCGATGTCTCTTGGACTGCAAATATCTCAACAGTTATTCCCCCAGAGGATGAATGCTGCTGTCTTTGGCGATCCCCTGAACTTTCATCTAGTGCTGCCATCAAAAGTCTTGAGTTTGTCCAATACTTTGTTTTAGCACCACTTAGCTAATGTTGTCATGCTACCATCAGCTGCCTCAAATCATGCTATCATGAGTGTCGTCTTTTCATCACCTCGGCAGCTATCTCCTCTATAACTCCTCGACTTTTTTTTTATTTATCCTGCGATCATAGCAGCATGTGTGAAACGCATCCGCTTAGCGAAGTAGCAAACAGAAAAGTTTTTGATGAACAGAAGAGCAAAACTGATTTATTTATGTGAAAACATCAATGATGATCGCTGAAATAAAAGGCCACCGAGAGGGAGAAAAAGACGCGTCAAATAAGCAGAGAAGAAAGGGGTTTCAAAATATTCGAGACAATCTGACGGATTGTTTAAAAAAAGATGAAGATATTTAAATAACCGGCACTATTTTTACACGCAGCAAATCTTCTTTTCTCCTCAATGAAAAATGGGCCAGTGGCCTATATTCTCCGGCGCTTCGCTGCTTCTCCCCAGATTAGCGCTTCCTCCTCTTCTCCATCTCCTTCCCTCCCTCTCCCTCTCTCTCCCGCTCTGTCTCGCTCTGGGCTTTTGAACTGATAAGTGCTGGCAGTACTCGCTGCCTCATTGGACACGAGGTCGCCTGTAAGGAAAAGGGCCGGGACTCCTTATTTCTCCTCCTGCTTCGTCATCTAACCTCCTCTCATCCCTCTTTTATCCCATAATCCCGTGCACAATATCACTCTCTCTCCGCTCTTCCTCCTCACATTCATATCCCTCTTTTCGCCGTCCAGGCCCGTGGTGCGAACGTGGAAGGGTGAACCGACCGGACGAGGGTTAATCCTGCGGTAATGGGCAGGGAATCTCTTCCAAAGCATGCAAAAACAAACATCCAAGACGTCCAAGAGAGACACAGCAGGACTTAGAGAAAGAGGGGAGGACAGAACAAGTGAGCAAAGAAGCTGAAAAAAAAGCGAAGAGACAGGAGAGATGGTGTTTCACAAAGTGTTTTATTTGGCGACTGTACATACGCAATGTTCTCAGCAAGAGAGAGAGACATCTAAGTAAGATTAATGGCCTGAAATCAATTCTAATGTTTCCCGGCAGCGAGATGTTCCCGCGATGACGACGACTTCATAGTCTAGAGTGTGTCTGCGGCGTAAAAAAAAAAAGAGCACCGGGAGGCCTGAAAGAGCAGTTAGGAAGAATGAAAACACAAATAAATGGCCGAGCGGTGAAACCCAGACGTAAAGAAGCAGCGTCGGTTGAGGTTTGAGGTTGAGGGTGCAGATGGCACGACCTTTGGAGCGCTGCGTTTGACCTTTTCACGGCCCGGATTGTATTTTAATTTAAGATGTCTGTGTGTGTGCGCGTGACTACATGTACCAGATTCCAGCTCCACGCTTAGCAGTGAAAAATGACATGTCATCTTCATTTAAAATCCACCTCACACAAAATCGCGCTCGGCTAAATGGAACATCTGCTATTAATAGACAGACTGCACCATTAGTGGACAAACTTAACTGTTAGCTTAACGCTGATATGAATAAATCATAATATGTCCATTACTGAGTCCATTTCAGATTTTGAGAGACGTGATTATTATAAATCATGTCAGCAAAATTTGAATATTCACTGGCCTTGAAAGTGCTTTTGTGCTGAAGTTAAAGGTCCAGGGTGAAAGATTTAGAGGCTTCTATTTACAGAATATGTCAGAATATGATATGCTAATATGTTTTCATGACAAATCTTCTCTTCTAGATAGGACCTTTCATGTTTTCCGCAGCCATCATAGTTTACAAAGGAGATGTCGTCGCAGTAGAGTTTCAATCTCACCACTAGATGTCTCTAGACTACACACTGGTCTGAAACTCGACCATGATGAAGTACAACAGTAAAATGCTACTCACACGCATCAGTAACAAGCGGCGACCTCCGTGGCTGTGAGGTGAAGTCAACGTGGTAGAGACTAAAAAATGCAGTTCCTCAATCGTCCACTCGAGGCTGGCTCCAGAAGTGAGTCAGTCTCCATAAGTCCCCATGTTAAAATGTCCAACTTCACAGCAGAAATAAAGATGTTTACAGCCTGGTACACAAAACAGTTTTTGACATTTGTCATGACAACTGTACTGAGGGTGAATTTTTATAGAACTCACCTGTTCAAATTATATTAAGGCTTGAAGTTATGCAGGATTAAGAGGGTGGACGCTTTGATTGACAGGTGGGTGCTCTTATTCGTGCAACCAGGCATAATTTGGCCCGCCTCGGCTCTACCGACAATCCACGTCTTTGCCCATTTTTAGATTAGCCGGGAGGCGGTGGAGGCAGGACTGCAAAGATGCTGATGGAAACGGTTACCGCAACGGCTCTCGGAAAACTGTAGGTGTCGTCACGGATACAACATCCATGTTTATACTGTCTATGATCAGGAATAATAATGTAACACTCATGGGGGGCCGAGTACTTTTACTTTGATACCTGAAGTACATTTCACTCACAGTACTAACTTACTTCTACTTCGAGATTTTTAATGCAGGACTTATTTTTAGGCTCGCTGTAATTCACTTTGAGTCTTACTTAGCACTTGACAGCTTAAAGACGCAACTTGAATATTTTTATTTTAAAAGTCTCAAGGCCGACCTTGAAAGTGAAAACAATAAAAGACTCTTGTCTTTGTATGTATGAATGATACGTCACTTTAATGGTCAACATCTGGGGACTTTGATTTGCTTCAGAATACTTTGGATTTCATTTGCCCTTCTGGATTTCTTCTACTTAGACTTCCCCTGAACAGCTCTGCCCCGGCGACTAACAGTTCCTTTACCAGTTGATTGATGATCATGAGGTTTAGATAGTGCCTGGACTCATACTAACTGAGCTGAGGCGTTAAGAGAGGGAGAGCTCTGAGTATACTGCTGCTTCATGCTGGAAGGAGCCAGTTGACGTTATTCGGGGCATCTGGGAACACCTCATCCTCCCAGACAAGCTGGAGGCTGGAAACAAGGATGTCTGGGTCATTTGGGGTTTTTTTTTTAGCCCGCTCTCACGTCAACTTGGACCCAGATAAAATGCTCAAAAAGCTGCAAAAAGCACTGGTACATTGTTGGTTTGAGACAGTTGCATGTACTTTCTAATCGCTTGTTCATCGTCATACCTGCACATCTCATTAGTTGCTGGTTTTCTCACCAATTCTGCAACATAGTAAGCAGCATAACAACACGGCCAAATGGAGCGCAGCCTTGAGTTTCCTCTGAGGGAGCACCAAGGTCAAACATGCATCTCAAAGCAGGTCAGTGTTTGCAGCTGTCAAGAAATACAGCATTAAAAAATGCTGCACCTAAATCAGTTTTAACACTAACAAAAGTTTACCCTCACATCCACGTAGTCAACATGTGTGCTCACTGGAGCGTTTGATACATTTACTCAGCGTTGGCGGCGTTGATAATCCGGAGAGGCGGCCAACTGGCTCGACTGCCGGGAACCGAAACAGAAACCAAAATAAGCTCAGGCAGAGAATCAAAAACTCATAACTGCCCCGAACCACCACCACCACCACCACCACCTCGGTAGAAACACAGCTGCGTGTCATTCTGTAGCCCGGCAGGATGCCGTGGTGGATAAAGCTGTTATCTGGCGATGTGCAGCGAGGGCTAGTTGATCCCTGCGGCGACTGGACGGTGTTTCCACCTCCTCCTCGGTCACCGTCTAAGCGGGGGGCGTCTGTTTGTTGTTTTGCTATTGGAAAAGAAACCCGCAGAGAGGCAGGTTGAATCGCTTTAGCTCATGCGGCATCGAGCGCTGATCAATGTCAGACTTGCTGCTCGAGAGCCAGTCAGGTTCTGCAGTGGTTTACACCTACAGGTATACAGAGCAGAGAGCATGCGGCATGTGATCTGCAGGATCTGTCGCAGGTACAAGATCACTGAGGTGAGAAATCTTCATGCACAACAGCATTCCTTCATGCATACTTTTTAGATGTTACAACTCAGAAATCTGGCATGTATGAAACATGTTTAGCAGGCTGCAGATTCCCTACAAGAGGGGAGCATTGCTATGAGTTAACAGCATAAATTCAGGTATGTTTATAGTCAATAATTTTGTGTATAAGAAATATCTTGTTGAGCCAACCTCAAATATGAACGTGCATCTGTGCGAGAGAGAGACTAACACTTGGCACCGGCTGTGATACCATCAGGAGTAATGGAAAAAGGAGGTATTATGGAAACCGAAATATTTAACCAATTCGTTTAATTATAGCTGCCAGCATGGCCAGCAACCACATCCAGCCCAACACTGCTGTTAAAACAGAACGGCTTCCGTGTTTGTACAGGGATAGCCTTTCATTACCTCATCTAGAATTACTCACTTCAGCCAACCGCCCCGGTATTCAACCCAAAACTCAATACTTCTGCTAGGTTTGCAGAGATAACCGCACAGCCCAGCACAAAGGAGGTCTTTGTAAGATTTGCACCTTGTTTGCACTAAGCCAAGGAGACATACAATACTAAATCACGATAATAAGACAGAGGGCATTAGCATTCGTTTGGAAGTGAAGTTTCCGGCCACCTGATGAATGTAAGTCCAGTAATTTGTCTCCTTTTAGCTCTGTTTTGGGCTCCACTTTCTCCACCAGCTAGTCTCTAACTGCAGTTTTGCTCTGGGCAGTTAGCATACAGATGGTTTTTAGAGCTTTGTTTTGCTAAACATCCCCAAACACGGTGCTATGAGAGCGGTGAGAGTCAACCAAAACAGCAAAATCAAAACAACGAGCTGAAAGACGCTAAAAAGGCTCCATGACGCTGAGGACAGCTGCAGAGCTGGATTGTCTCTGTGGGGTTAATTTACTCATTTGATGCATGTTATCCTAAAAAATATATGAATTATAGGCACTTTAAAGACTATGAAAAATACAAATACAGTACCCACGTGTTGGTAAAACCTGTAGCACACGCATGCACGTATTAAAATGACTATAAATGCATGTTTTAACATTAAAAAAGGTGCCAGCACTCAGAGATAATATATGCAACATTGGACAGTTTGATTTTAAAACTTCCTAACAGCCTCTCACTGTTGATAACTGCATTTAAATCACCTGTAAACTAAAGTGAAGTCTGTGATCATCCCCCTGCTATAATATACGCTTCAGCAATTACTTGCTGTCAGTAATGCACGTAGTCAGTTCAATAAATAAAAATCTGCTGCATTAGGCAGCTGTCCAACAGAAAGATGAGGGACAAACATCAGAAACTTTCAAGATTTCAAAAGCAGAATCTGCTCGTTTTTTAAAGATTGACTGAGTGTGAAGATGTGAAAGAAAAACAGTAAGGAGGAGCTCGTGGGGCAATTAGCTGCACGCTCCGAGATGCGTGACTGGGTAAAGACTTTCTGACCTGAAAGGTAGATTTCGGAGGCGGACGTTTTGCTACGACCCGCAACAGCGAGCTCTTCTGCCTCCCACTCTTTAATCCATCACCTCCTCCTGCTGCTCCTGCAAGGCTGGAGACATTCTCTGAGAGAGAGGAAGACGGTTTATAGAGTTAGAAAGACAATTACAATAACATTGCCCAAATTACACGAGGTAATTATGTAATATTTTGTTGTTTTTTTGGAGTTAGCTGTCAGAATAGAAAATCGGCGAACAGATTTTTTGTAAAGTCGAGGTGAGTTTCATGGGAGATTTAAAGATGGTGAGTGGGTGGGACTCCTACACTCTGCCTTTCAGAGCGAGATAGAAAAATATACTAAGAGACAGAGAAAGAGATGATGGTGATGGGAGGGAGGGTTCTTAAATGTCAGGGTATATTTAATGAGAGATGTAATGAAGGAGATGGAGACTAACTGCTTGTTGCGCTCCTGGAGTAAAAACATGAAGCGACGGGGCAGAAACAGAGAGAACACACACTTCATGTGACAGACTGTGTTTACAGTTTGATGCCACTTTGTCACGACTGCTGAATAATCTACTGTAAGGAACAACCATCGTCCCTCTGCAGCACGATCAAGCTCTGACTGCATGTCAGTCAGATATTTCGAGTCTTTTCATTGATTTGATTTCATTTGAAAGTCATAAAACATTTTGTATCGAATTTCTGGCTTTAAACATCATCTTACCTCAGGAACAGCAGTGTTTAGGGTTGTCAATAGAGGAAATCTGTTGGCAGACGGCCCCTAACTCCCCGATAGTGTGTGATACTTTAAATTAGGGACCCATGGCAAACTGGTATGAGGGTTTGGGCGCTGAACAATGAAGCCATTAATAATCTGTTGCTCAGATGAAATAAGTTATTTCAAGATGTCCCGTGACTCTGTGTTGCGTTGGAAGTTTTTCACGTTGTTTTTGGTATTTTACAGACTGAATGATAATATTAATAGTCGTTAGGTGCACCCCATAATACGAAGGCATCGCATTAACTGTTTGTTTTTTTACAGCTGAAACCATTAGTCCATGAATTGATCAGTGAATTAACAGAAAACTAACTGGCTAACATTTCTATCATCAGTTTCAGCATGTGTCGTTCTCAGGCTCCTCAAACCAAACAGCAGTAACGACGACAGGCCAACACGTGAGATCGAGTTTAAAGAAATGAGACAAAAAAGTGGAACAAAAGACGTCTGGATACATTGTATCGCAAAAAAAAACAGTAACAAACAAAGTCTATTCCTCTTTCCAGATCTCTGTCAGAGACATTTTTGAGCTGCTCTCCTGGCGGTTTGGTTGCCATGGTGAAATCTAAAGGCTTGTCTCCGTGCTGAAGTCCAGCACAGTTGGCGAGCTCAGCGAGTGTTTGTGTGTGTGTGTGTGTGTGTGTGTGTGTTTGAAGGACAGAGTGTTTCTGTTCATGCACGGATCTGATATAAATTTTAAAAAAAGAAAGCGAGTGTACGAGCATGTGTATCAATCATATGACTGTCACGATGTGGGAGCGATTGTCTTTTATGGTGTTTTTATTCTTTCATTGTTAGTATGAAGCAAAACTGACGTTGTAAAAACGATAAAAAGTCACGTTTCAAGGTCGCAAACAGACTTTAAATGTCATGAAGTCTACAAAAGAAAATCTCAACACACAACTTTACAAAAAAAAAAAAAAAAAAAAGCACATGTGTGCGTATGTCAGTCACCCTAATGGGGGTGCTTTTATTCTGAAAGGGGCGGTGGAGGTTGCGAGGTGAAGTGAGGGAGGGAGGGAGGGAGGATGGTCTCTGCCCTGTCGCTAGGTAACAGTCTTCAGGCCTTAAAGGCAAAGCCAGGCCTGGTCTCCATGGCAACGTCATTGGTGTGGATGTTGAATGGAGTTTTTTTTTTTTCTTCTTTTTTTTTTGGTTGGTTGGTTGGTTGTGGTATACATGTATGTATGTCTGCATATGTGTGTGTACGTTTGTGTGTGTGTGTGTGTGTGTGTGTGTGTGTGTGTGTGTGTGTGTGTGTGTGTGTGTGTGTGTGTGTGTGTGTGTGTGCGCTGCCCTCAACAAAGAGAAGCACTCAGCAGGTTGAGTATCGGAGCATTCGATGAGGCGATAGAGTCGTGAAATATGAGGCGCGTGATGGGAAATAAAATAATAGATTTGCACTCTGCAGATATCTACACTTTGCACCTGACATTATCTTCATTAGCACACACACACACACACACACACACCCCCCTCAGGACTGCACTAATGTACTCGATAGAATATATCGATCAGCTGCTGCTGTGTTTACTCTCAACATGAAGCCTTCATTCATGTGCTGTTGCATATTTATTGAAGCCGTCACGATCTGACATAAGAGAAGATTAAAAATTAAAAATGAAGCAGAGAAGAGGAGAGAAAAAATCTGTGTAAGGACAACACGATGGACAATAGCCTGATTGCACAATGTAAAGCAGACTGTGGTGGAGGTGGTGGTGGTGGTGGTGGGGGTTAACAGTTTAGTCACGGAGTGGAAGAAGACTGCTTGGCATCCATTTACACCATGAGACTGTACGGAAGTCCATTCACGACGAAACCAAAAATAATTAAACAAAATAAAAGTGTTTAAAATTGACTAAAATTCCACAATAATTGGAAGTTGAGGTTGAACCAACGTGTTTCTACAGTAGCCCAGAACGGACAAACTAAACACCGGCTCTATATCGGGATATTAGCACATTTCATGGCCACCGTAGTCTCTCTTAAACGCTAGAAGAGGGAGAGGGTGAGGCAACAGGGTTGCAATCAGCAAATGCACCTAGATGCTACTAAATTCTACACATTCTGGAGCCAGCCTCAAGTGGACGTTTGAGGAACTGCAGTTTTTGACACTTGATGTAGCTTGGTGTTATTTTGATTTAGCCTGTTGTTAGTTTAGGACAGTTGTCATGAACAGGGAAATTAGCTATAGAGACCAAAACTGTTTTTTGTACCAGGCTGTAAACATGTTTATTTCTGCTGTGACATGGGGACTTATGGAGACTGACTCACTTCTGGAGCCAGCCTCGAGCGGCCGCTCGAGGTATTGCAGGTTTTTCGCGCTTCAGCATTGGCTTCACCGTCCATAACAGTGTTGAAGCCTCCGTTCCAACACATGCTGATAAACTGCCAGAGAAACCTGTGAGCATGAACACAAGTGTTCATTTTTTACAACTGGACTGCTAATGCAAACATTTTGTCACTTATAAACTTCCATATTTAACCTAACAGGCATACAGCTGTATTTGTATGTATACGTGGAGCGAGGAGTTGTTTTTTCATGCATTTTTTTTGTAAGTTATCTTTGATTCCTCAGACTCATTGAACAATCTGAATTTTGAGTTCAGTGGCAACTCTTTCTCTCTGTCTCATATTTAAAGACACACACACACACACACACACACACACACACACACACACACACAAGCAGAGACAGAGGAACAAGAAGACAAAAGCATGTTTGTGCTCATGAGAATGTGAAGCACAGTGGGTCTCTATGTATGGAGGCAGTGTCAGGCTCGTCCCAGAGAGACTGTGGAGGGGGGGAAGTGTTATTTAGAGGGGATTTCACAAACTCTTTTACAGAGCGTGACTACAAGAGTGCACAGGAATTTCAAAAAAATGCATATTTAGCTCTCTGATTTGGCCTTCACGCCACAGAACTCGATGCACGGTAGTCAACCTTTGCAGAAACGGCTCACACAGGTGGTTTCATTCATTGCTGATATTCTTCTTCGTCTTGTCAGGCAATAGGAAACGCATTGATATATTGATAATACAGCTGCTGTTAGACTCGTTTAAGCATTTATGAGCCATGAACACTCACATGAAGTTTACTGCTTTAATCCAACTGCAGAACAAAAGAGCACCTGTAACTGGATACGGACACTCGATTGGGCCAAAAAAATCCCCTTATAATTGTGAGATATTAAGTCAGTTTCTAGTGATTGTGGGGCTGGATCTTCTAAAAACCCAAAAGAAAGAAAAAAGTCATAAAAAGTGAGATTTAATCATCAATTTTTACTTATTTACATCCAGCTAACATCAACAGAAAGACGTGTGAATGAGAGTTCTTATGATTGATTTAATTCTAACTTAAAAGTTATTCTGGGATTCTGGGAACAACCTTCATCACAAGTTTATATCTTCAAATTCTCCAACAATCTTTTTGGCACTTTTGTGTCAATTATCTTGTAATTTTCTTTTAAAAAAACTGTAAAGAGGGAGTTATATCTAAGAAATAAAAGTATACAACAAAAAACAGCAAATAAAACATAAAAATGAATGAAAACGCTCAATATTCTCCAGTTCCAGCATCTTTATTAAGAGGATTTGCTGCTTTCTTTGTTATATATGATATTAGACTGAATATTTTTGGGTTTTGGACTGATAGTTGAGACATTTGAAGACGTTTTGAGGGGCGATTTTTCAAGTTTCGAGTTTTAAATGTCCAAAAAACGAATCAGCACTTTGATCAGCAATGAAAATAATCATTAAGTCCAGCTCTGAATCACTTGTTCTATCAAATATTGAAAAAATATTTAACATTTTATCAACCCCAGAGCCCAAAGTGATGTGTTCAAACACCTTAAGTTTACGTCACAAAAAATGCTGGAAGATGCTGGAAAAAGGTTAAAAATAATACTAATATTGTTACATTTCAAAGCATGACTAATACTGATTATTTAAATTTATTTCGTGGCTGAGAAAGAGTTAAAGCCGACGGGGAGATGGAGCGACGTGATGGAGGTCGGTGGGAGAGAAACACTAAATGTAGCCACTCTATCCATTGTCGTGTTTTTTTTTTCCCTTCTTTCTCCTCTAAAAGTACACAAAAGCAGCGGCAGTCCATTGTGGTGCAAAACAGAGAGCAGGCAGGGCGACCTGGGTCGAGAGAGGAGGCACACACACACACACTCACACACACATTCATTCTTTCAGTCGGCCTCCCCTCCGTCACACACTCAATTTTCAAGCTTGTGAGTTGAAGCACTGAAACACACATTCACTTGAGAGCACGCACACACACACACACACACACACACACACACACACACGCATTCAGACTCTTGTTTTATTCACTGGAGTTAAGGTGCATATCCCTGCTCTCTCCCACGCAGCGCTTTGTGTTGATTGAGTAAGTTGCTCTGGTTAGAGAGGAGATGAATGTGACATTTAAGACTGAAATAACACACACACACACACACACACACACACACACACACACACTCTCTCACCATATGCACACAGTAAAAACTGCTCTGTCATCATTGTGCTCTCACCCTGAGGGCTGCGATCGTGGATCAGACGAACCAAACCAAATGCCACCATTAGCCATTAGAGAGCAGACAAACACGTCTGACCTCAAATCAGCCGTCGGGATGCTGCAGCGTCACGTGTATCACTTTAAACTTTGTCACTGTGCTGTCAGCATGCAGACTCATTCATATAGTCACCAGTCATGAGCTGGAAATGCTGTTTTTTTATATAAAAAGTCAGATTAAAGTGTGTTTCTGCTCGGCTCTGAAGCATCAGCTCGTCTCCGCACGTCTCTCTGAGCGTGCATAAGATGATTAAGTGAAGATAGTGGCGTCTTCCCACTGTGACATCCTTTAAGTACAGTGATGTCACGCTCCACGGCGAATGGGCGCCCTCTGGTGGTCACTGCGGGTGACAGCAGCTCTGTCATATGTAGGTCACGCTGCTCATCGCAGAGCTTTTCTGGGCTTTCCGCACGCCGCGTGGGGATCAGAGGCAGACGGGGGTTTTCGTGCCAGCGCCCGTGATGCACTGAGCGGCAGCCGCTTGCCAGATGCATGGATGCCAGGGATTGGTGGTGGTGGTGGTGGTGGTGGTGTTCTGTGTGAGATGTTTCTGTTGCAGCAAGCTTGTGGAAGGTGGAGGTGGTCCTGCTGCTGCAACTTGTATCTCTGCAGTAAAGTTGCCAGAGTGTCCTCGAGCAAGGCACTGGCTCCCAATCAGCTGTAATGCAGCTCTAGTTCTTTTTTTGAAATCCTGATGCAGCCATGTGATTGGATGTGAGGTCGGAGACGACACCTTTTGATTGGTTTTTGGTTTGTTGTAGCATGACGTCATCGTCTGTCCGCTGTGTCTCCACCCGTCCCTGGACGACAAATATGTCATTACTAATAAAATCTTTATTAGCTCCTTTATTTTTTTGTCTTGGCACGTAGCGTCCAGTTTCAAGGCGATATTCTTAATATATCACGTCCAAGTACAAGCTGTATTTTCTTGATTAATTGATTTAATCCCTTTAGAGCTCAAACAATTAATCAGTTTGTCAACTGACAGAAAAGTAATCTGCATTTTTCTGACGATTCGATGAATCATTTTAGGACGTTTTTGAGCAAAAGGAGTAAAAAGAAACGCTCAATATTCTCAAGCATCTTTATTAAGATGATTTGCTGCTTTCTTTGTTATATATGATAAGTCTGATATCATTATTATGTTTGGGTTTTAGACTGATGGTTGAGGCATTTGAAGGTGTTTTGAGGGGCGATTTTTCAAGTATTTCGAGTATTAAATGTCCAAAAAACGAACCTGCAGATTGATCAGTAATGAAAATAATCATTAACTCCAGCTCTGAATCACAATATTTAACATTTTATTCCCACAGAGCCCAAAGTGATGTGTTCAAATACCTTAATTTGTCCGAGCTGCAAGGCAAACTTCAAACATGAAGTTTTCATCACAAAAAATGTTCTTCAGCGTGTTACCAGTTCATTTTGAGTTCATCTAATATTTAACAATCAATAAGCACAAATTACAGATCTCAGATCAGTGTGTGTGCGTGAACTGTTTTCCTCTTGATCTATTTTCTTTGCTTCTTCTGAACAGACACAGCTGAACAGAGCAGACGGCCTCACAACACGTCTGAATCACTCGATCTGTTTTTCTGTCTCTCTTTTTTTCGCTCTTTTGTTGTTGTTTTTTGTCCTGGCTGCCATTTTCTGAGCAACTTTCATGCCAACACACACACACACACACACACACAGACACACACACACACAGACAGAGACAAAAAAACCATCTTTGTGAGGATAACCTAAACCCAACAACACTCATTCCTTAATGCTACGCTGATCTGTAACCACCGCATGCCGATGTACCAAATCATTTAACCACTGCGCCCATTTTAGGTCTAAACCTGAAAAAAACGGCCAGTGAAAATAAATGTAATACCCGTTTCATGTGGCATGAAGTGTTCCTTCAAAGATCACAGCCAGTGTGTGTGTAAGACTTACAAGAAATGCTCTCGAGCATCATCCTGAACTTCGACTTCTGGGTCAAAAACTAAAGTAGGCCTTTGTGCAAAGTGTGACTACAGCAACGTCGACCCAAAACGACTTCCCTCAAGCTCAGAAAAAAGCTTCATGCACACTTAAGACTTGTGATAAGATTTCAAACACCCCTTTAAGTGGAACATACCATTTCTTAAACTAACGTCAAGACATCAAAGATGACCAGATTTTTACTTGTTGATAGAAGTTTAATGTGCTGGTGGAATCTGAATACCTTTCATGCATGGATAAAATGAATGTAGCTGACACACAGGATGAGCTAAACGTGTTCTTCTTCCGTCGGTCCACTAGGTGGAGACAGAGAGCTGCAGAAGTTTTCTTCAGAGCTCGAGGTGATTTAAAAGATGAGGCTGATGTTCTTTTTTTCTTATTGTTAAGAAGATTGTTATTGTCTGTGCCTTTCAGCCCTAAGATCATTGGTTCCTGTTGAAAATGTGAGAAAACCAGCTCACAAATATCGAGTGTTTACATTGAACTGTCAGTCTTTGGATGCACAGACAATACTTATATGCAGATTAGTCCGTTTTGGTCTTTCCATGTTTTGTTGACAATAATGAAACTGTAGAGTATCAACAGCCTTATCCGTGAATCAAAGATGAACATCAGTATAAATGGATAACCTTGTGATGGAAACGGCCAATGCAGACTAAAGTCCTTCACTAAGTGCACTGATCCCTCCTTTGGGACGCCATCAGTTCAGCTGCAGGACGGTGTTTCATCCCAATTTGTCCCGTCGTGTCTTCTCAGTAGATCTCTTCTTTCGGCTGTTTGCTAAAAACAAAATCTGCCCACAGACTCTCATATAAAAGAAGAAGAAGATTGACCTGAATGATATATTCTGTCTTCTTGTTATTTTTCCATCCCACTCTGACAGTATGCTATTGTCATTAGCTCTGATGTCCTAACTGTTTTCCATTCTGGAGTCTGGGAAGTAGGTGGGCTGTTGAGAAATGTAACAACATTGGGATATTTTCAGTCGCTGTTCACCTCTTTTTATTGAAGACTTCTTTTTACTCTTGGCATCATTTTAAAGAACCGCTTCTCTTCTTTTTGTCCAGACCATGGCGGAGTACAGCTCTCTGCTCAGCGACCTGTCTGAAAACATCACCAACGAAGACTTGGAACAGCTCAAGTCGGCCTGCAAGGAGGACATCCCCGAGGACCAGAGCAACAACATCACCTCCTCCAAGGAGTGGTTCAGCTACCTGGAGAAGAACGACAAGCTGGCCCAAGGTGAGATCTCAGATCGTCGTCTGTCTACTCGAGTTTGTCGTCTCTTCTTTTGAACAAAGGCCATTAACAACGCTTTCCGTGCAGATAACCTGTCGTACATTGAGCACATCTTCGAGATTTCGCGGCGACCGGACCTTCTGACGAGGGTGATCGAGTACCGCACCACCGTGCTGAAGATCTCCGAGGATGACGAGATCGACACCAAGCTCACACGCATTCCCTCAGCCAAGAAATACAAAGGTAATACGCTCCATCAAACATGTAGATCTAGAGTTCTAGAGTTTCCTAAATTATCAGGCTAATATAAGTCCTTTTTGGACATCAGTGTATCTTTGATTTGAAAGCAGTCCTGATGTGCCAAACACAGTCAAGCTCTGCCCTCTAATGGCTGAACAGAAAACTGCGTTAACAGTTGCAGGATAATTCTGAAGAGGTCCTGGTCCTGAAGTTACTGGATAATTTAGCTTCTCCCTTTGGTCGTGTATGTTTTAGACAAACACATGCAACCTGTGATAACCTGTGACAAGTGCATGTTGCTTTTTTTAAGGGGTGATGACACCAGTTTAAACATCTGGATTAGTCCTAAAACCTCAGTTCATGTTGACAGAACCTCTCAAATGTCACATTTAGTAAGTCTCAGGAGGCGTTTATGTTGTATGTGCAACATTTTCCTTCTTCACGTAATCATTTAAATAATTATATTTTAGGGAGAGGAAACTATTAGGTTGTTAGTTTATTTATGTTTGCAGTAGTTTTAGTTCAGTCATATTAATTAAATCTTAATAAAATGTGACTTCTTTTTCCTCCTCTCTCAACCTTTATTTCTTTTCTACAGCTGTTTTTGTAGCTCGGTTCAGTTCACAGGGGAAATTTAGCTCGACAATATAAAACAGGTGCAATGGCAATAAAAAAAAAAAACAGTCAATTCCTCTACTATTAAAACTGAAATGAAACGAAAAGAAATAAACAGCTCTTTTGCTTTCTTGTTTCTTGTTTTTGATCTCCTGCTGCTGTTTTAGGACTGCTTGTGTATTAATCATGTTTCATCTTCTTTGAGATCGTGCTCTATACTGTAAATAATCCAGATTTTTTAATCAAAAATTAAATATTACAACAATAAAAAAGAGCAAAAGACTGAACGCATTTTCGCAACTGGTCTTTGACCTCAACGAATCGGGCTTAGGTCAACTTTATTGTCAACACTGCCATATGTACAGAACATAAATATAATTTCCCTCATATCGCTGATGCAAAACAGCAATAAACATGAAATATACAAATATATACAAAAGTATAGCAAAGATAAAACAATATAAACAGTGTAAATATAGCAAATATAAAAGTTAGTTAAAAAATTTGATTTGATCTTTTTAGTTTTATGAACTGTGACTATTACGCTCAGCACTTTAACTTTAAGATCAAACAAATTAAAATAATAAAGTTGGTCAACTTGCTGAAGAGTTGTCGATGTGCAGCCAGCTGTCGGCAACTTTTGATCAAACAGCTCGCTGTGGCTGCTGCTGAAAAGTGATGCACTGACACAAAACACATGCTGAAACTGATCGTGGATCTGTTTTTGACGATGCATTTTGGAACGATCTCGATCAGAGCTAACGCTGGTGACAAAAAAGCAGCAGATGCAGGAAATGCAGCTTAACACAGCTCTGATACTGCGTTACACAAATCAGCAACGCTGGACTACGTACATAATTTCTTTGTGCTTTTATAGGTAAATTAAATCCTGCGTAAGAGTGGCGGAGTCCACCACTAACCAGTAGATTTACTACATAGAGAGAGGAAATGAGAAAATGTACATAAATTGTTCGAAAAATGGGATTTAATGTGACAAAATTCTCGTTCTGTAACTTTAAGTTGCACGTCAGATTATTCTATAGCTTTAAGAAAATTGATTTTTAAAGAGACAGGGAGGAAAAGATGCTAAAACTGGTGCTCTTCTTCACTTCTTTATGTGTTAAAGTGTAGGTTTCTTATGATTTCTCTCTCTCTCTCTCTCTCTCTCTCTCTCTTTTCCAACCCCTCCACCCTCAAAGACATCATCCGCCAGCCCTCTGAAGATGAGATCATCAAGTTGGCCCCTCCCCCTAAAAAAGTGTGAGGTCATGACCCCGAGCCCTGATCTTTGCACCTTGATTTCTTCAGTCCTGGCACTCCCAATCAACCGACCGACCGTTTCCAACAAACCCCATCACCCCCTTCACACATATACACACACACACACTTTGCACACACACACAAATCCAGCCACGCCACCCTCCTTGCACTAACACATGCTGTGACACAAAAAAAGAAAAAAAAACCCACGCAGGCAGCCACCTACAAAGCAACCAATCAGATCGTAGCGATGCAACCTGTTCCCAAAGCTGAGAGGGGAGAGACGGGAAGCTGCGGGGGGAGACAAACAACAACAACAACAACAACAACAACAACAACAACAAAAAGACATTAGAAGAAGAAATCCGAGGACGGACCGACAGTGTACGTGTGTGAGGAGAGAGAGCCAAAGTTAAACGCTGAGTGGGTCAGTTCAGAATGAGTGTAATCTGTAAACACTGTTCAGTCTTGAGATGCTGTGTTTAAGTGTGTGTGTGTGTGTGTGTGTGTGTGTGTGTGTGTGTGCGAGTGTGTGTGTGTCAGTCAAATTTGTTATCGTTAAAACATCCACCCGAGACGAAAACTACAAACCCCGCCTTCAGAACGTGACGACGAAACGACGAGGCGAAGTTTCGTTTTTCAGAAACCGACGTAGGTAACCATAGAAACAAATAAGCCGTGTACGCGTTGTATGTACGACTATGACTAACATAATTCAGCAGTGCTTAGTTGTTGTTTTAATTCACCTTGAATATGCAAAGTAGCCAAAATGTCAAAACTAACAGACTGAAAACTATTATCTCCAGATAAAGTGAAACTAAAACATGTAAACACGTAATTTACATGATCAAAAAACTACTTAGCAAAGAGAAGTTCAAGCTAATCTTAGCCTCGCACATGAGCGTGATTGTTTTAGTGCGCTCGGTCGTGTTTTGTAATGTGACACGGATAGTTTTAGACATTCTGGGAAAGTCACTTTTCTTTTTCTTTGCTGCAATGAGATGTCTGTCTTTTAAATATGAAGCCACCAGCAGCTTAGCTTAGCCTAGCCTAGCTTAGCATAAAGATCAGAAACATAAGGGAAACAGCTAGCCTTGTTTTTTTGTAGTTTTAGATTGTGTTAGTCCGCTTTAGAGGCGCTGATAGGCCAATTTTGTTACTTTTGGACAGAGCCAGGCTAGCTAGTTCTCCCAATTTCCAGTCTTTGTGCTAAGCTAAGCTAAGCTAAGCTAACTGGCTTGGCTAACCGCTTCATATTTAGCATACAAAGATGAAAGTGTACCGAAATTCTCACTTCTCGCTGCAAAAAGGCAAATGAAAGGATTTCCTAAATTGTCCGACTACTCCTTTAAAGCCCGTATAGTTCATTAAAATAAAAAAATAATAATAATTACAGCTATCAAACTGACATCTTCTTGCCACTTTTGGCCACTCTGTCACGAGGTCACTGTATTTTAAACAAGACTTTAAGTCCAACTTAAAGGACAGGAAAGTTCGAGGTTCTGTATGCATTCCCTTTACTCTTACGCAGATAATTATATCATGTTTAAAGAGCAAAAAAAAAAAATTTAGAAGATATTTAAAGTTGATTTTAATAGGAAAAGCCAATATTTGCCTTTAGCTTATGAGTCATAGCAAGAGTTATTATTATTATTAGAGAAAATATTTAGATGGGAAAGTTATTTCTATTCATTGAGGGGGGACCAGTTAGCATGAAAGTCTGTTGTACGAGCTGGCTAGAGATGTAAATATACAAATAATATATTACAAGAAAATATAGCAGAAATAATATATTGACCCACAGTGTGTAAGTCCATAGAGGGACACTGTGGCTCTAGCAGCAAATTTCCACTTTGCGTTCAGCTTCAACACGTCTGACTTTCACCCTAAATTTATCTAAATATGAAACTACGAGATGAAAACGCTTGAAGTACATCTACTTTGGACTACATTAGAGTGTGCAAAAGTATATTTTGAAAGAGAATATTAGATCTTACTGCGTGAAAATGTTGCACGATACACAAAGAGACACTAAACTTTCTTTCACCCCTTTTGTCGTCATTTTATTTGTTTGCACTGAAAAAAAAGAAAACTGACCACATGGTGATTTCTCACTGTTTGTAAGAAGCTAAAGGCATCTGGAAATAAAATAAAAAATGATGATAGTGAAAGACAGAGGAGGAAATGTCAAAGGAAAAACAAAAGGAAACATGGCATGTGATAATAAAACATGTCCTTGAACACAACGGCTCATAACCCGCTAACTATGCCATTCCCGCCATGCACCAACATAATAGCTAGAAAGACTGTTTAAACTTATAATAACTGCTCTTTTGAACACTGTGTCTCTTTTTTCCCCGCGTTGAAGCCTTAGCAGACTTTGCGTTTACCCACGAATTTTTTTTCCAGAACTGTGAGAGAAACCGCGTGTCGGTGCACACGTATGAATCAAAAAAAAAAAAAAAAAAAAAAACGACGACTCGACTCTCACTTTTAAAGAGAGCGATGCTACTTTTATTCTGAAAAATTTGCTAAGGACTTCAGTGTTGGTGTGTACAGAATGTCTGTGGGTCTATTTCTGCCCCCCTCCTCACCCTATCTTTGTTGTTATCAAAAGCTGTAGGATCAAAAAAAAAAAAAAACAAAAAAAAGATGAACCAACATCATAAAAAAATCTATCAGTGTATGACTAGTTAGCTCTCCCGGCCTCCTTCCTCGACTCCACTCCAACCCTTTGTGCCAACGACCAAGACTTTTATTTCGATCACAGTTTCAGTGATCTATTTTTTGTTTTCTTTTCTTTTGTATTGCTCGCAGTATATTGTAGTGTTGGACTGATTTGTATCCTATGCATTTATGTCTGTAGGAAAACTCTGCACTGTAACATATCCTCCCAACAAATCACTTAATCTAAAGAACTGAACTCTTTAATTGTGACAAGTCACGGTCAGATCCTGACATTCTCGTGTTGATGAGAGGAACTGAAAGCTGCGTGGTTGCAGGAAAGGTAATAAAATGCTTGTTACTCAATAGTCATTGTTTGAAACTGGAAAAAAAATAACTCTTGTTAGACCAAATAAACTGTACAACTCATTTTGCAAGAAAAGTCTTACGACAACTAAAATATTCAAAAGTCCTTTAATGCCTGCATTTGTTTGGCAAGGTTTGATAGGTGTTTCTTTGCATAGAACGTCCAGTTAATCTAGGCCTGATCAAGCTTTTTATAGTGTTGATGAAGGAATAGTCCACCCATAAATACTTTAACACTGTTATATTCTTTGAATTGAAGCGTTTTGCAGTTCAGGTTTGGCAATGTCGGTCAATATGTCTTACCAAACTTAAATATCTCAACAACTATTGGATGACTGATTGACTTCAGCGAGTTTTCCACCAAGTTGACGTTTGTGCTTTGGTTGCCGTTGCCATTAAAGGTCCAGTGTGTCATTTCTATTGGCAGGAATGGAAGATAATATTCATTAGTGTGTTTTCATTAGTGTATAATCACCTGAAAATAGGAATTGTTGTGTTTTTCGTGAGCCCTTTATATCTACAGTGAGAGCGGGTCCTCATCTATGGAGTCCGCCATTTTTCTACAGTAGCCCAGAGCAGACAAACCAAACTCTGATCTAGATATGGCCAACCAGAGTTTTTCATACATGCTTGGAAGGAGAGGGTGAGGCGTGGGAGAGTATTCATTTGGTTGCTGTTTTCAACTTTACCACTAGGTGCCACTTAATCCAACACACTGGACCTTTAAATCTGGTCAATAGATTCACGACTGACCGACTTTGTTCTTTGTGTAAAGCGCTAATTAACAAACATTAGCATGTTCGCATTTTCATTGTGAGCAAGTTAGCATGCTGAAGTTATTAGCATTTAGCTTCAAAGCACCACTGTGCCTATACTGTAAGTGCAGCTTTGCAGAGCTGCTAGCTCGTTCTCGTTCATCTGTGAAGCCACATCTGAGTTATTTTTTATATGCTTCCTTAACGTAGAATCAAAGAGGAAGAGATTTTCAGTATCTCAGTATCATATGGAGAAATTTATAGCTTAAGACCCTTCAAAGGTAGACCAAATTCAACCACAAGACTGTAGACTACAATGATATGTGTCAGAGTATTTCTGGGTGGATTTTCCCTTCAGACTCCAGACCACGACTAGCCCTCACTAGGCCTGACCCCTGAAGTGAAGCGGTAACTGCCCTCCGATAGCTTGAGCCTAGTGAACGCCAAGCGGGAACCACTGCATTTATCGCAAACCTGTCGGCAGTCGTACTTACTGCTATGACCTGCGGGTAACGGTCTTTCCCAGCGTTAAAATGGACGATGTCCATAAATGTTAGATCGCCACTCACCATTTTCAGTTTGGTAATTTTACGAACCAAAAGGCAGTTTTTTTGTTTTGTGGACCATTGCATTTTATTTTTCTTCTCTTTTTATTTGTTTCAATATATATCGACTTGTGAATTTTTAGATGTATGCGACCAAGTGACTTTAATTTCTTTTATTTTTAAAATTTTTTTTCCTCGCTCTCAAAATTTCAGTAGACAATGGACTCCATGTTAACAATTGTGTGGTAGTTTGTCAGTAAGTTTGTCCATGCAATACGTACGTAAAACATCAAAAAAAAAGAACAAAAAAAAAAAACAACAACTGTGTGATGCTCGAAATGCTCCCAGTTGAAGTCGGAAGTTTAAAACATTTAGATCAGTTCGCAGCGTCAATGTCACCATGGTAACTGTGGCAAAGCCCCCCCTTTAGACTTCCATCACCGGGCAGATTATATGTTTGGCATTGCTTTGCGCGTTCCTCCGTAGCCAGTCGGCACATAATATATCAACATATCAGTCACGAATGATGTCAGATTTGGATTTCCATGTACCAAGTACATATCAACTTATAGTAAATGCTGCAAAAGTATAAACCTACTAAAATATATATGTATTAATGGTGAATACCTGATTATAACCCAATACATGAGTATAGATGAAGTAGGAAACGAAGAGGCCAATATTGTGTGAAGGTATTCAGCATGTAATGCTAACAGTTAATTCAAATTAATTCAAACACGAGTATCATTTTCCCTTACGGATAAAACTGTATTATGTTTTTTTTGTTTTTTCATTTTATTAGGTTGTAAATATGTATTTTGAATATATATCACTGTGTTTGTTTTGAAATTGATTAATTTATTTAATGCCTATATATTGTTGTTTTTACGTATCCTGATTTTGTTTTACTAACTGGAAACAAATCAAGGGGGTGAAAACATGTTGCTTATCTAATGTTAAGCAGACCATGCATCAACACTTTTATAATTCATGTTATCTCTCTTCATTTACGTTTTTGCTGTTTTTTCGGCTTTTTGGGTGATGATTTTACGACGAAGAAGAAGAAGAAGAGAAAAAAAAGTGATATTCATTTCATTGTATTTACTGATATGTAACATATTATGTTTTACCGTGTCGTACTTGATCAGATGTGTCGTGGTCACTGCTTGTAAAATGATTTTATTCAGAGAGTTTCCAAATCATGACAAAAGACAAAAGCAGTCACAAAGTCATAATCTGCCATTTTGTTCGTATGAGACATGTTGTCACTTTTGCGCCATCGCACCAAGAGTAGGAAATTTAAAGATTACGAGTACGTAAGAGATAGGTGCATGTGGAAAGTTCAAGAAATGTTGACGCCTGATGAGAATAACTGAAACAAATCAAAACAACAAATGACAACCCTCATCTGAACAATACGCAGTCACTCTAGTTTTGTACGGCACCCCAAAGTGTTCAATATTCAATAAATAAGTAATTATAAAATAGTCACATGAATGAATTGTGTAAAATAATCAATTGAACAATTGTTCAAGCTCAACGACTGCTACCAATTTTTTTTATTTAGCTTTCACGGGGCTGCAAACGCTACCTACCTCACCAGCTAACTAGCTAGCTAGCGAGCTAAAAGAGGAGCTAGCTAGCACTGTTAAACAACCCATTCTAGTTAGTTAGCCAGCTAGACAGGTAGCCTGTGCGGTCTTGTTAAACTAAATAAAAGGAGAGGTCGGTTACTTTGTCTGCACTGCATTTATTAACAGCAACAGCTTCCGGTTGGTCTGTTTTCGCTCTAGCTAACGCAAGCTAGCTAACTGGCTAACAGTGGTAGCATTTGTTGATAGTCTTGAACTCTGTGAAAATAGGTGATATCTTAAATTATTATTACTTGTTCATTCGTATATTTTGCACAACGTATTCATGTTATTATTTATTTCCTAACATGTTGTTTATGTATTCAATATCTAACACTTGAGGCTCCATAGTTTCATTTGCTAAATTTCATTTTTGAAGTAAGGTGTCAGTGAATGGTTAAAAGGTGCAGGATGAAGGTAACTATATGAGTATCAGTGCTGGGTAGAGTAGTGTAAGTAGCGAAGACTTAGGTTTTGCGGGTTGTAGCTGTTAAAGATGTTAAAAAAAAAAGATATCACACTTCTGCATCTAGTTAGTATCGTTTTGAACGCACAAGAATGCTGTACAATGGTGAGATGTGTTTAACAGCGTTTAGGTGTGTTAACGTTAGGAATGCTGAACATCTGGTGAGTCACATCAGGTGAAGTTGGGCGTTCCTGAATATTGTGCACAAGCTTTTTAACCACAACTAATTACATTTCTCTAGAGTTGCACAGCAGGAAAAATAAACTTAAAAATAAAAAAATGTTTTTCCAAGTTTACAAAAAGAGCAAGCTTTCACATCGTAGGTAAAAGTGCCAACTTGATTCAGTTGCAAACTGCTGTGGTGGATGGACTTGAAATCATAACATGCTAAACAATTTTTCACGATATTAGTGAACAATCTTTATTTCAGATGGTCACATTAATGTTTGTGGCTTCAGTGTGTGCATTTTGCAATAGAGGACAATAGAAGATATTTTGTGAAGTGTTGGTGGTTCTCAACACTAATCTGATCTTTGTAAACTGGAGGTTTCAACGTTAGGCTGAAAAACATTCCTGTGGTGTGCTTTTTTGATTTTATAGGCATCGGTTTGACTCGGCGTGAAGGTGATGTAGGTTAGTGGAGGGTTTTTTTTTGTAGGCAGAAATGTCAGGGCTTGAAAAGTCTGATTATGTAATAGCATTATAAAAATGATCTCAATAAACCTTTGAAGGTGAACACATCTGTGATTTTGAAATAACCTCCAGGAGTGGCAGAGATTCATTTTTCAACTTGACTTTTGACCGTTTCGTTCCATTAGTGCAGATGGGCAGCATTCAGAACAAGCTTGAAGAACATCAGCCAACGTTTCGACTACACGTTCAAACATTCGGATTTACGTAACGTCGCTGAAGTTGCCCTGTGTGTCACTGCCTTGAGAGTGAGTCATTGGGATTGTTTTTGTCTCGTATTCTACCCGTTATTTTCTAATGTGCTTCATTCTCAATTGGTGTAGCAAGTGACATGTGTGTTCTTTCAGAGTCGATCCAGTCCATCCTGCTAGTCAAGACTTATTGGCCCTCAAACAAATGTGATCATTTACGGCTGTTGAAGTTGGTTTTGAGACAATGAGGAGATTCAGTTCTGTCTCAGTGACAAAGAAAATGCTTTTGGAGGGTCGTGACACTGTGTTTATAACAAAGCAGAGGAGAGCGTCATTACATCCATTTTTACATAATCGCGTACGGCTCATAACATAACCCTGTTGGATGCCATGGGCTCAATGCTGTTAGAAACTTTTGCTAAGGTTTTCCTCTCATGGGGCAAGAAGTACTTCAGGATTTATTTTGCAATGACTGCAACATATGATATGAGGTATTATTCAAACAAATATAAAGGTGTGGCTTTTTGTCATGATTTAAATGAGACTGAACTGAAATTATGCCATTTTGTCATTGTGCTAAAATGAATATAAATATTATATATTAAAATATATTTGCTAACCTATACTGTGTTGCCTGGAGTTCTTCTAAGTTCTAAGTATGCTGAACATCCGGTGAGTCACATCAAGTGAAGTTGGGCGTTCCTGAATATTGTGCAAGCTTTTTAAACACAACTAATTACATTTCTCTAGAGTTGCACAGCAGGAAAAAATAAACTTAAAAAAAAATAAATGTTTTTCCAAGTTCCAAGTGCAACCGTTGTCATGATACATCATTATCCACTTATCAAGCAACTTTTGTCACTTGTGTTGTTAAATGTTTATTTAAAGCCCCGTGTCCACAACAGAAACAACTCAGGAATGCATTGTTAGGCTTCGTTGTGAGATAAATTAAAACAGGTTTGTCTCACTTCATCATACGGGACAGTTTGTTTTAGTTCACCCCACCTTTTACTGGAAATCATTGTAAGCATTTCCAGTCAAACACTACCGCTGCAAGAAAAAGAAAGTAGAGCGACGGGCAGCCATGTAGCACCAAGATGGGGGCAGTTAGGCCTTGCTCAAAGGCAGGAGTGTCCAGGAGGTGAACTGGCACCTCTCCAGCTACCAGTCCACGCTCCATACTGTGGTCTGTGCTGGACTTGAACCGGCCACCCTCTGGTTCCCCAAGCCAAGTCCCTACAGACTTCCCTATGGCATACAGCCTAACCACCTCTCTGACCAGAGAGAAATATGAATTATTGCTCTTAAACAAATGTGATCATTTACAGCTGCAGTTGAATTTGGTTTAAGACAATGAGGAAGGAACAATTGTTTCCATAGGTGTCCTTGTGAGGTTAACAGTGAACTGAAAATGCATCTGTGTTAGCATTTCAAGTAAATCAAAACTACTGCAAGATAATAACAAGACCTCACAAAGAGACATTAATGATAGGCTTCAGCTTAGATCCGCATACTTTGGGTGTGACATGCAGCTAAATTAACTCCAAGCACCTTTCAGGTTATATTATCTGTCACAAATACTGAATACATGGCATAAGGCATGACCACAAGACTTCCGAGACCTCTGCATCATACTGGAAAAGGTAAGGAAAATTACAGGATATTTGTTTTTTTTAACCTCACAAGGAGACTTATGGAAACAATATGTTCCTTCCTCATTGTCTTAATCCAAATACAACTGTGTGTACATTATCTAACAGCTGTAAATGAAATGATAACATTTGTGTTTAGGAAATTAGAATTTTGTAGTCTAAAATTTAGCTTTGCTCCTAAGACTTTCATTGGGGTGTACTCATTTTTTGCAACATGGTCTTGAATTAATTTGTTAGGAAAATTACTTTTTTGTGTGTGCAAATTAACAAATCTTGTTTACAATCAATAACTCACACGTTTGTGGGAGTATTTTGTAATATAGTATCCCATAGAAAATGTTGATTCTAAAAGGAAACTAGAAAAATTTCTAAAGAAATTTTGAGTGTGCCTGACTCTGGCCCCGTCGAGCCCTACATTAAATAGCTGTCAGCGTGTGTATGCGCGTGTGTGTGTGTTTTGTCTGTTAATTAGAGAGTTTTCCAAAGTCTTTTATTTTGAAGGGACTCTTATTTTGAAAGAATTTTGTCTAGTGTGTGTGTCTGTGTGTCTGTGTCTGTCTGTCTGTCTGTCTGTGTCTCCCTCTATCCATCTATCTGTCTGTGTTTATCTCTGAGAGAGAAGGATAAAATGGCCGACATTCAAACTGTATTATTGACAGTCATTGTTATTATACAGAGAGTTCAATCAAGTTAATCACAGTCAGGCTTGTGGGGGGCAGTTAAGGAGAAAGTTTTACAGTCTTTTATTTTGAAGGAACTCTTATTTTGAAAGTCTTGTTGTGTGTGTGTGTGTGTGTGTGTGTGTGTGTATGTTTGTGTGTGTGTGCGTGCGTGTTTTGCCTGTTGAGGAGAGAGTTTTCTAAAATATTTTGTTTTGAAGGGACTCTTATTTTGAAAGTCTGTGTGTCTCTCTATCTATGTCTGTGTATGTGTCTGCGACAGAGAAGGATAAAATGGCCGACATTAAAAATGTAGCCCTGATAGTCATTGATATTATAAAGACAGTGAAAACAGCCCCTCCCCCCTCTGCTCCCTGTCTGTGTCTGTGAGAGGGGCCAGGTGGAGCCCACCAATCAGAGCAGAGCAATCAACCGCAGCTGCTGTGTGAGATTAAACAGTGCTGAGAGAGAGAAAAACGTCTGAAAGCCACCCCTCGAACAGAAAGGACTCCTGACCAAACCGTTGCTCCAATCTCTGAACCGACTTTACTGTGAGCATGCTGAGCCCTTCCCGAACGTCTAGAGACCTGTTTTGTGTGATTACCAGGAAGAAATGTCCCCTTTACAGCGATTCAAAGAAATGTTACTTCTGCTTTCCTCCAGAAATTTTCCCGCTTTTTTAACATGGCAGTCTATGGGGCTGTGGATGGGTGTTGCTGCCGCATCTTTGCGTGTGACGCCAAAACTATAAAGGTGACAGCTTCAGCAGTGTTATCACTGCGACCACCACAAATTTTCCTACGTTTCTATGTATAAATTATTTCTGTAGAGTGAAATTTGCGGCCTCAAGCGCAGTTTACAAATTTTTTTTTCGAGGAATTTCTTTCTCCCTCTGCCCTCTAGCGATGATGTCACCAACTGTAGCTCGCGAACATTCTACCAATACACACCCATTCATTTTTTGGCGTGGTTTTTGGCGATTTTTAGGCAAACCGTTTGCCGAAACCCTTAGAAAAGTCATAGCCCGCGTCGCCCGGCCGAGCCGGTCGATTTGACACCTTTTTGTGTATGTGTGACAAAAACTGTGGGACGAGTAGCGCGTCAAAAAAAGGGCGTAAGAATAATAATAATAACTAGAAAAATTTCTAAAGAAATTTTGAGTGTGCCTGACTCTGGCCCCGTCGCCCCCATACATTATTATTGACACTGCTCAGCAAATTCAGTATTAATACAACAAGCTGTGTGAGTGAAAACAGCCCCTCCCCCCTCTGCTCCCTCAGGCAGGAGGTTGCCAAGCAACCAGGGCCAACTGCCGGGCCCTAATCAGCAGAGCAGTTAGGTGCACCTGTTAGAATGTCAGTTGGAAATGCCCAGAGAGAGAGAGAGAAAATGCTGAAAGTCACCCCTCGAACAGAAAGGACTCCTGACCAAACCGTTGCTCCAATCACTGAACCAACTTTACTGTGAGCATCGTGAGCCCTTCCTGAACGTCTAGACACCTGTTTTGTGTGATTACCATGAAGAAATGTCCCCTTTACAGCGATTCAAAGAAATGTTACTTCTGCTTTCCTCCAGAAATTTTCCCGCTTTTTTAACATGGCAGTCTATGGGGCTGTGGATGGGTGTTGCTGCCGCATCTTTGCGTGTGACACCAAAACTATACAGCCGACAGCTTCAGCAGTGTTATCACTGCGACCACCACAAATTTTCCTACGTTTCTATGTATAAATTATTTCTGTAGAGTGACATTTGCGGCCTCGAGCGCAGTTTACAAATTTTTTTTTCAACGAATTTCTCTCTCCCTCTGCCCTCTAGCGATGATGTCACCAACTGTAGCTCGCGAACATTCTACCAATACACACCCATTCATTTTTTGGCGTGGTTTTTGGCGATTTTTAGGCAAACCGTTTGCCGAAACCCTTAGAAAAGTCATAGCCCGCGTCGCCCGGCCGAGCCGGTCGATTTGACACCTTTTTGTGTATGTGTGACAAAAACTGTGGGACGAGTAGCGCGTCAAAAAAAGGGCGTAAGAATAATAATAATAACTAGAAAAATTTCTAAAGAAATTTTGAGTGTGCCTGACCCTGGCCCCGTCGCCCCCATACATTATTTTTGATACTGCTCAGCAAATTCAGTATTAATACAACAAGCTGTGTGAGTGAAAACAGCCCCTCCCCCCTCTGCTCCCTCAGGCAGGAGGTTGCCAAGCAACCAGGGCCAACTGCCGGGCCCTAATCAGCAGAGCAGTTAGGTGCACCTGTTAGAATGTCAGTTGGAAATGCACAGAGAGAGACAAAATGCTGAAACCACCCGTCGAACAAGACGGTGTTGTGGCCAAACCATTTGGCCTATCATTGAACCGACTTCATTTTGAGCATCGTGAGCCCTTCCTGAACGTCTACATTACTGTTTTGTGTGATAACATGAAGAAATGTCCCCTTTACAGCGATTCAAAGAAATGTTACTTCTGCTTTCCTTCAGAAATTTTCCAGCCTTTTTAACATGGGAGTAGATGCGGCCGTGGGTTGGTTTTGCTGCTGCATCTTTGTGTCTCACGCCAAAACTATAAATCTGAGAGCTTCAGCAGACGAATGTCAGTGAGAAGAGGAATTTTCCTACGTTTCTATGTATAAATTATTTCTGTAGCGTGACATTTGCGGCCTCGAGCGCAGTTTACAAATTTATTTTTTGACGAATTTCTCTCTCCCTCTGCCCTCTAGCGATGATGTCACCAACTGTAGCTCGCGAACATTCTACCAATACACACCCATTCATTTTTTGGCGTGGTTTTTGGCGATTTTTAGGCAAACCGTTTGCGGAAACCCTTAGAAAAGTCATAGCACACTTGTCACGGCCGAGCCGGTCGATTTGACACCTTTTTTGTGTATGTGCGACCAAAACTCTGGGAGGAGTAGTCGACCGAAAAAACATACGGAAGAAATATAAGAATAATAATAATAACTAGAAAAATTTCTAAAGAAATTTTGAGTGTGCCTGACTCTGGCCCCGTCGAGCCCTACATTAAATAGCTGTCAGCGTGTGTATGCGCGCGTGTGTGTGTTTTGTCTGTTAATTAGAGGGTTTTCCAAAGTCTTTTATTTTGAAGGGACTCTTATTTTGAAAGAATTTTGTCTAGTGTGTGTTTCTGTGTGTCTGTGTGTGTCTGTCTGTCTGTCTGTGTCTCCCTCTATCCATCTATCTGTCTGTGTTTATCTCTGTGAGAGAGAAGGATAAAATGGCCGACATTCAAACTGTATTATTGACAGTTATTGTTATTATACAGAGAGTTCAATCAAGTTAATCACAGTCAGGCATGTGGAGGGCAGTTAAGGAGAAAGTTTTACAGTATTTAATTTTGAAGGAACTCTTATTTTGAAAGTCTTGTTGTGTGTGTGTGTGTGTGTGTATGTTTGTGTGTGTGTGCGTGTGTGTCTGTGTGTGTGTGTTTGTGTCTGCGAGAGAGAAGGATAAAATGGCCGACATTAAAAATGTAGCCTTGATAGTCATTGATTAAGATAGCCCCTCCCCCCTCTCCTCCCTCAGACAGGCTTGAGGTTGCCAAGCAACCAGGGCCAACTGCCGGCCCTAATCAGCAGAGCAGTTAGGTGCACCTGTTAGAATGTCAGTTGGAAATGCCCAGAGAGAGAGAGAGAAAATGCTGAAACCGCCCGGTGTGTGTGTGTCTGTGTGTCTGTTTGTGTCTGTCTGTCTGTCTGTGTCTCCCTCTATCCATCTATCTGTCTGTGTTTATCTCTGTGAGAGAGAAGGATAAAATGGCCGACATTCAAACTGTATTATTGACAGTCATTGTTATTATACAGAGAGTTCAATCAAGTTAATCACAGTCAGGCTTGTGGGGGGCAGTTAAGGAGAAAGTTTTACAGTCTTTTATTTTGAAGGAACTCTTATTTTGAAAGTCTTGTTGTGTGTGTGTGTGTGTGTGTGTGTGTGTGTGTGTGTGTATGTTTGTGTGTGTGCGTGTGTGTTTTGCCTGTTAAGGAGAGAGTTTTCTCAAATATTTTATTTTGAAGGGACTCTTATTTTGAAAGTCTGTGTGTCTCTCTATCTATGTCTGTGTATGTGTCTGCGAGAGAGAAGGATAAAATGGCCGACATTAAAAATGTAGCCTTGATAGTCATTGATTAAGATAGCCCCTCCCCCCTCTCCTCCCTCAGACAGGCTTGAGGTTGCCAAGCAACCAGGGCCAACTGCCGGCCCTAATCAGCAGAGCAGTTAGGTGCACCTGTTACAATGTCAGTTGGAAATGCCCAGAGAGAGAGAGAGAAAAATGCTGAAACCGCCCGTCGAAAAAGACGGTGTGGTGGCCAAACCGTTTGGCCTATCATTGAACCGACTTCACTATGAGCATCTTGAGCTTCTCCTGATCATCTACATATATATTTGAGGCGAAAATTGTATAAACCTTGGCCTTGGTAGTCATAGAAAGAACAGGTGCTCCCTGCTCCTTTTGGAAATTTCTCCTCTCCCGTTAACATGGGCGTAGATGCGGCCGTGGGTTGGTGTTGCTGCCGCATCTTTGTGTCTCACGCCAAAACTATAAAGCCGACAGCTTCAGCAGTGTTATCACTGCGACCACCACAAATTTTCCTACATTTCTAGCTTTAAAATTATTTCTGTAGAGAGACATTTGTGGCCTCAATCACAGTTTACAAATTTTTTTTTTGACGAATTTCTCTCTCTCTCTGCCCTCTAGCGATGACATCACCCACTCTAGGTCTGGGACATTCTACCAATACACACCCATTCATTTTTTTGGCGTGGTTTTTGGCGATTTTTGGCAAAACCGTTTGCCAAAACCCTTAGAAAAAGTCATAGCACACTTGTCACGGCCGAGCCGGTCGATTTGACACCTTTTTTGTGTATGTGTGACCAAAACTCTGGGAGGAGAAGCGAACCGAAAAAACATACGGAAGAAATATAAGAATAATAATAATAATAATAATAATAAAATTAAGTATGGGGAATAGTATATAGTGTGCTCTTTCAGGCACACTCAATAATAATAATAAAATTAAGTATGGGGAATAGTATATAGTGTGCTCTTTCAGGCACACTCAACTAGAAAAATTTCTAAAGAAATTTTGAGTGTGCCTGACTCTGGCCCCGTCGAGCCCTACATTAAATAGCTGTCAGCGTGTGTATGCGCGTGTGTGTGTGTTTTGTCTGTTAATTTAGAGAGTTTTCCAAAGTCTTTTATTTTGAAGGGACTCTTATTTTGAAAGAATTTTGTCTAGTGTGTGTGTCTGTGTGTCTGTGTCTGTCTGTCTGTCTGTCTGTGTCTCCCTCTATCCATCTATCTGTCTGTGTTTATCTCTGAGAGAGAAGGATAAAATGGCCGACATTCAAACTGTATTATTGACAGTCATTGTTATTATACAGAGAGTTCAATCAAGTTAATCACAGTCAGGCTTGTGGGGGGCAGTTAAGGAGAAAGTTTTACAGTCTTTTATTTTGAAGGAACTCTTATTTTGAAAGTCTTGTTGTGTGTGTGTGTGTGTGTGTGTGTGTGTGTTGTATGTTTGTGTGTGTGTGCGTGCGTGTTTTGCCTGTTGAGGAGAGAGTTTTCTAAAATATTTTGTTTTGAAGGGACTCTTATTTTGAAAGTCTGTGTGTCTCTCTATCTATGTCTGTGTATGTGTCTGCGACAGAGAAGGATAAAATGGCCGACATTAAAAATGTAGCCCTGATAGTCATTGATATTATAAAGACAGTGAAAACAGCCCCTCCCCCCTCTGCTCCCTGTCTGTGTCTGTGAGAGGGGCCAGGTGGAGCCCACCAATCAGAGCAGAGCAATCAACCGCAGCTGCTGTGTGAGATTAAACAGTGCTGAGAGAGAGAAAAACGTCTGAAAGCCACCCCTCGAACAGAAAGGACTCCTGACCAAACCGTTGCTCCAATCTCTGAACCGACTTTACTGTGAGCATGCTGAGCCCTTCCCGAACGTCTAGAGACCTGTTTTGTGTGATTACCAGGAAGAAATGTCCCCTTTACAGCGATTCAAAGAAATGTTACTTCTGCTTTCCTCCAGAAATTTTCCCGCTTTTTTAACATGGCAGTCTATGGGGCTGTGGATGGGTGTTGCTGCCGCATCTTTGCGTGTGACGCCAAAACTATAAAGGTGACAGCTTCAGCAGTGTTATCACTGCGACCACCACAAATTTTCCTACGTTTCTATGTATAAATTATTTCTGTAGAGTGAAATTTGCGGCCTCAAGCGCAGTTTACAAATTTTTTTTTTCGAGGAATTTCTTTCTCCCTCTGCCCTCTAGCGATGATGTCACCAACTGTAGCTCGCGAACATTCTACCAATACACACCCATTCATTTTTTGGCGTGGTTTTTGGCGATTTTTAGGCAAACCGTTTGCCGAAACCCTTAGAAAAGTCATAGCCCGCGTCGCCCGGCCGAGCCGGTCGATTTGACACCTTTTTGTGTATGTGTGACAAAAACTGTGGGACGAGTAGCGCGTCAAAAAAAGGGCGTAAGAATAATAATAATAACTAGAAAAATTTCTAAAGAAATTTTGAGTGTGCCTGACTCTGGCCCCGTCGAGCCCTACATTAAATAGCTGTCAGCGTGTGTATGCGCGTGTGTGTGTGTTTTGTCTGTTAATTAGAGAGTTTTCCAAAGTCTTTTATTTTGAAGGGACTCTTATTTTGAAAGAATTTTGTCTAGTGTGTGTGTCTGTGTGTCTGTGTCTGTCTGTCTGTCTGTCTGTGTCTCCCTCTATCCATCTATCTGTCTGTGTTTATCTCTGAGAGAGAAGGATAAAATGGCCGACATTCAAACTGTATTATTGACAGTCATTGTTATTATACAGAGAGTTCAATCAAGTTAATCACAGTCAGGCTTGTGGGGGGCAGTTAAGGAGAAAGTTTTACAGTCTTTTATTTTGAAGGAACTCTTATTTTGAAAGTCTTGTTGTGTGTGTGTGTGTGTGTGTGTGTGTGTGTATGTTTGTGTGTGTGTGCGTGCGTGTTTTGCCTGTTGAGGAGAGAGTTTTCTAAAATATTTTGTTTTGAAGGGACTCTTATTTTGAAAGTCTGTGTGTCTCTCTATCTATGTCTGTGTATGTGTCTGCGACAGAGAAGGATAAAATGGCCGACATTAAAAATGTAGCCCTGATAGTCATTGATATTATAAAGACAGTGAAAACAGCCCCTCCCCCCTCTGCTCCCTGTCTGTGTCTGTGAGAGGGGCCAGGTGGAGCCCACCAATCAGAGCAGAGCAATCAACCGCAGCTGCTGTGTGAGATTAAACAGTGCTGAGAGAGAGAAAAACGTCTGAAAGCCACCCCTCGAACAGAAAGGACTCCTGACCAAACCGTTGCTCCAATCTCTGAACCGACTTTACTGTGAGCATGCTGAGCCCTTCCCGAACGTCTAGAGACCTGTTTTGTGTGATTACCAGGAAGAAATGTCCCCTTTACAGCGATTCAAAGAAATGTTACTTCTGCTTTCCTCCAGAAATTTTCCCGCTTTTTTAACATGGCAGTCTATGGGGCTGTGGATGGGTGTTGCTGCCGCATCTTTGCGTGTGACGCCAAAACTATAAAGGTGACAGCTTCAGCAGTGTTATCACTGCGACCACCACAAATTTTCCTACGTTTCTATGTATAAATTATTTCTGTAGAGTGAAATTTGCGGCCTCAAGCGCAGTTTACAAATTTTTTTTTCGAGGAATTTCTTTCTCCCTCTGCCCTCTAGCGATGATGTCACCAACTGTAGCTCGCGAACATTCTACCAATACACACCCATTCATTTTTTGGCGTGGTTTTTGGCGATTTTTAGGCAAACCGTTTGCCGAAACCCTTAGAAAAGTCATAGCCAGCGTCGCCCGGCCGAGCCGGTCGATTTGACACCTTTTTGTGTATGTGTGACAAAAACTGTGGGACGAGTAGCGCGTCAAAAAAAGGGCGTAAGAATAATAATAATAATAAGCGCGGGGAATAACATATAGTGTGCTCTTTCAGGCACACTCAATAAGCGCGGGAATAACATATAGTGTGCTCTTTCAGGCACACTCAACTAGAAAAATTTCTAAAGAAATTTTGAGTGTGCCTGACTCTGGCCCCGTCGAGCCCTACATTAAATAGCTGTCAGCGTGTGTATGCGCGTGTGTGTGTGTTTTGTCTGTTAATTAGAGAGTTTTCCAAAGTCTTTTATTTTGAAGGGACTCTTATTTTGAAAGAATTTTGTCTAGTGTGTGTGTCTGTGTGTCTGTGTCTGTCTGTCTGTCTGTCTGTGTCTCCCTCTATCCATCTATCTGTCTGTGTTTATCTCTGAGAGAGAAGGATAAAATGGCCGACATTCAAACTGTATTATTGACAGTCATTGTTATTATACAGAGAGTTCAATCAAGTTAATCACAGTCAGGCTTGTGGGGGGCAGTTAAGGAGAAAGTTTTACAGTCTTTTATTTTGAAGGAACTCTTATTTTGAAAGTCTTGTTGTGTGTGTGTGTGTGTGTGTGTGTGTGTGTGATGTTTGTGTGTGTGTGCGTGCGTGTTTTGCCTGTTGAGGAGAGAGTTTTCTAAAATATTTTGTTTTGAAGGGACTCTTATTTTGAAAGTCTGTGTGTCTCTCTATCTATGTCTGTGTATGTGTCTGCGACAGAGAAGGATAAAATGGCCGACATTAAAAATGTAGCCCTGATAGTCATTGATATTATAAAGACAGTGAAAACAGCCCCTCCCCCCTCTGCTCCCTGTCTGTGTCTGTGAGAGGGGCCAGGTGGAGCCCACCAATCAGAGCAGAGCAATCAACCGCAGCTGCTGTGTGAGATTAAACAGTGCTGAGAGAGAGAAAAACGTCTGAAAGCCACCCCTCGAACAGAAAGGACTCCTGACCAAACCGTTGCTCCAATCTCTGAACCGACTTTACTGTGAGCATGCTGAGCCCTTCCCGAACGTCTAGAGACCTGTTTTGTGTGATTACCAGGAAGAAATGTCCCCTTTACAGCGATTCAAAGAAATGTTACTTCTGCTTTCCTCCAGAAATTTTCCCGCTTTTTTAACATGGCAGTCTATGGGGCTGTGGATGGGTGTTGCTGCCGCATCTTTGCGTGTGACGCCAAAACTATAAAGGTGACAGCTTCAGCAGTGTTATCACTGCGACCACCACAAATTTTCCTACGTTTCTATGTATAAATTATTTCTGTAGAGTGAAATTTGCGGCCTCAAGCGCAGTTTACAAATTTTTTTTTCGAGGAATTTCTTTCTCCCTCTGCCCTCTAGCGATGATGTCACCAACTGTAGCTCGCGAACATTCTACCAATACACACCCATTCATTTTTTGGCGTGGTTTTTGGCGATTTTTAGGCAAACCGTTTGCCGAAACCCTTAGAAAAGTCATAGCCCGCGTCGCCCGGCCGAGCCGGTCGATTTGACACCTTTTTGTGTATGTGTGACAAAAACTGTGGGACGAGTAGCGCGTCAAAAAAAGGGCGTAAGAATAATAATAATAACTAGAAAAATTTCTAAAGAAATTTTGAGTGTGCCTGACTCTGGCCCCGTCGCCACCATACATTATTATTGACACTGCTCAGCAAATTCAGTATTAATACAACAAGCTGTGTGAGTGAAAACAGCCCCTCCCCCCTCTGCTCCCTCAGGCAGGAGGTTGCCAAGCAACCAGGGCCAACTGCCGGGCCCTAATCAGCAGAGCAGTTAGGTGCACCTGTTAAAATGTCAGTTGGAAATGCCCAGAGAGAGAGACAAAATGCTGAAAGTCACCCCTCGAACAGAAAGGACTCCTGACCAAACCATTTGGCCTATCATTGAACCGACTTCATTTTGAGCATCGTCAGCCCTTCCTGAACGTCTACATTACTGTTTTGTGTTATAACATGAAGAATTGTGCCCTCTACGAGCGATTCAAAGAAAGGTTACTTCTGCTCTCCTCCAGAAATTTTCCCGCTTTTTTAACATGGCAGTCTATGGGGCTGTGGATGGGTGTTGCTGCCGCATCTTTGCGCGTGACGCCAAAACTATAAAGCTGACAGCTTCAGCAGTGTTATCACTGCGACTACCACAAATTTTCCTACGTTTCTAGTGAAAAAATTAATTCTGTGGAATGACATTTGTGTCCTCAATCGCACTTTACAAATTTATTTTTCGACGAATTTCTCTCTCCCTCTGCCCTCTAGCGATGATGTCACCAACTGTAGCTCGCAAACATTCTACCAATACACACCCATTCATTTTTTGGCGTGGTTTTTGGCGATTTTTGGCAAAACCGTTTGCCGAAACCCTTAGAAAAGTCATAGCACACCATTCCCGATCGAGCCGCACGTTTTGATACCACTTTTGTTTACGTGCGACCAAAACTCTGGGAGGAGAAGCGAACCGAAAAAACATACGGAAGAAATATAAGAATAATAATAAAATTAAGTATGGGGAATAGTATATAGTGTGCTCTTTCAGGCACACTCAACTAGAAAAATTTCTAAAGAAATTTTGAGTGTGCCTGACTCTGGCCCCGTCGAGCCCTACATTAAATAGCTGTCAGCGTGTGTATGCGCGTGTGTGTGTTTTGTCTGTTAATTAGAGGGTTTTCCAAAGCCTTTTATTTTGAAGGGACTCTTATTTTGAAAGAATTGTGTCTAGTGTGTGTGTGTCTGTGTGTCTGTGTGTGTCTGTCTGTCTGTCTGTGTCTCCCTCTATCCATCTATCTGTCTGTGTTTATCTCTGAGAGAGAAGGATAAAATGGCCGACATTCAAACTGTATTATTGACAGCCATTGTTATTATACAGAGAGTTCAATCAAGTTAATCACAGTCAGGCTTGTGGGGGGCAGTTAAGGAGAAAGTTTTACAGTCTTTTATTTTGAAGGAACTCTTATTTTGAAAGTCTTGTTGTGTGTGTGTGTGTGTGTGTGTGTGTGTGTGTGGAGAGAGAAGGATAAAATGGCCGACATTAAAAATGTAGCCTTGATAGTCATTGATTAAGATAGCCCCTCCCCCCTCTCCTCCTTCAGACAGGCTTGAGGTTGCCAAGCAACCAGGGCCAACTGCCCTAATCAGCAGAGCAGTTAGGTGCACCTGTTAGAATGTCTAGTGATATAATTTTTATTTCTGTAGTACAAAATCTGTGTCCGTTAAGGAGAGAGTTTTACAAAGTCTTTTATTTTGAAGGGACTCTTATTTTGAAAGAATTTTGTCTAGTGTGTGTTTCTGTGTGTCTGTGTGTGTCTGTCTGTCTGTCTGTCTGTGTCTCCCTCTATCCATCTATCTGTCTGTGTTTATCTCTGTGAGAGAGAAGGATAAAATGGCCGACATTCAAACTGTATTATTGACAGTTATTGTTATTATACAGAGAGTTCAATCAAGTTAATCACAGTCAGGCTTGTGGAGGGCAGTTAAGGAGAAAGTTTTACAGTCTTTTATTTTGAAGGAACTCTTATTTTGAAAGTCTTGTTGTGTGTGTGTGTGTGTGTGTGTATGTTTGTGTGTGTGTGTGTGTTTGTGTCTGCGAGAGAGAAGGATAAAATGGCCGACATTAAAAATGTAGCCTTGATAGTCATTGATTAAGATAGCCCCTCCCCCCTCTCCTCCCTCAGACAGGCTTGAGGTTGCCAAGCAACCAGGGCCAACTGCCGGCCCTAATCAGCAGAGCAGTTAGGTACACCTGTTATAATGTCAGTTGGAAATGCCCAGAGAGAGAGAGAGAAAATGCTGAAACCGCCCGTCGAAAAAGACGGTGTGGTGGCCAAACCGTTTGGCCTATCATTGAACCGACTTCACTGTGAGCATCTTGAGCTCTTCCTGATCATTTACATATATATTTGAGGGGAAAATTGTATAAACCTTGGCCTTGGTAGTCATAGAAAGAACAGGTGCTCCCTGCTCCTTTTGGAAATTTCTCCTCTCCCGTTAACATGGGCGTAGATGCGGCCGTGGGTTGGTGTTCCTGCCGCATCTTTGTGTCTCACGCCAAAACTATAAAGCCGACAGCTTCAGCAGTGTTATCACTGCGACCACCACAAATTTTCCTACATTTCTAGCTATAAAATTATTTCTGTAGAGAGACATTTGTGGCCTCAATCGCAGTTTACAATTTTTTTTTTGACGAATTTCTCTCTCTCTCTGCCCTCTAGCGATGATGTCACCAACTGTAGCTCGCGAACATTCTACCAATACACACCCATTCATTTTTTGGCGTGGTTTTTGGCGATTTTTGGCAAAACCGTTTGGTGAAACCCTTAGAAAAGTCATAGCCTGCGTCGCACGGCCGAGCCGGGTCGATTTGACACCTTTTTGTGTATGTGCGACAAAAACTGTGGGAGGAGTAGCGCGTCAAAAAAAGGGCGTAAGAATAATAATAATAACTAGAAAAATTTCTAAAGAAATTTTGAGTGTGCCTGACTCTGGCCCCGTCGCCCCCGTCGCCCCCATACATTATTATTGACACTGCTCAGCAAATTAAGTATTAATACAACAAGCTGTGTGAGTGAAAACAGCCCCTCCCCCCTCTGCTCCCTCAGGCAGGAGGTTGCCAAGCAACCAGGGCCAACTGCCGGGCCCTAATCAGCAGAGCAGTTAGGTGCACCTGTTAGAATGTCAGTTGGAAATGCCCAGAGAGAGAGAGAGAAAATGCTGAAAGTCACCCGTCGAACAGAAAGGACTCCTGACCAAACCGTTGCTCCAATCACTGAACCGACTTTACAGTGAGCATGCTGAGCCCTTCCTGAACGTCTAGATAACAGTTTTGTGTGATAACATGAAGAAATGTGCCTCTATGAGTGATTCAAAGAAAGGTTACTTCTGCTCTCCTCCAGAAATTTTCCCGCTTTTTTAACATGGCAGTCTATGGGGCTGTGGATGGGTGTTGCTGGCGCATCTTTGTGTGTGACGCCAAAACTATACAGCCGACAGCTTCAGCAGTGTTATCACTGCGACCACCACAAATTTTCCTACATTTCTATGTATAAATTATTTCTGTAGTGTGACATTTGCGGCTTTGAGCGCAGTTTACAAATTTATTTTTCGACGAATTTCTCTCTCCCTCTGCCCTCTAGCGATGATGTCACCAACTGTAGCTCGCGAACATTCTACCAATACACACCCATTCATTTTTTGGCGTGGTTTTTGGCGATTTTTAGGCAAACTGTTTGGTGAAACCCTTAGAAAAGTCATAGCATACCGATCCCGGCCGAGCCGGTCGATTTGACACCTTTTTTGTGTATGTGCGACCAAAACTCTGGGAGGAGTAGTCGACCGAAAAACGTACGGAAGAATAATAATAATAACTAGAAAAATTTCTAAAGAAATTTTGAGTGTGCCTGACTCTGGCCCCGTCGAGCCCTACATTAAATAGCTGTCAGCGTGTGTATGCGCGTGTGTGTGTGTTTTGTCTGTTAATTAGAGAGTTTTCCAAAGTCTTTTATTTTGAAGGGACTCTTATTTTGAAAGAATTTTGTCTAGTGTGTGTGTCTGTGTGTCTGTGTCTGTCTGTCTGTCTGTCTGTGTCTCCCTCTATCCATCTATCTGTCTGTGTTTATCTCTGAGAGAGAAGGATAAAATGGCCGACATTCAAACTGTATTATCGACAGTCATTGTTATTATACAGAGAGTTCAATCAAGTTAATCACAGTCAGGCTTGTGGGGGGCAGTTAAGGAGAAAGTTTTACAGTCTTTTATTTTGAAGGAACTCTTATTTTGAAAGTCTTGTTGTGTGTGTGTGTGTGTGTGTTTTGCCTGTTGAGGAGAGAGTTTTCTAAAATATTTTGTTTTGAAGGGACTCTTATTTTGAAAGTCTGTGTGTCTCTCTATCTATGTCTGTGTATGTGTCTGCGACAGAGAAGGATAAAATGGCCGACATTAAAAATGTAGCCCTGATAGTCATTGATATTATAAAGACAGTGAAAACAGCCCCTCCCCCCCTCTGCTCCCTGTCTGTGTCTGTGAGAGGGGCCAGGTGGAGCCCACCAATCAGAGCAGAGCAATCAACCGCAGCTGCTGTATGAGATTAAACAGTGCTGAGAGAGAGAAAAACGTCTGAAAGCCACCCCTCGAACAGAAAGGACTCCTGACCAAACCGTTGCTCCAATCTCTGAACCGACTTTACTGTGAGCATGCTGAGCCCTTCCCGAACGTCTAGAGACCTGTTTTGTGTGATTACCAGGAAGAAATGTCCCCTTTACAGCGATTCAAAGAAATGTTACTTCTGCTTTCCTCCAGAAAATTTCCCGCTTTTTTAACATGGCAGTCTATGGGGCTGTGGATGGGTGTTGCTGCCGCATCTTTGCGTGTGACGCCAAAACTATAAAGCTGACAGCTTCAGCAGTGTTATCACTGCGACCACCACAAATTTTCCTACGTTTCTATGTATAAATTATTTCTGTAGAGTGAAATTTGCGGCCTCAAGCGCAGTTTACAAATTTTTTTTTTCGAGGAATTTCTTTCTCCCTCTGCCCTCTAGCGATGATGTCACCAACTGTAGCTCGCGAACATTCTACCAATACACACCCATTCATTTTTTGGCGTGGTTTTTGGCGATTTTTGGCAAAACCGTTCAGTGAAACCCTTAGAAAAGTCATAGCATACCGATCCCGGCCGAGCCGGTCGATTTGACACCTTTTTTGTGTATGTGCGACCAAAACTCTGGGAGGAGTAGTCGACCGAAAAACGTACGGAAGAATAATAATAATAACTAGAAAAATTTCTAAAGAAATTTTGAGTGTGCCTGACTCTGGCCCCGTCGAGCCCTACATTAAATAGCTGTCAGCGTGTGTATGCGCGTGTGTGTGTTTTGTCTGTTAATAAGAGGGTTTTCCAAAGTCTTTTATTTTGAAGGGACTCTTATTTTGAAAGAATTTTGTCTAGTGTGTGTGTGTCTGTGTGTCTGTGTGTGTCTGTCTGTCTGTCTGTGTCTCCCTCTATCCATCTATCTGTCTGTGTTTATCTCTGAGAGAGAAGGATAAAATGGCCGACATTCAAACTGTATTATTGACAGTCATTGTTATTATACAGAGAGTTCAATCAAGTTAATCACAGTCAGGCTTGTGGGGGGCAGTTAAGGAGAAAGTTTTACAGTCTTTTATTTTGAAGGAAGTCTTATTTTGAAAGTCTTGTTGTGTGTGTGTGTGTATGTTTGTGTGTGTGTGCGTGTGTGTGTGTGTGTTTGTGTCTGCGAGAGAGAAGGATAAAATGGCCGACATTAAAAATGTAGCCTTGATAGTCATTGATTAAGATAGCCCCTCCCCCCTCTCCTCCCTCAGACAGGCTTGAGGTTGCCAAGCAACCAGGGCCAACTGCCGGCCCTAATCAGCAGAGCAGTTAGGTGCACCTGTTAGAATGTCAGTTGGAAATGCCCAGAGAGAGAGAGAGAAAATGCTGAAACCGCCCGGTGTGTGTGTGTCTGTGTGTCTGTTTGTGTCTGTCTGTCTGTCTGTGTCTCCCTCTATCCATCTATCTGTCTGTGTTTATCTCTGTGAGAGAGAAGGATAAAATGGCCGACATTCAAACTGTATTATTGACAGTCATTGTTATTATACAGAGAGTTCAATCAAGTTAATCACAGTCAGGCTTGTGGAGGGCAGTTAAGGAGAAAGTTTTACAGTCTTTTATTTTGAAGGAACTCTTATTTTGAAAGTCTTGTTGTGTGTGTGTGTGTGTGTGTGTGTATGTTTGTGTGTGTGCGTGTGTGTTTTGCCTGTTAAGGAGAGAGTTTTCTAAAATATTTTATTTTGAAGGGACTCTTATTTTGAAAGTCTGTGTGTCTCTCTATCTATGTCTGTGTATGTGTCTGCGACAGAGAAGGATAAAATGGCCGACATTAAAAATGTAGCCTTGATAGTCATTGATTAAGATAGCCCCTCCCCCCTCTCCTCCCTCAGACAGGCTTGAGGTTGCCAAGCAACCAGGGCCAACTGCCGGCCCTAATCAGCAGAGCAGTTAGGTGCACCTGTTACAATGTCAGTTGGAAATGCCCAGAGAGAGAGAGAGAAAATGCTGAAACCGCCCGTCGAAAAAGACGGTGTGGTGGCCAAACCGTTTGGCCTATCATTGAACCGACTTCACTATGAGCATCTTGAGCTCCTCCTGATCATCTACATATATATTTGAGGCGAAAATTGTATAAACCTTGGCCTTGGTAGTCATAGAAAGAACAGGTGCTCCCTGCTCCTTTTGGAAATTTCTCCTCTCCCGTTAACATGGGCGTAGATGCGGCCGTGGGTTGGTGTTGCTGCCGCATCTTTGTGTCTCACGCCAAAACTATAAAGCCGACAGCTTCAGCAGTGTTATCACTGCGACCACCACAAATTTTCCTACATTTCTAGCTATAAAATTATTTCTGTAGAGAGACATTTGTGGCCTCAATCGCAGTTTACAAATTTTTTTTTTGACGAATTTCTCTCTCTCTCTGCCCTCTAGCGATGACATCACCCACTCTAGGTCTGGGACATTCTACCAATACACACCCATTCATTTTTTTGGCGTGGTTTTTGGCGATTTTTGGCAAAACCGTTCAGTGAAACCCTTAGAAAAGTCATAGCATACCGATCCCGGCCGAGCCGGTCGATTTGACACCATTTTTGTGTATGTGCGACCAAAACTCTGGGAGGAGTAGTCGACCGAAAAACGTACGGAAGAATAATAATAATTATAATAATAAGAATAATAAGTATGGTGGATAGTATATAGTGTGCTCTTTCAGGCACACTCAATAAGAATAATAAGTATGGGGAATAGTATATAGTGTGCTCTTTCAGGCACACTCAACTAGAAAAATTTCTAAAGAAATTTTGAGTGTGCCTGACTCTGGCCCCGTCGAGCCCTACATTAAATAGCTGTCAGCGTGTGTATGCGCGTGTGTGTGTGTTTTGTCTGTTAATTAGAGAGTTTTCCAAAGTCTTTTATTTTGAAGGGACTCTTATTTTGAAAGAATTTTGTCTAGTGTGTGTGTCTGTGTGTCTGTGTCTGTCTGTCTGTCTGTCTGTGTCTCCCTCTATCCATCTATCTGTCTGTGTTTATCTCTGAGAGAGAAGGATAAAATGGCCGACATTCAAACTGTATTATTGACAGTCATTGTTATTATACAGAGAGTTCAATCAAGTTAATCACAGTCAGGCTTGTGGGGGGCAGTTAAGGAGAAAGTTTTACAGTCTTTTATTTTGAAGGAACTCTTATTTTGAAAGTCTTGTTGTGTGTGTGTGTGTGTGTGTGTGTGTGTGTGTGTGATGTTTGTGTGTGTGTGCGTGCGTGTTTTGCCTGTTGAGGAGAGAGTTTTCTAAAATATTTTGTTTTGAAGGGACTCTTATTTTGAAAGTCTGTGTGTCTCTCTATCTATGTCTGTGTATGTGTCTGCGACAGAGAAGGATAAAATGGCCGACATTAAAAATGTAGCCCTGATAGTCATTGATATTATAAAGACAGTGAAAACAGCCCCTCCCCCCTCTGCTCCCTGTCTGTGTCTGTGAGAGGGGCCAGGTGGAGCCCACCAATCAGAGCAGAGCAATCAACCGCAGCTGCTGTGTGAGATTAAACAGTGCTGAGAGAGAGAAAAACGTCTGAAAGCCACCCCTCGAACAGAAAGGACTCCTGACCAAACCGTTGCTCCAATCTCTGAACCGACTTTACTGTGAGCATGCTGAGCCCTTCCCGAACGTCTAGAGACCTGTTTTGTGTGATTACCAGGAAGAAATGTCCCCTTTACAGCGATTCAAAGAAATGTTACTTCTGCTTTCCTCCAGAAATTTTCCCGCTTTTTTAACATGGCAGTCTATGGGGCTGTGGATGGGTGTTGCTGCCGCATCTTTGCGTGTGACGCCAAAACTATAAAGGTGACAGCTTCAGCAGTGTTATCACTGCGACCACCACAAATTTTCCTACGTTTCTATGTATAAATTATTTCTGTAGAGTGAAATTTGCGGCCTCAAGCGCAGTTTACAAATTTTTTTTTCGAGGAATTTCTTTCTCCCTCTGCCCTCTAGCGATGATGTCACCAACTGTAGCTCGCGAACATTCTACCAATACACACCCATTCATTTTTGGCGTGGTTTTTGGCGATTTTTAGGCAAACCGTTTGCCGAAACCCTTAGAAAAGTCATAGCCCGCGTCGCCCGGCCGAGCCGGTCGATTTGACACCTTTTTGTGTATGTGTGACAAAAACTGTGGGACGAGTAGCGCGTCAAAAAAAAGGGCGTAAGAATAATAATAATAATAAGCGCGGGGAATAACATATAGTGTGCTCTTTCAGGCACACTCAATAAGCGCGGGGAATAACATATAGTGTGCTCTTTCAGGCACACTCAACTAGAAAAATTTCTAAAGAAATTTTGAGTGTGCCTGACTCTGGCCCCGTCGAGCCCTACATTAAATAGCTGTCAGCGTGTGTATGCGCGTGTGTGTGTGTTTTGTCTGTTAATTAGAGAGTTTTCCAAAGTCTTTTATTTTGAAGGGACTCTTATTTTGAAAGAATTTTGTCTAGTGTGTGTGTCTGTGTGTCTGTGTCTGTCTGTCTGTCTGTCTGTGTCTCCCTCTATCCATCTATCTGTCTGTGTTTATCTCTGAGAGAGAAGGATAAAATGGCCGACATTCAAACTGTATTATTGACAGTCATTGTTATTATACAGAGAGTTCAATCAAGTTAATCACAGTCAGGCTTGTGGGGGGCAGTTAAGGAGAAAGTTTTACAGTCTTTTATTTTGAAGGAACTCTTATTTTGAAAGTCTTGTTGTGTGTGTGTGTGTGTGTGTGTGTGTGTGTGTGATGTTTGTGTGTGTGTGCGTGCGTGTTTTGCCTGTTGAGGAGAGAGTTTTCTAAAATATTTTGTTTTGAAGGGACTCTTATTTTGAAAGTCTGTGTGTCTCTCTATCTATGTCTGTGTATGTGTCTGCGACAGAGAAGGATAAAATGGCCGACATTAAAAATGTAGCCCTGATAGTCATTGATATTATAAAGACAGTGAAAACAGCCCCTCCCCCCTCTGCTCCCTGTCTGTGTCTGTGAGAGGGGCCAGGTGGAGCCCACCAATCAGAGCAGAGCAATCAACCGCAGCTGCTGTGTGAGATTAAACAGTGCTGAGAGAGAGAAAAACGTCTGAAAGCCACCCCTCGAACAGAAAGGACTCCTGACCAAACCGTTGCTCCAATCTCTGAACCGACTTTACTGTGAGCATGCTGAGCCCTTCCCGAACGTCTAGAGACCTGTTTTGTGTGATTACCAGGAAGAAATGTCCCCTTTACAGCGATTCAAAGAAATGTTACTTCTGCTTTCCTCCAGAAATTTTCCCGCTTTTTTAACATGGCAGTCTATGGGGCTGTGGATGGGTGTTGCTGCCGCATCTTTGCGTGTGACGCCAAAACTATAAAGGTGACAGCTTCAGCAGTGTTATCACTGCGACCACCACAAATTTTCCTACGTTTCTATGTATAAATTATTTCTGTAGAGTGAAATTTGCGGCCTCAAGCGCAGTTTACAAATTTTTTTTTTCGAGGAATTTCTTTCTCCCTCTGCCCTCTAGCGATGATGTCACCAACTGTAGCTCGCGAACATTCTACCAATACACACCCATTCATTTTTTGGCGTGGTTTTTGGCGATTTTTAGGCAAACCGTTTGCCGAAACCCTTAGAAAAGTCATAGCCCGCGTCGCCCGGCCGAGCCGGTCGATTTGACACCTTTTTGTGTATGTGTGACAAAAACTGTGGGACGAGTAGCGCGTCAAAAAAAGGGCGTAAGAATAATAATAATAACTAGAAAAATTTCTAAAGAAATTTTGAGTGTGCCTGACTCTGGCCCCGTCGCCCCCATACATTATTATTGACACTGCTCAGCAAATTCAGTATTAATACAACAAGCTGTGTGAGTGAAAACAGCCCCTCCCCCCTCTGCTCCCTCAGGCAGGAGGTTGCCAAGCAACCAGGGCCAACTGCCGGGCCCTAATCAGCAGAGCAGTTAGGTGCACCTGTTAGAATGTCAGTTGGAAATGCCCAGAGAGAGAGAGAGAAAATGCTGAAAGTCACCCCTCGAACAGAAAGGACTCCTGACCAAACCATTTGGCCTATCATTGAACCGACTTCATTTTGAGCATCGTCAGCCCTTCCTGAACGCCTACATTACTGTTTTGTGTGATAACATGAAGAATTGTGCCCTCTACGAGCGATTCAAAGAAAGGTTACTTCTGCTCTCCTCCAGAAATTTTCCTGCTTTTTTAACATGGCAGTCTATGGGGCTGTGGATGGGTGTTGCTGCCGCATCTTTGCGCGTGACGCCAAAACTATAAAGCTGACAGCTTCAGCAGTGTTATCACTGCGACTACCACAAATTTTCCTACGTTTCTAGTGAAAAAATTAATTCTGTGGAATGACATTTGTGTCCTCAATCGCACTTTACAAATTTATTTTTCGACGAATTTCTCTCTCCCTCTGCCCTCTAGCGATGATGTCACCAACTGTAGCTCGCAAACATTCTACCAATACACACCCATTCATTTTTTGGTGTGGTTTTTGGCGATTTTTGGCAAAACCGTTTGCCGAAACCCTTAGAAAAGTCATAGCACACCATTCCCGATCGAGCCGCACGTTTTGATACCACTTTTGTTTATGTGCGACCAAAACTCTGGGAGGAGAAGCGAACCCGAAAAAACATACGGAAGAAATATAAGAATAATAATAAAATTAAGTATGGGGAATAGTATATAGTGTGCTCTTTCAGGCACACTCAATAAGCGCGGGGAATAACATATAGTGTGCTCTTTCAGGCACACTCAATAAGCGCGGGGAATAACATATAGTGTGCTCTTTCAGGCACACTCAACTAAAGGTTTTCTGACAAATCTGTTGGTGTGTGTATATGTAAACTAAATTATTACTAATTACTAATTATAGACCATCCAGCATCATGAAGTTTTTGCAGTGAGCCGGCTCACTGGGCTTCTCTGAGAAGTCAGAAATGAATCAAGCATAACATTCAACCACTTAAACTAATTCTTCTGTTCAGAACTATAACTTGACATCTTAATCAAGAAATAATAATGTGCTTTACTATTTGTTTTTTTGTAAAACAGTAAATTTGAAAATTCATGGATAACAATAAGAATTGAATTTTAGCATTAAAAATATCATTTTGGTTAAAGAGCTTCTACATGCTGGTGTATTAACCATTACTCCCTTTATTCACTCTTTGCTTGCTTACACCAATTTCCATGATGTCATATTGTCTGGGAATGGCAATTGTGACATCAGCTGGTCTCATCATCGTCTTGCTGCTGCCTTTTTAAATACGATTCTCTCTCTTTGTCTAGTTCATGCTGCTGTATGCACAAGCTCTCTGCTTCCTCATCACTGCACGGTCTTTGCAGATTCATAATTTCATCAGCCTCAACAGTCATAAGCCTCAAACCACCACCATGGCCTGGACTCCATATGGGACCCCTCGATCACAAATCTCCCTGTAGAGTCTAAGCACCAAAGACTTTCCTGTCAAGACTTATCATATAATCTTTTATGTAATGAACATTATCTTTACCTTGTTCACTTGTCTCTCCTGTTTTTCTTCTTTTTTTTTAACTGAAAGTCTGAGATGGCAAATGTAGGGAAAACTTATGTGGGAAGTGAATTCAGAGATTCCCTGCTGGACGTTCTCCATGAAAATCAGTTTGAAGGACAGTCTTTCGAGCCAAAACGTCTTGAGCAGATTGAAGAAAACTTTTATAGAGGGGCCCAACCCAAATGGGAAAACTTTTACATAAGTGAACAGGCAAAAGAGTCAGGTGGCATTATTAAACGAGATGGATACGATAGCCTTGTGGAACAAATTCGCAAAAGAAAAAAACACCCTGGAATATCAACTGTTAAACTGTTCCACCAGCCAGGATGTGGGGGAACCACACTGGCCATGCAGGTGCTGTGGGACTTGAGGAAATCCTTCAGATGTGCTGTTTTAACAAGCTCACCCTCAGACATCACAAATGTTGCAAACGAGGTGATCAACCTTTACACAGCAGGCAGCAGAGGCCACCAAAACACTGTGCTGCTGTTAGTGAACAGTGAGCAGATTTTGGAAAATCTGCAACACAGCATCATGAAGAAGATTGCTGAACAGGAGATAGTCACCCGTATGCCTGTGGTGATTTTTCTCAGCTGTATTAGAAAAGTATCAGTTGTGCAGAATGACCATGTCTTCCTTAAAGCTGAACTTTCTGACACAGAGAAGCAAAAATTTGATGAGAAAAAGAAAGAACTTAGCCTAAAGTACAGAGATAAATGCAAACAGTTCCATGGCTTTAACATAATGCAAACTAATTTCTCTTCAGATTATGTCCAACAAGCATGCAAAGTATTCAGTACTGTCAGAAGAGCAAATAGACCACAGAAAACACAGCTTGTTGCCTGCCTATCCCTGTTGAATGGTTATGTACCAGGTTCATATCTCACAGAGTCTCAGTGCCTGGACTTTCTCAAACATGAAGACGACAATTATGGAGACCTGGAGGACACAATGAAGCCCTTTAGTCATCTCATCACCTTCCAACAAGATGAAAGATCTGGAAAAAAAAAAGTTAGCATGGCTCACCCTATGATAGCACAGCGCTGTACAGAGTTGTTGGCTGAGGCAGGTGTGACCAGAAGTGACACAGCCATAAACTTCTTGACCTGTTTGTGCAGCGATGAGGTTCCTCCATATTTGGTTGGATTTGTGAAAGACATGCTGACCAAAAGAGAACCAAAAAAAGAAAAGAACCCAATCTCTGGTACAGAGACTGAAAAACAAGAATGGTTTTCTAGGCTAATCCTAGATATTAAAGAGAAGGAGGACAGCCTCAAGAGTGCATCCGTTTTAGAGGAAGCATCAGAAAGGTTTGATAAAAATCCATTTTTTCCACAAGCTCTTGCTCGTTTTTATTACATAGAACTAAAAGATTACAATCAGGCAGAAATGTGGGCAAAACGAGCAAAGGAAAGAGACCCACAAAATTCATTTGTTGCTGATACACTGGGACAAGTCCATAAGAACCATTTAAAGAGTTGTCTGAAGGCATTAAGTCAATCAAGTAAAATTCTGATGATTGCCAAAAAGGCCATTAAAGCTTTCAAACATGAAGAACAACTTGCTGAAAATAAGATAAAAGAACATGGCACTACCAAAGTTTTTAACACTGCAGGGATGTTAGGTTGTCTGGAAGTTTACAACCTTTTGAGTCGCAAATTTGAAAACAACAAACTCTTTAATGATCTAATTAGCAGAGATGAGGTGGAGCAAAAATGTACATTTCTTGAGAAATATGTGATTTACTCAAAACCTGCCATGATGAAAGATTATGCCACAAACATTTCAAATGCTACAGTATGCTACAGATCGTATGTTGGAGGCTCCCAACCAAAACAGTTCAAACAAACAGACACTCATTTCATCCAAGAGCTTAAACAAATCCTGGATGACACTTCCACTGTAGTACTCTCATGTCTTGACAGAGAATATACTGAATCGCAGGTTAAGAAAATAACCACATGGTGGGAAGAAATCGTTGCACCTTCCTCTTCCAAGTTTGAACACAAAATGCCCCTAGGCCCCAAAGACAAACCTGAGCTCCACCTGGTATCCCTCCTGCTGTGCTGGCCTACAGATGGCGAAGACAAATGTGAAATCCTTAGTCAAGTAATTCAGTGTATGCACAAGTCTTATGAACATGCATACAAGGCATATTTTCGATCAAGGTACCTCCGCCCTCTGTTTTTCATCGGAAAAGGTCAAGGTCTGGACAGAATTGTTCATAGAAAGGTCCTCGAGGGATTGTGTCCTAAGAAAAATGAGGAAACAAAAGAAGATTGGAGCAATGAGAAGATTTTTCAACATCCCATGGTCCGAGAACACCTTCTCAAAGTTGAAGGGGTGGTACGAAAGTACAGAATCTATGCAACTGTTGGTGGCAAAGAGATTAAGGTGAATGCAAACCTGAGAAACAGCCTCTGGATAACACGCCAAGTCTCCTTTTACCTTGGAATTACCATCAGAGGTCCTGTAGCCTTTGGCATCCAGACGAAAAACGGAAAGAATGGTAACATACTATAACTTAACAATAATTAAATATCTACCTGGCAGAAATTTAAAAAATAGTTACAGACTGTTTTAGGATTGTCGCTCTATGATTGATCTCTCCTGCTCTGTCTCAAAATACAGAAGAGAATACTTACTCTGTATATTTTAATTAGTACAATGCATAACTTTCACAACTTTTTTCAGCATGAAATATACTGTAAATTCCAGGAAGTTTTTAACCCATAATATGAGCATGAAACAACAAAATCAACCACCACCAAGAAATTGTCCCTATGTCCCTATGTGTTTCAATGGACCTGAAATAGATTATGATTCAATGATCTGTTATCTTGTCATTGAGGTTCTGGGATTCACCATCCAAGTTTTTGGTAGATGGTTCAGTAATATTACAATATACCCCAATTACCTACATGGCAGACCGACTACAGGATTAGATCAAATATCTTTGTATTTTTACTTCACTTGTCACTGTTACCTATTGACAGTACAAGATAAACTTGTTTAAATATTACTTTAGACTATTTCCAAGTAAGTCTGTTCACAGAAAAGTCTGTAGATTATCCAGTGTAACTGAGATATTGTTTCTGGAGTCACATTGCTGCTGAATATTATTTTAAAAAATACAGTCTCTATATGAAAATTGTTATGAGTAACCTTCTGCTATGATTTGTTGCTATATAAATAAAATTGAAATGTTTTTTTAATTGCTTTGAACACCACTAATGGAATTTCATTACATTATTGTGTAGCAGAAGTCGTCTCAAAGATGGATAACAGTCTGCCAGCACAGATACCATGAGAGGTAAGTATATATGCAGAAATAAAAATTCATTTTGAGAGGGACTAATATGACTTCACATAGTTGCTTCAAACATTGCTACACAAACATTTTTTTCTGTTCCTTGTTATACAATTTTAACGTTTGTTGGCTTTGCTTTTATCTTCCGTAACAGCTTCAAGTCAGCATTTCGTGGATCGCCATCGGACAGCTCTGATTAATAGAGTGAGCGATACAGAATCCATCCTGTGTAAGCTCAAAAATATGAATTTGATCTCAAATGACACCTACAATGTTGTGAGTGTTTTAGATTCCACAGCTGACCAGATGGAGGACATTCTTCAGTGTCTGACTTAGCCAAGCGCCAAAGATGTTCTCTTGGACATCCTTAAAGGCATGAAGAGTATGAAGGCTCTCCTACGTGACCTTCAGGAGTCTGAATAAAAGACCAAAAAACATAAAGTAAAAAGAAGTGCTGTAACTTTGAACCCTAAGGAGACGTCGATCACTGAAAGCACAAAAACCAATGTGAAATTTGACTTCTGACAGAGCATGTTCGTTTAACTATAACTTTATCATTGAATATAAAAAATACAATCTAAGCAGCACAGAAGGTTGACAGGGTAATATAATCATAACACTGACTGGACTGGAGGGTAAACTCCCTTGCATAGTAGTATCCAAGCTAGCAACGACAACAATTGAATAAACTGATTAAAAAGACGACTGTACCCTGGGAACAACACCTACCTACCTGGCCCTTTGGACTTTCACAACAGCTTTGGATGCATTAAGAATTGTTCATTGTACTTTTTGATATTTTTTTTACTACTTAGTTATTGAAAAGTTGGAGGTGGAGAGAAAGATGTTGGACAAAAATGGATGGACTCTTTCAAAAGGACACCTCCAATAAAAAGAGTGACTTCATTAAGGAAGTTAAGCTTCTACAACTTTGGTCATTTACATAGTTTCTGTCTAAAGAACACCAAAGACTACGCAACATTCAAAGAAACTTGTGCAAAATGATTATATATTCTTTAAACATTATTGTCATATCTGTCTTTTGATGTGAACGACACACTTAAATTTTGTTTCAATTGTATTTTTTATTATTATTATGTTTTTTTGGAGCTTTTAAAAGTCGATCTATCTTCATCCAGCCACAATCTGAGCAGAGCTCCACCTACAGTATCAAAGAAAGTAGTTTTTTAGGAATGTTCTATGATGTTTTGCTGTAATATTCTTGACTAAAGTCTTTGAACACGTTAGAATTGTATCACTAATGAAGACATTTAAGGTTAGTTTGTTTTCTTTGTGCAATCAAAAACCCAACAGGGTCCCTTAATGGGTTTATCCAAGCACAGTTTTTAATAGTTTTATGAAGAGTTTTAATATAAAATTGATGAATTATTTTAATCCTGTCAGTGATTTTCTGTCCTGTTACGTCTATTATCATCTTGTACCTATACTGACATGACAAAATACAAATAAGATTGTGTATATCTCGAGAGCCATAAAATAATTAATCTGTACTGTGTTTTATTTGTTTTTGTTTTGTTTATTCACACAAAATGTTGTGTGATATGGAACGGTGTATGTGATACTGTGAGTCTGTCTGAGAAGAGAACATAGACAGTAACTCCTTCTGGCAAATGTAACATGAAAAATAAAAACTTACAGAGTTCATCATCTTATTCTCTGAGTCCATGATTTGTTCTTAGAATAAAAAAATCTTGTAATCTGCTACATATGCATTTGATGGTTACATACATGATACTTCTATGATACTTACTACTATTCCAACAGGTCCCAGACAAACAACCTGCACTCTAAATAGATGATGATACATGATCCCTGCAAAAACTGCAAAAACTGCAAAAACTGTAAAAACAACAAGGTTTTTCTGAGTTAGCCTACTTCTTGGAGTCATGTTGTCATGGTGCAGTTACCAGGCAACCATCAGAAAGCAAACACAGCTTTATTAAATAAATTGGGTATAGATGCATTTATTTAATCCAACAACTCACAGAGTTCATTTTTTGAGTGTGTGGTGGGCTCCTCCTTCGTCCCAAAGATCTTTCTTCTAGGATCAGCCAGGGGCAGCTTCGCACATGCGCAATTCCTTTGCAGTCTGGATGTAGAGGGGTGAACATCTCCTGCTCTGACTGCAGCTGGAAGGGGGTTGCCACGCGAGGGCTGGGCCACCGGTGAGTGCTTTGGGATGGAGGAGGAGCCCGCGTCAGCACCCGCTAGTCACTTAAAAAAAAAAAAAAAAATTTAAAGTTGCTAAATATAGTGACAAAGTTTCTAAGTTGGCAACACTGCTTTATACTCATTTTTTGTCTTTCCAACAACGTTACTCCTCTCTCCTCCTGTTTAAGGTGTCACTTTGGACTCAGTTTTTACAAACCAAACATAGTAAACATTAATTATAAAATCAGAACATTCAAGCAACCATAAAAGTCCAGCGCAACCGTTGTCATGATACGTCATTATCCATTTATCAAGATAATTTTGTCACTTGTGTTGTTAAATGTTCATTTAAAGCCTTGTGTCCACAACAGAAACTTAATTCAAATCTTACAAATCCAAACAACTCAGGAATGCATTGTTAGGCTTCGTTGTGAGATAAACAAAAATAGGTTTGTCTCCCTTCATCATACGGGATAGTTTGTTTTAGTTTTCAGTAATCTGATCTTTGTAAACTGGAGGTTTCAGCGTGAGGCTGAAAAACATTCCTGTGGTGTGCTTTTTTGATTTTATAGGCATCGGTTTGACTCAGTGTGAAGGTGATGTAGGTTAGTGGAGGGTTTTTTTTTGTAGGCAGAAATGTCAGGGCTTGAAAAGTCTGATTATGTAATAGCATTATAAAAACGATCTCAATAAACCTTTGAAGGTGAACACATCTGTGATTTTGAAATAACCTCCAAGAGTGGCAGAGATTTTCCCAAAAATACATTTGCAGAGTTTTGAATTCTTCATTTTTCAACTTGACTTTTGACCGTTTCGTTCCATTAGTGCAGATGGGCAGCATTCAGAACAAGCTTGAAGAACATCAGCCAACGTTTCGACTGCACGTTCAAACATTCAAACAGTGACAAAGAAACTGCTTTTGGAGGTCGTGACACTGTGTTTATAACAAAGCAGAGGAGAGCGTCATTACATCCATTTTTACATAATCGCATACGGCTCATAACATAACCCTGTTGGATGCCATAGGCTCAATGCTGTTAGAAACTTTTGCTAAGGTTTTCCTCTCATGGGGCAAGAAGTACTTCAGGATTTATTTTGCAATGACTGCAACAAAATATGATATGAGGTATTATTCAAACAAATATAAAGGTGTGGCTTTTTGTCATGATTTAAATGAGACTGAACTGAAATTATGCCATTTTGTCATTGTGCTAAAATGAATATAAATATTATATATTAAAATATATTTGCTAACCTATACTGTGTTGCCTGGAGTTCTTCTAAGTTCTAAGTATGTGTACTTTATTTGAGTATTTCCTTTGTCAAGCCAACTAATATGTCAACATTACAGAGAGAAATATTGTAATTTTTACTCCACTACAATTAATCTTCATTACATTATTATGACATTCAGTCGTGGATTCTTTTGCCCAAGCAAGCATGTGTTTTTTGGTTATTCAACTAGTCAACTAGGGTCATGGTGGCAGCAGGTTTAGCAGGGCACTGCACTGGTGTTCCCAGGCTAGATGGACAATATAGTTCCTCCAGCGGGTTCTGGGCCTGTCCTGGGGTACACGGGAACACCTCCAAAGGGAGGCACCCAGTGGGCATCCTAATCAGATGCCCAAACCACCTCAACTGGCTTCTTCGACACGAAAGAGCAGCGACTCTATTCCAAGCTCCCCCCGGATGTCCGAGCTCCTCATGCTATCTCTAAGGCTGAGCCCGGCCACCCGGCAGAGGAAGCTCATTTTAGCCACTTTTATCCGCAATTTAATTCTTTCGGTCACTACCCAAAGCTCATGACCATAGGTGACGGTAGGGACAGACTTCTGGCTTAGCTCCCTCTTCCCCACAATTGTCATTACACATCATTATCCATTTATCAAGCAAATTTTGTCACTTGTCTTGTTAAATGTCTATTCAAAGCCTTGTGTCCACAACAGAAACTTAATTCAAATCTTGCAAATCCAAACAACTCAGGAATGCATTATAGCGTGAAGTAATGCATTGTTAGGCTTCGTTGTGAGATAAAAGAAAACAGGTTTGTCTCACTTCATCATAGGGGATAGTTTGTTTCAAATAAAAGAAATTCAGGAAATAAAATGTGTAAAAAATAAAAAAAAATAAAAGAAGTTGAGGACAACTCTTCCTGTAATGTCCTTCCTCAAAACAACAAACATGACAAAAGCCCTGTGTCCAACAGAAACTTAATTCAAATCTTGCGAATCCAAACAACTCAGGAATGAATTGTTAGCGTGGAGTAATGCATTGTTAGGCTTCGTTGTGAGATAAAAGAAAACAGGTTTGTCTCACTTCATCATACGGGACAGTTTGTTTTAGTTCACCCCACCTTTTACTGCAAGTCCATACTGTGGTCTGTGCTGGACTTGATCCGGCCACCCTCTGGTTCTCAAAGCCAAGTCCCTACAGACTTCCCTATGGCATACAGCCTACTTTCTGTAGGCCAAACTATGTGCTGTAAAATATAGAAAAAGTTGAGGTGTGACCAGAGAGAAATATGAATTATTGCTCTTAAACAAATGTGATCATTTACAGCTGCAGTTGAATTTGGTTTAAGACAATGAGGAAGGAACAATTGTTTCCATAGGTCTCCTTGTGAGGTTAACAGTGAACTGAAAATGCATCTGTGTTAGCATTTCAAGTAAATCAAAACTACTGCAAGACAATAACAAGACCTCACTAAGAGACATGAATGATTGGCTTCAGCTTAGATCTTAGATACCTTGGGTGTGGCATGAGGCTATATTAACTCCAAGCACCTTTCAGGTTACATTATCTGACCACAAGACATCCGAGAGCTCTGCATCATACTGGAAAAGGTAAGAAAAATTACAAGAGATTTGTTTTTTTTAACCTCACATGGAAACAATATGTTCCTTCCTCATTGTCTTAATCCAAATACAACTGTGTGTACATTATTTTTATTGGCTGTAAATGAAATAATAATGTTTGTGTTTAGGAAATTAGAATTTTGTAGTCTAAAATTTCTCTTTGCTCCTAAGACTTTCATTGGGGTGTACTCATTTTTTGTAACATGGTCTTGAATTAATTTGTTAGGAAAATTACTTTTTTGTGTGTGCAAATTAACAAATCTTGTTTGTAATCAATAACTCACACGTTTGTGGGAATATGGGAACATGTTGATTCTGAAAGGAAACTAAAGGTTTTCTGACAAATCTGTTGGGGTGTATATGTGAACTAAATATATATGCTGGAGTTTAAAATAACTCAACATGATCAGGGCTGTAGCCAGGATTTTAGAAATACTGAGGTCTGAGTCCTAGCTCTGCTACAGCTCGAGAATATTTTACATATAGTACACATTACTAATAGTATATATTAGTATATTATATTATGGGCTGCTTGGGGTGTCTATTTGTGCTGAACTTGTGCAGCTTTCTCACGCATTCCCTGTCTATGTGTTTCGACACACTCTATAATTTGGTGTCATCAGGCATAACAATGGAGTGATTCCTAATTATATAAAATTATATATATACACTGCTTAACAAATTTATTAGACCACCTGTCAGAGGCCATCCAGCATCATGAAGTGCTTTAATGCAGACTCTTTCATTTTCAGTGAGCTCTCAATGTTTTACTATTTTGAACATCACCTTTTTATACCCAAATTGGGTACAAACTTCACTGGGCTTCTCTGAGAAGTCAGAAATTAATGAAGTATAACATTCAACCACTTAAACTAATTCTTCTGTTCAGAACTGTAATTTGACATCTTACTCTGCTGCCTTTTTTTAAATACGATTCTCTCTCTTTGCCTCTACTAGTTCATGTTGCTGTATGCACAAGCCCCCACCTTGTCATCACTGCACAGTCATTTCATCAGCCTCAACAGTCATAAGCCTCTAACACCACCACCGGGGCCTGGACTCCATATGGGACCCCTGAATCACAAATCTTCCTGTAGAGTCTAAGCACCAAAGACTTTCCTGTCAAGACTTATCATATATCATCTTTTATGTAATGAACATCATCTTCACCTTGTTCACTTGTCTCTCCTGTTTTACTTCTTCTTTTTTTTTACTTCATTTTTTAACTGAAAGTCTGAGATGGCAAATGGACCAGCCCTCTCCACTGCTAGAAGAGGAGAAATTTACGTGAGAAGTGAATTCAGAGATTCCATCTCCCTGCTGGACGTTCTCTATGCAAATCAGTTTGAAGGAGAGTCTTTCGATCCAAAACTTCTTGAGCAGACCGAGGAAAACTTTTATAGAGGGGCCCCGCCCAAATGGTTAAACTTTTACATAAGTGAACAGGAACAGGCAAATGAGTCAGGTGGCATTATTAAACGAGATGGATACGATAGCCTTGTGGAACAAATTCGCCAAGCAAAAAAACACCCTGGAATATCAACTGTTAAACTGTTCCACCAGCCAGGATGTGGGGGAACCACACTGGCCATGCAGGTGCTGTGGGACTTGAGGAAATCCTTCAGATGTGCTGTTGTAACAAGCTCAACCTCAGACATCACAAATGTTGCAAACGAGGTAATCAACCTTTACACAGCAGGCAGCAGAGGCCACCAAAACACTGTGCTGCTGTTAGTGAACGATGAGCAGATTTTGAAAGATCTGGAAGACAGCATCATGAAGAAGATTGCTGAACAGGAGATAGTCACCCACATGCCTGTGGTGATTTTTCTCAGCTGTATTAGAAAAGTATCAGTTGTGCAGAATGACCATGTCGTCCTTAAAGCTGAACTTTCTGACACAGAGAAGCAAAAATTTGATGAGAAAAAGAAAGAACTTAGCCTAAAGTACAGTGATAAATGCAAACAGTTCCATGGCTTTAACATAATGCAAACTAATTTCTCTCCAGATTATGTCCAACAAGCATGCAAAGTATTCAGTACAGTCGAAAGCGCAAATAGACCACAGAAAACACAGCTTGTTGCCTGCCTATCCCTGTTGAATGGTTATGTACCAGGTTCATATCTCACAGAGTCTCAGTGCCTGGACTTTCTCAAACATGAAGACTACAATTATGGAGACCTTTCACTGGAGGACAGAATGGAGCCCTTTAGTCATCTCATCACCTTCCAAGATGAAGGATATGAAAAAAAAAAAGTTAACATGGCTCACCATATGATAGCACAGTGCTGTACAGAGTTGTTGGCTAAGGCAGGTGTGACCAGAAGTGACACAGCCAAAAACTTCTTGACCTGTTTGTGCAGCAATGAGGTTCCTAAATATTTCCTTGAATTTGTGAAAGACATGCTGACCAAAAGAGAAACAAAAAAAGAAACAAAAAAAGAAACAAAAAAAGAAACAAAAAGAGAAACAAAAAAAGAAACAAAAAAAGAAGAGAAGCCAACCTCTGGTACAGAGACTGAAAAACAAGAATGGTTTTCTAGGCTAATCCTAGATATTCAAAAGATGGAGGGCAATGCCCAGAGTGCATTCATTTTAAATTTAGCATCAACCACATTTCGTAATGATCCATTTTTTCCACAAGCTCTTGCTCGTTTTTATTACATAGAACTGGAAGATTACAGTCAGGCAGAAATGTGGGCAGAGCAAGCAAAGAAAAGAGCTAAACAAAATTCATTTGTTGCTGATACACTGGGACAAGTCCATAAGAACCATTTAAAGAGTTGTAATTCAAGTGAAATTCTGAAGATTGCCGAAAAGGCCATTAAAGCTTTCAAACATGAAGAAGACCTTGCTAAAAATGAGATAAAAAAACATGACACTACCACATTTTTTAACACTGCAGGGATGTTAGGTTGTCTGAAAGTTTACAACCTTTTGCGCCGCCAATTTGAAAACAACAAACTCTTTAATGATCTAATTAGCAGAGATGATGTGGAGGAAAAATGTACATTTCTTGAGAAATATGTGATTTACTCAAAACCTGCCATGATGAAAGATTATGCCACAAAGATTTCAAAAGCTACAGAATGCTACAGATTGTACGTTGGAGGCTCCCAACCAAAACAGTTCAAACAAACAGACACTCATTTCATCCAAGAGCTTAAACAAATCCTGGATGACACTTCCACTGTAGTACTCTCATGTCTTGACAGTGAATACACTGAATCGCAGGTTAAGAAAATAACCACATGGTGGGAAGAAATCTTTGGACCTTCCTCTTCCAAGTTTGAACACAAAATGCTCCTAGACCCCAAAGACAAACCTGAGCTCCACCTGGTATCACTCCTGCTGTGCTGGCCTACAGATGGCGAAGACAAATGTGAAATCCTTAGTCAAGTAATTCAGTGTATGCACAAGTCTTATGAACATGAATACAAGGCATATTTTCGATCAAGGTACCTCCGCCCTCTGTTTTTCATCGGAAAAGGTCAAGGTCTGGACAGAATTGTTCATAGAAAGGTCCTCGAGGGATTGCGTCCTAAGAAAAATGAGGAAACAAAAGTAGATTGGAGCAATAAGAAGATTTTTCAACATCCCAAGGTCCAAGAACGCCTTCTCAAAGTTGAAGGGGTGGTACGAAAGTACAGAATCTATGCAACTATTGGTGGCAAAGAGATTGAGGTGGAGGCAAACCTGAGAAACAGCCTCTGGAGAACACGCCATGTCTCCTTTTACCTTGGAATTACCATCAGAGGTCCAGTAGCCTTTGGCATCCAGACGAAAACTGCAGAAAAAGGTAAGCATGGTAACATACTATAACTTAACAATAATTAAACATCTACCTGGCAGAAATTTTCAAAAATAGTTACAGACTGTATTAGGATTGTCGCTCTATGATTGATCTCTCCTGTTCTGTCTCAAAATACAGAAGAGAATACTTACTCTGTATATTTTAATTAGTACAATGCATAACTTTCACAACTTTTTTTCAGCAAGTATACTGTAAATTCCAGGAAGTTTTTAACCCATAATATGAGCATGAAACAACAAAATCAACCACCACCAAGTAATTGTCGCTATGGACCTGAAATAGATTATGATCCTATGATCCGTAATCTTGTCATTGAGGTTCTGGGATTCACCATCCAAGTTTTTGGTAGATGGTTCAGTAACATTACAACATACCCCAATTACCTACATGGCAGACCTGTTCCGTGTCCACTTTTATTGCTATTGACTGACCGACTACAGAATTAGATCAAATATCCTTGTATTTTTACTTCACTTGTCACTGTTACCTGTTGACAGTACAAGATAAACTTGTTTAAATATTACTTTAGACTATTTCCAAGGAAGTCTGTTCACAGAAAAGTCTGTAGATTATCCAGTGTAACTGAGATATTGTTTCTGGAGTCACATTGCAGCTGAATATTATATTTAAAAAAAATACAGTCTCTATATAAAAATTGTTCAGTAACCTTCTGTTATGATTTGTTGCTATATAAATAAAATTGAAATGTATTTTTAATTGCTTTGAACACCACTAATGGAATTTCATTACATTGTATTGTGTAGCAGAAGTCGCCTCAGAGATGGATATCTCAAATCCTGGACCAAGCATATCTGAACAATCTGCCTGCACAGATACCATGAGAGGTAAGTATATATGCAGAAATAAAAATTCATTTTGAGAGGGACTAATATGGCTTCACATAGTTGCTTCAAACATTGCTACACAAACATTTTTTTTCTGTTCCTTGTTATACAATTTTAACGTTTGTTGGCTTTGCTTTTATCTTCTGTAACAGCTTCAAGTCAGCATTTCGTGGATCGCCATCGGACAGCTCTGATTAACAGTGTGAGCGATACAGAATCCATCCTGCTTAAGCTCAAAAATATGAATTTGATCTCAAATGACACCTACAACGTCGTGAGTGTTTTAGATTCCACAGCTGACCAGATGGAGGGCATTCTTCAGTGTCTGACTTGGCCAAGAGCCAAAGATGTTCTCTTGGACATCCTTAAAGGCATGAAGAGTATGAAGGCTCTCATACGTGACCTCGAGGAGTCTGGATAAAAGACCAAAAAACATAAAGTAAAAAAAAGTGCTGTAACTTTGAACCCTAAGGGGACGTCGATCACTGAAAGCACAAAAACCAATGTGAAATTTGAGGACAAAGAATTCTGACAGAGCGTTTTCGTTTAACTATAACTTTACCATTGAATATAAAAAATACAATCTAAGCAACACAGAAGGTTGACAGGGTAATATAATCATAACACTAACTGGACTGGAGGGTAAACTCCCTTGCATAGTAGTATCCAAGATAGTAACAAAACAATTGAATAAACTGATTAAAAAGACGACTGTACCCTGGGAACAACACCTACCTACCTGGCCCTTTGGACTTTCACAACAGCTTTGGATGCATTAAGAATTGTTCATTGTACTTTTTGATATTTTTTTTACTACTTAGTCATTGAAAGTTGGAGGTGGAGAGAAAGATGTTGGACAAAAATAGATGGACTCTTTCAAAAGGACACCTCCGATAAAAGAGTGACTTCATTAAGGAAGTTAAGCTTCTACAACTTTGGTCATTTACATAGTTTCTATTTTAGCACATTGTTTATGTATTTAATGAAACATGTAAAAATATAAAACCTCTAAAGAACACCAAAGACTACACAACATTCAAAGAAACTTGTGCAAAATGATTATATATTCTTTAAACATTATTGTCATATCTGTCTTTTGATGTAAACGACACACTTAAATATTGTTTCAGTCGTATTTTTTATGATTATTTTTTATTATTATTTTTTATTATTATTTGTTATTTGGAGCTTTTAAAAGTCGATCTATCTTCATCCAGCCACAATCTGAGCAGAGCTCCACCTACAGTATCAAAGAAAGTAGGTTTTTTAGGAATGTTCTATGATGTTTTGCTGTAATATTCTTGACTAAAGTCTTTGAACACGTTAGAATTGTATCACTAATGAAGACATTTAAGGTTTGTTTGTTTTCTTTGTGCAATCAAAAACCCAACAGGGTCCCTTAATGGATTTATCCAAGCACAGTTTTTAATAGTTTTATGAAGAGTTTTAATATAAAATGGGTGAATTATTTTAATCCTGTCATTGATTTTCTGTCCTGTTACGTCTATTATCATCTTGTACCTATACTGACATGACAAAATACGAAGAAAAAGATTGTGTATATCTTGAAAACCATAAAATAATTAATCTGTACTGTGTTTTATTCGTTTTTGTTTTGTTTATTCACACATAATGTTGTGTGATATGTAACAGTGTATGTGATACTGTGAGTCTGTCTGAGAAGAGAACATAGACAGTAACTCCTTCTGGCAAATGTAACATGAAAAATAAAAACTTACAGAGTTCATCATCTTATTCTCTGAGTCCATGATTTGTTCTTAGAATAAAAAAATCTTGTAATCTGCTACATATGCATTTGATGGTTACAAACATGATACTTACTACTATTCCAACAGGTCCCAGACAAACAACATGCACTCACGTGATGATAGATGATCCCTGCAAAAACTGTAAAAATAACAAAGTTTTTCTGAGTTACTTCTTGGAGTCCTGTTGTCATGGTGCAGTTACCAGGCAACCATCAGAAAGTACGGATATATCAGTATCAGTGTACACTATTACATGTGATTACGGGATGTGATTTATTTCTTCATACAATTTTATTAATCTTTTAAACAATCATATAGACAAATAATGAGAAGGAAAAAACATCAAGTCCTCTAACCAAGAAGAAGCTGACGGAGGACCAGAAGGTTCCATGACATTTGTATCCTTCTGCATGCCAGGAGGGAAGACAAGGCTATAACGTCTACTTCCTCTGCACGTATAGGTCTGGAAACTCGAATGGGACCCCGAAGATAGCAATAGAGGGACAATGGTGGTGATCTATTTTTAGAATGTCAGATAATGTTTTTTAAAAAAATGCCCCAGAAATTTTGAAGTTTTGAGCAAAACTAAAACGTGGCTTAAGTCTCAGTCAGTCACAAGTGTTTGATACATTTGGATATATTTGTGCAAGTTTAGCTTTAGAGTAGTGGATCCTTATGAAGGACCTTAAACTGTATGAGGCTGAGACGTACACATGAAGTAGTGGAAGTGATTTAAGACTTTCGAAAGGTAACGTTCGGTTTAGAGGTCACACAGCAGAGATGACGTCAACTCCACTGACAGTCTGCAGCTCTGCTGGCACTAAAGGTTACTGTAAAGGCAGTTTGAGGCTTTAATGTTGTAAGCAATGCCTCTTTCCACCTGTAACGGCACTTACCTGTCAATCAAACAACCACGCTGTTGCCACGTAGGTTGCTGCTTGATGAACACATAGCTTTGCATATTATATTCAATTTCTGCCATATTCTGTAAATCGAGCCCCCTGAATATCACACACTGGAGCTTTTAATATGTGAAATGACATTTCATTAAATGTAAAAACTTTTACATATAAGTTCATATACTAATATATAATACAGGGGTCTTCAACCAGGGGTCCGCAGAAGTACTGCATGGGGTCTGCTAATTTTCACCAAAATAATTTGTGAGAATTAAAAAATATAACAAAAATGATAATGAGTAAACTGCAAAAAAAGCTACTTACTATTATATTATATATATTATTTATAAATTATTTTATTATGCCTGAATGTTTTATCAATCATAAACACATATAGGCTAATAACCCAGCATATAAATAGGTTAATAAGGTGAAATAAAAGGTATAATAATACCTTAAATAAATATAATAAATAAAGTAAATATGAAAGTTATTATAAACCAGGCTTTAAATGTGACACATGTGGGGGTCTCTGTTCTGTTTGTCTCTCATCCAGGGGGTCCTTGGGCTGAAAAAGGTTGAAGACTCCTGATATAATATAAATACTAGGGCTGTCAAATTAACGCGTTCATTTCGATTAATTAATTATAGAAAAAATAACGCAGATTAATCAGGCTGCGTCCACTAGTACTGTAGAATTAGGAAACTTCAGCTCACTCTCCAGCACAGTAGGTGGTTTAATACCACACACAGTAGGTGGCGGTAATGCTCCTTAAACGCTCGTTGCCGTCCGCCATTAAATAAAAGAAGAAGAATCAGGCCGTGTTGTAACCATAGTAACCACCTTTGAGGCGGGAAAACGCTCCGCCCACACCTGCTTTGTAAACATGATGGAGGCAGATGAGAAGCTACACCTGATGCTAGCGTCAGCAGCCAGCCACACTCGACCTCGACCAGGCGTTCAGCTGCAGACTGATGAAGTCTACTAACGACTGATTAACGAACTGCCTCACTAAATGGACTGCAGGTCAATGTCGGTGTTAGAGGACAGGCAGAGGTTTGACAGAGAGCATCCTCTGAGATTACTTAACTTTATTTTGACACATAAGATGTTGGAAAAAAGTCCTGATGTCAAAGAGACTGTTACTGTGCTGTCAGGTTGAGGTTAGAGGTTTGTCCTGAGAAAACATATTGAACTTTCATGTTTAAAATGTCTATTTTTCATTGATTTATATATATATATATATATATATATATATATATATATATATATATATATATGTGTGTGTGTGTGTGTATATATATATATATATATATATATATATATATATATATATATATATATATTAGTGCTGTCAATCGATTAGAATATTTAATCGCGATTAATCTTATGAATGTCATAGTTAACTCGCGATTAATCGCAAATTAATCGCACATTTTTATCTATTCTAAATGTCCCTTGAATTATCATTTTAATACTCTTATCAACATGGAAAAGTGGATAGGTTTGCTTTGTGCAAATGTTTTTTTTATTGCAAACCACAACAACAACATGTAGTGTTACAGCCATTCACATCTGAAGCAAAATCTCAAACAAAGCAACACTATCAATAAACAGATGACAAAAAATAAATACCTAGTCACAAAAACAGCCCCCTCAACAACCTTCAAAACAGGGTGATACAAAATAAAATTACAAAGTGCACATCATTGTAAACTAGGACTCAGCCTATAGTGCAGTTAAACCATGGTTTATACTTTCCTTTTCTTAACGACCCATCTTGCAACGTTTTAAAACTGAACTTTCCATTCATAATTTTGTTAGCAGCGTCCATTTCAGCATCTCGTGCTCGACATCCACACAATACGGTAGCGTGGGGCGCGCTTATTGTTTTGCTTCCGGTTTACAGCTGGATCCTGTAGTTTTTCTAACGTTACTAGCAGTGGCCACAGCTTATGAAAAAACTACAAGTTCACTAGGTCACAAAGAGCGTTAATCTCGCGATAAAAAAATTAACGGCGTTAAAATTGTTTTGCGTTAACGCGTTAATAACGCAATATTTTTGACAGCACTAATATATATATATATATATATATATATATATATATATATATATATATAGTACAGAAAGTCAAATCTAACTGCCTTACATGCATATTTACAGTGTCTAGTCTGTTTCACCTGTGCTTCCATTAAATGTAACATGAGAAGAAGCGGGAAATTGCCGGCGCAAGTCACACCCTCTCAGATTACAGAAACTGTAGAGCTTTGATTCCGTTAGTTTGAGGAAGTCACACTCTATGAACAGATCAGACGATTCAACTGAAGATCAAAATAAGGTCAGTTTTACTTGAAGTTATATAAACTATATGGCTCTGGACAATGCTACTATTGAATGTTTGCTGAAGCCTCTAATAATAGCTACTAGTTTAAAAAATAGCTAGACGTTCTAGGCTTGTTTGGGACCAGCTCATGCATTGAGTGGGAGGCACTTCCTGATGCTTTCAGTTAGTGTAAAGAGGTACTGCATACTTTAGCCAGGATTTTAGAAATACTGAGGTCAGGAGTCCTAACTCTGATATGACTCAAAAATATTTTGTAGAGTATACATTTATGTATTTTAAGAGTAACAATAGTCACTTAGGAAATAATGGCAGAGCCAACACATATATGCAAAGTGTACTCCAGCGTACCACCTTTCTTGGGTGTGGTATAGTATGCAGGCTCAGTGTAACCAAATCTTTTTCAGTGGAAACAGTAGCTCCAAAAATAGCCACCATCACAATTTGCACATTGATTATGTCATAACGCGTTCCTTTGCAAAAACTTAGTGCTTAGTGTTGGCTTCAGTGCTTAGTGTTAGTTTCAGTGAGGGAGAGTTCACCTTAAGCCATGTAAAAGGTAGAAAGAGAAATCTTTAATCACAAAGAGTGAGAGAGAAGAGAGACGTGCACAAACTTATCTGTCTCACACGCCACACCTAATGCTGCCTGTGGGCACTGCACAATAGGAGAGGGTGGGAGGCCGACACAGTTAGCAGAAGAGCCACTGAGCATGCATGGAAATATATTTCTTGTATTTTCCCTGATGGTCTGAATAACAGTCTTAATTTGTTGCTAGTTGCTTTTTAGAATTAATGTCACGTAGAGGAACTCAAAAGTTGCTAAATAGGGACTAGGGAGAACGTCACCAAGCTGGCAACACTGCAAAGACATTGACAGGACAATCACTATAAGGGGCATGGCATCGACACCGACCAGAGTAAACGACTGACCACCGGTCAGTGTAGCAGGAACAGCCACACAAAGCTGCTAGTCAGAGCTAACCAAGCTTATCATGGAGCTAACCAGCCATTAGCAGCTGCTGCTAAGTACAGCTGCTTTTGGCTAGTCAGCTTAGTTAGCTGTTCAGCTAGTTGTCCTATTAGCTGACTTAGCCATGATGTCATATTATCTGGGAATGGCAATTGTGACATCAGTTGGTCTCATCATCGTCTTGCTGCTGCCTTTTTAAATACGATTCTCTCTCTTTGCCTCTACTAGTTCATGCTGCTGTATGCACAAGCTCTCCACCTCCTCATCACTGCACGGTCTTTGCAAATTCATCATTTCATCAGCCTCAACAGTCATAAGCCTCTAAAACCACCACCAGGGCCTGGACTCCATGCAGACATACCTTGATCACAATCTCCCTGTAGAGTCTAAGCACCAAAGACTTTCCTGTCAGGACTTATCATATATCTTCTTTTATGTAATGAACATTATCTTTACCTTGTTCACTTGTCTCTCCTGTTTTTCAAAGTTGTTTTTTTAACTGAAAGTCTGAGATGGCAAATGGACCAGCCCTCTCCACTGCTGGAAGAGGAGAAATGTATGTGGGAAGTGAATTCAGAGATTCCATCTCCCTCCTTGACGTTCTCTATGCAAATCAGTTTGAAGGAAAGTCCTTCGATTCAAAACTTCTTGAGCAGATCGAGGAAAACTTTTATAGAGGGGCCCCGCCCAGATGGTTAAACTTTTACATAAGTGAACAGGAACAGGCAAATGAGTCAGGTGGCATTATTAAACGAGATGGATACGATAGACTTGTGGAACAAATTTGCCAAAAAAAAAAACACCCTGGAATATCAACTGTCAAACTGTTCCACCAGCCAGGATGTGGGGGAACCACACTGGCCATGCAGGTGCTGTGGGACTTGAGGAAATCCTTCAGATGTGCTGTTTTAACAAGCTCACCCTCAGACATCACAAATGTTGCAAACGAGGTGATCAACCTTTACACAGCAGGCAGCAGAGGCCACCAAAACACTGTGCTGCTGTTAGTGAACAGTGAGCAGATTTTGGAAAATCTGGAAGACAGCATCATGAAGACGATTGCTGAACAGGAGATAGTCACCCACATGCCTGTGGTGATTTTTCTCAGCTGTATTAGAAAAGTATCAGTTGTGCAGAATGACAATGTCGCCCTTAAAGATGAACTTTCTGACACAGAGAAGCAAAAATTTGATGAGAAAAAGAAAGAACTTAGCCTAAAGTACAGAGATGAATGTGAACAGTTCCATGGCTTTAACATAATGCAAACTAATTTCTCTTCAGATTACGTCCAACAAGCATGCAAAGTATTCAGTCCAGTCAGAAGAGGAAATAGATCACGGAAAACACAGCTTGTTGCCTGCCTATCCCTGTTGAATGGTTATGTACCAGGTTCATATCTCAAGGAGTCTCAGTGCCTGGACTTTCTCAAACATGAAGAGTACAGTTATGGAGACCTTTCACTGGAGGACAGAATGGAGCCCTTTAGTCATCTCATCACCTTCCAACAAGATAAAAGATCTGGAAAAAAAGTTAGCATGGCTCACCATATGATAGCACAGTGCTGTACAGAGTTGATGGCTAAGGCAGGTGTGACCAGATGTGACACAGCCAAAAACTTCTTGACCTGTTTGTGCAGCGATGAGGTTCCTCCATATTTGGTTGGCTTTGTGAAAGACATGCTGACCAAAAGAGATTTTAAAGAAGAAGAGAACCCAATCTCTGGTACAGAGACTGACAAGGAGCAAGAAAAGTTTTCTAGACTAATCCTAGATATTCAAGAGATGGAGGACAATGCTCAGAGTGCGTCCATTTTAAAGGTAGCATCAAAAAAGTTTGATCAAAATCCATTTTTTCCACAAGCTCTTGCTCGTTTTTATTACATAGAACTAAAAGATTACAATCAGGCAGAAATTTGGGCAAAGCGAGCAAAGGAAAGAGACCCACAAAATTCATTTGTTGCTGATACACTGGGACAAGTCTATAAGAACCATTTAAAGAGCAAAGAGTGTCAGCCCAAGGAATGCGATCTGAACAGCAAAAAGCTTCCTGCCAAACCAGGAGAAATTTTGCAACTTGCCAAAAAGGCCATTGAAGCTTTCAAAGATGAAGAACAACTTGCTCAAAATCAACATGGGACAGACATGAAGGAAGATGGCAACACAAAAGTCTCAAATGTTTTTAATAACAGAGGGCTGTTTGGTTACCTGCAGGTTTGCAACCTTGTGTATGACCTACTTGTCAGTCAGGATGAAACCTGGAGAAGAGTTCTCACAAAGAATGTCTCCATAGAGTCTGTCCAGCACTTACTTGGAGACAACAAACTCAACAGATTTAATGATCTAATAAGAAGCCTCAGAGATGAAGTTGAGAGAAAATGTGCATTTTTTGATCAGTATCTTACTTACTCAAAGCCTGGTATGAATAAAGATGATGCCCCATACATCTCTAGAGACACTTTGGACTGCTACAAGAAGTATGTTGGAGACTCCCCACCAAAGAATTTAAAAGAAAAAGTCGATGTTTCAATCCAGAAGCTTAAACAAAACCTGGCTGAGACCTCTGCTGGAGTTATCTCATGTCTTGACAGAGAACACACTCAATCAGAGCTTAAAGAAATAACTGCATGGTGGGAAGAAATCTTTCAACGCAAAGATTCACAAACAGCTCTGGCCAACTACATCTTCTCTCATATTATGTTAATCAATAAGGGAGGGATGTTTCCCTTTGATTCCAAGTTCCTAAATACATTTGTAAAGAAAACGCCTCTGACCTCCAAAGACACACCTGAGCTCCACCTGCTAAACCTCCTCCTGTGCTGGCCCACAGACAGTGAAGACAAATGTGTCGTTGACCTTAGTCAAGTAATTCAGTGTATGCACGACTCTTATGAACATGCATACAAGGCATACTTCCGATCAAGGTACCTCCGCCCTCTGTTTTTCATCGGAAAAGGTCAAGGTCTGGACAGAATTGTTCATAGAAAGGTCCTCGAGGGATTGTGTCCTAAGGAAAATGAGGAAACAAAAGAAGATTGGAGCAATGAGAAGATTTTTCAACATTCCATGGTCAAAGAACGCCTTATCAAAGTTGAAGGGGTGGTACGAAAGTACAGAATCTATGCAACTATTGGTGGCAAAGAGATTGAGGTGGAGGCAAACCTGCGAAACAGCCTCTGGAGAACACGGCAAGTCTCCTTTTACCTTGGATTTACCGTCAGAGGTCCTGTAGCCTTTGGCATCCAGACGAAAACTTCGCAAAAGGGAAAGAATGGTAACATACTATAACTTAACAATAATTAAACATCTACCTGGCAGAAATTTTCAAAAATAGTTACAGACTGTTTTAGGATTGTCGCTCTATGATTGATCTCTCCTGCTCTGTCTCAAAATACAGAAGAGAATACTTACTCTGTATATTTTAAATAGTACAATGCATAACTTTCACAACTTTTTTCAGCATGAAATATACTGTAAATTCCAGGAAGTTTTTAACCCATAATATGAGCATGAAACAACAAAATCAACCACCACCAAGAAATTGTCCCTATGTGTATGTTTCAATGGACCTGAAATAGATTATGATCCTATGATCCGTTATCTTGTCATTGAGGTTCTGGGATCCACCATCCAAGTTTTTGGTAGATGGTTCAGTAACATTACAGCATACCCCAATTACCTACATGGCAGACCGACTACCGAATTAGATCAAATATCTTTGTATTTTTACTTCACTTGTCACTGTTACCCTTTGACAGTACAAGATAAACTTGTTTAAATATTACTTTAGACTATTTCCAAGTAAGTCTGTTCACAGAAAAGTCGATTATATATATTCTTTTTCTCATTATATATATGTTATGAGTAACCTTCTGTTATGATTTGTTGCTATATAAATAAAATTGAAATGTATTTTTAATTGCTTTGAACACCACTAATGGAATTTCATTACATTATTGTGTAGCAGAAGTCGTCTCAGAGATGGATATCTCAAATCCTGGACCAAGCACATCTGAACAGTCTGCCTGACCATGTAAGTATGCAGAAATAATGATTCATTTTGAGAGGGACTAATATGACTTCACATAGTTGCTTCAAACATTGCTACACAAACATTTTTTTCTGTTCCTTGTTATACAATTTTAACGTTTGTTGGCTTTGCTTTTATCTTCCGTAACAGCTTCAGGTCAGCATTTCGTGGATCGCCATCGGACAGCTCTGATTAACAGAGTGAGCGATACAGAATCCATCCTGCTTAAGCTCAAAAATATGAATTTGATCTCAAATGACACCTACAACACCGTGAGTGTTTTAGATACCACAGCTGACCAGATGGAGGGCATTCTTCAGTGTCTGACTCGGCCAAGTGCCAAAGATGCTCTCCTGGACATCCTTGTGCTGTAACTTTGAACCCTAAGGCAACATCGATCACTGAAAGGACAAAAACCAAAGCCAATGTGAAATTTGAGTACGAAGAATTCTGACAGAGCATTTTCGTTTAACTATAACTTTATCATTGAATATAAAAAATACAATCTAAGCAGCACAGAAGGTTGACAGGGTAATATAATCATAACACTGACTGGACTGGAGGGTAAACTCCCTTGCATAGTAGTATCCAAGCTAGCAACGACAACAGTTGAATAAACTGATTAAAAAGACGACTGTACCCTGGGAACAACACCTACCTACCTGGCCCTTTGGACTTTCACAACAGCTTTGGATGCATTAAGAACTGTTCATTGTACTTTTTGATATTTTTTTTACTACTTAGTTATTAAAAGTTGGAGGTGGAGAGAAAGATGTTGGACAAAAATAGATGGACTCTTTCAAAAGGACACCTCCGATAAAAGAGTGACTTCATTAAGAAAGTTAAGCTTCTACAACTTTGGTCATTTACATAGTTTCTATTTTAGCACATTGTTTATGTATTTAATGAAACATGTAAAAATATAAAACCTCTAAAGAACACCAAAGACTACGCAGCATACAAAGAAACTTGTGCAAAATGATTATATATTCTTTAAACATTATTGTCATATCTGTCTTTTGATGTAAACGACACTTAAATATTGTTTCAGTCGTATTTTTTATGATTATTTTTTATTTTTATTTTTTATTATTATTTGTTATTTGGAGCTTTTAAAAAGTCGATCTATCTTCATCCAGCCACAATCTGAGCAGAGCTCCACCTACAGTATCAAAGACAGTAGTTTTTTAGGAATGTTCTATGATGTTTTGCTGTAATATTCTTGACTAAAGTCTTTGAACACGTTAGAATTGTATCACTAATGAAGACATTTAAGGTTAGTTTGTTTTCTTTGTGCAATCAAAAACCCAACAGGGTCCCTTAATGGATTTATCCAAGCACAGTTTTTAATAGTTTTATGAAGAGTTTTAATATAAAATGGATGAATTATTTTAATCCTGTCATTGATTTTCTGTCCTGTTACATCTATTATCATCTTGTACCTATACTGACATGACAAAATACAAAGAACAAGATTGTGTATATCTCGAGAACCATAAAATAATTAATCTGTACTGTGTTTTATTTGTTTTTGTTTTGTTTATTCACGCAAAATTTTGTGTATGTAACGGTGTATGTGATACTGTGAGTCTGTCCGAGAAGAGAATATAGACAGTAACTCCTTCTGGCAAATGTAACACGAAAAATAAAAACTTACAGAGTTCATCATCTTATTCTCTGAGTCCATGATTTGTTCTTAGAATAAAAAATCTTGTAATCTGCTACATATGCATTTGATGGTTACATACATGATACTTCTATGATACTTACTACTATTCCAACAGGTCCCAGACAAACAACCTGCACTCTAAATAGATGATGATACATGATCCCTGCAAAAACTGCAAAAACTGTAAAAACAACAAGGTTTTTCTGAGTTAGCCTACTTCTTGGAGTCATGTTGTCATGGTGCAGTTACCAGGCAACCATCAGAAAGTAGGTTTAAAAAGCAAACACAGCTTTATTAAATAAATTGGGTATAGATGCATTTATTTAATCCAACAACTCACAGAGTTCATTTTTTTGAGTGTGTGGTGGGCTCCTCCTTCGTCCCAAAGATCTTTCTTCTAGGATCAGCCAGGGGCAGCTTCGCACATGCACAATTCCTTTGCAGTCTGGATGTAGAGGGGTGAACATCTCCTGCTCTGACTGCAGCTGGAAGGGGGTTGCCACGCGAGGGCCGGGCCACCTGTGAGTGCTTTGGGATGGAGGAGGAGCCCGCGTCAGCACCCGCTAGTCACTTTAAAAAAAAAAAAAAAAAAAAATTTAAAGTCGCTAAATATAGCGACAAAGTCACTAAGTTGGCAACACTGCTCCCAGCTGCAGTCAGAGCAGGAGATGTTCACCCCTCCGCGTCCAGACAGCAAATGAATCACACATGCGCAAAGCTGGCAGGGAAAAATTCATTTTGTAGTTTTAAACATATTTAGGGTGCTTTTTACTCATTTTTTGTCTTTCCAACAACGTTACTCCTCTCTCCTCCTGTTTAAGGTGTCACTTTGGACTCAGTTTTTACAGAACAAACATAGTAAACATAAATTATAAAATCAGAACATTAAAGCAACCATAAAAGTCCAGTGCAACCGTTGTCATGATACGTCATTATCCATTTATCAAGATAATTTTGTCACTTGTGTTGTTAAATGTTTATTTAAAGCCCCGTGTCCACAACAGAAACTTAATTAAAATCTTACGAATTCAGACAACTCAGGAATGAATTGTTAGCATGAAGTAATGCATTGTTAGGCTTCGTTGTGAGATAAACAAAAACAGGTTTGTCTCCCTTCATCATACGGGACAGTTTGTTTTAGTTCACCCCACCTTTTACTGGAAATCATTGTAAGCATTTCCAGTCAAACACTACTGCTGCAAGAAAAAGAAAGTAGAGCGACGGGCAGTCATGTAGCACCAAGATGGGGGCAGTTAGGCCTTGCTCAGAGGCAGCAGTGTCCAGGAGGTGAACGGACACCTCTCCAGCTACCAGTCCACCCTCCATACTGTGGTCTGTGCTGTTGCAGTTGCACAGCAGGAAAAAATAAATTTAAAAAAAAAAATGTTTTTCCAAGTTTACAAAAAGAGCAAGCTTTCACAACGTAGGTAAAAGTGCCAACTTGATTCAGTTGCAAACTGCTGTGGTGGATGGACTTGAAATCATAACGTGCTAAACAATTTTTCACAATATTAGTGAACAATCTTTATTTCAGATGGTCACATTAATGTTTGTGGCTTCAGTGTGTGCATTTTGCAATAGAGGACAATAGAAGATATTTTGTGAAGTGTTGGTGGTTCTCAACACTAATCTGATCTTTGTAAACTGGAGGTTTCAACGTGAGGCTGAAAAACATTCCTGTGGTGTGCTTTTTTGATTTTATAGGCATCGGTTTGACTCGGCGTGAAGGTGATGTAGGTTAGTGGAGGGTTTTTTTTTTTTATAGGCAGAAATGTCAGGGCTTGAAAAGTCTGATTATGTAATAGCATTATAAAAATGATCTCAATGAACCTTTGAAGGTGAACACATCTGTGATTTTGAAATACTAACCTCCAAGAGTGGCAGAAATTTTCCCAAAAATGCATTTGCAGAGTTTTGAATTCTTCATTTTTCAACTTGACTTTTGAGCGTTTCGTTCCATTAGTGCAGATGGGCAGCATTCAGAACAAGCTTGAAGAACATCAGCCAACGTTTCGACTACACGTTCAAACATTCGGATTTACGTAACGTCGCTGAAGTTGCCCTGTGTGTCACTGCCTTGAGAGTGAGTTATTGGGATTGTTTTTGGCTCGTATTCTACCCGTTATTTTGTAATGTGCTTCATTCTCAATTGGTGTAGCAAGTGACATGTGTGTTCTTGCAGAGTCGATCCAGTCCATCCTGCTAGTCAAGACTTATTGGCCCTCAAACAAATGTGATCATTTATGGCTGTTGAAGTTGGTTTTGAGACAATGAGGAGATTCAGTTCTGTCTCAGTGACAAAGAAACTGCTTTTGGAGGTCGTGACACTGTGTTTATAACAAAGCAGAGGAGAGCGTCATTACATCCATTTTTACATAATCGCGTACGGCTCATAACATAACCCTGTTGGATGCCATGGGCTCAATGCTGTTAGAAACTTTTGCTAAGGTTTTCCTCTCATGGGGCAAGAAGTACTTCAGGATTTATTTTGCAATGACTGCAACAAAATATGATATGAGGTATTATTCAAACAAATATAAAGGTGTGGCTTTTTGTCATGATTTAAATGTGACTGAACTGAAATTATGCCATTTTATCATTGTGCTAAAATGAATATAAATATTATATATTAAAATATATTTGCTAACCTATACTGTGTTGCCTGGAGTTCTTCTAAGTTCTAAGTATGCTGAACATCTGGTGAGTCACATCAGGTGAAGTTGGGCGTTCCTGAATATTGTGCAAGCTTTTTAAACACAACTAATTACATTTCTCTCGAGTTGAACAGCAGGAAAAAATAAACTTAAAAAAAAAATGTTTTTCCAAGTTCCAAGTGCAACCGTTGTCATGATATGTCATTATCCACTTATCAAGCAACTTTTGTCACTTGTGTTGTTAAATGTTTATTTAAAGCCCCGTATCCACAACAGAAACAACTCAGTAATGCATTGTTAGGCTTCGTTGTGAGATAAATTAAAACAGGTTTGTCTCACTTCATCATACGGGACAGTTTGTTTTAGTTTACCCCACCTTTTACTGGAAATCGTTGTAAGCATTTCCAGTCAAACACTACTGCTGCAAGAAAAAGAAAGTAGAGCGACGGGCAGCCATGTAGCACCAAGTTGGGGGCAGTTAGGCCTTGCTCAAAGGCAGCAGTGTCCAGGAGGTGAACGGGCACCTCTCCAGCTACCAGGCCACGCTCCATACTGTGGTCTGTGCTGTTGTAGTTGCACAGCAGGAAAAAATAAATTTAAAAAAAAAAAAATGTTTTTCCAAGTTTACAAAAAGAGCAAGCTTTCACATCGTAGGTAAAAGTGCCAAGCTGATTCAGTTGCAAACTGCTGTGGTGGATGGACTTGAAATCATAACGTGCTAAACAATTTTTCACGATATTAGTGAACAATCTTTTTTTCAGATGGTCACATTAATGTTTGTGGCTTCAGTGTGTGCATTTTGCAATAGAGGACAATAGAAGATATTTTGTGAAGTGTTGGTGGTTCTCAACACTAATCTGATCTTTGTAAACTGGAGGTTTCAACGTGAGGCTGAAAAACATTCCTGTGGTGTGCTTTTTTGATTTTATAGGCATCGGTTTGACTCGGCGTGAAGGTGATGTAGGTTAGTGGAGGGTTTTTTTTTTGTAGGCAGAAATGTCAGGGCTTGAAAAGTCTGATTATGTAATAGCATTATAAAAATGATCTCAATGAACCTTTGAAGGTGAACACATCTGTGATTTTGAAATACTAACCTCCAAGAGTGGCAGAAATTTTCCCAAAAATGCATTTGCAGAGTTTTGAATTCTTCATTTTTCAACTTGACTTTTGAGCGTTTCGTTCCATTAGTGCAGATGGGCAGCATTCAGAACAAGCTTGAAGAACATCAGCCAACGTTTCGACTACACGTTCAAACATTCGGATTTACGTAACGTCGCTGAAGTTGCCCTGTGTGTCACTGCCTTGAGAGTGAGTTATTGGGATTGTTTTTGGCTCGTATTCTACCCGTTATTTTGTAATGTGCTTCATTCTCAATTGGTGTAGCAAGTGACATGTGTGTTCTTGCAGAGTCGATCCAGTCCATCCTGCTAGTCAAGACTTATTGGCCCTCAAACAAATGTGATCATTTATGGCTGTTGAAGTTGGTTTTGAGACAATGAGGAGATTCAGTTCTGTCTCAGTGACAAAGAAAATGCTTTTGGAGGGTCGTGACACTGTGTTTATAACAAAACAGAGGAGAGCGTCATTACATCCATTTTTACATAATCGCGTACGGCTCATAACATAACCCTGTTGGATGCCATGGGCTCAATGCTGTTAGAAACTTTTGCTAAGGTTTTCCTCTCATGGGGCAAGAAGTACTTCAGGATTTATTTTGCAATGACTGCAACAAAATATGATATGAGGTATTATTCAAACAAATATAAAGGTGTGGCTTTTTGTCATGATTTAAATGAGACTGAACTGAAATTATGCCATTTTGTCATTGTGCTAAAATGAATATAAATATTATATATTAAAATATATTTGCTAACCTATACTGTGTTGCCTGGAGTTCTTCTAAGTTCTAAGTATGCTGAACATCCGGTGAGTCACATCAGGTGAAGTTGGGCGTTCCTGAATATTGTGCAAGCTTTTTAAACACAACTAATTACATTTCTCTAGAGTTGCACAGCAGGAAAAAATAAACTTAAAAAAATAAATGTTTTTCCAAGTTCCAAGTGCAACCGTCATGATACATCATTATCCACTTATCAAGCAACTTTTGTCACTTGTGTTGTTAAATGTTTATTTAAAGCCCCGTGTCCACAACAGAAACAACTCAGGAATGAATTGTTAGCATGAAGTAATGCATTGCTAGGCTTCGTTGTGAGATAAATTAAAACAGGTTTGTCTCCCTTCATCATACGGGACAGTTTGTTTTAGTTCACCCCACCTTTTACTGGAAATCGTTGTAAGCATTTCCAGTCAAACACTACTGCTGCAAGAAAAAGAAAGTAGAGCGACGGGCAGCCATGTAGCAACAAGATGGGGGCAGTTAGGCCTTGCTCAAAGGCAGGAGTGTCCAGGAGGTGAACTGGCACCTCTCCAGCTACCAGTCCATGCTCCATACTGTGGTCTGTGCTGGACTTGAACCGGCCACCCTCTGGTTCCCCAAGCCAAGTCTCTACAGACTTCCCTATGGCATACAGCCTAACCACCTCTCTGACCAGAGAGAAATATGAATTATTGCTCTTAAACAAATGTGATCATTTACAGCTGCAGTTGAATTTGGTTTAAGACAATGAGAAAGGAACAATTGTTTCCATAGGTCTCCTTGTGAGGTTAACAGTGAACTGAAAATGCATCTGTGTTAGCATTTCAAGTAAATCAAAACTACTGCAAGACAATAACAAGACCTCACTAAGAGACATCAATGATTGGCTTCAGCTTAGATCCGCATACCTTGGGTGTGGCATGAGGCTATATTAACTCCAAGCACCTTTCAGGTTACATTATCTGACCACAAGACTTCCGAGAGCTCCGCATCATACTGGAAAAGGTAAGAAAAATTACAGGAGACTTGTTTTTTTTAACCTCACAAGGAGACTTATGGAAACAATATGTTCCTTCCTCATTGTCTTAATCCAAATACAACTGTGTGTACATTATCTAACAGCTGTAAATGAAATGATAACATTTGTGTTTAGGAAATTAGAATTTTGTAGTCTAAAATTTAGCTTTGTTCCTAAGACTTTCATTGGGGTTTACTCATTTTTTGCAACATGGTCTTGAATTAATCTGTTAGGAAAATTACTTTTTTGTGTGTGCAAATGAGCAAATCCTGTTTACAATCAATAACTCACACGTTTGTGGGAGTATTTTGTAATATAGTATCCCATAGAAAATGTTAATTCTGAAAGGAAACTAAAGGTTTTCTGACAAATCTGTTGGTGTGTATATGTAAACAAAATTATTACTAATTACTAATTATAGACCATCCAGCATCATGAAGTTTTTGCAGTGAGCCGGCTCACTGGGCTTCTCTGAGAAGTCAGAAATTAATCAAGCATAACATTCAACCACTTAAACTAATTCTTCTGTTCATAACTGTAACTTGACATCTTAATCAAGAAATAATAATGTGCTTTACTATTTGTTTTTTTGTAAAACAGTAAATTTGAAAATTCATGGATAACAATAAGAATTGAATTTTAGCATTAAAAATATCATTTTGGTTAAAGAGCTTCTACATGCTGGTGTATTAACCATTACTCACTTTATTCACTTTTTGCTTGCTTACACCAATTTCCATGATGTCATATTATCTGGGAATGGCAATTGTGACATCAGCTGGTCTCATCATCGTCTTGCTGCTGCCTTTTTAAATACGATTCTCTCTCTTTGTCTAGTTCATGCTGCTGTATGCACAAGCTCTCTACTTCCTCATCACTGCACGGTCTTTGCAGTTTCATCAGCCTCAACAGTCATAAACCTCCAACACCAGCACTGGGGCCTGGACTCCATATGGGACCCCTCGATCACAAATCTCCCTGTAGAGTCTAAGCACCAAAGACTTTACTGTCAAGACTAATCATATATCATTTTTAAACTTCATTTTTTAACTGAAAGTCTGAGATGGCAAATGGTGGGAAAACTTATGTGGGAAGTGAATTCAGTGATTCCAACTCCCTCCTGGACGTTCTTCATGAAAATCAGTATGAAGGAGAGTCTTTCGAGCCAAAACTTCTTGAGCAGATCGAAGAAAACTTTTATAGAGGGGCCCCACCCAAATGGTTAAACTTTCACATAAGTGAACAGGCAAAAGAGTCAGGTGGCATTATTAAACGAGATGGATACGATAGACTAGTGGAACAAATTCGCAAAAGAAAAAAACAGCCTGGAATATCAACTGTTAAACTGTTCCACCAGCCAGGATGTGGGGGAACCACACTGGCCATGCAGGTGCTGTGGGACTTGAGGAAATCCTTCAGATGTGCTGTTTTAACAAGCTCACCCTCAGACATCACAAATGTTGCAAACGAGGTGATCAACCTTTACACGGCAGGCAGCAGAGGCCACCAAAACACTGTGCTGCTGTTAGTGAACAGTGAGCAGATTTTGGAAAATCTGCAATACAGCATCATGAAGAAGATTGCTGAACAGGAGATAGTCACCCACATGCCTGTAGTGATTTTTCTCAGCTGTATTAGAAAAGTATCAGTTGTGCAGAATGACCATGTCGTCCTTAAAGCTGAACTTTCTGACACAGAGAAGCAAAAATTTGATGAGAAAAAGAAAGAACTTAGCCTAAAGTACAGAGATAAATGCAAACAGTTCCATGGCTTTAACATAATGCAAACTAATTTCTCTTCAGATTATGTCCAACAAGCATGCAAAGTATTCAGTACAGTCAGAAGAGCAAATAGACCACGGAAAACACAGCTTGTTGCCTGCCTATCCCTGTTGAATGATTATGTACCAGGTTCATATCTCACAGAGTCTCAGTGCCTGGACTTTCTCAAACATGAAGACGACAATTATGGAGACCTTTCACTGGAGGACAGAATGGAGCCCTTTAGTCATCTCATCACCTTCCAACAAGATGAAAGATCTGGAAAAAAAGTTAGCATGGCTCACCATATGATAGCACAGTGCTGTACAGAGTTGATGGCTAAGGCAGGTGTGACCAGAAGTGACACAGCCAAAAACTTCTTGACCTGTTTGTGCAGCGATGAGGTTCCTCCATATTTTCTTGGCTTTGTGAAAGACATGCTGACAAAAAGAGAACCAAAAAAAGAAGAGAAGCCAATCTCTGGTACAGAGACTGACAAGGACCAAGAAAGGTTTTCTAGACTAATCCTAGATGTTCAAGAGATGGAGGACAATGCTCAGAGTGCGTCCATTTTAAAGGTAGCATCAAAAAAGTTTGATCAAAATCCATTTTTTCCACAAGCTCTTGCTCGTTTTTATTACATGGAACTAAAAGATTACAATCAGGCAGAAATTTGGGCAAAGCAAGCAAAGGAAAGAGACCCACAAAATTCATTTGTTGCTGATACACTGGGACAAGTCTATAAGAACCATTTAAAGAGCAAAGAGTGTCAGCCCAAGGAATGCGATCTGAACAGCAAAAAGCTTCCTGCCAAACCAGGAGAAATTTTGCAACTTGCCAAAAAGGCCATTGAAGCTTTCAAAGATGAAGAACAACTTGCTCAAAATCAACATGGGACAGACATGAAGGAAGATGGCAACACAAAAGTCTCAAATGTTTTTAATAACAGAGGGCTGTTTGGTTACCTGCAGGTTTGCAATCTTGTGTATGACCTACTTGTCAGTCAGGATGAAACCTGGAGAAGAGTTCTCACAAAGAATGTCTCCATAGAGTCTGTCCAGCACTTACTTGGAGACAACAAACTCAACAGATTTAATGATCTAATAAGAAGCCTCAGAGATGAAGTTGAGAGAAAATGTGCATTTTTTGATCAGTATCTTACTTACTCAAAGCCTGGTATGAATAAAGATGATGCCCCATACATCTCTAGAGACACTTTGGACTGCTACAAGAAGTATGTTGGAGACTCCCCACCAAAGAATTTAAAAGAAAAAGTCGATGTTTCAATCCAGAAGCTTAAACAAAACCTGGCTGAGACCTCTGCTGGAGTTATCTCATGTCTTGACAGAGAATACACTCAATCAGACCTTAAAGAAATAACTACATGGTGGGAAGAAATCTTTCAACGCAAAGATTCACAAACAGCTCTGGCCAACTACATCTTCTCTCATATTATGTTAATCAATAAGGGAGGGATGTTTCCCTTTGATTCCAAGTTCCTAAATACATTTGTAAAGAAAACGCCTCTGACCTCCAAAGACACACCTGAGCTCCACCTGCTAAACCTCCTCCTGTGCTGGCCCACAGACAGTGAAGACAAATGTGTCGTTGACCTTAGTCAATTAATTCAGTGTATGCACGACTCTTATGAACATGCATACAAGGCATACTTTCGATCAAGGTACCTCCGCCCTCTGTTTTTCATCGGAAAAGGTCAAGGTCTGGACAGAATTGTTCATAGAAAGGTCCTCGAGGGATTGTGTCCTAAGGAAAATGAGGAAACAAAAGAAGATTGGAGCAATGAGAAGATTTTTCAACATTCCATGGTCAAAGAACGCCTTATCAAAGTTGAAGGGGTGGTAAAGTACAGAATCTATGCAACTATTGGTGGCAAAGAGATTGAGGTGGAGGCAAACCTGCGAAACAGCCTCTGGAGAACACGGCAAGTCTCCTTTTACCTTGGATTTACCATCAGAGGTCCTGTAGCCTTTGGCATCCAGACGAAAACTTCGCAAAAGGGAAAGAATGGTAACATACTATAACTTAACAATAATTAAACATCTACCTGGCAGAAATTTTCAAAAATAGTTACAGACTGTTTTAGGATTGTCGCTCTATGATTGATCTCTCCTGCTCTGTCTCAAAATACAGAAGAGAATACTCACTCTGTATATTTTAATTAGTACAATGCATAACTTTCACAACTTTTTTCAGCATGAAATATACTGTAAATTCCAGGAAGTTTTTAACCTATAATATGAGCATGAAACAACAAAATCAACCACCACCAAGAAATTGTCCCTATGTGTATGTTTCAATGGACCTGAAATAGATTATGATCCTATGATCTGTTATCTTGTCATTGAGGTTCTGGGATCCACCATCCAAGTTTTTGGTAGATGGTTCAGTAACATTACAGCATACCCCAATTACCTACATGGCAGACCGACTACCGAATTAGATCAAATATCTTTGTATTTTTACTTCACTTGTCACTGTTACCCTTTGACAGTACAAGATAAACTTGTTTAAATATTACTTTAGACTATTTCCAAGTAAGTCTGTTCACAGAAAAGTCGATTATATATATTCTTTTTCTCATTATATATATGTTATGAGTAACCTTCTGTTATGATTTGTTGCTATATAAATAAAATTGAAATGTATTTTTAATTGCTTTGAACACCACTAATGGAATTTCATTACATTATTGTGTAGCAGAAGTCGTCTCAGAGATGGATATCTCAAATCCTGGACCAAGCACATCTGAACAGTCTGCCTGACCATGTAAGTATGCAGAAATAATGATTCATTTTGAGAGGGACTAATATGGCTTCACATAGTTGCTTCAAACATTGCTACACAAACATTTTTTTCTGTTCCTTGTTATACAATTTTAACGTTTGTTGGCTTTGCTTTTATCTTCCGTAACAGCTTCAGGTCAGCATTTCGTGGATCGCCATCGGACAGCTCTGATTAACAGAGTGAGCGATACAGAATCCATCCTGCTTAAGCTCAAAAATATGAATTTGATCTCAAATGACACCTACAACACCGTGAGTGTTTTAGATACCACAGCTGACCAGATGGAGGGCATTCTTCAGTGTCTGACTCGGCCAAGTGCCAAAGATGCTCTCCTGGACATCCTTGTGCTGTAACTTTGAACCCTAAGGCAACATCGATCACTGAAAGGACAAAAACCAAAGCCAATGTGAAATTTGAGTACGAAGAATTCTGACAGAGCATTTTCGTTTAACTATAACTTTATCATTGAATATAAAAAATACAATCTAAGCAGCACAGAAGGTTGACAGGGTAATATAATCATAACACTGACTGGACTGGAGGGTAAACTCCCTTGCATAGTAGTATCCAAGCTAGCAACGACAACAGTTGAATAAACTGATTAAAAAGACGACTGTACCCTGGGAACAACACCTACCTACCTGGCCCTTTGGACTTTCACAACAGCTTTGGATGCATTATGAATTTTTCATTGTACTTTTTGATATATTTTTTACTACTTAGTCATTAAAAGTTGGAGGTGGAGAGAAAGATGTTGGACAAAAATAGATGGACTCTTTCAAAAGGACACCTCCGATAAAAGAGTGACTTCATTAAGAAAGTTAAGCTTCTACAACTTTGGTCATTTACATAGTTTCTATTTTAGCACATTGTTTATGGATTTAATGAAACATGTAAAAATATAAAACCTCTAAAGAACACCAAAGACTACGCAGCATACAAAGAAACTTGTGCAAAATGATTATATATTCTTTAAACATTATTGTCATATCTGTCTTTTGATGTAAAGGACACACTTAAATGTTGTTTCAATCGTATTTTTTATTATTACTTGTTTTTTTTTTAGCTTTTAAAAGTCGATCTATCTTCATCCAGCCACAATCTGAGCAGAGCTCCACCTACAGTATCAAAGAAAGTAGTTTTTTAGGAATGTTCTATGATGTTTTGCTGTAATATTCTTGACTAAAGTCTTTGAACACGTTAGAATTGTATCACTAATGAAGACATTTAAGGTTAGTTTGTTTTCTTTGTGCAATCAAAAACCCAACAGGGTCCCTTAATGGATTTATCCAAGCACAGTTTTTAATAGTTTTATGAAGAGTTTTAATATAAAATGGATGAATTATTTTAATCCTGTCATTGATTTTCTGTCCTGTTACATCTATTATCATCTTGTACCTATACTGACATGAGAAAATACGAAGAATAAGATTGTGTATATCTCGAGAACCATAAAATAATTAATCTGTACTGTGTTTTATTTGTTTTTGTTTTGTTTATTCACGCAAAATTTTGTGTATGTAGCGCTGTATGTGATACTGTGAGTCTGTCTGAGAAGAGAATATAGGCAGTAACTCCTTCTGGCAAATATAACTAAAATAAAAACTTACAGAGTTCATCATCTTATTCTCTGAGTCCATGATTTGTTCTTAGAATAAAAAATCTTGTAATCTGCTACATATGCATTTGATGGTTACATACATGATACTTCTATGATACTTACTACTATTCCAACAGGTCCCAGACAAACAACCTGCACTCTAAATAGATGATGATACATGATCCCTGCAAAAACTGCAAAAACTGTAAAAACTTTAAAAACAACAAGGTTTTTCTGAGTTGGCCTACTTCTTGGAGTCATGTTGTCATGGTGCAGTTACCAGGCAACCATCAGAAAGTAGGTTTAAAAAGCAAACACAGCTTTATTAAATAAATTGGGTATAGATGCATTTATTTAATCCAACAACTCACAGAGTTCATTTTTTTGAGTGTGTGGTGGGCTCCTCCTTCGTCCCAAAGATCTTTCTTCTAGGATCAGCCAGGGGCAGCTTCGCACATGCGCAATTCCTTTGCAGTCTGGATGTAGAGGGGTGAACATCTCCTGCTCTGACTGCAGCTGGAAGGGAGTTGCCACGCGAGGGCCGGGCCACCTGTGAGTGCTTTGGGATGGAGGAGGAGCCCGCGTCAGCACCCGCTAGTCACTTTAAAAAAAAAATAAAAAATTTAAAGTCGCTAAATATAGCGACAAAGTCACTAAGTTGGCAACACTGCTCCCAGCTGCAGTCAGAGCAGGAGATGTTCACCCCTCCGCGTCCAGACAGCAAATGAATCACACATGCACAAAGCTGGCAGGGAAAAATTCATTTTGTAGTTCTAAACATATTTAGGGTGCTTTTTACTCATTTTTTGTCTTTCCAACAACGTTACTCCTCTCTCCTCCTGTTTAAGGTGTCACTTTGGACTCAGTTTTTACAGAACAAACATAGTAAACATAAATTATAAAATCAGAACATTAAAGCAACCATAAAAGTCCAGTGCAACCGCTGTCATGATACGTCATTATCCATTTATCAAGATAATTTTGTCACTTGTGTTGTTAAATGTTTATTTAAAGCCTTGTGTCCACAACAGAAACTTAATTAAAATCTTACGAATTCAAACAACTCAGGAATCAATTGTTGGCATGAAGTAATGCATTGTTAGGCTTCATTGTGAGATAAACAAAAACAGGTTTGTCTCCCTTCATCATACTGGATAGCTTGTTTTAGTTCACCCCACCTTTTACTGGAAATCGTTGTAAGCATTTCCAGTCAACCACTACTGCTGCAAGAAAAAGAGGGCAGTCATGTAGCACCAAGATGGGGGCAGTTAGGCCTTGCTCAGAGGCAGCAGTGTCCAGGAGGTGAACGGGCACCTCTCCAGCTACCAGTCCACCCTCCATACTGTGGTCTGTGCTGTTGCAGTTGCACAGCAGGAAAAAATAAATTAAAAAAAAAAAATGTTTTTCCAAGTTTACAAAAAGAGCAAGCTTTCACAACGTAGGTAAAAGTGCCAACTTGATTCAGTTGCAAACTGCTGTGGTGGATGGACCTGAAATCATAACGTGCTAAACAATTTTTCACAATATTAGTGAACAATCTTTATTTCAGATGGTCACATTAATGTTTGTGGATTCAGTGTGTGCATTTTGCAATAGAGGACAATAGAAGATATTTTGTGAAGTGTTGGTGGTTCTCAACACTAATCTGATCTTTGTAAACTGGAGGTTTCAATGTGAGGCTGAAAAACATTCCTGTGGTGTGCTTTTTTGATTTTATAGGCATCGGTTTGACTCGGCGTGAAGGTGATGTAGGTTAGTGGAGGGTTTTTTTTTTGTAGGCAGAAATGTCAGGGCTTGAAAAGTCTGATTATGTAATAGCATTATAAAAATGATCTCAATAAACCTTTGAAGGTGAACACATCTGTGATTTTGAAATACTAACCTCCAAGAGTGGCAGAGATTTTCCCAAAAATGCATTTTTCAACTTGACTTTTGACCGTTTCGTTCCATTAGTGCAGATGGGCAGCATTCAGAACAAGCTTGAAGAACATCAGCCAACGTTTCGACTACACGTTCAAACATTCGGATTTACGTAACGTCGCTGAAGTTGCCCTGTGTGTCACTGCCTTGAGAGTGAGTCATTGGGATTGTTTTTGGCTCGTATTCTACCTGTTGTTTTGTAATGTGCTTCATTCTCAAATGGTGTAGCAAGTGACATATGTGTTCTTGCAGAATCGATCCAGTCCATTCTGCTAGTCAAGACTTATTGGCCCTCAAACAAATGTGATCATTTACGGCTGTTGAAGTTGGTTTTGAGACAATGAGGAGATTCAGTTCTGTCTCAGTGACAAAGAAAATGCTTTTGGAGGGTCGTGACACTGTGTTTATAACAAAACAGAGGAGAGCGTCATTACATCCATTTTTACATAATCGCATACGGCTCATAACATAACCCTGTTGGATGCCATGGGGTCGATGCTGTTAGAAACTTTTGCTAAGGTTTTCCTCTCATGGGGCAAGAAGTACTTCAGGATTTATTTTGCAATGACTGCACCAAAATATGATATGAGGTATTATTCAAACAAATATAAAGGTGTGGCTTTTTGTCATGATTTAAATGAGACTGAACTGAAATTATGCCATTTTGTCATTGTGCTAAAATGAATATAAATATTATATATTAAAATATATTTGCTAACCTATACTGTGTTGCCTGGAGTTCTTCTAAGTTCTAAGTATGCTGAACATCCGGTGAGTCACATCAGGTGAAGTTGGGCGTTCCTGAATATTGTGCAAGCTTTTTAAACACAACTAATTACATTTCTCTAGAGTTGCACAGCAGGAAAAAATAAACTTAAAAAAAAAAATGTTTTTCCAAATTTACATGTATTGCACAAAAAAAAGAGAGCAAGCTTTTCACATCGTAGGTAAAGCAACCATAAAAGTCCAGTGCAACCGTTGTCATGATACATCATTATCCACTTATCAAGCAACTTTTGTCACTTGTGTTGTTAAATGTTTATTTAAAGCCCCGTGTCCACAACAGAAACAACTCAGGAATGCATTGTTAGGCTTCGTTGTGAGATAAATTAAAACAGGTTTGTCTCCCTTCATCATACGGGACAGTTTGTTTTAGTTCACCCCACCTTTTACTGGAAATCGTTGTAAGCATTTCCAGTCAAACACTACTGCTGCAAGAAAAAGAAAGTAGAGCGACGGGCAGCCATGTAGCACCAAGATGGGGGCAGTTAGGCCTTGCTCAAAGGCAGGAGTGTCCAGGAGGTGAACTGGCACCTCTCCAGCTACCAGTCCATGCTCCATACTGTGGTCTGTGCTGGACTTGAACCGGCCACCCTCTGGTTCCCCAAGCCAAGTCCCTACAGACTTCCCTATGGCATACAGCCTACTTTCTGTAGGCCAAACTATGTGCTGTAAAATCTAGAAAAAGTTGAGGTGTGACCAGAGAGAAATATGAATTATTGCTCTTAAACATGTAGTGCCCTGCTACAAATGATAATATTTTGCTTCTGTAAACGTGTGTTGTTAACAAGTATGCAGTATATTTTGGAATATTGTTTGTCAAGTTACTGCTGTTGTGAAATAAGGTTCCTAAATATAGAGAAATTCATAATGTTACTTTATTTGGGAAGGTACTGAAATGTCCCATGTTCCTAACGGTCTGTGAATGCCTCATGACGTTTCTTCTGTTTTATTTGAGTAGCCAGGTGTTAATCTGTTATTAGCAAATCCGTGCCTGTCAAAGATGAGGGTCACCTACCTATCGGATTCTGAGAAGGGGGTGGGACTAAAAGAAATGAGAGGGACGAAGCTCAGGCTAGTAACAGGAGACACGGGGAGAAGAATAGCAGCGCAACGAAACAGCTAGTCGTAAAGCATTCAACCGGGTCAAAATTTACTGATGTTATGGAAACTTAAAACCGGAGGTATAAAATGTAAATGTGAGCCATGTTTGGAGCTGTTTCAGCCGTAAATTATACTAAATGTCGGTGACGCCATTTTCTGTTGTGTATTAAACTAGTTAGCTTTGTCTACGCTAGCTGAGAGGAGAAGGACACTGTGTGTGTGTGTGGGAGAATATTTTGCGCCGAGTTTTCCGAGTGAGTATGGACATTATGTGAACTAGTGACAATATAAATAGTGTTGGGAATGAATAGTGAGTTTATTAGTGTTGTGAATTTCTGCATAGTGTGCCTCAAGCCTACATGCCGCCTGCCTGCCGCCACATGCTGATGCTGCTGTAGAGGGTGCTCAGGACTTCGCTGTCGCTAGGAGAACCTGCGGGTGTCGGACGTGTCGTCAGGACTAGCTTCTCCATCTCACATCACTTTTCTTCACTGAACAGAGGTTTGGAGACAACTGATTAGCTGTGTTTCTGAATGTCCAAGGATCAGTGAGTATTGAGGATTCAGGAGGATTCAAATGAGCTCCAACATGCGCGCCAACACATGGTACCATAACTGAGTTTTACAAAATCCCGGGTATTATTATTTTATTTTATTTGACTTAAAGGGTGATTTCATATTTTCTGTTAATAAACACCCATGTTGTTGCAATGTATATTTGCAGTCGAAATGTTTATTTATGCTTGATGGATGTGGTATGGGTAGGGCTATGGTGGGTTAAAGGTATGCATGGGGGGTTGTAAGCTCACATAAACAATATAGCTACAAAGCAAAAACCAGCTAACCAGGCCTCTCCGCATTCTAGGCAGGGTCATACGCTCTAGTTAAAGTAGATATATCCCGATTTCATTATTCTAGTAGACTCCCTCCAATCCGCCTCCCATGCATGAGGTGTTAACAGGTGTAAAGGGGTTCGCCATGATTATTTTGTAGCAAAATTGGAGTTGAGCGGGAGGGCTACAAACAAATGTGATCGTTTACAGCTGCAGTTGAATTTGGTTTAAGACAATGAGGAAGGAACAATTGTTTCCATAGGTCTCCTTGTGAGGTTAACAGTGAACTGAAAATGCATCTGTGTTAGCATTTCAAGTAAATCAAAACTACTGCAAGATAATAACAAGACCTCACAAAGAGACATTAATGATAGGCTTCAGCTTAGATCCGCATACTTTGGGTGTGACATGCAGCTAAATTAACTCCAAGCACCTTTCAGGTTATATTATCTGTCACAAATACTGAATACATGGCATAAGGCATGACCACAAGACTTCCGAGACCTCTGCATCATACTGGAAAAGGTAAGGAAAATTACAGGATATTTGTTTTTTTTAACCTCACAAGGAGACTTATGGAAACAATATGTTCCTTCCTCATTGTCTTAATCCAAATACAACTGTGTGTACATTATCTAGCAGCTGTAAATGATAAGATTTGTGTTTAGGAAATTAGAATTTTGTAGTCTAAAATTTAGCTTTGCTCCTAAGACTTTCATTGGGGTGTACTCATTTTTTGCAACATGGTCTTGAATTAATTTGTTTGGAAAATTACTTTTTTGTGTGTGCAAATTAACAAATCTTGTTTACAATCAATAACTCACACATTTGTGGGAGTATTTTGTAATATAGTATCCCATAGAAAATGTTGATTCTAAAAGGAAACTAAAGGTTTTCTGACAAATCTGTTGGTGTGTGTATATGTAAACTAAATTATTACTAATTACTAATTATAGACCATCCAGCATCATGAAGTTTTTGCAGTGAGCCGGCTCACTGGGCTTCTCTGAGAAGTCAGAAATGAATCAAGCATAACATTCAACCACTTAAACTAATTCTTCTGTTCATAACTGTAACTTGACATCTTAATCAAGAAATAATAATGTGCTTTACTATTTGTTTTTTTGTAAAACAGTAAATTTGAAAATTCATGGATAACAATAAGAATTGAATTTTAGCATTAAAAATATCATTTTGGTTAAAGAGCTTCTACATGCTGGTGTATTAACCATTACTCCCTTTATTCACTCTTTGCTTGCTTACACCAATTTCCATGATGTCATATTGTCTGGGAATGGCAATTGTGACATCAGCTGGTCTCATCATCGTCTTGCTGCTGCCTTTTTAAATACGATTCTCTCTCTTTGTCTAGTTCATGCTGCTGTATGCACAAGCTCTCTACTTCCTCATCACTGCACGGTCTTTGCAGATTCATAATTTCATCAGCCTCAACAGTCATAAGCCTCAAACCACCACCATGGCCTGGACTCCATATGGGACCCCTCGATCACAAATCTCCCTGTAGAGTCTAAGCACCAAAGACTTTCCTGTCAAGACTTATCATATAATCTTTTATGTAGTGAACATTATCTTTACCTTGTTCACTTGTCTCCTGTTTTTCTTCTTTTTTTTTAACTTCATTTTTTAACTGAAAGTCTGAGATGGCAAATGGTGGGAAAACTTATGTGGGAAGTGAATTCAGTGATTCCATCTCCCTGCTGGACGTTCTCCATGAAAATCAGTTTGTAGGACAGTCTTTCGAGCCAAAACGTCTTGAGCAGATTGAAGAAAACTTTTATAGAGGGGCCCCACCCAAATGGGAAAACTTTTACATAAGTGAACAGGCAAAAGAGTCAGGTGACATTATTAAACGAGATGGATACGATAGCCTTGTGGAACAAATTCGCAAAAGAAAAAAACACCCTGGAATATCAACTGTTAAACTGTTCCACCAGCCAGGATGTGGGGGAACCACACTGGCCATGCAGGTGCTGTGGGACTTGAGGAAATCCTTCAGATGTGCTGTTTTAACAAGCTCACCCTCAGACATCACAAATGTTGCAAACGAGGTGACCAACCTTTACACAGCAGGCAGCAGAGACTACCAAAACACTGTGCTGCTGTTAGTGAACGATGATCAGATTTTGGAAAATCTGCAACACAGCATCATGAAGAAGATTGCTAAACAGGAGATAGTCACCAGTATGCCTGTGGTGATTTTTCTCAGCTGTATTAGAAAAGTATCAATTGTGCAGAATGACCATGTCGTCCTTAAAGCGGAACTTTCTGACACAGAGAAGCAAAAATTTGATGAGAAAAAGAAAGAACTTTGCCTAAAATACAGTGATAAATGTGAACAGCTCCATGGCTTTAACATAATGCAAACTAATTTCTCTTCAGATTATGTCCAACAAGCATGCAAAGTATTTAGTCCAGTCGGAAGAGCAAATAGAGCACGGAAAACACAGCTTGTTGCCTGCCTATGTATGTACCGGGTTCATATCTCACAGAGTCTCAGTGCCTGGACTTTCTCAAACATGAAGACTACAATTATGGAGACCTTTCACTGGAGGACAGAATGGAGCCCTTTAGTCATCTCATCACCTTCCAACAAGATGAAAGATCTGGAAAAAAAGTTAGCATGGCTCACCATATGATAGCACAGCGCTGTACAGAGTTGTTGGCTGAGGCAGGTGTGACCAGAAGTGACACAGCCATAAACTTCTTGACCTGTTTGTGCAGCAATGAGGTTCCTTCATATTTGCTTGGCTTTGTGAAAGACATGCTGACAAAAAGAGAACCAAAAAAAGAAGAGAACCCAACCTCTGGTACAGAGACTGACAAGGACAAAGAATGGTTTTCTAGGCTAATCCTAGATATTAAAGAGAAGGAGAACAGTCTCAAGAGTGCATCTGTTTTAGAGGAAGCATCAGAAAGGTTTGATGAAAATCCATTTTTTCCACAAGCTCTTGCTCGTTTTTTAAACATAGAACTAAACGATTACAATCTGGCAAAAATGTGGGCAAAGCAAGCAAAGGAAAGAGATCCACAAAATTCATTTGTTGCTGATACACTGGGACAAGTCCATAAGAAACATTTAAAAAGTTGTCTCAAGAAATTAAGTCAATCAAGTGAAATTCTGAAGATTGCCAAAAAGGCCATTAAAGCTTTCAAACATGAAGAACAACTTGCTGAAAATGAGATGAAGGAACATGGCACTGCCAAAGTTCCGCATGTTTTTAACACTGCAGGGATGTTAGGTTGTCTGGAAGTTTACAACCTTTTGCGCCGCCAATTTGAAAACAACAAACTCTTTAATGATCTAATTAGCAGAGATGAGGTGGAGCAAAAATGTACATTTCTTGAGAAATATGTGATTTACTCAAAACCTGCCATGATGAAAAATTATGCCACAAACATTTCAAATGCTACAGTATGCTACAGATCGTATGTTGGAGGCTCCCAACCAAAATGGTTCAAACAAACGGACACTCATTTCATCCAAGAGCTTAAACAAATCCTGGATGACACTTCCACTGTAGTACTCTCATGTCTTGACAGAGAATACACTGAATCGCAGGTTAAGAAAATAACCACATGGTGGGAAGAAATCGTTGGACCTTCCTCTTCCAAGTTTGAACACAAAATGCCCCTAGGCCCCAAAGACAAACCTGAGCTCCACCTGGTATCCCTCCTGCTGTGCTGGCCTACAGATGGCGAAGACAAATGTGAAATCCTTAGTCAAGTAATTCAGTGTATGCACGACTCTTATAAACATGCATACAAGGCATATTTTCGATCAAGGTACCTCCGCCCTCTGTTTTTCATTGGAAAAGGTCAAGGTCTGGACAGAATTGTTCATAGAAAGGTCCTCGAGGATTTTTTTGTTTCTTTGTTATTCTCGAGGGAAAATCAGGAAACAAAAGAAGATTGGAGCAATGAGAAGATTTTTCAACATCCCATGGTCCAAGAACGCCTTCTCAAAGTTGAAGGGGTGGTACGAAAGTACAGAATCTATGCAACTATTGGTGGCAAAGAGATTGAGGTGAATGCAAACCTGCGATACAGCCTCTGGAGAGCACGCCAAGTCTCCTTTTACCTTGGATTTACCATCAGAGGTCCAGTAGCCTTTGGCATCCAGACGAAAACTTCGCAAAAGGGAAAGAATGGTAACATACTATAACTTAACAATAATTAAATATCTACCTGGCAGAAATTTTAAAAATAGTTACAGACTGTTTTAGGATTGTCGCTCTATGATTGATCTCTCCTGCTCTGTCTCAAAATACAGAAGAGAATAGTTACTCTGTATATTTTAATTAGTACAATGCATAACTTTCACAACTTTTTTCAGCATGAAATATACTGTAAATTCCAGGAAGTTTTTAACCCATAATATGAGCATGAAACAACAAAATCAACCACCACCAAGAAATTGTCCCTATGTCCCTATGTGTTTCAATGGACCTGAAATACATTATGATCCTATGATCTGTTATCTTGTCATTGAGGTTTTGGGATTCACCATCCAAGTTTTTGGTAGATGGTTCAGTAACATTACAATATACCCCAATTACCTCCATGGCAGACCGACTACAGAATTAGATCAAATATCTTTGTATTTTTACTTCACTTGTTACTGTTACCTATTGACAGTACAAGACTTGTTTAAATATTACTTTAGACTATTTCCAAGCAAGTCTGTTCACAGAAAAGCCTGTAGATTATCCAGTGTAACTGAGATATTGTTTCTGGAGTCACATTGCAGCTGAATATTATAAAAAAATAAAGTCTCTATATGAAATTTTTTATGAGTAACCTTCTGTTATGATTTGTTGCTATATAAATAAAATTGAAATCAATCTTTAATTGCTTTAAACACCACTAATGGAATTTCATTACATTGTATTGTGTAGCAGAAGTCGCCTCAGAGATGGATACCTCAAATCCTGGACCAAGCACATCTGAACAGTCTGCCTGCACAGATACCATGAGGGGTATGTATATATGCAGAAATAAAAATTCATTTTGAGAGGGACTAATATGACTTCACATAGTTGCTTCAAACATTGCTACACAAAAAGAAAAATTCTGTTCCTTGTTATACAATTTTAACGTTTGTTGGCTTTGCTTTTATCTTCCGTAACAGCTTCAGGTCAGCATTTCGTGGATCGCCATCAGACAGCTCTGATTAACAGAGTGAGCGATACAGAATCCATCCTGCTTAAGCTCAAAAATATGAATTTGATCTCAAATGACACCTACAACGTCGTGAGTGTTTTAGATTCCACAGCTGACCAGATGGAGGACATTCTTCAGTGTCTGACTCAGCCAAGCGCCAAAGATGCTCTCTTGGACATCCTTAAAGGCATGAAGAGTATGAAGGCTCTCATACGTGACCTTGAGGAGTCTGAATAAAAGACCAAAAAACATAAAGTAAAAAGAAGTGCTGGAACTTTGAACCCTAAGGGGACGTCGATCACTGAAAGGACAAAAACCAAAGCCAATGTGAAATTTGAGTATGAAGAATTCTGACAGAGCATTTTCGTTTAACTATAACTTTATCATTGAATATAAAAAATACAATCTAAGCAACACAGAAAGTTGACAGGGTAATATGATCATAACACTGACTGGACTGGAGGGTAAACTCCCTTGCATAGTAGTATCCAAGATAGTGACGACAACAATTGAATAAACTGATTAAAAAGACGACTGTACCCTGGGAACAACACCTACCTACCTGGCCCTTTGGACTTTCACAACAGCTTTGGATGCATTAAGAATTTTTCATTGTACTTTCTGATATTTTTTTTACTACTTAGTCATTAAAAGTTGGAGGTGGAGAGAAAGATGTTGGACAAAAATGGATGGACTCATTCAAAAGGACACCTCCGATAAAAGAGTGACTTCATTAAGGAAGTTAAGCTTCTACAACGTTGATCATTTACATAGTTTCTATTTTAGCACATTGTTTATGGATTTAATGAAACATGTAAAAATATAAAACCTCTAAAGAACACCAAAGACTACGCAACATTCAAAGAAACTTGTGCAAAATGATTATATATTCTTTAAACATTATTGTCATATCTGTCTTTTGATGTAAAGGACACACTTAAATATTGTTTCAATCGAATTTTTTATTATTATTTATTTTTTTGGAGCTTTTAAAAGTCGATCTATCTTCATCCAGCCACAATTTGAGCAGAGCTCCACCTACAGTATCAAAGGAAGTAGTTTTTTAGGAATGTTCTATGATGTTTTGCTGTAATATTCTTGACTAAAGTCTTTGAACACATTAGAATTGTATCACTAATGAAGACATTGAAGGTTAGTTTGTTTTCTTTGTGCAATCAAAAACCCAACAGGGTCCCTTAATGGATTTATCCAAGCACAGTTTTTAATAGTTTTATGAAGAGTTTTAATATAAAATGGATGAATTATTTTAATCCTGTCATTGATTTTCTGTCCTGTTACATCTATTATCATCTTGTACCTATACTGACATGAGAAAATACGAAGAATAAGATTGTGTATATCTCGAGAACCATAAAATAATTAATCTGTACTGTGTTTTATTTGTTTTTGTTTTGTTTATTCACGCAAAATTTTGTGTATGTAACAGTGTATGTGATACTGTGAGTCTGTCTGAGAAGAGAATATAGACAGTAACTCCTTCTGGCAAATGTAACTAAAATAAAATCATACAGAGTTCATCATCTTATTCTCTGAGTCCATGATTTGTTCTTAGAATAAAAAATCTTGTAATCTGCTACATATGCATTTGATGGTTACATACATGATACTTCTATGATACTTACTACTATTCGAACAGGTCCCAGACAAACAACCTGCACACTAAATAGATGATGATACATGATCCCTGCAAAAACTGTAAAAACTGTAAAAACTTTAAAAACAACAAGGTTTTTCTGAGTTAGCCTACTTCTTGGAGTCATGTTGTCATGGTGCAGTTACCAGGCAACCATCAGAAAGTAGGTTTAAAAAGCAAACACAGCTTTATTAAATAAATTGGGTATAGATGCATTTATTTAATCCAACAACTCACAGAGTTCATTTTTTTGAGTGTGTGGTGGGCTCCTCCTTCGTCCCAAAGATCTTTCTTCTAGGATCAGCCAGGGGCAGCTTCGCACATGCGCAATTCCTTTGCAGTCTGGATGTAGAGGGGTGAACATCTCCTGCTCTGACTGCAGCTGGAAGGGAGTTGCCACGCGAGGGCCGGGCCACCTGTGAGTGCTTTGGAACAGAGGAGGAGCCCGCGTCAGCACCCGCTACTCACTTTAAAAAAATTTAAAAACATTTTAAAGTCACTAAATATAGTGACAAAGTCACTAAGTTGGCAACACTGCTCCCAGCTGCAGTCAGAGCAGGAGATGTTCACCCCTCCGCGTCCAGACAGCAAATGAATCACGCATGCGCAAAGCTGGCAGGGAAAAATTTATTTTGTAGTTCTAAACATATTTAGGGTGCTTTTTACTCATTTTTTGTCTTTCCAACAACGTTACTCCTCTCTCCTCCTGTTTAAGGTGTCACTTTGGACTCAGTTTTTACAAACCAAACATAGTAAACATAAATTATAAAATCAGAACATTCAAGCAACCATAAAAGTCCAGTGCAACCGTTGTCATGATACGTCATTATCCATTTATCAAGATAATTTTGTCACTTGTGTTGTTAAATGTTTATTTAAAGCCCCGTGTCCACAACAGAAACTTAATTCAAATCTTACGAATTCAAACAACTCAGGAATCAATTGTTGGCGTGGAGTAATGCATTGTTAGGCTTCGTTGTGAGATAAACAAAAACAGGTTTGTCTCCCTTCATTATACTGGATAGTTTGTTTTAGTTCACCCCACCTTTTACTGGAAATCATTGTAAGCATTTCCCGTCAAACACTACTGCTGCAAGAAAAAGAAAGTAGAGTGACGGGCAGCCATGTGGCACCAAGATGGGGGCAGTTAGGCCTTGCTCAGAGGCAGCAGTGTCCAGGAGGTGAACTGACACCTCTCCAGCTACCAGTCCATGCTCCATACTGTGGTCTGTGCTGTTGCAGTTGCACAGCAGGAAAAAATAAATTTAAAAAAAAAAATGTTTTTCCAAGTTTACAGAAAGAGCTAGCTTTCACATCGTAGGTAAAAGTGCCAACTTGATTCAGTTGCAAACTGCTGTGGTGGATGGACTTGAAATCATAACATGCTAAACAATTTTTCACGATATTAGTGAACAATCTTTATTTCAGATGGTCACATTAATGTTTGTGGCTTCAGTGTGTGCATTTTGCAATAGAGGACAATAGAAGATATTTTGTGAAGTGTTGGTGGTTCTCAACACTAATCTGATCTTTGTAAACTGGAGGTTTCAATGTGAGGCTGAAAAACATTCCTGTGGTGTGCTTTTTTGATTTTATAGGCATCGGTTTGACTCGGCGTGAAGGTGATGTAGGTTAGTGGAGGGTTTTTTTTTGTAGGCAGAAATGTCAGGGCTTGAAAAGTCTGATTATGTAATAGCATTATAAAAATGATCTCAATGAACCTTTGAAGGTGAACACATCTGTGATTTTGAAATAACCTCCAGGAGTGGCAGAGAATCATTTTTCAACTTGACTTTTGACCGTTTCGTTCCATTAGTGCAGATGGGCAGCATTCAGAACAAGCTTGAAGAACATCAGCCAACGTTTCGACTACACGTTCAAACATTCGGATTTACGTAACGTCGCTGAAGTTGCCCTGTGTGTCACTGCCTTGAGAGTGAGTCATTGGGATTGTTTTTGGCTCGTATTCTACCCGTTATTTTGTAATGTGCTTCATTCTCAATTGGTGTAGCAAGTGACGTGTGTTCTTTCAGAGTCGATCCAGTCCATCCTGCTAGTCAAGACTTATTGGCCCTCAAACAAATGTGATCATTTACGGCTGTTGAAGTTGGTTTTGAGACAATGAGGAGATTCAGTTCTGTCTCAGTGACAAAGAAAATGCTTTTGGAGGGTCGTGACACTGTGTTTATAACAAAGCAGAGGAGAGCGTCATTACATCCATTTTTACATAATCGCGTACGGCTCATAACATAACCCTGTTGGATGCCATGGGCTCAATGCTGTTAGAAACTTTTGCTAAGGTTTTCCTCTCATGGGGCAAGAAGTACTTCAGGATTTATTTTGCAATGACTGCAACAAAATATGATATGAGGTATTATTCAAACAAATATAAAGGTGTGGCTTTTTGTCATGATTTAAATGAGACTGAACTGAAATTATGCCATTTTGTCATTGTGCTAAAATGAATATAAATATTATATATTAAAATATATTTGCTAACCTATACTGTGTTGCCTGGAGTTCTTCTAAGTTCTAAGTATGCTGAACATCCGGTGAGTCACAACAGGTGAAGTTGGGCGTTCCTGAATATTGTGCAAGCTTTTTAACCACAACTAATTACATTTCTCTCGAGTTGCACAGCAGGAAAAAATAAACTTAAAAAAAAAAAAAAAGTTTTTCCAAGTTCCAAGTGCAACCGTTGTCATGATACATCATTATCCACTTATAGCAACTTAGCAACTTTTGTCACTTGTGTTGTTAAATGTTTATTTAAAGCCCCGTGTCCACAACAGAAACAACTCAGGAATGAATTGTTAGCATGAAGTAATGCATTGCTAGGCTTCGTTGTGAGATAAATTAAAACAGGTTTGTCTCCCTTCATCATACGGGACAGTTTGTTTTAGTTCACCCCACCTTTTACTGGAAATCGTTGTAAGCATTTCCAGTCAAACACTACTGCTGCAAGAAAAAGAAAGTAGAGCGACGGGCAGCCATGTAGCGCCAAGATGGGGGCAGTTAGGCCTTGCTCAAAGGCAGCAGTGTCCAGGAGGTGAACTGGCACCTCTCCAGCTACCAGTCCACGCTCCATACTGTGGTCTGTGCTGGACTTGAACCGGCCACCCTCTGGTTCCCCAAGCCAAGTCTCTACAGACTTCCCTATGGCATACAGCCTAACCACCTCTCTGACCAGAGAGAAATATGAATTATTGCTCTTAAACAAATGTGATAATTTACAGCTGCAGTTGAATTTGGTTTAAGACAATGAGGAAAGGAACAATTGTTTCCATAGGTCTCCTTGTGAGGTTAACAGTAAACTGAAAATGCATCTGTGTTAGCATTTCCAGTAAATCAAAACTACTGCAAGACAATAACAAGACCTCACAAAGAGACATTAATGATAGGCTTCAGCTTAGATCCGCATACCTTGGGTGTGGCATGAGGCTATATTAACTCCAAGCACCTTTCAGGTTACATTATCTGACCACAAGACTTCCGAGAGCTCTGCATCATACTGGAAAAGGTAAGAAACATTACAGGAGACTTGTTTTTTTTAATCTCACAAGGAGACTTATGGAAACAATATGTTCCTTCCTCATTGTCTTAATCCAAATACAACTGTGTGTACATTATCTAACAGCTGTAAATGATAACATTTGTGTTTAGGAAATTAGAATTTTGTAGTCTAAAATTTAGCTTTGTTCCTAAGACTTTCATTGGGGTGTACTCATTTTTTGCAACATGGTCTTGAATTAATTTGTTAGGAAAATTACTTTTTTGTGTGTGCAAATGAGCAAATCTTGTTTACAATCAATAACTCACACGTTTGTGGGAGTATTTTGTAATATATTTTGCAGTGAGCCGGCTCACTGGGCTTCTCTGAGAAGTCAGAAATTAATCAAGCATAACATTCAACCACTTAAACTAATTCTTCTGTTCATAACTGTAACTTGACATCTTAATCAAGAAATAATAATGTGCTTTACTATTTGTTTTTTTGTAAAACAGTAAATTTGAAAATTCATGGATAACAATAAGAATTGAATTTTAGCATTAAAAATATCATTTTGGTTAAAGAGCTTCTACATGCTGGTGTATTAACCATTACTCACTTTATTCACTCTTTGCTTGCTTACACCAATTTCCATGATGTCATATTATCTGGGAATGGCAATTGTGACATCAGCTGGTCTCATCATCGTCTTGCTGCTGCCTTTTTAAATACGATTCTCTCTCTTTGTCTAGTTCATGCTGCTGTATGCACAAGCTCTCTACTTCCTCATCACTGCACAGACTTTGCAGATTCATAATTTCATCAGCCTCAACCGTCATAAGCCTCAAACCACCACCATGGCCTGGACTCCATATGGGACCCCTCGATCACAAATCTCCCTGTAGAGTCTAAGCACCAAAGACTTTCCTGTCAAGACTTATCATATAATCTTTTATGTAATGAACATTATCTTTACCTTGTTCACTTGTCTCTCATGTTTTTCTTCTTTTTTTTTAACTGAAAGTCTGAGATGGCAAATGGTGGGAAAACTTATGTGGGAAGTGAATTCAGAGATTCCATCTCCCTGCTGGACGTTCTCCATGAAAATCAGTTTGAAGGACAGTCTTTCGAGCCAAAACGTCGTGAGCAGATTGAAGAAAACTTTTATAGAGGGGCCCCACCCAAATGGGAAAACTTTTACATAAGTGAACAGGCAAAAGAGTCAGGTGACATTATTAAACGAGATGGATACGATAGCCTTGTGGAACAAATTCGCAAAAGAAAAAAACACCCTGGAATATCAACTGTTAAACTGTTCCACCAGCCAGGATGTGGGGGAACCACACTGGCCATGCAGGTGCTGTGGGACTTGAGGAAATCCTTCAGATGTGCTGTTTTAACAAGCTCACCCTCAGACATCACAAATGTTGCAAACGAGGTGATCAACCTTTACACAGCAGGCAGCAGAGGCCACCAAAACACTGTGCTGCTGTTAGTGAACAGTGAGCAGATTTTGGAAAATCTGGAAGACAGCATCATGAAGAAGATTGCTGAACAGGAGATAGTCACCCACATGCCTGTGGTGATTTTTCTCAGCTGTATTAGAAAAGTATCAGTTGTGCAGAATGACCATGTCGTCCTTAAAGCTGAACTTTCTGACACAGAGAAGCAAAAATTTGATGAGAAAAAGAAAGAACTTTGCCTAAAGTACAGAGATAAATGCAAACAGTTCCATGGCTTTAACATAATGCAAACTAATTTCTCTTCAAATTATGTCCAACAAGCATGCGAAGTATTCAGTACAGTCAGAAGAGCAAATAGACCACGGAAAACACAGCTTGTTGCCTGCCTATCCCTGTTGAATGATTATGTACCAGGTTCATATCTCACAGAGTCTCAGTGCCTGGACTTTCTCAAACATGAAGACGACAATTATGGAGACCTTTCACTGGAGGACAGAATGGAGCCCTTTAGTCATCTCATCACCTTCCAACAAGATGAAAAATCTGGAAAAAAAGTTAGCATGGCTCACCATATGATAGCACAGTGCTGTACAGAGTTGATGGCTAAGGCAGGTGTGACCAGAAGTGACACAGCCAAAAACTTCTTGACCTGTTTGTGCAGCGATGAGGTTCCTCCATATTTTCTTGGCTTTGTGAAAGACATGCTGACAAAAAGAGAACCAAAAAAAGAAGAGAAGCCAATCTCTGGTACAGAGACTGACAAGGACCAAGAAAGGTTTTCTAGACTAATCCTAGATATTCAAGAGATGGAGGACAATGCTCAGAGTGCGTCCATTTTAAAGGTAGCATCAAAAAAGTTTGATCAAAATCCATTTTTTCCACAAGCTCTTGCTCGTTTTTATTACATGGAACTAAAAGATTACAATCAGGCAGAAATTTGGGCAAAGCGAGCAAAGGAAAGAGACCCACAAAATTCATTTGTTGCTGATACACTGGGACAAGTCTATAAGAACCATTTAAAGAGCAAAGAGTGTCAGCCCAAGGAATGGTATCCGAACAGCAAAAAGCTTCCTGCCAAACCAGGAGAAATTTTTCAACTTGCCAAAAAGGCCATTGAAGCTTTCAAAGATGAAGAACAACTTGCTCAAAATCAACATGGGACAGACATGAAGGAAGATGGCAACACAAAAGTCTCAAATGTTTTTAATAACAGAGGGCTGTTTGGTTACCTGCAGGTTTGCAATCTTGTGTATGACTTACTTGTCAGTCAGGATGAAACCTGGAGAAGAGTTCTCACAAAGAATGTCTCCATAGAGTCTGTCCAGCACTTACTTGGAGACAACAAACTCAACAGATTTAATGATCTAATAAGAAGCCTCAGAGATGAAGTTGAGAGAAAATGTGCATTTTTTGATCAGTATCTTACTTACTCAAAGCCTGGTATGAATAAAGATGATGCCCCATACATCTCTAGAGACACTTTGGACTGCTACAAGAAGTATGTTGGAGACTCCCCACCAAAGAATTTAAAAGAAAAAGTCGATGTTTCAATCCAGAAGCTTAAACAAAACCTGGCTGAGACCTCTGCTGGAGTAATCTCATGTCTTGACAGAGAACACACTCAATCAGAGCTTAAAGAAATAACTACATGGTGGGAAGAAATCTTTCAACGCAAAGATTCACAAACAGCTCTGGCCAACTACATCTTCTCTCATATTATGTTAATCAATATGGGAGGGATGTTGCCCTTTGATTCCAAGTTCCTAAATACATTTGTGAAGAAAACGCCTCTGACCTCCAAAGACACACCTGAGCTCCACCTGCTAAACCTCCTCCTGTGCTGGCCCACAGACAGTGAAGACAAATGTGTCGTTGACCTTAGTCAATTAATTCAGTGTATGCACGACTCTTATGAACATGCATACAAGGCATACTTTCGATCAAGGTACCTCCGCCCTCTGTTTTTCATCGGAAAAGGTCAAGGTCTGGACAGAATTGTTCATAGAAAGGTCCTCGAGGGATTGTGTCCTAAGGAAAATGAGGAAACAAAAGAAGATTGGAGCAATGAGAAGATTTTTCAACATTCCATGGTCAAAGAACGCCTTATCAAAGTTGAAGGGGTGGTACGAAAGTACAGAATCTATGCAACTATTGGTGGCAAAGAGATTGAGGTGGAGGCAAACCTGCGAAACAGCCTCTGGAGAACACGGCAAGTCTCCTTTTACCTTGGATTTACCATCAGAGGTCCTGTAGCCTTTGGCATCCAGATGAAAACTTCGCAAAAGGGAAAGAATGGTAACATACTATAACTTAACAATAATTAAACATCTACCTGGCAGAAATTTTCAAAAATAGTTACAGACTGTTTTAGGATTGTCGCTCTATGATTGATCTCTCCTGCTCTGTCTCAAAATACAGAAGAGAATACTCACTCTGTATATTTTAATTAGTACAATGCATAACTTTCACAACTTTTTTCAGCATGAAATATACTGTAAATTCCAGGAAGTTTTTAACCCATAATATGAGCATGAAACAACAAAATCAACCACCACCAAGAAATTGTCCCTATGTGTATGTTTCAATGGACCTGAAATAGATTATGATCCTATGATCTGTTATCTTGTCATTGAGGTTCTGGGATCCACCATCCAAGTTTTTGGTAGATGGTTCAGTAACATTACAGCATACCCCAATTACCTACATGGCAGACCGACTACCGAATTAGATCAAATATCTTTGTATTTTTACTTTACTTGTCACTGTTACCCTTTGACAGTACAAGATAAACTTGTTTAAATATTACTTTAGACTATTTCCAAGTAAGTCTGTTCACAGAAAAGTCGATTATATATATTCTTTTTCTCATTATATATATGTTATGAGTAAAATTCTGTTATGATTTGTTGCTATATAAATAAAATTGAAATGTATTTTTAATTGCTTTGAACACCACTAATGGAATTTCATTACATTATTGTGTAGCAGAAGTCGTCTCAGAGATGGATATCTCAAATCCTGGACCAAGCACATCTGAACAGTCTGCCTGACCATGTAAGTATGCAGAAATAATGATTCATTTTGAGAGGGACTAATATGACTTCACATAGTTGCTTCAAACATTGCTACACAAACATTTTTTTCTGTTCCTTGTTATACAATTTTAACGTTTGTTGGCTTTGCTTTTATCTTCCGTAACAGCTTCAGGTCAGCATTTCGTGGATCGCCATCGGACAGCTCTGATTAACAGAGTGAGCGATACAGAATCCATCCTGCTTAAGCTCAAAAATATGAATTTGATCTCAAATGACACCTACAACACCGTGAGTGTTTTAGATACCACAGCTGACCAGATGGAGGGCATTCTTCAGTGTCTGACTCGGCCAAGTGCCAAAGATGCTCTCCTGGACATCCTTGTGCTGTAACTTTGAACCCTAAGGCAACATCGATCACTGAAAGGACAAAAACCAAAGCCAATGTGAAATTTGAGTACGAAGAATTCTGACAGAGCATTTTCGTTTAACTATAACTTTATCATTGAATATAAAAAATACAATCTAAGCAGCACAGAAGGTTGACAGGGTAATATAATCATAACACTGACTGGACTGGAGGGTAAACTCCCTTGCATAGTAGTATCCAAGCTAGCAACGACAACAGTTGAATAAACTGATTAAAAAGACGACTGTACCCTGGGAACAACACCTACCTACCTGGCCCTTTGGACTTTCACAACAGCTTTGGATGCATTAAGAACTGTTCATTGTACTTTTTGATATTTTTTTTACTACTTAGTTATTAAAAGTTGGAGGTGGAGAGAAAGATGTTGGACAAAAATAGATGGACTCTTTCAAAAGGACACCTCCGATAAAAGAGTGACTTCATTAAGAAAGTTAAGCTTCTACAACTTTGGTCATTTACATAGTTTCTATTTTAGCACATTGTTTATGTATTTAATGAAACATGTAAAAATATAAAACCTCTAAAGAACACCAAAGACTACGCAGCATACAAAGAAACTTGTGCAAAATGATTATATATTCTTTAAACATTATTGTCATATCTGTCTTTTGATGTAAACGACACTTAAATATTGTTTCAGTCGTATTTTTTATGATTATTTTTTATTTTTATTTTTTATTATTATTTGTTATTTGGAGCTTTTAAAAGTCGATCTATCTTCATCCAGCCACAATCTGAGCAGAGCTCCACCTACAGTATCAAAGACAGTAGGTTTTTTAGGAATGTTCTATGATGTTTTGCTGTAATATTCTTGACTAAAGTCTTTGAACACGTTAGAATTGTATCACTAATGAAGACATTTAAGGTTAGTTTGTTTTCTTTGTGCAATCAAAAACCCAACAGGGTCCCTTAATGGATTTATCCAAGCACAGTTTTTAATAGTTTTATGAAGAGTTTTAATATAAAATGGATGAATTATTTTAATCCTGTCATTGATTTTCTGTCCTGTTACATCTATTATCATCTTGTACCTATACTGACATGACAAAATACAAAGAACAAGATTGTGTATATCTCGAGAACCATAAAATAATTAATCTGTACTGTGTTTTATTTGTTTTTGTTTTGTTTATTCACGCAAAATTTTGTGTATGTAACGGTGTATGTGATACTGTGAGTCTGTCCGAGAAGAGAATATAGACAGTAACTCCTTCTGGCAAATGTAACACGAAAAATAAAAACTTACAGAGTTCATCATCTTATTCTCTGAGTCCATGATTTGTTCTTAGAATAAAAAATCTTGTAATCTGCTACATATGCATTTGATGGTTACATACATGATACTTCTATGATACTTACTACTATTCCAACAGGTCCCAGACAAACAACCTGCACTCTAAATAGATGATGATACATGATCCCTGCAAAAACTGCAAAAACTGTAAAAACAACAAGGTTTTTCTGAGTTGGCCTACTTCTTGGAGTCATGTTGTCATGGTGCAGTTACCAGGCAACCATCAGAAAGTAGGTTTAAAAGCAAACACAGCTTTATTAAATAAATTGGGTATAGATGCATTTATTTAATCCAACAACTCACAGAGTTCATTTTTTGAGTGTGTGGTGGGCTCCTCCTTCGTCCCAAAGATCTTTCTTCTAGGATCAGCCAGGGGCAGCTTCGCACATGCACAATTCCTTTGCAGTCTGGATGTAGAGGGGTGAACATCTCCTGCTCTGACTGCAGCTGGAAGGGGTTGCCACGCGAGGGCCGGGCCACCTGTGAGTGCTTTGGGATGGAGGAGGAGCCCGCGTCAGCACCCGCTAGTCACTTTAAAAAAAAAAAAAAAAAAAAATTTAAAGTCGCTAAATATAGCGACAAAGTCACTAAGTTGGCAACACTGCTCCCAGCTGCAGTCAGAGCAGGAGATGTTCACCCCTCCGCGTCCAGACAGCAAATGAATCACACATGCACAAAGCTGGCAGGGAAAAATTCATTTTGTAGTTTTAAACATATTTAGGGTGCTTTTTACTCATTTTTTGTCTTTCCAACAACGTTACTCCTCTCTCCTCCTGTTTAAGGTGTCACTTTGGACTCAGTTTTTACAGAACAAACATAGTAAACATAAATTATAAAATCAGAACATTAAAGCAACCATAAAAGTCCAGTGCAACCGTTGTCATGATACGTCATTATCCATTTATCAAGATAATTTTGTCACTTGTGTTGTTAAATGTTTATTTAAAGCCCCGTGTCCACAACAGAAACTTAATTAAAATCTTACGAATTCAGACAACTCAGGAATGAATTGTTGGCATGAAGTAATGCATTGTTAGGCTTCGTTGTGAGATAAACAAAAACAGGTTTGTCTCCCTTCATCATACGGGACAGTTTGTTTTAGTTCACCCCACCTTTTACTGGAAATCATTGTAAGCATTTCCAGTCAAACACTACTGCTGCAAGAAAAAGAAAGTAGAGCGACGGGCAGTCATGTAGCACCAAGATGGGGGCAGTTAGGCCTTGCTCAGAGGCAGCAGTGTCCAGGAGGTGAACGGACACCTCTCCAGCTACCAGTCCACCCTCCATACTGTGGTCTGTGCTGTTGCAGTTGCACAGCAGGAAAAAATAAATTTAAAAAAAAAAATGTTTTTCCAAGTTTACAAAAAGAGCAAGCTTTCACATCGTAGGTAAAAGTGCCAACTTGATTCAGTTGCAAACTGCTGTGGTGGATGGACTTGAAATCATAACGTGCTAAACAATTTTTCACAATATTAGTGAACAATCTTTATTTCAGCTGGTCACATTAATGTTTGTGGATTCAGTGTGTGCATTTTGCAATAGAGGACAATAGAAGATATTTTGTGAAGTGTTGGTGGTTCTCAACACTAATCTGATCTTTGTAAACTGGAGGTTTCAACGTGAGGCTGAAAAACATTCCTGTGGTGTGCTTTTTTGATTTTATAGGCATCGGTTTGACTCGGCGTGAAGGTGATGTAGGTTAGTGGAGGGTTTTTTTTTGTAGGCAGAAATGTCAGGGTTTGAAAAGTCTGATTATGTAATAGCATTATAAAAATGATCTCAATGAACCTTTGAAGGTGAACACATCTGTGATTTTGAAATACTAACCTCCAAGAGTGGCAGAGATTTTCCCAAAAATGCATTTTTCAACTTGACTTTTGACCGTTTTGTTCCATTAGTGCAGATGGGCAGCATTCAGAACAAGCTTGAAGAACATCAGCCAACGTTTCGACTACACGTTCAAACATTCGGATTTACGTAACGTCGCTGAAGTTGCCCTGTGTGTCACTGCCTTGAGAGTGAGTCATTGGGATTGTTTTTGGCTCGTATTCTACCTGTTGTTTTGTAATGTGCTTCATTCTCAAATGGTGTAGCAAGTGACATATGTGTTCTTGCAGAGTCGATCCAGTCCATCCTGCTAGTCAAGACTTATTGGCCCTCAAACAAATGTGATCATTTACGGCTGTTGAAGTTGGTTTTGAGACAATGAGGAGATTCAGTTCCGTCTCAGTGACAAAGAAACTGCTTTTGGAGGTCGTGACACTGTGTTTATAACAAAGCAGAGGAGAGCGTCATTACATCCATTTTTACATAATCGCGTACGGCTCATAACATAACCCTGTTGGATGCCATGGGCTCAATGCTGTTAGAAACTTTTGCTAAGGTTTTCCTCTCATGGGGCAAGAAGTACTTCAGGATTTATTTTGCAATGACTGCAACAAAATATGATATGAGGTATTATTCAAACAAATATAAAGGTGTGGCTTTTTGTCATGATTTAAATGAGACTGAACTGAAATTATGCCATTTTGTCATTGTGCTAAAATGAATATAAATATTATATATTAAAATATATTTGCTAACCTATACTGTGTTGCCTGGAGTTCTTCTAAGTTCTAAGTATGCTGAACATCCGGTGAGTCACATCAGGTGAAGTTGGGCGTTCCTGAATATTGTGCAAGCTTTTTAAACACAACTAATTACATTTCTCTAGAGTTGCACAGCAGAAAAAAATAAACTTAAAAAAAAAAATGTTTTTCCAAATTTACATGTATTGCACAAAAAAAAGAGAGCAAGCTTTTCACATCGCATTTCACATTAAAGCCCCCGTATCCACAACAGAAACAACTCAGGAATGAATTGTTGGCATGAAGTAATGCATTGTTAGGCTTCGTTGTGAGATAAATTAAAACAGGTTTGTCTCCCTTCATCATACGGGACAGTTTGTTTTAGTTTACCCCACCTTTTACTGGAAATCGTTGTAAGCATTTCCAGTCAAACACTACTGCTGCAAGAAAAAGAAAGTAGAGCGATGGGCAGCCATGTAGCACCAAGATGGGGGCAGTTAGGCCTTGCTCAAAGGCAGCAGTGTCCAGGAGGTGAACTGACACCTCTCCAGCTACCAGTCCACCCTCCATACTGTGGTCTGTGCTGGACTTGAACCGGCCACCCTCTGGTTCTCCAAGCCAAGTCCCTACAGACTTCCCTATGGCATACAGCCTAACCACCTCTCTGACCAGAGAGAAATATGAATTATTGCCCTTAAACAAATGTGATCATTTACAGCTGCAGTTGAATTTGGTTTAAGACAATGAGAAAGGAACAATTGTTTCCATAGGTGTCCTTGGGAGGTTAACAGTGAACTGAAAATGCATCTGTGTTAGCATTTCAAGTAAATCAAAACTACTGCAAGACAATAACAAGACCTCACTAAGAGACATGAATGATTGGCTTCAGCTTAGATCCGCATACCTTGGGTGTGGCATGAGGCTATATTAACTCCAAGCACCTTTCAGGTTACATTATCTGACCACAAGACTTCCGAGAGCTCTGCATCATACTGGAAAAGGTAAGAAAAATTACAGGAGACTTGTTTTTTCTAACCTCACAAGGAGACTTATGGAAACAATATGTTCCTTCCTCATTGTCTTAAACCAAATGCAACTGTGTGTACATGATCTAGCAGCTGTAAATGAAATAATAACGTTTGTGTTTAGGAAATTTGAATTTTGTAGTCTAAAGTTTAGCTTTGTTCCTAAGACTTTCATTGGGGTGTACTCATTTTTTGCAACATGGTCGTGAATTAATTTAGGAAAAGTTAAGTTAGAAAAATTACTTTTTTGTGTGTGCAAATGAACAAATCTTGTTGTAATTTCATGAGTTTAAAATAACTCAACATGATCAGGGCTGTAGCCAGGATTTTAGAAATACTGAGGTCTGAGTCCTAGCTCTGCTACAGCTCGAGAATATTTTACATATACACATTACTAATAGTATATATTAGTATATTACATTATGGGCTGCTTGGGGTGTCTATTTGTGCTGTCTCAAGTGTCATGTCATGGTTATGATGGTGTCATGTCAGTTGTGTGCAAACATCTTAAAATAAACTGTTACCAAAGGCCCATAATAATTCTTAGTGTTATGATGAAAAAAAGTTCTTAGACATCATAGCTGGTCAAGGAAGACCATTCTTTTGCATGCTTAGGCCAATAGTGCATTTCTCATTTATTCTGTCAAGGTCGGGTGAACCTAAGAATGCATTACTTCACGTTAACAGTTCATTCCTGAGTTGTTTACATTTACGAGGATTTACAAGAGTCAGATTATCATTAAGCTAACTGATAAAGAACTGACTGGTTTCATCAGGCTTAATCAATTAATAAATATAATTGGGTGTCATTGGCATAACAATGAAAATGTATATATTGTATTATATTATATTATATTATTATAAAATAGTTAATATTTTATTTTTTATATATACAGTTGTATAATTTGGTGTCATCAGGCATAGCAATGGAGTGATTACTAATTATGTAAAATTATATATATACACTGCTTAACAAATTTATTAGAGCATCATGAAGTGCTTTAATGCAGACTCTCAATGTTTTACTATTTTGAACATCACCTTTTTATACACAAATATAAAAAGCTCACTGGGCTTCTCTGAGAAGTCAGAAATTAATCAAGTATAACATTCAACCACTCAAACCAATTCTTCTGTTCAGAACTATAATTTCACATCTTACTCTGCTGCCTTTTTAAATACGATTCTCTCTCTTTGCCTCTACTAGTTTATGCTGCTGTATGCACAAGCCCCCACCTCCTCATCACTGCACGGTCATTTCATCAGCCTCAACAGTCATAAGCCTCTAAAACCACCACCAGGGCCTGGACTCCATATGGGACCCCTTGATCACAAATCTTCCTGTAGAGTCTAAGCACTAAAGACTTTACTGTCAAGACTTATCATATATAATCTTTTATGTAATGAACATTATCTTTCCCTCATTCACTTGTCTCTCCTGTTTTTCTTCTTTTTTTAAAAATTTCATTTTTTAACTGAAAGTCTGAGATGGCAAATGGACCAGCCCTCTCCACTGATAGAAGAGGAGAAATTTACGTGAGAAGTTTATTCAAAGATTCCATCTCCCTGCTGGACGTTCTCTATGCAAATCAGTTTGAAGGAGAGCCTTTCGAGCCAAAACTTCTTGAGCAGATCAAGGAAAACTTTTATAGAGGGGCCCCGCCCAAATGGTTAAACTTTCACGTAAGTGAACAGCCAAAAGAGTCAGGTGGCATTATTAAACGAGATGGATACGATAGACTAGTGAAACAAATTTGCCAAAAAAAAAACCAGCCTGGAATATCAACCGTTAAACTGTTCCACCAGCCAGGATGTGGGGGAACCACACTGGCCATGCAGGTGCTGTGGGACTTGAGGAAATCCTTCAGATGTGCTGTTTTAACAAGCTCAACCTCAGACATCACAAATGTTGCAAACGAGGTGACCAACCTTTACACAGCAGGCAGCAGAGACGACCAAAACACTGTGCTGCTGTTAGTGAACAGTGAGCAGATTTTGGAAAATCTGGAAGACAGCATCATGAAGAAGATTGCTGAACAGGAGATAGTCACCCACATGCCTGTGGTGATTTTTCTCAGCTGTATTAGAAAAGTATCAGTTGTGCAGAATGACCATGTCGTCCTTAAAGCGGAACTTTCTGACACAGAGAAGCAAAAATTTGATGAGAAAAAGAAAGAACTTTGCCTAAAGTACAGAGAAAAATGCAAACAGTTCCATGGCTTTAACATAATGCAAACTAATTTCTCTTCAGATTATGTCCAACAAGCATGTCAAGTATTCAGTACAGTCAGAAGAGCAAATAGAGCACGGAAAACACAGCTTGTTGCCTGCCTATCCCTGTTGAATGGTTATGTACCAGGTTCATATCTCACAGAGTCTCAGTGCCTGGACTTTCTCAAACATGAAGACTACAATTATGGAGACCCTTCACTGGAGGACAGAATGGAGCCCTTTAGTCATCTCATCACCTTCCAACAAGATGAAAGATCTGAAAAAAAAGTTAGCATGGCTCACCCTATGATAGCACAGGTCTCTACTAAGTTGATGGCTAAGGCAGGTGTGACCAGAAGTGACACAGCTAGAAACTTCTTGAACTGTTTGTGCAGCGATGAGGTTCCTCCATATTTGCTTGGCTTTGTGAAAGACATGCTGACAAAAAGAGAACCAAAAAAAGAGGAGAACCCAATCTCTGGTACAGGAGACAAGGAGCAAGAAAAGTTTTCTAGACTAATCCTAGATATTCAAAAGATGGAGGGCGATACCAAGAGTGCATCCGTTTTAAAGGTAGCATCAGAAAAGTTTGATCAAAATCCATTTTTTCCACAAGCTCTTGCTCGTTTTTATTACATAGAGCTAACAGATTACAATCAGGCAGAAATTTGGGCAAAGCGAGCAAAGGAAAGAGATCCACAAAATTCATTTGTTGCTGATACACTGGGACAAGTCCATAAGAACCATTTGAAGAGCAAAGAGTGTCATCTAAACAGCAAAAAGCTTCCTGCCAAACCAAACGAAATTTTGCAACTTGCCAAAAAGGCCATTGAAGCTTTCAAAGATGAAGAGCAACTTGCTGAAAATCAACATGGGACCGACATGAAGGAAGATGGCATTACCAAAGTCTCAAATGTTTTTAATAACAGAGGGCTGTTTGGTTACTTGCAAGTTTGCAACCTTGTGTATGACCTACTTGTCAGTCAGGATGAAACCTGGAGAAGAGTTCTCACAAAGAATGTGTCCCTAGGGTCTGTCCTGCACTTACTTGGAGACAACAAAGTCAACAGATTTAATGATCTAATAAGAAGCCTCAGAGATGAAGTTGAGAGAAAATGTGCATTTTTTGATAAGTATCTTACTTACTCAAAGCCTGGTATGAATAAAGATTATGCCCCATACATCTCTAGAGACACTTTGGACTGCTACAAGAAGTATGTTGGAGACTCCCCACCAAAGAATTTAAAAGAAAAAGTCGATGTTTCTATCCAGAAGCTTAAACAAAACCTGGCTGAGACCTCTGCTGGAGTAATATCATGTCTTGACAGAGAATACACTCAAGCAGACCTTAAAGAAATAACTACATGGTGGGAAGAAATCTTTCAACGCAAAGATTCACAAACAGCTCTGGCCAACTACATCATCTCTCATATTATGTCAATCAATATGGGAGAGGTGTTTCCCTTTGATTCCAAGTTCCTAAATACATTTGAAAAGAAAATGCCCCTGACCTCCAAAGACACACCTGAGCTCCACCTGCTAAACCTCCTCCTGTGCTGGCCCACAGACAGTGAAGACAAATGTGTCGTTGACCTTAGTCAATTAATTCAGTGTATGCACGACTCTTATGAACATGCATACGAGCCATACTTTCGATCAGGGTACCTCCGCCCTCTGTTTTTCATTGGAAAAGGTCAAGGTCTGGACAGAATTGTTCATAGAAAGGTCCTCGAGGGATTGTTTTCTAAGGAAAATGAGGAAACAAAAGAAGATTGGAGCAATGATGAGATTTTTCAACATCACATGGTCCAAGAACGCCTCATCAAAGTTGAAGGGGTGGTACGAAAGTACAGAATCTATGCAACTGTTGGTGGCAAAAAGATTGAGGTGGAGGCAAACCTGCGAAACAGCCTCTGGAGAAGACGCCAAGTCTCCTTTTACCTTGGATTTACCATCAGAGGTCCAGTAGCCTTTGGCATCCAGACGAAAACTGCAGAAAAAGGTAAGCATGGTATCATGTAACATATAACAGTTGTGTTACCACTAGAGGTAAGTACAGTAAGAATGACGGTTTTTTTTTGTAATTTGGTTGTGGCAGCCCTTTAAACTTAACCAATGTGCTTTAACTAGGGCCTTCTGAGGGGTTGAGGTTTGGAGCTTATTGCACTAAAAAGGTAGGTTTTTTTGTTTTTTTGTTTGTTTGTTTTTGCCATATTTTATTGTATATCGATAAAAAAAATAGATTCAAAAAGCTTGGCTACTTATTTTAAAATGTGTCTTCTAAAACAGAACTCGCGAACTCACTTGACTAAACTTCAACCTGAAGTCATCACACAGGATGAAGTTGACATCTATAGGTAAAGATTATATCTTACTGAATATATTTCGATGCACAGACATCAAATGAACTGAAAAGCAGTGATAGCTAATTTCAGTGCAATCACTGCAGTGGTTTATACTGGTAATGGTGCAGTATGTGCACAAGACATTTAGAACTTAATCATGTATGTTCATTAATACAGTCATTTCTTCCCCTTTCACTCTTTAGCCTTCATTCTGAAGCAGGTTACTATGAATGCAGTCTGTCCTCTCTGCGATGGATGTGTAAGGAAGAGGTGAGCCTCACATACCAGTTTTGCTCATGGGAGGAATACAGGGAGAGGCCTTCATGTAAGGATTACATGCCAGCAGGGTCCCTACTAGACATCGCAATCAAAGCTGGAAAGTTGGAAGAAATGTATCTCCCACACTGGATAGGTAAGTGGACGTATTTTTAAAGATCTAGATTTAAAATCATTTGGATCCAAATTGCGAACTCTCAATACACTGATCCCAGATCTGCAAAGAAAGAAATATACAAAGACGACTTTGCGCTCAAGTGAAACATTTATTTACATCCAGATGAATATAAACAGTGGTATATGGTGAATATTATAACCAGTTTGTAAACGGGAAACAGGTTTTAGCAGAATACTAGACTGAGGTAGGTAGGGAGGTATAGACATAAGTACAGTTTAAAAGACAAGGGACATGACAGGTAGGCGCAAACATAAACATAAACCAGAAAAATAACTATATACATATTTAAAAGACAATAGCACACACGCTTCCCAAATTTTTTTAAAAACTAAATAAATAAAATGTACACACAAAAAATTTAATTAGTTGTTATATCTGCATTTTAAAATTAAATTCAGAATAAAACATATAATGAGCAACAAACAAAACAAAACGTATTAAAAATGGCTTAAATTTAGTTCCTGTTCAAATAAAAAAATCTATATATATTTCTTCATATATCATCCTATATGCATATATTTAATCTGTATAACACACTGTCATGCTGTGACTAGTATCCTAAAATTAAAAAATAAGGCATTTATATTGTAATGAACATATTGGCACAGCCACACATGCAATCCTTTTCTCTTTGCTAAATACTGTAGTTGTTGTTTTTTTATTTATTTTATTTTATGTTATTTTCAGACTATGACTCTACAATGTCAGACATGTTCGCAGCTCTACATGTTGACAGCTGCGGAGATTTTGTGGAACAAGTGTCTGAAGTGACATCATCCCACATCAAGTTATGCCAGCCAACTTTCTCTCCAAGGGGGGCCATGATCCGGATGAAACTCGGGTTGCGAGTAAAAGTTTACTATGACATACTAATATACAAGACAAACAAGGAATTCCTCACACTGCATGTTTACTTGGTCCCACCGGATGGTCATATAAAAAAGGTTTAAATTTAATTTGTTTCTCAGTAATTAATACAAACCATTGCAATTTGTAATAAATATGCACCTGGAAATTTGGGAAAGTCATTATGATTGTACTTGTACTGTAGATATCTCTGTTTAATTTAAAGAAGACTATGCTTTTTTCACAGGAAGTGGAGGAAAAGGAGACGTCCGATGGCTCAATAATAATCCGAAAGCCAAACCCAGACGAGTCTCTTCAAATGAAGGATCATTTCTTCCTCACAGCAGACACGGACACTGCTGAAATTCTCCCTAAAGTAAGATTTTAATTATGGGGCTCAGTATTAGCAAATAACAGAATATCAGAATAGATCATTCAAAATAAAAGTGAAAACAATGGTATGTTGGCATGGAATGTATGACCATTCAAGATAACCAAGTTGAAAGTGTATTTTTGTATTGGTTGTATTTCCACATTAACAGCATTCAGGTGTTAAATTCAATTCAAATTATGACATATAAACACATTTTACTGTCATTTTGTGAGAGCCAACTTTTCTGGAATACATAGTTGCTTTTCATTTTGAAATTTGACACTGCTTTTGTTATTATACTGTTTGTTTTGTTATTCAGCAGACCTGAAATTATTAGTTAAATCAATTAGTCAGTAAAATAATCAGATCCTTCTTTTTTACTGTACTAAACATTTTTCATTTCATCCCTTGTAAAACCATGGATTAATTATAAATGAACTATAAGAAGAAAAAAAAAAGCTCTGCCCTATAACACAAACATTATTTTTTTCCACAGAAGTTAAAGCTCAGTGGAAGGAAAAATTACTTTGAGGTGTTCATCAGAAATGCAGAGAATGACTTTTGCCTAAAACTTGAGAGTAAGCAAAAGAAAAATGTTGACAAAGATGTCGTCTGGAACAGCATTATTAGAAAAGGTGAGTTATTTATATACAGTATATGTTCACCTTTGCTGAAGGTGTACAGGTTTAGCAGAGCAGATTCCCCATGCATTGTGAATTTAATACAAGAAACATAAACTATATCAATGAACTAATCGGTATTGTTACCTTTATTTCAGGGGACTACCAAAAGCAAAGCACTGATTATGAACAAGGTAATGAAAATAAAAATTAGAACTGAGAAGTGATAGAATTACTTGACATACTTACACACTGCTGAAATATATATATATATATATATATATTTATTTATTTATTTATTTTTTCCGTTTTTTGTTTTAACATATTGTTACATCTTCTAGTACTTGATGTTTGTTGGCTTTGCTTTTATCTTCCATAACATCTTCAGGTCAGCATTTCGTGGAACGCCATCGGACAGCTCTGATTGAGAGAGTGAGCGATACAGGAGCCATCCTAGATAGACTTCTGCAAAGAGAGTTAATCCTACAGGAGACCTGTGATGATGTGAACGCTTTAACAACACCACAAAAGAAGATGAGGGAAATTCTCCGGATTGTGATTTTAGCTGGCCGAAGTGCTCAAGATGCTCTCTTGGACATTCTTAAAGGCATGAAGAGTATGAAGGCTCTCATACGTGACCTCGAGGAGTCTGAATAAAAGACCAACAAACATAAAGTAAAAAGAAGTGCTGTAACTTTGAACCCTAAGGGGACGTCGATCACTGAAAGGACAAAAACTAAAGCCGATGTGAAATTTGAGGACAACACTTGAGAGGACAACAGGAATTCTGACATTTTCGTTTAACTATAACTTTATCATTGAATATAAAAAATACAATCTAAGCAACACAGAAAGTTGACAGGGCAATATAATCATAACACTGACTGGACTGGAGGGTAAACTCCCTTGCATAGTAGTATCCAAGATAGTGACAAAACAATTGAATAAACTGATTAAAAAGACGACTGTACCCTGGGAACAACACCTACCTACCTGGCCCTTTGGACTTTCACAACAGCTTTGGATGCATTAAGAATTGTTCATTGTACTTTTTGATATTTTTTTTACTACTTAGTCATTAAAAGTTGGAGGTGGAGAGAAAGATGTTGGACAAAAATGGATGGACTCTTTCAAAAGGACACCTCCAATAAAAAGAGTGACTTCAATAAGGAAGTTAAGCTTCTACAACGTTGGTCATTTACATAGTTTCTATTTTAGCACATTGTTTATGGATTTAATGAAACATGTAAAAATATAAAACCTCTAAAGAACACCAAAGACTACTCAACATTCAAAGAAACTTGTGCAAAATGATTATATATTCTTTAAACATTATTGTCATATCTGTCTTTTGATGTAAAGGACACACTTAAATGTTGTTTCAATCGTATTTTTTATTATTACTTGTTATTTGGAGCTTTTAAAAGTCGATCTATCTTCATCCAGCCACAATCTGAGCAGAGCTCCACCTACAGTATCAAAGAAAGTAGTTTTTTAGGAATGTTCTATGATGTTTTGCTGTAATATTCTTGACTAAAGTCTTTGAACACGTTAGAATTGTATCACTAATGAAGACATTTAAGGTTAGTTTGTTTTCTTTGTGCAATCAAAAACCCAACAGGGTCCCTTAATGGATTTATCCAAGCACAGTTTTTAATAGTTTTATGAAGAGTTTTAATATAAAATGGATGAATTATTTTAATCCTGTCAGTGATTTTCTTTCCTGTTACATCTATTTGTCATTCTTATCTTGTACCTATACTGACATGACAAAATACAAATAAGATTGCGTATATCTCGAGAGCCATAAAATAATTCATCTGTACTGTGTTTTATTTGTTTTTGTTTTGTTTATTCACACAAAATGTTGTGTGATATGTAACGGTGTATGTGATACTGTGAGTCTGTCTGAGAAGAGAACATAGACAGTAACTCCTTCTGGCAAATGTAACACGAAAAATAAAAACTTATAGAGTTCATCATCTTATTCTCTGAGACCATGATTTGTTCTTAGAATAAAAAAATCTTGTAATCTGGGGTCCTAAATATGCATTTGATGGTTACATACATGATACTTCTATGATACTTACTGCTATTCCAACAGGTCCCAGACAAACAACCTGCACACTAAATAGATGATCGCTGCAAAGACTGTAAAAACAACAAGGTTACGCAGGACGGATATATCAGCATCAGTGCACACACCAACCGATAAATAACTTTTAAAAAATGCAGTATAGATATTCTTAAGATGTTTGAAGTCATTATTTTTGTTTTTTTAAGTCCTCTCAGTACGTAAGTTCATATACTCATATATAATATAAATTCTATTACATGTGATTACGCTATGTGATGTTTTTTTTCATACAGTTTTATTAATCCTTTAAACAATCATAGACAAATTATGAGACACAACATGATGACAAAGAATGAAAGGGAACAAGGTAATAAATAAAATAAAACAACAAATGGGGGGGAAAAGTATCAATAAATAAAACAGATAAATAAATAAGTAACGGCTTGGTGTTAAAAAAGGGTCCTGGGAAATTATACTAAGTAGAAAAAATAACTTTAGCTGATCAACTGGAAATCTTTTTAGATTTTTAAAATATGTAATCATGGGTTGCCATCTGCCAAAAGATTTCTCTGTTGAGCCTTTTAGTGTGAACTTGATTTTCTCAAGTTTAAGAAAAAAACATCAAGTCCTCTAACCAAGAAGAAGCTGACGGAGGGCCAGAGGCTATAACGTCTACTTCCTCTGCACGTATAGGTCTGGAAACTCGACTAGGACCCCGAAGATAGCAATAGAGGGACAATGGTGGTGATCTATTTTTAGAATGTCAGATAATGTTTTTTAAAAAAATGCCCCAGAAATTTTGAAGTTTTGAGCAAAAATAAAACATGTGGCTTAAGTCGGCAGGGGCATGGCTGCACCAGTCACACGTTTTTGATACATTTGGATATATTTTCAAGTCTAGCTTTAGAGTAGTGGATCCTTATGAAGGACCTTAAACTGTATGACGCTGAGACGTACACATGAAGTAGTGGAAGTGATTTAAGACTTTCGAAAGGTAACGTTCGGTTTGTTCACAGAGATCACACAGCAGAGATGACGTCAACTCCACTGACAGTCTGCAGCTCTGCTGGCACTAAAGGTTACTGTAAAGGCAGTTTGAGGCTTTAATGTTGTAAGCAATGCCTCTTTCCACCTGTAACGGCACTTACCTGCCAATCAAACAACCACGCTGTTGCCACGTAGGTTGCTGCTTGATGAACACATAGCTTTGCATATTATATTCAATTTCTGCCATATTCTGTAAATCGAGCCCCCTGAATATCACACACTGGAGCTTTTAATATGTGAAATGACATTTCATTAAATGTAAAAACTTTTACATATAAGTTCATATACTAATATATAATACAGGGGTCTTCAACCAGGGGTCCGTGACCCCTAAGGGGTCCGCAGAAGTACTGCATGGGGTCTGCTAATTTTCACCAAAATAATTTGTGAGAATTAAAAAATATAACAAAAATGATAATGAGTAAACTGCAAAAAAAGCTACTTACTATTATATTATATATATTATTTATAAATTATTTTATTATGCCTGAATGTTTTATCCATTATAAACACATATAGGCTAATAACCCAGCATATAAATAGGTTAATAAGGTGAAATAAAAGGTATAATAATACCTTAAATAAATATAATAAATAAAGTAAATATGAAAGTTATTATAAACTAGGCTTAAAATGTGACACATGTGTCTCTGTTCTGTTTGTCTCTCATCCAAGGGGTCCTTGGGCTGAAAAAGGTTGAAGACTCCTGATATAATATAAATACTAGGGCTGTCAAATTAACGCGTTCATTTCGATTAATTAATTATAGAAAAAATAACGCAGATTAATCAGGCTGCGTCCACTAGTACTGTAGAATTAGGAAACTTCAGCTCACTCTCCAGCACAGTAGGTGGTTTAATACCACACACAGTAGGTGGCGGTAATGCTCCTTAAACGCTCGTTGCCGTCCGCCATTAAATAAAAGAAGAACAATCAGGCCGTGTTGTAACCATAGTAACCACCTTTGAGGTGGGAAAACGCTCCGCCCACACCTGCTTTGTAAACATGATGGAGGCAGATGAGAAGCTACACCTGATGCTAGCGTCAGCAGCCAGCCACACTCGACCTCGACCAGGCGTTCAGCTGCAGACTGATGAAGTCTACTAACGACTGATTAACGAACTGCCTCACTAAATGGACTGCAGATCAATGTCGGTGTTAGAGGACAGGCAGAGGTTTGACAGAGAGCGTCCTCTGAGGTAACTTAACTTTATTTTGACACATAAGATGTTGGAAAAAAGTCCTGATGTCAAAGAGACTGTTACTGTGCTGTCAGGTTGAGGTTAGAGGTTTATCCTGAGAAAACATATTGAACTTTCATGTTTAAAATGTCTATTTTTCATTGATTTATACATATATATATATATATATATATATATATATATATATATATATATGTGTGTGTGATATATATATATATATATATATATATATGTGTGTGTGTGTGTGTGTGTATATATATATATATAAAATATTTAATCGCGATTAATCTTATGAATGTCATAGTTAACTCGCGATTAATCGCAAATTAATCCCACATTTTTATCTATTCTAAATGTCCCTTGAATTATCATTTTAATACTCTTATCAACATGGCAAAGTGGATAGGCTTGCTTTGTGCAAATGTTTTTTTTATTGCAAACCACAACAACAACATGTAGTGTTACAGCCATTCACGTCTGAAGCAAAATCTCAAACAAAGCAACACTATCAATAAACAGATGATAAAAAATAAATACCTAGTCACAAAAACAGCCCCCTCAACAACCTTCAAAACAGGGTGATACAAAATAAAATTACAAAGTGCACATCATTGTAAACTAGGACTCAGCCTATAGTGCAGTTAAACCATGGTTTATACTTTCCTTTTCTTAACGACCCATCTTGCAACGTTTTAAAACTGAACTTTCCATTCATAATTTTGTTAGCAGCGTCCATTTCAGCATCTCGTGCTCGACATCCACACGACACGGTAGCGTGGGGCGCGCTTATTGTTTTGCTTCCGGTTTACAGCTGGATCCTGTAGTTTTTCTAACGTTACTAGCAGTGGCCACAGTTTATCGCGAGATTAGCGTTAATCTCGTGATAAAAAAATTAACAGCGTTAAAATTGTTTTGCGTTAACGCGTTAATAACGCGATATTTTTGACAGCACTAATATATATATATATATATATATATATAGAACAGAAAGTCAAATCTAACTGCCTTACATGCATATTTACAGTGTCTAGTCTGTTTCACCTGTGCTTCCATTAAATGTAACATGAGAAGAAGCGGGAAATTGCCGGCGCAAGTCACACCCTCTCAGATTACAGAAACTGCAGAGCTTTGATTCTGTTAGTTTGAGGAAGTCTCACTCTATGAACGGATCAGACAATTCAACTGAAGATCAAAATAAGGTCAGTTTTACTTGAAGTTATATAAACTATATGGCTCTGGACAATGCTACTATTGAATGTTTGCTGAAGCCTCTAATAATAGCTACTAGTTTAAAAAATAGCTAGACGTTCTAGGCTTGTTTGGGACCAGCTCATGCATTGAGTGGGAGGCACTTCCTGATGCTTTCTGTTAGTGTAAAGAGGTACTGCATACTCTAGCCAGGATTTTAGAAATACTGAGGTCAGGAGTCCTAACTCTGATATGACTCAAAAATATTTTGTAAAGTATACATTTATGTATTTTAAGAGTAACAATAGTCACTTAGGAAATAATGGCAGAGCCAACACATATATGCAAAGTGTACTCCAGCGTACCACCTTTCTTGGGTGTGGTATAGTATGCAGGCTCAGTGTAACCAAATCTTTTTCAGTGGAAACAGTAGCTCCAAAAATAGCCACCATCACAATTTGCACATTGATTATGTCATAACGCGTTCCTTTGCAAAAACTTAGTGCTTAGTGTTGGCTTCAGTGCTTAGTGTTAGTTTCAGTGAGGGAGAGTTCACCTTAAGCCATGTAAAAGGTAGAAAGAGAAATCTTTAATCACAAAGAGTGAGAGAGAAGAGAGACGTGCACAAACTTATCTGTCTCACACGCCACACCTAATGCTGCCTGTGGGCACTGCACAATAGGAGAGGGTGGGAGGCCGACACAGTTAGCAGAAGAGCCACTGAGCATGCATGGAAATATAATTCTTGTATTTTCCCTGATGGTCTGAATAACAGTCTTAATTTGTTGCTAGTTGCTTTTTAGAATTAATGTCACGTAGAGGAACTCAAAAGTTGCTAAATAGGGACTAGGGAGAATGTCACCAAGCTGGCAACACTGCAAAGACATTGACAGGACAATCACTATAAGGGGCATGGCATCGACACCGACCAGAGTAAACGACTGACCACCAGTCAGTGTAGCAGGAACAGCCACACAAAGCTGCTAGTCAGAGCTAACCAAGCTTATCATGGAGCTAACCAGCCATTAGCAGCTGCTGCTAAGTACAGCTGCTTTTGGCTAGTCAGCTTAGTTAGCTGTTCAGCTAGTTGTCCTATTAGCTGACTTAGCCATGATGTCATATTATCTGGGAATGGCAATTGTGACATTAGTTGGTCTCATCATCGTCTTGCTGCTGCCTTTTTAAATACGATTCTCTCTCTTTGCCTCTACTAGTTCATGCTGCTGTATGCACAAGCTCTCTACTTCCTCATCACTGCACGGTCTTTGCAAATTCATCATTTCATCAGCCTCAACAGTCATAAGCCTCTAACACCACCACCAGGGCCTGGACTCCATGCAGGATTTATCTCACTGCTGCTCAGTGCAGACATACCTTGATCACAATCTCCCTGTAGAGTCTAAGCACCAAAGACTTTCCTGTCAGGACTTATCATATATCTTCTTTTATGTAATGAACATTATCTTTCCATTGTTCACTTGTCTCTCCTGTTTTTCAAAGTTGTTTTTTTAACTGAAAGTCTGAGATGGCAAATGGACCAGCCCTCTCCACTGCTGGACGAGGAGAAATTTATGTGGGAAGTGAACTCAGAGATTCCATCTCCCTCCTTGACGTTCTCTATGCAAATCAGTTTGAAGGAAAGTCCTTCGATCCAAAACTTCTTGAGCAGATCGAGGAAAACTTTTATAGAGGGGCCCCGCCCAAATGGTTAAACTTTTACATAAGTGAACAGGAACAGGCAAATGAGTCAGGTGGCATTATTAAACGAGATGGATACGATAGACTTGTGGAACAAATTTGCCAAAAAAAAAAACAGCCTGGAATATCAACTGTTAAACTGTTCCACCAGCCAGGATGTGGGGGAACCACACTGGCCATGCAGGTGCTGTGGGACTTGAGGAAATCCTTCAGATGTGCTGTTTTAACAAGCTCACCCTCAGACATCACAAATGTTGCAAACGAGGTGATCAACCTTTACACGGCAGGCAGCAGAGGCTACCAAAACACTGTGCTGCTGTTGGTGAACAGTGAGCAGATTTTGAAAGATCTGGAAGACAGCATCATGAAGAAGATTGCTGAACAGGAGATAGTCACCCGTATGCCTGTGGTGATTTTTCTCAGCTGTATTAGAAAAGTATGAGTTGTGCAGAATGACAATGTCGCCCTTAAAGCTGAACTTTCTGACACAGAAAAGCAAACATTTGATGAGAAAAAGAAAGAACTTAGTCTAAAGTACAGAGATGAATGTGAACAGTTCCATGGTCTCCAAGTCTCAGTGCCTGGACTTTCTCAAACATGAATAGTACAGTTATGGAGACCTTTCACTGGAGGACAGAATGGAGCCCTTTAGTCATCTCATCACCTTCCAACAAGATAAAAGATCTGGAAAAAAAGTTAGCATGGCTCACCATATGATAGCACAGTGCTGTACAGAGTTGATGGCTAAGGCAGGTGTGACCAGATGTGACACAGCCAAAAACTTCTTGACCTGTTTGTGCAGCGATGAGGTTCCTCCATATTTGCTTGGCTTTGTGAAAGACATGCTGACCAAAAGAGATTTTAAAGAAGAAGAGAACCCAATCTCTGGTACAGAGACTGACAAGGAGCAAGAAAAGTTTTCTAGACTAATCCTAGATATTCAAAAGATGGAGGGCGATGCCAAGAGTGCATCCATTTTAAAGGTAGCATCAAAAAAGTTTGAACAAAATCCATTTTTTCCACAAGCTCTTGCTCGTTTTTATTACATAGAGCTAACAGATTACAATCAGGCAAAAATGTGGGCAAAGCGAGCAAAGGAAAGAGACCCACAAAATTCATTTGTTGCTGATACACTGGGACATGTTCATAAGAACCATTTAAAGAGCAAAAAGCGTCAGCCCAAGGAATGCGATCCGTACAGCAAAAAGCTTCCTGCCAAACCAAGAGAAATTTTGCAACTTGCCAAAAAGGCCATTGAAGCTTTCAAAGATGAAGAACAACTTGCTGAAAATCAATATCGGACCGACATGAAGGAAGATGGCATTACCAAAGTCTCACATGTTTTTAATATCAGAGGGCTGTTTGGTCACCTGCAGGTTTGCAACCTTATGTATGACCTACTTGTCAGTCAGGATGAAACCTGGAGAAGAGTTCTCACAAAGAATGTGTCCCTAGGGTCTGTCCTGCACTTACTTGGAGACAACAAACTCAACAGATTTAATGATCTAATAAGAAGCCTCAGAGATGAAGTTGAGAGAAAATGTGCATTTTTTGATAAGTATCTTACTTACCCAAAGCCTGGTATGAATAAAGATTATGCCTCATACATCTCTACAAACACTTTGGACTGCTACACGAAGTATGTCGGAGACTCCCCACCAAAGAATTTAAAAGAAAAAGCCGATGTTTTAATCCAGAAGCTTAAACAAAACCTGGCTGAGACCTCTGCTGGAGTTATCTCATGTCTTGACAGAGAATACACTCAATCAGACCTTAAAGAAATAACTACATGGTGGGAAGAAATCTTTCAATGCAAAGATTCACGAACAGCTCTGGCCAACTACATCATCTCTCATATTATGTTAATCAATATGGGAGAGGTGTTTCCCTTTGATTCCAAGTTCCTAAATACATTTGTAAAGAAAACGCCCCTGACCTCCAAAGACAAACCTGAGCTCCACCTGCTAAACCTCCTCCTGTGCTGGCCTACAGACAGTGAAGACAAATGTGTCGTTGACCTTAGTCAATTAATTCAGTGTATGCACGACTCTTATGAACATGCATACAAGGCATACTTTCGATCAAGGTACCTCCGCCCTCTGTTTTTCATTGGAAAAGGTCAAGGTCTGGACAGAATTGTTCATCGAAAGGTCCTTGAGGGACTGTTTCCTAAGGAAAATGAGGAAACAAAAGTAGATTGGGGCAATGAGAAGATTTTTCAACATCACATGGTCCAAGAACGCCTCATCAAAGTTGAAGGGGTGGTACAAAACTACAGAATCTATGCAACTGTTGGTGGCAAAAAGATTGAGGTGGAGGCAAACCTGCAAAACAGCCTCTGGAGAAGACGCCAAGTCTCCTTTTACCTTGGATTTACCATCAGAGGTCCAGTAGCCTTTGGCATCCAGACGAAAACTGCAGAAAAAGGTAAGCATGGTTTCATGTAACATATAACAGTTCTGTGTGACCACTAGAGGTCAATTGTACAGTGTAAATCTTAGAACTGGAAAACGGGCATTGAGCGTTTCCAAAAAAAAAAAAAATAAGAAATTTAATTATTTTTTTTTTTTTTTTTTTTTTGTAATTTGGTTGTGGCAGCCCTTTAAACTTAACCAATGTGCTTTAACTAGGGCCTTCTGAGGGGTTGAGGTTTGGAGCTTGTTGCACTAAAATGGTAGGTTTTTTGTTTGTTTGTTTGTTTTTGCCATGTTTTATTGTATATCGATAAAAAAAATAGATTCAAAAAGCTTGGCTACTTATTTTAAAAATGTGTCTTCTAAAACAGAACTCCGCTGATTTGACTAAACTTCAACCTGACGTCAACAAAGAGGGTGAAGTTCACATCTATAGGTAAAGATTATATCTTACTGAATATATTTCGATGCACAGACATCAAATGAACTGAAAAGCAGTGATAGCTAATTTCAGTGCAATCACTGCAGTGGTTTATACTGGTAATGGTGCAGTATGTGCACAAGACATTTAGAACTTAATCATGTATGTTCATTAATACAGTCATTTCTTCCCCTTTCACTCTTTAGCCTACATTCTGAAGCAGGTTACTATGAATGCAGTGTGTCCTTTCTGCGATGGATTTGTAAGGAAGAGGTCAGCCTCACATACCGGTTTTGCTCATGGGAGGAATACAGGGAGAGGCCTTCATGTAAGGATTACATGCCAGCAGGGTCCCTACTAGACATCGCAATCACAGCTGGAAAGTTGGAAGAAATGTATCTCCCACACTGGATAGGTAAGTGGACGTATTTTTAAAGATCTAGATTTAAAATCATTTGGATCCAAATTGCGAACTCTCAATACACTGATCCCAGATCTGCAAAGAAAGAAATATACAAAGAAGACTTTGTGCTCAAGTGAAACATTTATTTACATCCAGATGAATATAAACAGTGGGATACGTTGAATATTATAACCAGTTTGTAAACGGGAAACAGGTTTTACCAGAATACTAGACTGAGGTAGGTAGGGAGGTATAGACATAAGTACAGTTTAAAAGACAAGGGACATGACAGGTAGGCGCAAACATAAACATAAACCATAAAAATAACTATATACATATTTAAAAGACAAAAGCATACATGCTTCCCAAGTTTTTTTTAAAACTAAATAAATAAAATGTACACACAAAAAATGTAATTAGTTATTATATCTGCATTTTAAAATTAAATTCAGAATAAAACATATATAATGAGCAACAAACAAAACAAAACGTATTAAAAATGTCTTACATTTAGTTCCTGTTCATAAAAATATATATATATATATATCTTCATATATCACCCTATATGCATATATTTAATATGTATAACACACTGTCATGCTGTGACTAGTATCCTAAAATTAAAAAATAAGGCATTTATATTGTAATGAACATATTGGCACAGCTACACATGCAATCCTTTTCTTTTTGCTAAATACTGTAGTTGTTGTTTTTTTTATTTATTGATTTATTTTATTTTCAGACTATGACTCTACAATGTCAGACATGTTCGCAGCTCTACATGTTGACAGCTGTGGAGATTTTGTGGAACAAGTCTCTGAAGTGACATCATCCCACATCAAGTTATGCCAGCCAACTTTCTCTCCAAGGGGGGCCATGATCCGGATGAAACTCGGGTTGCGAGTAAAAGTTCACAGTGAAATACTAATATACAAGACAAACAAGGAATTCCTCACACTGCATGTTTACTTGGTCCCACCGGATGGTCATATAAAAAAGGTTTAAATTTAATTTGTTTCTCAGTAATTAATACAAACCATTGCAATTCGTAATAAATATGCACCTGGAAATTTGGGAAAGTCATTATGATTGTACTTGTACTGTAGAAAATAGATATCTCTGTTGGCTCCTGTGAATTTAAAGAAGACTATGCTTTTTTCACAGGAAGTGGAGGAAAAGGAGACATCCTATGGCTCAATAATAATCCGAAAGCCAAACCCAGACGAGTCTCTTCAAATGGAGGATCATTTCTTCCTCACAGCAGACACGGACACTGCTGAAATTCTCCCTAAAGTAAGGTTTTAATCATGGGGCTCAGTATTAGCAAATAACAGAATATCAGAATAGATCATTTAAAATAAAAGTGAAAACAATGGTATGTTGGCATGGAATGTATGACCATTCAAGATAACCAAGACAAAAGTGTATTTTTGTATTGGTTGTATTTTCACATTAACAGCATTCAGGTGTTAAATTCAATTCAAATGATGACATATAAACACATTTTACTGTCATTTTGTGAGAGCCAACTTTTCTGGAATACACATTTGCTTTTCATTTTCAAATTTGACACTGCTTTTGTTATTATACTGTTTGTTTTGTTATTCAGCAGACCTGAAATTATTAGTTAAATCAATTAGTCAGTAAAATAATCAGATCCTTCTTCTTTACTGTACTACACTAAAACATTTTTCATTTCATCCCTTGTAAAACCATGGATTATGACAATTATACAATGAACTATAAGAAAAAAAAAAGCTCTGCCCTATAACACAAACATTATTTTTTTCCACAGAAGTTAAAGCTCACAAGTGGAAGGAGAAACCTAAATTACTTTGAGGTGTTCATCAGAAATGCAGAGAATGACTTTTGCCTAAAACTTAAGAGTAAGCAAAAGAAAAATGTTGACAAAGATGCTGTCTGGAACAGCATTATTAGAAAAGGTGAGTTATTTATATACAGTATATGTTCACCTTTGCTGAAGGTGTACAGGTTTAGCAGAGCAGATTCCCCATGCATTGTGAATTTAATACAAGAAACATAAACTATATCAATGAACTAATCGGTATTGTGACCTTTATTTCAGGGGACTACCAAAAGCAAAGCACTGATCATGAAGAAGGTAATAAAAATAAAAATTAGAACTGAGAAGTGATAGAATTACTATCACATACTTACATCACTGCTGAAATATATATATATATATTTTTTTTTTTTTTTTTTTCCCCGTCCCCGTTTTTTGTTTTAACATATTGTTACATCTTCTAGTATTTAATGTTTGTTGGCTTTGCTTTTATCTTCCATAACATCTTCAGGTCAGCATTTCGTGGAACGCCATCGGATAGCTCTGATTAACAGAGTGAGCGATACAGGAGCCATCCTAGATAGACTTCTGCAAAGAGAGTTAATCTTACAGGAGACCTGTGATGATGTGAACGCTTTAACAACACCACAAAAGAAGATGAGGGAAATTCTCCGGATTGTGATTTTAGCTGGCCGAAGTGCTCAAGATGTTCTCTTGGACATCCTTAAAGGCATGAAGAGTATGAAGGCTCTCATACGTGACCTCGAGGAGTCTGGATAAAAGACCAAAAAACATAAAGTAAAAAGAAGTGCTGTAACTTTGAACCCTAAGGGGACGTCGATCACTGAAAGGACAAAAACCAAAGCCAATGTGAAATTTGAGGACAAAGAATTCTGACAGAGCATTTTCGTTTAACTATAACTTTATCATTGAATATAAAAAATACAATCTAAGCAGCACAGAAAGTTGACAGGGTAATATAATCATAACACTGACTGGACTGGAGGGTAAACTCCCTTGCATAGTAGTATCCAATAGTGCTGTCACTTTAAAAAGAAATCAAGTTCGAACGAATCTAAAAACGTCATTGTTCGAATATATTCACAACAGCTTTGGATGCATTATGAATTTTTCATTGTACTTTTGATATTTTTTTTTACTACTTAGTCATTAAAAGTTGGAGGTGGAGAGAAAGATGTTGGACAAAAATGGATGGACTCATTCAAAAGGACACCTCCAATAAAAAGAGTGACTTCATTAAGGAAGTTAAGCTTCTACAACGTTGGTCATTTACATAGTTTCTATTTTAGCACATTGTTTATGGATTTAATGAAACATGTAAAAATATAAAACCTCTAAAGAACACCAAAGACTACTCAACATTCAAAGAAACTTGTGCAAAATGATTATATATTCTTTAAACATTATTGTCATATCTGTCTTTTGATGTAAAGGACACACTTAAATGTTGTTTCAATCGTATTTTTTATTATTATTTGTTTTTTTGGAGCTTTTAAAAGTCGATCTGTCTTCATCCAGCCACAATCTGAGCAGAGCTCCACCTACAGTATCAAAGAAAGAGGTTTTAGGAATGTTCTATGATGTTTTGCTGTAATATTCTTGACTAAAGTCTTTGAACACGTTAGAATTGTATCACTAATGAAGACATTTAAGGTTAGTTTGTTTTATTTGTGCAATCAAAAACCCAACAGGGTCCCTTAATGGATTTATCCAAGCACAGTTTTTAATAGTTTTATGAAGAGTTTTAGTATAAAATTGATGAATTATTTTAATCCTGTCAGTGATTTTCTGTCCTGTTACGTCTATTAGTTTTTTATCTTGTACCTATACTGACATGACAAAATACGAAGAATAAGATTGTGTATATCTTGAAAACCATAAAATAATTAATCTGTACTGTGTTTTATTTGTTTTTGTTTTGTTTATTCACACAAAATGTTGTGTGATATGTAACAGTGTATGTGATACTGTGAGTCTGTCTGAGAAGAGAACATAGACAGTAACTCCTTCTGGCAAATGTAACACGAAAAATAAAAACTTACAGAGTTCATCATCTTATTCTCTGAGTCCATGATTTGTTCTTAGAATAAAAAATCTTGTAATCTGCTACATATGCATTTGATGGTTACATACATGATACTTCTATGATACTTACTGCTATTCCAACAGGTCCCAGACAAACAACCTGCACTCTGAATAGATGATGATAGTTACTTCTTGGAGTCCTGTTGTCATGGTGCAGTTACCAGGCAACCATCAGAAAGTATGTATATATAATTATTGTTACTGTTATTATTATTATTATATATACTTTGGCATTTATATATACTTATATATGCCAAATGATTTCCGGCCCGGAACGTTTTGTTCTGGCGCGTTCAAACCACGGACAACAAAAGCTTGACGGACTAACTTCCTGTTAGCGCTTCCTGTAGTTGCAGCAGTGGATACATGTGTTGTTGATATTTTGTAGTTTTGTAGTTTCATGTAGCTGTCGAGCCGAAAAACACCGCGAACACGCAGCGCGTGTGTGTTTTCCGTGAACTACAGACGAAGATGAATCCCGCCGTTCGGAAGGTAACGTCTGTTTTCTGTCCGTTAACGGTCGGTTTGTTCACAGAGGTCACACAGCAGCAGCTCCACCGACAGTCTGAAGCTCTGCTGCCACTAACAGTTACTTTATAATATATTATTATTGCTGCTTTGTTTGCGTTAGTTTGACACAAAGACAGAATATTTAACTAACATATTCATAACTATAAAATGTCTGAATAAATGTAGAGTGTGCCTGACTGTGGCCCCGCCGCGCCCATACATTATTATTGACACTGCAGTAGCACAGAGACTTCAATAAAGTTAATCAAAGGCAGGCTTGAGGTTGCCAAGCAACCAGGGTCCAGCTGCGGTCAGAGCAATTAACCGCAGATGTGCTCTGTCTGTGTGTGAGTGACTGCTGAGAGACACAGAAAGTCTCTAAATGAACCCCCTCCAACTAGTGGACACTAATGCCAAATGGTAGGTTGTATCAAAGAGCCGAAATGACCGTGAGCATCCTCAACTTGTCGCCCATGTGAATGCCGAGTTTCAGTGGCTAAAGTTAAAAAATGTGACCTGGGGAGAGAGAGAAACAACAGGTGCCCCGTGCGCCTTTGGGAAGTTTCTCCTCTCCGATTTACATGGGAGTAGATGGGGCCGTGGGTGGGTGTTGCTGGCGCATCAGTGCGGCCCACGCAAGTCTGACAGCTTCAGCAGTGATATCACTGCGTAGCCCACGAATATTCCTATGTTTCTATGTATGAATTATTTCTGTAGAGTGAAATTTGTGGCCTCGGGAGCCGTTTACAAATTTATTTTTCGTCATTTTTTTTTTCTCTCCCTCTCCACTCTAGCGTTGATGTCACCCACTCTAGCTCTCAAACATTCTACCAATACACACCCATTGTAAATTCTGGTGTGGTTTTTGGTGATTTTAGGCAAAACCGTTTGGCCAAACACTTAGAGAAGTCACAGCACACCATTCCCGGCCGAGCCGGTCGTTTTGATACCTTTTTTGTGTATGTGCGACCAAAACTGCGGGAGGAGTAGCGCACCAAAATTCCTGGAATACGTAAGAATAATAAGTATGGGGGATAGTGAATAATAGATAGTGTGCCTTTCTCAGGCACACTCAACTAATATTATGTTACAAGATTATTGAGTGACTTTTGCTGTTTGTGTTGAAGCTGATGTTGTTGTATTCTGTCATGTTGCAGGTGTTAAATCAAGCTCTTACATCATGCCGGTAAGTCTCTGTATTGCTGTTTTAATTCTCATACCTCATGTTGGTTTTACTTGCTTTATCGTAAAGGTGTTATCATTCATAACAACAGGTTAAAACGTGCAATCTTATAAAGAAATTAGATACATATTTGCATGAACGTCTTTTACCTATGACCTAAACAATAAAATATGTGCTTTAACCATACTTTTTTTTAACAAACTGTAATTATTATTTTTTTTTTTTTTTTAACTCGGCTAAAAACAAACAAAAAAAATGACGGTTGTTCTGTCGGTTTTATAACTTTTCGATGATTATGAACATTAAATGTTATGCAGATATTCATGACGGCCTGTGGGTGATCTCCAACTGTACAACTAGCAGTTGTTTACTTAAATATTTTGAGAATATACATTTATTTTCCAAAGTGACAGTGATATGAATTCTGTCTTTCTGATATTGTTTCTGACTAATACTTTGTTGTTTTTAAAGGGCCACGCCGTGCATCCAGCATCCTGTTTGGGGTAAGTATTAAAAGACTGCTATAAATAAAACTGTTATATCTAAAATATGTTTTTATGTGGACATTTTCTTCTCTTCATTGACAGCTTCTGTGAGTGAGAGGCAGTACAAATCTATGCCAACTCATGGAATTGGGAGGTGGAGACATCTTTTACCTAAAGAAGCGGTAAGAGTCTGAAACCAGTGTGATAAAACTGTGTGGCTGAGATTAAAGCAGAATTATTTTCGATAATTCAGTCGCTGAATTTCTAATAACTGAGTCTAAACCTTTTTTGACTCTGAAAACACAACCAGAAAATCAAACTGTTGATTATAAAACTGCAGTAATTCTGGTTTAATATTAGATTTATGATACAAACAAGCTCAATGCTGCATAAAGATTTTGTTTGTGGTTATTTTAGAAATATAATAACAAACAGTTCACTCAAGTGAAATGGTATTTATGTTCTATCTTAGTATACTGATAGGTCAGTAGGGCATACTATAGGTAAAACTGATGATATAAGAGCACCATCTGTTGGTTTATGTGACAAACTACTTCAAATGGTCTAAAGGACTCCAACATTTTGATTTATTATTTTTTTGAACGGGTCAAACTTCCCATGTTTGATTCTGAAAAAGTGACAGCCATAAGCCTGCTGTATGTCAAATGAATGGTTGTAAATAACTGTTGTGACGTGTCTCATGTTCTTTTGTTTTTAGCCAAAGAAAAAGAAAGACAAACACCAGATAAAACAGATTATGGCAGCGACAGAAACAGCGTACGGGACTCTGAATGTGAAAGTGTCGGGTTTTGACATGACCGTGGTGGAGCACTACTCCCAGTACATCCACAACCTCTGCAACCGGTTTGGCATCAAAGTGGCAGAATGGTAAGGACGTTTAGAAAGACGTAACCGTGTGTCATGTGTGATATGAGCAGCTGACAACGAGTCTTATAGGGGGATATGGGATGGAAATCGTGAGGTTTATTGGAAGACATGTTTGCTTTAGTTATGAAACATACGACAGATAATGTGAGATGTGTCGTGATAAAGAGTACAGAACGTCTGGCTGATGATGTATGGACCAAACTAGGGCTGCACAGTTGATCAAATGTTAATCGTGATCCCTTTTCATAGAATCCAGGACATCAATAAACACACATTACCTTTGTCATCTAACCCTTCCCCTCACATTTAAGGCAGGAAAGAAAACCCAAAACAAAACAAACATACAAGGAAACAAGACAAAAGCATTGATGTACTCTTCTACATAGGTTTCTATGGTCAGTTATACAATAAACAAATGTTGCACAAACAAATCTTTTCAGGGTGCTGAGATGTAGTCAAGAGAGGGTTGCCAAACATGCTTGCCTTACACGACAACTCGTGAGCCGGATCTCAAAACATGTTGTGAGCTTTTTGTTCCAGACTTTAAGAATTACTTTTTTTGCCACTATCATTCCTTATTGGCTCGACAAAGCTGTCAAGATCCGCCTAAAACAACCACGTTTTAAGTCTTAAAGGGACAATAAGTGACTTTGCTTGCAACAGTGACATCTATTGATTAAAAATCGGTACTGCAGTCCAAATTCAAAATACTGTATCGCCCTATTGCCCACTGTATTGTACATATTGTTCCTTTAAGTTGGTAAAATATGAATATTATATGTGATGTATATAATTAAAAAGCAAGGATCTCTTAGCTTTCATCTGAATCTACCACATCCGTGTCGTCTCTGCAGTTCAGCAGAAGAGATGTTCTGATGAGAAAAAATCTTTACGTATGTTTATATATACAACAAACTGCACATGAATCTTGTTTTTGTTGCTGTGTGTAGCTACGCTTTGCCGACCAAGAGCACAGAGGTGATGCTAATGCAAGAGCAAGGCACCAAGATGTATGTCGACTCCATCCTAAAGACTCACGAGCGAGTGGTCCAGGTAAACGTCGTCTGCTGTCAACACGATCACTGAATGCTTTCTTGAAGACCCCGATCATTGAACCTCGTTATTTATGTTTGTCTAGTTGAGCAGTCTGAATGCCGCACTGTGTCCCGTGTTCATGGAAGTCCTTTTAAAGAATCAACCAGAGGGAGTTCAGCTCTCTGTAAAGGAGGTGAGTTTGCGTCATGTCATCACATCCATCTTGAGTTGTTTCTCCTTCAACACAAATTGAGTTCAGCTCAGTCGCACTAAATGGCCACTAATCATCTCTCTCTTCATCTCTCCTCCCTGTTTTTCCTCTCAGCACACCGAGGCTGATTTCCAAGCTCGGTTCAAGGCCCGTCCAGAGCTGGAGGGGCTCATGGCTCAGATAGGACAATAGTCAATAGGACATGTGGACCACAGACATTGTTTAGTTTTGTATATTTATTCCCTGGCCCTTCACTGAATGCTGTTAAAGGTGATCATGTGCATTGGAAACAACTGTACACGTTCATATTTGACGTTCTTTTGTGACCTCTGGAAAATAAAATCTGTGTATATCATGTGTGTCACATGTTATTCTTTAATTATGTTTCTTTTAAAGTAAAGTTGTAAATGCTTAGAAATTTTAAAAAAATTAGAGACTTCTGCCTGCTGCCTCTCAAAGAGGTTCTGAGGTTTTTTTGAATAGTCTTAAATAGCAGAGACCATACATACATAAATACAAAAAAATTTTTAGTTTTTCTTAACACAATTTATTAGAAAATATTTTTTAAACACATTAGAAAAAAATGTAAACATTTTGTTTGTCTTTTAAAAAAAAAAAAAAAACATTTTATTAGAATTTTTTAAAAACATTTTATTAGAAAATATTTTTTTTTACATTTTATTACAAAATATTTTTTTTAACATTAGACATTTTTTAAACACAATATATTAGAAAATATATATTTTAAAACATTTTATCATAAAATATTTTTTAAAGACAACAAACATTATGTAAATTAACTAAATTTAATTAATAAACCTCCAAATGTCAGTAGATGTTGCCTTTGTGCTGCATCAAACAAGTTAGCTTTACAAGAAAAACAAATCTGACACAGGGACACAATCATTTTTATTTTGAAACTATGATCATAAAAAATACATTTTCACATCTTGTGTTAAGAAAAACTTTTGAACCTTCTTTCTTCAGTCTGGATGTAGCAATACATTTTGTGAACAGTAGGGGGCAGAAAAAACAAACAAACATCACATTGTTGTAGCCAGTGTGTCAGCAAACAGCCTCATCTTCACACATCCGTCATGTTAGTTAAACAGGTTGGTGACTGACACAATGCCGTAAATAGCACCCAGGAGTCATTCAGCCCGCCTCAGGTCCGCCGATGATCCACGTCTTTTAGATTAGCCGTAGGACTTACTTACCTTACAGAGAGCCCTTCATGTCTACAGATACAGCAGGTCTTCTTCCATGGAGTCACATTTGATTTATTATGTTACTGCAGTGTGTATCATTTTATTTAATTGTAATCCTAAAATGTTGTAGACCAAGTCTGAGGTTAAATTGGGGCTGCTGTGGCTCGGCAGTAGAGCGATCGCCCACTAATCAGATGATCGGCAGTTCGATCCCCGGCTCCTCCAGTCTGCATGTCGAAGTGTCCTTGGGCAAGATACTGAAGCTCCCGAAGGCTGCACCATCGGTGTGTGAATGCATATGAATGGTTAGCTCCTAAAAACTGATGAGCAGTTGGCACCTTGCATGGCAGCCAATGCCATCAGTGTATGAATGGGTGAATGACATATGTAGTGTAAGTACAGTCCATTTACCTTTCAAATCATGTACACTCGTGTTTTTGATATCAGAAAAAAAGACAACTTCAACAAGCTTTTTCTATTTCATTTTATTTTATTATTATTACGTAATAATTATTTCAGTTTGGCCCCTCATAAATCACTCGTATCGAAAGAAAATCGACTTTTAACATTCAAATATCTCTGGCCTTGTATATATATATATATATTTATATACATTTCTTGTAGTAAAGTGCAAAATTCCTTGTCACCTGAAATTCATATCTTGAGAATAATATATGAACTGTGCATAGGAACATGACATTTTTTTTTTTTTAAACAATGCATTAACTACTTTTAAAGCACAGCTACGAAAAAGCAAAGTCATCCTGTAGCCTATGTAAACTGTTAAATTATTAAACACATCGCATGCCAAGCAGACAGACTTATTGAAGTTCCCATGCACGCGCACATCCTTACTTCTTTGGCTTGCAATGTTTTAAACTCGAGCATGAATGAAACAATCACGACAATTGGCACACGCGGGGACTCGTTCAAGCAGATCGCTACCAGCCTTTGTGCGTTCGCTCTCCGTCAGGTCGAAATATGTTGCCAAAAACTTCATAAAGATGCTGACCAGAAGGCTTTCTATGGTGTGGGGGAAACATTTTCTCATCTGTCGTTGGAACATTTAAGGAAATATCGTTTACTGTTTAGTTTAGCACCTGTTGTATCAAAAGTTCAGGTGAAGTTCTCAAAAGATATTACGTCAAATTCGTCAACATCGTTTAGATGTTTTGTAAAATCTTTAGCAAAGTGGTAGGAAAGGAAAAACGGCATCGCAGACATGCAAGTTTAAAAAAAAAAAAATCAAATTCAGTTTGCCGTGTTCGAGTCCTTCCAGCCACATCCCGTCGCGATACATTCACGTTCGTGTGCGTGTCCGTATACAGCAGTCAGTCGTCTAATATAAAGCACCTTAATGCAACGCAGGTTAAGCAAGACGATTCACATTGGCAGATTCTCAGTGCTCAGTTAAGTTTTAAATCCAGCTCAATCAAAGCTGAGCCGGTGTGTCAGCTCAGAGTATTGTGGGAGGGGGTTGAGGCAGAATGTGGTAACTCCTCGAGTCGCAGCACAAACAGACGTGTTGCACTCGATCGCTGTTCAAATCCAAAGTGCTTTAATAAGTGTAAAAATAGATGTATACAAATCGAGTCCTCCGTTAAACCCCTCTCTCTTCCTCGTCGTCGTCGTCGTCGTCTTCGTCGTCGTCCTCGTCTTCGTCATCGCCCTCCTCCTCCTCTTCCTCCTCCTCCTCCTCGGGGCTGTAAAGATCGTCGGCCAGCTCGCTCTGGTCGGGCACGTCGTCGTCATCGTCGTCTTCCTCCTCGTCTTCTTCCTCTTCCCCCTCGCTCCTCATTTCCTCCAAGCTGCTGTCGTCGTCGTAGTCGTCGTCCTCCTCCGCCACCTCTTCCTCGATCTCCTCCTGTTCCTCCTCCTCCTCCTCCAGATCTGAAAGATGACCTGATGGGTGGAGAGAAGAAAAATCTCTTTTTAAACCCTGACATGAATTATGAGCAAGCTCCCATCAGATTAACAAAGTGTTTTAGCATCTTTCAGCTCTTTGAAAATAAGATGCCTAAACATTCCAAACATGTCTAGTTTAAACTGAATTTAATGAGGTCAATAAAGAAGCTCAGCAAAGTAAACACACTCTGCCGTCTGTTTGCTCAGTTCAGCCATGGTGGCTGAACGAGTGGAGCGTGCACCCCGTGTACGAAAGGCTGAGTCCTTGCTGCAGCGACACAGAGGCATTCAGAGTTGATTCAACGAATGAAAACTTCTTACACAGACTGCTGATGGCAGCAACAACGTGACAGGGCAGCTCTTCATCGAGGAACTTCCTCATCTCTCCCTCCATCATCACTCCGAGAACCTCCGTCTCCATGTCGACGTACTCCGGGTAGAACATGTTTTTTCTGAGCTGCCTGCGGCACCTAAAACACACACACACACACACACACACATTTTAACACTTTAAACTAGGGTTGAAAAGGGTTCTTTTCCAGAAACTTTCCAAATTGGAAACTCCATTAATTAATGTAAATTTAATGAATTAACTGTAAATTGTGGGTAATTTAAACAAACTGTATCATATCCAAACATAAATAAAAAAACAATTAAAAAAACATTTCAACAGATTTATTTGTAAGTAGGGTTGCAAAATTCCAGGAATTTTCCAAGTTGGAAACTTTCCATGGAATTTATGGGAATAAACAGGAATAAACTGGGAATTTACCTGTTTATATTTATGTTTGGATATGAAAAAGTTTGTTTAAATTACCCCCAATTTACAGTAAATTCCCATATATTCCCATGGAGTTTCCGGTTTGGAATGATCCCAAAATCCCCAAGCTTAACATCCCATGGAAAGTTTCTGGAAAATTTCCAGAAATGTACTTATCAAGTTTGAATGATTTTATTGAACAATATTATGTAGTCCACAAGCTCAAATGTATATATATTTTCCTATACTATACTATGGATTTAAATATATTCATCCTTGCTAAAGGTAGCCAACCTTATGATAAAATATATTCCCCAACTATATTTAATTCCCTGTTAACAATTTAATTTTATTCCCATAAATTCCAATTGCCATGGAAAGTTTCCAACTTTGAAAATTCACAGAATTTGGCAACACTACTTTAAACTATTATGACATTTTATAGACAAAAAAAGAATGAATCAATCAATCGAGAAAATACAGATTAGCACTTACTGTTTTCCTGTTGTCCTGTAAGCCTGAAAAAGAAACAAAATCAGATGTTTGAACTCACAAAGTAAATTTCCAGAAAGATAACTTCAGTATCAGCAGTAATTTATTGATGTAACACGTCAGCTTCAAATTATATTTAGGTTTCCTCGATAGTTTTTGTCTCTGAAGATCTCTACTTACAGCTTATGCACATAAAAAGAACTTCAACACTTAAAACACGATGGTCACTTTGCATACTTTGGGAAATGTTCGGCAGAGATGTAAATGAATGTGATTCGTGCTTAACGAGCCAAAACATGCAAAGCGCCCGACAGCGGTGAGCGATGCGTCTCACCTCGATGAAGCGGAAAGGGTCGTTCTCCTGCATGAGGCTCTCGAGGCCGCAGCGGACCTCCTGGAGACGGGCCTGGTCCTGGCAGATCCTGGAGATGTTCTTCTGGATCGCCGGCCCGTTGGTTTCGCAGTGAGTGCGCGAGCACTCGCGCAGTCTGCCGACAAAGCGGAGAACTTTGGCCTTCATGTCCTCGCCAAGCCTGGTCAAGCCCTGCTCGGAGTCGTCCAGAAACTTCTGGATGGGGGAAGTGACGAGGCGTGATCAGTCGATCGACAGAAAACAAACGGGCAACTATTTCAATGAAACTCAAATGAGTTTGACGTGAGATTAAAAATGGTCAAATATTCTGTCTTATAAACTTTTAACGTGTGCCGTCTTACCTTGTTCTGCCTCTCCTTCTCCTTCTGCTCCTGCAGTTTCCTCTCGGCCATGCTGTACTTCCTCTCCACCCTGTACAGCTGCTTGTCCAGCGAGCCCTGGTGAACAATGTGCATAGTGATGCTGACTTCACAATCAGTTTAAAGATGATAAAACACTCCCTACACTTTGAAAGATCTCGTCTCTTGGAGGCTGTAATTTCCTACAAAGCTCGTCATGGTCGAGCACCATCAGATCTTAAAGAGCTTGTAGTACTTTATTACCCCACTAGAACACTGCGCTCTCTGAATGCAGGGTTCCTCAAGGTTAAAATATCTGTGAAATTAATACAAATACTTTAATTTAACTCTGTTAATCAGGGCAGAAAATGACCAGTCAAGTAATCAGACAAAGACTAAATCTTTGTTAAATCTTGTGTCTGTGGTTGTGGTTTGTCTGTCAACTTTGCTTTGACGATTTTGAAGTCGTACTGTTGAAATTTAAACATCTAACGGCGTACAATAAGCTGCTCACTGGTCAGTTCAGTCTGAGGTCACTCATTCAACATGTTGAACTCAACAGGTTTCCATAGAAATGAACTGGAAGCATCTCAACTTCACACTCTGTTCAGGAGCAATGAAAGCACAGGAAGTGGATTTAACTCTGCTGCAGAAAGACCAGAATCATGTGACTCCCATTCATTCATTCATTCATTCATTTACACACACACACACACACACACACACACACACACCTATAGCAACAAAACCGACTGACAATGTTCATTCATATAGATTCCAGACTCATCACAAGCCACACAAACAATCAACAGGCCTGAAAAAGCTTATTTCCCACAGCGGTACACAGACTTTTCTAACCGGTGAAGACACCACGGAGATGTATGAAGACAGAAACGTACCTTGAGATCTTTCATCGTGTTTTTCAGGGTCTTGATTTTGTGTCCCAGGTGTCCTCCCTCTATGGTGCAGGCGTTGCACACGCACACTTTGTCATCCATGCAGTAATATCTGGAGGTGCACGACAAATAAAATGTCAGATCTGTCCTGAAATACTGAACTCTCTCATGAAGGGACGCTCCAGTTTGTTTTGTACAAGTTATTGAAACTGAATAAAAGCATGGAAAAGAAGTTTTTAGAGCCCCAGCAATCCTTGGACTTAATCTGCAACTACTTTGACAAAAGGTTTACTCCTTTTTCAACAAAACTGTCAAACATTCCGGCTGCTCAGGTGTGAGTTTGCTGCTCTTTTTGTGTCGGGGCATTTGTAGACGTCCCGTTTTTCGCAGTTTTCAGACATTTTTAGACAAAATTTCTAAATTGAGACAATAACTGGCGGCAAGTTTAGCAGGGCGTTCCAGACGCCCCGTTTCCCAGGAACGCATTCAAGCTCCTCTTGGGGGATCCCGAGGCGTTCACATGCTATATAGTCCCTCCAGCGGGTTCTGGGTCTGCCCGCGGTCTCGTCCCAGTTGGACGTTTATCTCAATATGTTCCATGCAGCATACCGCGCAAAATAAGTGTGGTGCATCACTCAGAATATTGTTTCTTTCCGATATTTGGGGCCAAATAAGTGTACGATGGATCACAGTAACTCTAGATCTTGTGCGTATGCTTCCTACCTGTATATCTCATCATGATCCGGGCACTTCCTCTTCCAGAAGTCGTTCATCGGTTCCGTCAGTGGATGCTCGCGAAACGCCGGCAATTCCAGATGTGGCTTTACATGCTCCTGGCACATCGACACCTCACACTTCAGGCACGTCTTGACTGCAAACGTCGATGCAGTGGTGGCAGTGGTGGCAGCGGCGGCAGCAGCAGGAGCTTCCCGCGAATTGTCGCCGTCTTCCTGAGAAACAGAAGCAGCACAGGTCTCGTCCCCGGCGGCGCTGCTGCACGATGCCTCGGCAGCGACTGAGGGGCAGTAGTCGCACAGAACGGCAAACGTGCTCTTGGCTTGCTGCGCTGACAGCGAAGACGACGGCAGTTCTCTGGGTTTCAAAGATGTGGCAGATGCGGCGGTAACTCTGCGCCGGTGGCGGTAGTCATCGGAAATATTGGCAAGTTTGAAGTTTTTCTGAAAGTTGGTGCCACATCGGTGGCTGTCGCGGCACTCCGGGCAGCGGAAGCGACCTCGGTCCGCTTGGCGCTTTAGGCGGTCTAGGCAGGTTTTGCAGAAGTTGTGGCCGCAAGGAAGCAAGAAGGGGTCGCGGTACAAGTCCAGGCACACCGGGCAGGTGAGCTCCTCCTGCAGGACGCTGGACTGCTCTGACTGGGCCGAGGCCATGTCGGTATTCAGACTGTGAGGTCAGAGGGGTGAGCTGGAGCTTTTCTTGATTCCTAGTTGGAGAAAACAAGAAATTCGAAGGCGTCACTGACATTTTATGGAGTAAACAAATGATTGCTTTCATTATGAAATAATCTGTTGGTTGTTTTTTCAGTTTTGAAGCTCAAAATCTGCCACCATCTTTGCAGTCCTGCCTCTTCCGCCTTTAAAAACAGTATTTGGTCAATCGCCACTCACTCAAGGGTTCGTTCATTTGTTAGAAACCAACAGAGAATTTGCGGCGACTAAGATATGAGGTTATAAATTAAATATATTTGATGTTGTGATCAAACAAACCTGAATACATCACTTTTGGTTTAGGGAGATTATAAAAAGGCATGCTCAAAAAATGAAATGTTGACTTTAATTAAATGTATTTTGTCAACAGGTTCCACTTAATTGTATTAAGTTATTTCAGATCAAAAATGTTATGTAATTGAACTAATGTTATGGAATTTTCTATCCTCAGGTTACACGGGGTCACGTGTGGGCCTTGAGGTCCTCAGCAGTAGTAGTTGTTTGGCTTTGGTTGAGAACAGCAGGTGTCTGTCTATCTCAACACTGTGGTGGCCAGTGTCGAAGGAACTGAATGTTGCCTTCCTAGACATAATAGATAGCTTGATGTTGACGTTTCTTTAACATAAACAGTGTCTCCAGACTAGAATGTGCTGACAGTAACACTAACATGGGTAAAGACATTCTCTTTGACTAGTTCTGGGTGTATAGTATTTGTGGCGTTATCTTGAGGTTTAAAGTCTGACGACCAGCATGAGTTGGGCAGAATGTGAGACCGACTCAGGCACTTCTGATGCACTTTGAGAGTGTCTCTAATTCTCCTTGGCCAAGCGTCAATAAACATTACAGCATAAGACATCAGAGGCTCCTGAACACTTTCTTCCCTCCTGACCTCACCATTGACCTTTGACTTCCAGCGATTTCTCCACAACATCTAACACAACATTTTTTTTGTTTTTGTTGAAATAACTTCATTGTATTAAGTAATTTCAACTCAAAACATCTTATGTAATTGAACCCCTGAGTTGAAATAACTTAATACAATTACGTGGAACCTATTGACAAAATAAATGTAATTAAAGTCAACATTTCTCATTTATACTTAACTGATTAATCTGGATAATAACCTGCAAATTATTCAGTAATGAAAAATGTGATTAGACCTTCAGTAAACAATTGATTTACAGCAATATCATCACTTCCTGCTTCTTTATATCTGCCTCCATAAAAACGAAAGTAAATCATATTGTAACTTCAGGCCTTGTGATAACAAAGGTCAGGTGTCCTGCTGTTCAGCTGAGCAGCCTCGACTCTGCTCAAAGGGCTACGACCTCACGACCACCTGGAAAACCTGGAAAACCTGGAATACCTGCCAGGTGCTGTGTTGTTTACATGAGACAAAAGGTGGTGTCCCAGTTAGTCAGCAGTGGTTTCCAGTCCCTCCACCTGCCACGCTTAGACATAACAAAAGGCCTGTGAAGCAGCTCTGCGCACGGTTAACCCTCTCCTTGAGTCTAGCACGGGTTAATTTAGCACGTTTCTCACGATAACAGCACTAACAGTAGGTTAAGGGGGTCAACTAACAGTTAGCTAGTTAGCTCACCTAATCTCCGCTCCTGGCTGAGTTGCCCGGACGGTGATGCGGTAAAGCGACGTACGACGGAGGGACAAGCTGTTAACACTGCTTACCTTTTATAGAAAGCAGGTCGGTAGGAGGTCGTACAAAGGCAGAAACGCGGTTCTCCAGAGCCGCCTGTGTCGCTCACGATGAGGCTAACGATGAGGCGATGCACCTGTCGTCCTGGGGGGCTAACATGTTAACGGTCCGACCGTTAGCTCCGCTTTCTTTGGCCCCCCTCCACACACACACACACCACCTTTATGTTGTTTTTTGTGGTTGCCACGGTGTTTTAGGAGTCCCCGGGAAATATTCCGTTTAGTTTCTCATCTGGAGTTTTCGGTATTTGACACAAAAGGACGAGTCGACGCTCACCTGTGTGTGTGCGGCAGACGGACTGGCGGCTAACTGAACTGACACTGGGCAAGTTGATGCGGGGAAAATGCTGCCTTCAGGGCTGCTCGGAAATTCCAGAAGTCACACTATGTTTAACTGTATGTGGTTGACCGCTGAGAGCGCTGCTGTAGAACGGTTTCCGATTTAAATAAGGTGGTCGGAAACGTATCACGATCCAGTACGGTGGCCCAAAGATGCAAAACAAAAACAAACAAACACTGAAGAAAACTTTAATTTGTTTGTGTTTTGTTTTTAAGTTTTGCTGTTTTGTTTGAATAAACATTTAAGTAAAAAATATAAAAAAATATAGGAAGATTAAAAAAACAAGTATTAAAATATAAACAATATACAATATCTTCTAAAACAAAGGAGCTGTAGTGCAGGCTGATGTGCAAGTATATGACAGTATAGTTCACACTATATTCACAGAATGCTATAAATGTGCAGATATACAGCAGGTTTTGCATCATTGTAGTGTGCTAAAATGTTTAAAACTAAATTGTGAACGATTAGTTTCTTTTTTTTTAATTTTGGGTTTTTTTGTTGTGTTGTTAATGTGCTTTCTAAAATTTTTTCTCTTTTTGTTTGTTTTTTTGTTTTGTTGTAGTGTTTTATTTTATTTTATATTTTAGTTCTATTTACTAAAATGTTGGAAACTAATTTATGAATATATACAGTATTATAATGTGTTTCCTTTTTTTATTTGTTTGTTGTTGTGTTTTTTTCCGTTTTTTGTTTTGTTTCGTTCTGTTGTAGTGTTTTCTAATTTGTTAATGTTTTTTCTAAAATATTTAAAACAAAAAATATTTTGAAATGTTTTCTAAAATGTTTTTGTTTGCTTGTTTTATTGTAGTGCTTTCCAAAATATTTAAAACATAGAAACATAATTTTGGTTTTTGTTGTTGTGTTTTTCACTTCCACCACAATCACTTAAATAACATAACTACTCAAATCATAATAAATACTGCATGTTAATATTGTTATTATTGTGCATCAATCCAATCCATAAAATCTATAACAGATGATGGTAGCAAAAAAATGGCTTTTAAAAGTTGTAGGTTGTTTATTGCCTTGATTACTTTCTGTGTTTTGGACAGTATGGAAAGAAATAAGTTACTATGGTGATTAGCATTAATTTATTGTTAAATAGCATCTTTTAATTTGTATTATTTGAGTATTAAAACAGCAATGCTTGACAAATAAATTCTTAAGAAAGGAAAAATAGACACAGGCCTATAAAATTTACCAATTTAGTATACTTATAGTAACTTCAGGTACAGTATGCTCTAAATTTAATACGCAATAGTCACATGATGGCAGCAAACATCAGTATATATTTAAGTGCACTTCAGCTATCCTTAACGTTTTTAAAAACACACATAGAAAGCAAATAATCCCATTCCAAGTTTGATTTTATTTCCACAAACAACACCATAATATGCATACAATGTGTTCAATTATATTTTCATAACATATTTCTTTGAAAGAAAAAAAAATCATAAAATATTATAAAACTCTGCAAAACCTCTGCAAAACTGTTCATGTTAATGCAAGTCCACTGTATTATAACTGTATAAGTACATTTTAGCAAACAGTGCATTGTTCAGATTGTTGTTGTTTTTCATTGCATCAGATTGAATGTTCACATTTCTCAATCTAATGTCACTGATATTTTGAATATCCACACACAGTGTAATACAAATTACAATATTGTACATGTTTGAGATTAAAGACACCTGGTTAAGATATTTCTAAATGTAAACTTAATTTTCATAGAAAAAAAATGATAATGCAGAATGGTTAAATGAACATAACTTGTGGGTCATAAGGTTGAAGATACCACCACCACACCATCTACTAGAACCTGAAAAATTACAATACAGTTGAGTTTCTGTACATTTATGTAGAGGTGGCAATGTTGGTCTGTGGGTCAGTCCAACACTTTCATCCAGACTAAAATAACTATTAAATGGGTTGCAAAGAAATTTTGAACAGACATTCATGATGAATCCTACTGACTTGTATCATCATTAGCTTATTAAGTCAATTTTCTAATTACATATTAAGTCTAGAATGTTGCCTAGCTAATGCTGTTGTAAGCAGTAAGTGTTCATTGTCAATCACTCCTCAGAACTGTGAGGAAATCCCACTTTAAAGACGACAGGACCCTGAATGGTGAAGCCAAGATAGAAAAGCATTGGCCCCAGCACTGAAGCCTGAGATTGACCCTCTACTGTAGCCATTATTTCCCTCCCTCCAGCATGAACAGACACTTGTTGTTGTTCATGCTCCTCTGGCATCGTGGGAGAGTAGGATACCTGGACTGGGAGAAGGATATCTTGGATTTCTGGGACATGCCAAACTTTCCCACTGACCCACATTTCATTGATCCGCCTCCATTTCTCCCTCATCCATGTTTTTTGTCCATTAGCTAGCTCAGCATCAACTTCCTTTTCCACGATTGCATCCAACCTTGATTTGTGAATCCATTTGCTCAGCCCTGTGCCCTTTCCTAGAAAAAACAGTGGCAAAAGGTACCGACCTCGGAGGTACTTTGCGTACCCAGCTCTCCCAAATGCACTCTCCATGAATGTGGTGTGCTGTTGTAGGTCAAGGTCAAACATGGACTCAAGAGATGGTTGTGCAGTCTCTGCTTTTGTGTCTTCTTCCTCATCACTGTCCTCATCCTCCCAGGTTTGGTCTTCTGTTCCGTCATCCTCTGAGGCCTGTTCTTCCACTTCTTCATCATCCTCTTCTTGCACCACGCGAGGCTGTTCCTCGGGCCAAAACAACAGCAGAACCAACAGGTAAAACTCAGGGCTTCTACGCCCAACTTCAGTGCCCAAGAATCTGTGTATTACTGTTTGGAGTTCTTTCACTGGTGTGAGCTGGAGAGAGTTATGCATCTTGTTGCTCAAGATGACGTTGGACAGGATGTACCTCTCAGCTACTGTGACATCGTCAACTTTTTCTTCGTAGGTGGTTTTCAAATCGTCTCTGATTTCCTCTAAATCAGACACTGTTTCCTCATACTCGACAAACTTAGCACGTCTTCCCTTTGATGTGAAACGGCCACGATTCAGACGATCTAGAAGGCCCGGAAAGCTCGTGGATTCTGCCACTGAATTTGTTGTGTACTGTTCATAACAAAGTACAACATCCTTCCAGAAAAAATGTGGCTCTAAGTTTGTCTTGTCAGGCTTGGAGTAGGTTAGATACCATTCAAAAAATTCAAACTTCGCTTCAACTTCTGTTTGTAAGTTTTGGATTTGGTGGTTCTGTGAATGATTGAGTTTCTCAAAGGCTATCTTTGCCACTTGAATGAATCCAAATAGGCCTCTGTTGTTGAAGCTATTTGAAATGCTTACAACACGTGCTGTGTCCTCCATTCCTGGGCCCTCTTCTTCTTCAGCTTTCCTCTCCACATCTTTGAAGGCCTCTCTTGCCCTGTTGAAGATATTCTCCAGTGGCCCTTTTTCCCTCATCAAACGGTTCTTATAGATCTGTCCAAGAGTGTCAGCCACATAAGAGTTGTTTGGAGCTCTTCCAATGGCTATCCTTGCCCATTCCTCAGCTTTGCTATAGCCAATGATGCCTCTTCTGGTGTAATAGAGACGGGAAAGGGTTTGAGGGAAAATGGGGTTCATTCTGAATTTTTCTGATGCAGTTTTCAAGACAGAGACAGCGTGGGCAAATTTCTCTAATTGCCTTATATCTTCTATCAATCGTGAGAACTTCTCTCTACCATTTTTTCCCAGTTTTCTCTTTGTAAGCAAATCTTTGACGAACTGGATTATATGTGGTTGGGGCTGATGTACACAAAGTGAGGAGATAAGTTTCTTCACTGTAGCACTCCTGGTAATCCCCAAGTCAGCAAGTAGTTCCACAGCTGTCTGTGCGAACACTGGATCAATCATAACAATGTGTTCATGGTTTAAAACATCGGTATTGATAAAGACAGTAAATGGCTCCATTCTTTCTTCAAAGGGGGGGCCTCCATGGATGGGATCAGGTGGTCCAAGGATCTTCTGACACTCTGACATTAGGAGGTAGGACTCAGGAATGTACGCATTCATCAGTGCCAAAAAGGAGAAGAGTTGCGTGTTGGTGGCAGGTTGGTTTTGTTGTACGTACTGTCTAACATTTGCAAGATGCTGGTCGTCATTGCTGTCAGAGACTACAGTTTCTGTTGAGTTTTGTTCCATGATGATATGCGTAGACCTGTTTTCCTTTTCTCTTTGGTTTCTTCAAAAACGTAGTCCAACAGTATTGAAACACCTGAAGAGATAACAACAGAACCCATGTTAATAATTTTGTTTTCTGACTTTATAATTACAGTTAATATTATTAGCCTCACTAAGGCTCTAAAGATGGTAATGGCAGCCTGTTGGTCAATCCACCACTTTAGTCTAGACTGAAATATCAACAACTTCTGGTTGTGACATTTTTTTGCAGACATTGATGATCCACAGGGGATGAATCTCAGTAATTGATGGTTTACTCCCCTTTATTATTGTTTTTTTTACATGTAACTGCAGACCTGCTGGCTTATTATAAAGTGACAAACCCATAAGCATTTCTAAAGATGTACTGCACATGTAAACACGTTTTTTGTAAACAAACTATATGTCTGTATGAAACAGATCGATGCTTGTGTTAATGTTGACATTCTTACCAAATGTATAAAAATTTCAAGGCCAACGCTGACATAGAGTCAGCTTACGTCATGACATTCATATAAAAAAGTGTTAACAACAAGCGGCAACCTCCGTGGCTTTCCAGCACGCAATTAACTGATACAGATCAACATAATTAGATTATTTAATTAACATTATTAAAGTTAATGTCAACTTATAAATCATTTTAAACGTGTGATTCATCAGAAAGTGGTAACCTTTAAGGTCTCTCATATTTAATTAATTTAATGTTGTAGTTCACTGACCTGCACCAGCACTTATGATGCTGTCTGTTGACTGATGTTGTTATGATGATGCAGCTTCAGCAGATTCCTAAAGACAAAACACAATATCGCAACAAAAGGTTACTTACAACAAAAGGTTTACAAATCTGTAGAAAGAAAAATGAGATGACTAATCAAAACGTTATATCCCCAAACAGAAAAAAAAATCGAACGTTAAATATAAAAATAAATAAATAAAACGAAATAAGCTTAAGAATAAGATGATGGACTGAAAGCTTGACTCTGACTTAATATTGCTCAAATAATCTTTGTACTGATAGCTGTAATAAATAAACATTTTATTTATAAGAAAAATCAATGAACAACAAATATTAACACAAATCTTACCTGTGTGAGTTCCAGCAGGTGTTTGGGTGACCAAAGAGGACGTCCTTTATAAAGAGCTTTAAGCCACACCTTCTGCATACTGTACATTCTTGTACCTTGGAGCCATGTCTCATTGTTTCGAGTGTCATTCCTCCTTGGTGATCAAGCATGTTAATGACAACAAATGCACTGTTGTTTATGTCAAAACCAACACCTTGATATGCTTGACAGACGAGATGCCACAACTTTCATTTCAGGTTTCATTTACACAGAAATTAACTAATTATTTATGTTCTGCTTTCCTGTACACCGTCTTTGAATCAAAATGAAACGACTTCACCCGTAAGCTGTAAAGTTTATTGTAAGTCATTTAAATCCAAAACACAGATTTCTTTTTTTAAAAATGGTCATCTAGTACTAAATTAAAACAATGAAATTTACCCAGGATTCCTTTATATGATCTCGTAAATCTAACAAAGGTAACACAAGCAAAAACATATTTTCTTTCATGATTAAATCACTATGTGAAAGGCGTTTTATGACCTCCAGTGAATGTTCCCTACCACCAAACGACAGACAGACAAATCAAGAGACTAGCTGGGGAAGATATTGACACATTTAGCAGCTAAAGAGACACATATTTCACTCAGGAGTAGATAAGAATGAATGAATAATGATTTAACTGAACTGATATATGTGAATAAGGAACTCTTTGCTATCTACTTTATAATGCTGCAGCTTTTTCCTGCTGCCCCCATTTAATTCACGTTTAAGAACTGAAGAGAAGAAAATCTCAGTTAAGGGTGTACTTCTAGCTTTTTTCTTAATCTCTCAACCACATCTCATGGTCTTCCTCGGTGAATGGAAGTCACACAGGCAGTTGCATATTGGCACAGGGTAGATAGAGCTATCTCTACAACTGAGCCACCTTCATGACAACTAAAGAAACTCCATCACCTCCACTGAGGAACCCAGAAAAAAAGTGGACCTTGAGTTAAGAGTAGACTTACACACAAATATTTGAATTAACGTTGCTTTATATGCCTGTTTGGTTCAGCTATAATGAACCCTGAAAGCTGATTGTCTAATCAACAAGCATTAACATGTCCGTCTAAAGTTATGTTTACACCTCTTGGTTTGAACATGAACCAAACTGTGTGAAAGAACCCTCGATCGACCAAATGAAACATCAACACAACACAAATACAACGCAATGCAAGCCAATATTACTTATTATATATATGTAACAAGCCATGACTGTATTTATCTTCTCCGCAACTTCACCACGCAGGAGAGTTTGAATGACGTCTGTGCTACATACAGCCTGCATGAAAAAAAAATTAAAAAGTTAATTAATGAGTGTAATGAAAGACATGTGGAAAAACTGGTTTCACAGGTGTGGCTTAAGATAAGATAGAGGTCAGGTAAGCACCTGTTTCTACTTCTTCGTCCTCATCTTGTTTGCGATAGATTTGTCCATTTTTGTGAGCTAGCCAGCGTACTTTGACCTCAGTCCGACTGTGCTCCTCCAGACGTGCCTGAAACTGAATGCAGATATGCAAATAGTTTCAAACTACAGATTCATTTTCCTTGACTTAATCTCATTTCTGTGTGGTGGTCTCTCATTCTCTCTCACCTGTGCCAGCAGAAGATGACTGTCTGTCAGAAGATTCAGATCTACCTCGAGCTTAGCCGTACTGTCACCACGAGTCTCCTGATGTTCGGTTCTAAAACAAAAAATATTGATTTTCAGTACATTACATACACGAAACAGAATGTTTGCTCCTTGGTTTCTTGCCTAGAGTTACCTGAGCAGTTCTCTCATGTCTGTAAGGTAAATTTGAAGCTTTAGCCAGCAGGCAGTTAGCTTAGCTTAGCTTAGCTTAGCTTAAGCACAAAGATGCAAAACCGCAATTGTTTTTATACTTTGTGGAAGGATTCAACCACCCAGATATAGCATGTTAATTAGTGAGCTTTAGAGGTGCTTGTGGGTGGATTGTTTTTACGCTTGGACAGCTAGCAGTTCCCCCCTGTTTCCAGTCTTCTTGCTAAGCTATGCTAACTTCTCATTTAACTTAAAGGTCCAGTGTGTAAGATTTAGGGCACAGGTCACTAATAGGCGAACCGTGGTCCGGGTCCGGATCCATTCTCTGTCCTGTCTGGACCCAGAGCCGGAAACGACATATCATTGAGTTTTATTTAGTTTTGGCGGAGATTACATTTTAACCAGCAAGTCTTTTCTGACTACACCGCTACAGTACTCACCGAAAGGGACATCCTACCTGTCTCTGATTGGCCGGTACTCGTCACCTTCATGTGTTCCAGTTGGTTGGGTTTAGGCATGAGGACTGAGATTGATCAAGGTGAGGGCAAGAATGTCAGCTAATCACAGGCAGGGTAGGGCGGGCCTTCACTTTGAGAAAAGAGGTCAAACTGTGAGTCAGTGTGCCATGGCGTGTGCTAAACAGAGGAAGGTTGACACCGGAAACCGACTTTTAATCCAGAAGATTGCAGCCAAGTCAGCCAATAACTTGTTATTATCATTATTATTATTATTATGAAAGTACTTTTTATTTAGAATTCTGAGTTTAATGTTAAATTTACTTTGCTTTGACTTTTACTATTTATTTTTTGGTATTTAATTTATTTATTATTTATTATTGTATGTAGCTCTCCAGAGTCCAGAGTTGCACTGAAAATAAATATTGTTGACATGATGTTGAATTATAGCTTCCTTTGTTTGATTTGAGTCATTGACTTCACACAGTGCAGATGTTGGTACAATGACAATGCTGCTTCAATATATATAAAATAACTTTAATGTATAACTAAATTATAATGCAACTTAAACATGATGATACTGCAGAAACTGAACATGAGGAAATTTTCTCTATCCGGACCTCCTGAAATCATAATTGACTACCCCTGATTTAGGGGGTTCTATTTACAGAAGTTGAATATAATATGCACAACTATGTTTTTATTAGCGTATACTCACCTGAACATAAGAATAGTTATGTTTTTGTCTTCTGCCATGTTGAACCGCCATGTTTTCACAGTAGCTTGGAACGGAAAAACTAAAAACTGTGTCTAGATTCTCATTCCCGCTAAGAAGAGAAGGGTGAAACAAGGAGTTTGCTAATTTTATGTTAAATAGCATCTTTTAATTTGTATTATTTGTGTATTAAAACAGCAATGTTTGACAAATAAATAAGGGAAAGGGAAAATAGACACAGGCCTATATAATTTACCAATTTAGCATACTAACTTCAGTATGCTCTAAATTTAATACACAATAGTCACATGATGGCAGCAAACATCAGTATATATTTAAGTGCACTTCAGCTATCCTTAACTTTTTAAAAACACACATAGAAAGCAAATAATCCCATTCCAAGTTTGATTTTATTTCCACAAACAACACCGTAATATGCATACAATGTGTTCAATTATATTTTCATAACATATTTCTTTGAAAGAAAAAAAAATCATAAAATATCATAAAACTCTGCAAAACCCCAAACCAACATAAGAATTCTAACTGTTCATGTTAATGCAAGTCAGCTGTATTAGAATTGTATTTAGCAAACAGTACATTGTTCAGATTGTTGTTGTTTTTCATTGCATCAGATTGAATGTTCACATTTCTGAATCTAATGTCACTACCAGCATTTGGATATTTTGAATATCCACACACAGTGTAATACAAATTACAATATCGTACATGTTTGAGATTAAAGACACCTGGTTAAGATATTTCTAAATGTAAACTTAATTTTCATAGAACAAAAATGATAATGCAGAATGGTTAAATGAACATAACTTGTGGGTCATAAGGTTGAAGATACCACCACCACACCATCTACTAGAATCTGAAAAATTACAATACAGTTGAGTTTCTGTACATTTCTGTAGAGGTGGCAATGTTGGTCTGTGGGTCAGTCCAACACTTTCATCCAGACTAAAATAACTATTAAATGGGTTGCCAAGAAATTTTGAACAGACATTCATGAGGATATTTTCTACTGACTTTGTCAATCCCCTGATTTATCTTGTACCACCATTAGCTGATGAAGTCAATTTTCTAATTACATATTAAGTCTAGAATGTTGCCTAGCTAATGCTGTTGTAAGCTGTAAGTGTTCATTGTCAATCACTCCTGAGAACTGTGAGGAAATCCCACTTTAAAGACGACAGGACCCTGAATGTTGAAGCCAAGATAGAAAAGCATTGGCACCAGCACTGAAGCCTCAGATTCAACCTCTTCTGTAGCCATTATTTCCCTCCCTCCAGCATGAACGGACACTTTTTGTTGTTCATGCTCCTCTGGCATCGTGGGAGAGTAGGATACCTGGACCGGGAGAAGGATATCTTGGATTTCTGGGACATGCCAAACTTTCCCATTGACCCACATTTCATTGATCCGTCTCCATTTCTCCCTCAGTCCTGTTTCTTGTCCATTAGCTAGCTCAGCATCAACCTCCTTTTCCACGATTGCATCCAACCTTGATTTGTGAATCCATTTGCTCAGCCCAGTGCCCTTTCCTAGGAAAAACTGTGGCAAAAGGTACCGACCTCGGAGGTACTTTGCGTACCCAGCTCTCCCAAATGCACTCTCCATGAATGTGGTGTGCTGTTGTAGGTCAAGGTCAAACATGGACTCAAGAGATGGTTGTGCAGTCTCTGCTCTTGTGTCTTGTTCCTCATGACTGTCCTCATCCTCCCAGGTTTGGTCTTCTGTTCCGTCATCCTCTGAGGCCTGTTCTTCCACTTCTTCATCATCCTCTTCTTGCACCACGCAAGGCTGTTCCTCGGGCCAAAACAACAGCAGAACCAACAGGTAAAACTCAGGACTTCTACGCCCAACTTCAGTGCCCAAGAATCTGTGTATTATTGTTTGGAGTTCTTTCACTGGTGTGAGGTGGAGAGAGTTATGTATCTTGTTGCTCAAGATGACGTTGGACAGGATGTACCTCTCAGCTACTGTGACATCGTCAGCATTTGCTTCATAGGTGGTTTTCAAATCGTCTCTGATTTCCTCTAAATCAGACACTGTTTCCTCATACTCGACAAACTCAGCACGTCTTCCCTTTGATGTGAAACGGCCACGATTCAGACGATCTAGAAGGCCCGGAAAGCTTGTGGATTCTGCCACTGAATTTGTTGTGTACTGTTCGTAACAAAGTACAACATCCTTCCAGAAATAATGTGGCTCTAAGGTTGTCTTGTCAGGCTTTGAGTAGGTTAGGTACCATTCAAAAAATTCAAACTTCGCTTCAACTTCCGTTTGTAAGTTTTGGATGAAACTCCTGTGGTTCTGTGAATGATTGAGTTTCTCAAAGGCTATCTTTGCCACTTGAATGAATCCAAATAGGCCTCTGTTGTTGAAGCTATTTGAAATGCTTACAACACTTGCTGTGTCCTGTGGCATTCCTGGGCCCTCTTCTTCTTCAGCTGTCCTCTCCATATCTTTAAATACTTCAAAGGCCTCTCTTGCCCTGTTGAAGATATTCTCCAGTGGCCTGGGTTCCCTCATCAAACGGTTCTTATAAATCTGCCCAAGAGTGTCAGCCACATAAGAGTTGTTTGGAGCTCTTTCAATGGCTGTCCTTGCCCATTCCTCAGCTTTGCTATAGCCAATGATGCCTCTTCTGGTGTAATAGAGACGGGAAAGGGTTTGAGGGAAAATGGAGTTCATTCTGAATTTTTCTGATGCGGTTTTCAAGACAGAGACAGCGTGGTCAAATTCTCTCTAATTGCCTTATATCTTCTATCAATCGTGAGAACTTCTCTCTACCCTTTTCTCCCAGTTCTCTCTTTGTCAGCAAATCTTTGATGAACTGGATTATATGTGGTTGGGGCTGATGTACACAAAGTGAGGAGATAAGGTTCTTCACTGTAGCACTCCTGGTAATCCCCAAGTTGGCAAGTAGTTCCACAGCTGTCTGTGCAAACACTGGGTCAATCATAACAATGTGTTCATGGTTTGAACCATCGGTATTGATAAAGACAGTAAATGGCTCCATTCTTTCTTCAAAGGGGGGGCCTCCATGAATGGGATCAGGTGGTCCAAGGATCTTCTGACACTCTGACATTAGGAGGTAGGACTCAGGAATGTACGCATTCATCAGTGCCAAAAAGGAGAAGAGTTGCGTGTTGGTGGCATGTTGGTTTTGTTGCACGTACTGTCTAACATTTGCAAGATGCTGGTCGTCGTTGCTGTCAGAGACTACGGTTACTGTTGAGTTTTGTTCCATGATGATATGCGTAGACCCGTTTTCCTTTTCTCTTTGGTTTCTTCAAAAACGTAGTCCAACAGTATTGAAACACCTGAAGAGATGATAACAGCAGAACCCATGTTAATAATTTTGTTTTATGACTTATTAGCCTCACTAAGGCTCTAAAGATGGTAATGGCGGCCTGTTGGTCAATCCACCACTTTAGTCTAGATCGAAATATCAACAACTTCTGGTTGTGACATTTTTTTTGCAGTCATTGATGATCCACAGGGGATGAATCTCAGTAACTTTTGTAATTGTTTAACTTTTCATGTAGCGCCATCATCGGGTCAAAATTTCAGTTTTCCCAATATTTATGTTTTATGACTGAATACCTGAAAAACTCATCATCATCATCATCCTCAGTTGTACTATGTGTTCAGTGTTAACTAAAGCATGCTAACACGCAAAAGTAAGCCGATGAACATGGTGAACATCGTACCTGTTGAAAATCAGCTTTGTCATTGTGAGCATGTTAGCATGCTGACATTAGCATGTAGTTCAAAGCACCATTGTTCCTATGTACAGCCTCTCAGAGGATGGCTGTAGACTCATATTTTAAATAATTGTAACCATTTAATTATGATTAACAAATCATTAACCCTTACTTAGAGATATTACCATACATAAGTGACAACTGGTTGACAGATTGTGAAAACCTCTTACTACCTTTTGCTGTCCGTTTCGCTGATATCTTAGTAATTATATTTTTAACACTTGTAACTGCATAATTGATTGTTTACTCCCCTTTATTATTGTTTTTTTTTTACATGTAACTGCAGACCTGCTGGCTTATTATAAAGTGACAAACCCATAAGCATTTCTAAAGATGTACTGCACATTTAAACATGTTTTTCAGCTGTAAACAAACTATATGACTGTATGAAACAGATCGATGCTTGTGTTAATGTTGACATTCTTACCAAATGTATAAAAATTTCAAGGCCAACGCTGACATAGAGTCGACTTACGTTGTGACATTCATATAAAAAAGTGTTAACAACAAGCGGCAACCTCCGTGGCTTTCCAGCACGCAATTAACTGATACAGATAAACATAATTAGATTATTTAATTAACATTATTAAAGTTAATGTCAACTTATAAATCATTTTAAACGTGTGATTCATCAGAAAGTGGTAACCTTTAAGGTCTCTCATATTTAATGAATTGTTGTAGTTCACTGACCTGCACCAGCACTTATGATGATGCAGCTTCAGCAGATTCCTAAAGACAAAACACAATATCGCAACAAAAGGTTACTTACAACAAAAGGTTTACAAATTTGTAGAAAGAAAAATGAGATGACTAATCAAAACGTTATATCCCCAAACAGAAAAAAAATCGAAGGAACGTTAAATATAAAAATAAATAAATAAAACTAAATAAGATTAAGAATAAGATGATGGACTGAAAGCTTGACTCTGACTTAATATTGCTCAAATAATCTTTGTAGCAGTAATAAATACAACATTTTTTTTTAAAGAAAAATCAATGAACAGAAAATATTAACACAAATCTTACCTGTGTGAGTTCCAGCAGGTGTGTGGGTTACCAAAGAGGACGTCCTTTATAAAGAGCTTCAAGCCACACCTTCTGCATACTGTACATTCTTGTACCTTGGACATGAGCTATGTCTCATTGTTTTGATTGGTGATCAAGCATGTTAATGACAACAAATGCACTATTGTTTATGTCAAAACCAACACCTTGATAGCTCATGCTTGACAGACGAGATGCCACAAAGGTTTCATTTACACAGAAATGAACAGGAAGCCCTTAAGCTTCAGTCACTGCACTACTTAATTTATGTTCTGCTTTCCTGTAAACCGTATTTGCATTTTATCTGTTTAACCTTTGAATTAAAATTAAACGACTTCACCTGTAAGCTGTAACGTTTATTGTAAGTCATTTAAATCCAAAACACAGATTTCTTTTTAAAAATGATCTTTTAGTACTAAATTCAAACAATGAAAATTACCCCGGATTCCTTTATATGATCTCGTAAATCTAACAAAGGTAACACAAGCCAAAACACAGATTTCTTTCATGATTTAATCACTATGTGAAAGGCGTTTTATGACCTCCAGTGAATGTTCCCTACCACCAAACGACAGACAGACAAATTAAGAGACTAGCTGGGGAAGATATTGACACATTTAGCAGCTAAAAAGACACATATTTCACTCAGGAGTCGATAAGAATGAATGAATAAATAATGATTGAATTGAACTGATATATGTGAATAAGCAACTCTTTGCTATGTACTTTATAACGCTGCAGCTTTTTCCTGCTGCCTCTATTTAATTCACGTTTAAGAACTGAAGAGAAGAAAATCTCAAATAAGGGTGTACTTCTAGCTTTTTTCTTAAGCTCTCAACCACATCTCATGGTCTTCCTCGGTGAATGGAAGTCACACAGGCAGTTGCATATTGGCACAGGGTAGATAGAGCTATCTCTACAACTGAGCCACCTTCATGACAACTAAAGAAACTCCATCACCTCCACTGAGGAACCCAGAAAAAAGTGGACCTTGAGTTAAGAGTAGACTTACACACAAATATTTGAATTAACATTGCTTTATATGCCTGTTTGGTTCAGCTATAATGAACCCTGAAAGCTGATTGTCTAATCAACGAGCATTAACATGTCCGTCTAAAGTTATGTTTACACCTCTTGGTTTGAACATGAACCAAACTACAAGTGTGAAAGAACCCTTGATCGACCAAATGAAACATCAACACAACACAAATACAACACAATGCAAACCAATATTACTTATTATATATATGTAACAAGCCATGACTGTATTTATCTTCTCCGCAACTTCACCACGCAGGAGAGTTTGAATGACGTCTGTGCTACATACAGCCTGCATGAAAAAAAATTAAAAAGTTAATTAATGAGTGTAATGAAAGACATGTGGAAAGACTGGTTTCACAGGTGTGGCTTAAGATAAGATAGAGGTCAGGTAAGCACCTGTTTCTACTTCTTCGTCCTCATCTTGTTTGCGATAGATTTGTCCATTTTTGTGAGCTAGCCAGCGTACTTTGACCTCAGTCCGACTGTGCTCCTCCAGACGTGCCTGAAACTGAATGCAGATATGCAAAAAGTTTCAAACTACAGATTCATTTTCCTTGACTTAATCTCAAGTTCTCTGTGTGTTTGTCTCTCATTCTCTCTCACCTGCGTCAGCAGAAGATGACTGTCTGTCAGAAGATTCAGATCTACCTCGGAGTTTATTCGCACTGTCACCACGAGTCTCCTGATGTTCGGTTCTAAAACAAAAAATATGAATTAATTAACATTTAGGGGGTTCTATTTACAGATGCACAACTATCACCTGAACATAAGAACAGTTATGTTTTTGTCTTCTGCCATGTTGAACCGCCATGTTTCTACAGTAGCTTGGAATGGAAAAACTAAAAACTGTGTCTAGATTCTCATTCCCGCTAAGAAGAGAAGGGTGAAACAAGGAGTTTGCTACACTGCTAGACTCATTTATATCACTTATATTTAACTAGAATGTGAATATCTGTATTTCCCAAAATGCTGCTAAATATAACAAGAAACCACATGCATGCATCCAGCGCAACATTATTCCAATCACAGTTCACACACAAGTCTTTTAGGTCATTATGCCCACGGCATAAAACAATGGAATATAGTAATAAACAATAGTGGAGAGCCATAACTCTGGTCCCTTGGTAACCTACACCCTCGTAGTCAGATTTAACCAAATAAGACTTCACTGGTAAGGCACAATCAAAATACATGCAAAAAAAGGTAGCCCCAGTACTGAGTCTCAGTTACTCCACTGCTGAGGCTTTATTTGCATAAGTAATGTTTGTAAATGAAATAACAATGTATCTATAGTCTGTCGGATTTTTTTTTTCAGCCAACAGAAGTAGTTTGTTATAATGTTAATAACATAAATGATCAAAATGACAGATAAAATATAACTTTCAGAGATCCCTACCTATGTTGGAGTCCTGCTAGTACCCTCACAATTATTCTCCTGTGTAACAGTGTCATCATATTACCAGTAGTACAACCTCACAACTACTGCTATACTGCAATGAACGATAGAAAACTTTAATGAAATGTTCGCCAACCCAGATATTTTTTACTTAGAAATTCCCATTAGCCTGCCTTGTTTACCCCAGTTAGAGATTTCCTACAAAAATACATCGATGGAAAATTAAATTCGGGACTGAATAACTCACTGCCGTAACAGACAAATGGATAGCTGAGATCACAAGCTCTGTCATCCCACTGATGCTGGAGGGACGTCCTGATTGCAGCGCAGTTCTCAACACTTCCGTTATTATCAGGGTTATTTCTCTCCCAGTATCTGAAAGACGAAGGCCTTCTGTCGGACCACATCCAGTCCTCTTTAAACAGCCCGATCCAGAAAGTGGTGCCTTGGCCTTGTGCAAAAATTTTACCATTCTCCAATGTAGTTTTCACACTGACCAAGTCCTTGTGATGCTGTCTGCAGAAGCTCTCTGCGTCTCGCCATGACATAGGTGTGGTATAAAAGATGTATTTGTCTTCCTCGTCTTCATCGTCTTCATCATAGCTGTCAGCTGTAAGAAAACATTTGAATGATATCCATAAAGTTCATCCGGCACTCTGTGAGTAACAGTTGACTCATTCACACAATTCAACTTGACCCCTTTATGCTAACCAGCTAATGAAGCGTTAAAGGTGGGTCCGTCATACTGAATACCAATGGAAATGGAATTTCTGGTTGGCTACATTCCTGGTGGTTGAACAAACATGGTAATATTTTCAGTCAGTTGGGTCCAACTATCCATCAATCCATATGCACAAAATCTGAAAATAACCCAACAACTAATTTCCAAATTGGCCTGAACTATTCATGGTCCTAAGATGATGAATCTTACTGTCATCGGTGACCCATGACTTGTCCTATAGTACCTCTGTTAGATGACAATATCCACTTTTACCTTACACCCTGTAATGGGCGGATTAAAATGGTATTCACTGAGCTCATTAATGCTCCCAAGAGGATAAACCCCATCTCTTTTGGACAACTTTTTCCTACTCTGCAAACTAGAATATTAATTTTGCACACAAGAAGCTATATTTCAGATTAAAGCACACTTAAGTTAAATTTGTTGCACATATTCATGATCCCATGAGGACAAACCCTTTTAATCTAATGAAGGTATACTGTGAGAGTGAAATAGACACCTCTGCATCTGAAAGCCTCTAGCTGGGCTTTAGTCCTTTAGGGTTTTATCTTGGCATCAACATACAAGTGTCACCAAAGCATGTAAATTCACAAATGTGTGTATTAATAGTATAAAAAGGAGTGGGGAAAGAATAGCAACAATCCTCAGTGTAACTTACATGCAGAGCACATAAATGGCAGCAACTCGCTACATTGTCTGGCAAACCAGTACTTATCTGGTTTCACCACCACACAGAAGCCATAGTGTTCAGGTGGAGCCCAGGCGTAGACGTCAATTTCCCCAATTCCATCTGACCACACCCACCACTTAGTCGCTGATCTCTCCAGGCCAATCCAGATGCCGCTCACATCAGCATTGCCAACGGCCTCTATCAGTTGCATGTTCTCCTCCATGTTGTCAACGGTTGCCAGGTCTACATAGTTCTCTTTGCAGAAGCTCTGAGCTTCGCTCCATGTTCTGGGGGTGTTTAAAAAGTGGTACAGACGACGAGCTGTGGAGCAAAACATAACTTTTTTTGTAGAGTTAGGAAAGTCTGGAGGGAAATATAGCCAAATAATTTAAAATTGAAAGGGTATATTTTTATGTTTTCATTAATCAAGACCATATTGTTTCCTCTCCGAATCGGAAACACAGCACTTTGTTTGATTGTTGCAGTGCATGCTTATCTACCTGTGGTATATGACTCATCGTCCTCGGTCCTGATAACAGCCACCAAAACCATCAGGAAAATACCTGCAATTCAAGTATATCACAGTGAATTTAATCCATCCAACACCACATACAGGATTTCATGATCTGGTAGATGTTTTGCAGAATAGAATATTCTTCTCTCTCTTTCTTCAGCTCATGAAGCCAAAAAATAAAAGCAATGGCGAGTACAGTCAGGTTAAATAAGTTTAATTGTTGTTGCATAGGTCGGTATTTGAGTGAATTTAGGATAGTCATATCCAAAGATAGCAATGTCTGAAACTAAAGCTCTTTAGTCTAAACTATGTGAGTATTAGCCATCAAAAACCCATTTTTGTGTGCAATTATAAAATGTAAAATCCTCTGTCCTCAAAACCTGGATTTGTTCATATTTTTTACATAATATACCATTATGAAGTTCTCATCATAAAACTTCAAAATATATTCCCATATTTCACCTCAGCTGGTGCATGTCTGTGCACTCCCTACTGTGCTTAAATGTAGTTTAACATAAAGTCAAATGAGCGTACATGGTTTGCTTATGTCAGACCTCATTTCAAACCACATTTCCAACTAAAATTTATGTCACTGTTTATCTCAGACGGTCTCAGTAAAATTAACAGAATTTGGTTGGAAAAACTTTGTCAGCTCCTTTAATTATTAATTTAGAAATTTTAATGTTTCTCATTAAGTAGCAAGTAAATTAATTCGGATTAAACAGTGATTAAAAGTAGAAGTAGTTTCGATGTCTTATTTGTAGAGATTTGAATTATAATTTCGTCTTACCTGTAAAGAGGATTCTTTTCGGATCCATGGCTGAGAACGTTGATAAAAGAGGAGACAGAATCACACATTCTCTTTTTATCACAAAATTACAAAAGACATCCAGAAATTAAAAGTTAATTTTAGTATTCTGTCCACCAGTAACAAACATTATTTACGTTATTATAATTTTTTTTTTTTAAAGTTATAAATGTACCTGATCCGATGTGCTGCGTCTGTTGTGTCTCACTGTTCTAGTCCTGTACTTTATCTGGATGTACGGCTTTATTAATGTATACTGCATGCAAACCTACCAGGACATGTGATGTTGTAATCAACATGTATTTGAATTAAAGTTTAAATCCCGCATGGACAGGTTAAGCCCTCTAATCTGTAGCCAAATAAACCACTTCAGACTTTAAGAAAATGTTAGTGCATGTACTTGTTGTTGCTGTTTTTTAGATTCAACACACGGCGGATTTGGTTCTAGGGTCAAAAGCTTAAGCAACCATAGAAGCACATTAATATCATAAAAGCATAAATGAGAAATTAGAAAGTAATAAAATAAAAGCTCTTGTTTTTATATTTTTATTTAATAACAAATGGTTTATGACAGTCTAGCAGTAAGATATGGGTAATCACATAAAGTCGATACATACTGAACACGAACAACTCCTCAAGGCCTTTATGTCCAAGGTGTTTATGGTGTTTCTCCCTGCGTCATCTTTTTGAGAGAACACTACAGCGTTTACTCTGACACAACGTTCAGTCAAGGTGGTCCATTCACCTCCAGTTTAATGCAGATGAAAAATCCATAAACATAACACGGACGCATCATTTTAGTTCATGAGTTTCCATGCAACACATAGAAAAGAGCATCAATCATACACAGAAGTTTGATATGGGATTAAAATGATAACTCTCAATTCTGTACAGTACAATTCAACTCCAACAGTTGCACTGGAACAATATGGGCACCTCTGCTTGACAATTTGCATCCTGTAACGAGAAAAAAACAAACAGGTTTTCTTTAATTATTTGAATGATTAATTATTTATACAAATAATGTATTATTTTCCATATAATAAAAAGTAGGGCGATGGGCTTTTGGTGGTGACTAGAGTCTTGGATATGTCAAAGATTAACAACTACATTGAATTGATTGCATGAGTATTTTTTATTGTAGTGTCAGATTCTCCCTCTGGACACCTTCGTGGCCAAAAATGCCTCATTGACTTCCATTAAAACCACATTTTTTTAAATGAGAACATAAAAATGAATTTTTGATTTTAAGTGAAAGCAGATTGGATTCCAGTATGTAAGGCCCAAAAGAATATAGCACTCCCATGCCTGTATGCTAAACATGAAGACAGCAGGTGGTTAGCTTAGCTTAATTAAAGGGGAAACAGCTTGCAGTGTGGCTATCAAAACCGTTAAAGTCACATATGAAGATGTTTCATACAACAGTTAGGAGTGCTGATATAGAGAATAACAGCACTGGGACGCTTAACTGCATGTATCACTGAGCTTTACAGGTGTTCAACGTTAAATGAATGGTAGTTGTCTCAGTCCAGTCGTGGAACAATTTGTGTTGGCGCAGCAAAATAAATGATTAAAAAAAAGCTAATTATCTTCTAGGACCGGATCTCTGCCGTGCTGATATTCAGTACAACTCCACTCCCTCTGGTGTCGTATTGCTTTAGTATCTTCTTTGTTTATCCTCCCAAAAAAAACAAACAAAGTAAAAACAACAATTTTCTGGCTCTGAGCAGTTGCCAGGTAACCAGCATAGATTAAACAAATGAGATTCAACATGTTAATCAGTGCGCTACACTGGTGGAAGAAGATCCTTTTGTAGCAGTACCACAGCGTACAAATACTGTTATAAGTCCTGCATACTAAAAGTAGAAATACAACAGTGTCAGTATTTAAATATACTTAAAGTACTAGAAGTATTTATTATGCAGAACGGCTTATTTCAGAATAGTGTATGTTATATTACAGTTTAATTTCAACTGGTGAGCTACAGAGATGTCCGTAGGAGGACTTTGTTATTTTTGGGTACAGTCAGGCTAACTGTTTCCCTCTGTTTCCAGTCTTTGTGCTAAGCTAAACTAATCGGCTGCTGGCTGTAGTTTCATATTTAACGTGTAGACATGAGAGAGGCATCAATCTACTCATCTAACACTTTTAAGATTACAAAGCTAAACTCACCTGTCTTCTCGGTGACCTACAACTGCTCATAACATTGGAAGGTTCGCCAGCTGACACTGAAATCAGTTATCCAGCGATGTTTCATTAGCGTCTCCAACTGAAGGAAAAAACACCACCAGTGTTACAAAGAACACAGTAAGTTTGTTGGTTGTGGGTCAAACCTGCAGTATACCTGTCTCATTTACCTTTTTCAGGAGTGCATCACTGACTGTGGCGTCAGCGAGATCCACATCACTGCTGAAAGTCATCCTTATTATCATCTTCTTCACTTTGAGACCTGCAGCATCCCAACACAGAGTCATAGATGCTAGAACATGTCCACCTCACTTTTCACAATCATCGTTGAACCTCCAACTTCCAACATCATCTTACTTTGTAGCAACGTGTGCAGCCTGCGAGAAGGATCTTTAGATACTAATTCAGGTACCTTCACCTCATCTCCATGTTCTTTGAATATGAAAATAATGCATTATCAACCGCAAAACATCAGGTCTTTGTCTTGGAAACGTCATTTTAAACCTGCAACTGATTTGTTTGGCCACATGGGGGCAGTGGAACCAAGCTGTAAAACTCAACATGGACACATTATTGTCTAAGAAACTCCTTGTGTTGAACTCATAAGCATTCAGCGCATTTATTTGTAGTCCTGACTGCATCAGGGTGGCATGATAATTGTCCAATATTCACTCTCTACTGAGAAACATCTGGCTCTTTAGCTGCAAAATCCTACACAATGCTCGTCAATAGCTGCCTGTTATTTGATTAAACATGCTTCAAGTAGGGTTAATGCTTTAATATTGCTTCCATGATTTATTTCTGTGGATATACTTTTAAAAAAAAGCACAAGTTCCTTCTCTGTTTTATGGATATGAATGAAAGTGATGCTCAAGATGTCTAGGAAGTTATTCGTTCAATGGGAATTTCAGTAACTCACCACCATGACAGACAAACGTGGCATTGTCGTTGCAATTAGCTCCAACCCAGCGTCCCTCCTGGGAGACTGACACAGCAGCACAGTCTCCGTGACTCTCTGTGCCGCTCAGCCAGTACCTGAAGGAGTTTTCTCTTCCATCCGACCACACCCAGGCATCCCTGAATAGACCGATCCATACTTTATGGAGCTGCCCGTCAGGGACCGCCGATGTTTTGGCTAAATCGAAAATGTCTGAATTGTCCTCCTCTGTGCGTACATAGGCCAAGTCGGTGTGCTTACTTCTGCACAGCTCTTGACTGTTCACCCAGCTTATTTCATCTGAGTAGTACACATATGTTTCTGTGCCATCCTGATGACCTAAACACACAAACGGGGTAAGAAAAAAGCAGAGAATTTACATAAAAGATTGCTTTAAGTTTACATGCTCTTCAATTAGAGGGACGTGTACGCAAACAAGATGCCCTCTTACATCATACAACGGAAAACAGTCTTCCACTCTTTTCTGGCAATTTTGTTTGAATCCTGTCATTCAGTGGTGGTATGTTCCCATGTTCAGTGGGTATGTTGTAATGGAAGTCCAACCTCTTTGGGTTGTGACCAATGACAGTATAAAGAATGGACAGAGCATGAGTTTCCGCAGCCATGTTGGCCTTACTGGTTCTTACACCACCCGGCTAATCTAAAAAACGGCAAAGACGTGGATCGTCGGCAGAATGACCACTGGTTGCTCAAACAAACTCATCCACCTATCAATCAAAGCGTCCTTTACGAAACTTTAAGCCTTAATATTATTTGAACAGGTGAAAAAATTCACCCTCAGTACAGTTGTCATGAACGGGGAAATAAGCTATAGAGACCAAAACTGTTTTTTGTACCAGGCTGTAAACATGTTTATTTCTGCTGTGAAGTTGGACATTTCAACATGGGGACTTATGGAGACTGACTCACTTCTGGAGCCAGCCTCATATTTTTATCATTTTACATCTGCTAATAAAATTTACTCACATTCATAACACACAAACTCTTTTTCCTCTCCACACGGTATGTCATTCCACAAGCCCGTCTCAGACATCTCTGCACACCATTCATCGCCCGATAGATTATTCGGTTCTTCATCGTTCCACATGGTGAAGTGCACTCCGCCTCTTCCGTCTGACCACATCCACCTACGAGTCTCTCCCTTCTGAAGCCCGATCCAGGTGTTTGTCACATGACTGCCCAGCGCGTTGACCAGCTCGTTCTCACTGTACCTGTTGTTCACGCCAGCCAGGTCGGTGTACTTTACTCTGCAGAAGCTCTGAGCCTCGTCCCAGGTCAGGGAGGCGTTGATGAGGTGGTACTGCTGAGGCGCTTTGGACAGAAGTTTAGACATTTAGAAACAAACTGCATCGACAAGAGGAAAAGGGATGCAAATTACTGAGATTTTAATTGTATTTTGATATGAGAATTTAGAAACAACACCACCTAGTGGTGCACAAAAAAGTAGTGGTGGATCTGTCATACTTCTGTTTGAGAAGCCATCTAAATGAAATGTTTTATCTGCCACAATAAAGGAACACAAGGCTCTTCAGGGAAATATTGACTCTATGGTTCAAACACTATAAACTCAAAAGATGGATCTGTAACTACACAAGCTGAGTCAGTTTTATTTGAATGGTAACTAAAAATAAAGGCTGAAAGGGGTTAATGATCTCTGACAGCTCATCTGATATTAATAAACTCACTTAGCATCAAAAGTAATTACTTCTACTTTTGGAAAGCAGCTCTCGGACATTATTAATCATAAAACGAAGAGTCTCTCACAGACCAAGATGTAAAATTAATGTTTGTCCTGAAGAGGTACTTACTCAGCTGAGCAGTGGTGGTCTGAATCAAAAGGAGAATCCCTGAGTAAAAAGGACACTGTGTTATTTTCATCTTTCAACAACCATCAAAGTCAACAGTCGAAAAACCTGCTGCTCCATAAGATATTAATCATGCTTACCTATGAGGGAGATAATGCTTTGTAACCACATCATTAATCTGTGAGCCAGAATAAGAAAAATCTGATTACATGAACCTGTGTGGCTCTATATTGAACCGTATAGAATCATTTAATATTTAATAATATAGATTTTCAACAGTCTTACCTCTCCTGTTGTTGAAGCCAACTCTATTGAGGAGTTCAGGGTGTGCGTTGTTTTGTGCATTTCTGGACAGGTTTGTCAGTTTTTCATGTCGTTTCATGCAAAACTCGACAAGCAGTGAGAAGTGAGAAGACACATGAGCAGATTTGGTTACCAGTGGTCCTTTGACATCACGTGGTTGAACAAGCTCGTTTGGTTGCCCACCTTTTAGTATTTGTGTTTTTCCAGCAGTGCTGCTTTGCAAGTCTCACCAAGCGTATTCCTAAATTCTAAAATATCCAGTAAATACCAGAGACAACTTACACTACAAAATCAGTGATTCTGTATGGCTTTGTTGCTGATAACAATTTTATAAACTTACTTTGATGCTATAGTGATATTCCCAAGCACTGACCAGAGTACAGCCTTGAAATACTGTACCTGTACAGAATCTAGACTTTCTGTGTGTACAGTTTATCAAATTTTACTTAAAAGTTCTTAGAGACCCATTTCTTGTGTAAAACTTTACAAGGTGTTCTGCTTACAGACAAGTCTCTAGCTCATCACAGGGCTGACACGAAGAGACAAACCACCATTCATGCCTACATTCACATCTACGGGCAATTTAGAGTTGCAATAGACATCTGAACATAAAGGTAAAATAGCAAACTTTTGTTTCTGTTACTGTCGGAGATAAGAAGTCTATGTCAGGGCGAGAATGAATCGTAAATCTGGACCTCTTTCCCAACAAGTAACCAAAGCGAAGGTGAAGAACTACTGAAGTTTCAAAAGGTCCAAAAAAGATGCAAAGAGTTGAAAAAAAGACAAAAGAAGCTCACCCTTTAGAGTCAAACCTTTTTATTCATATAGCAGCTTCGCAGAGCAAAAAATAAAATAAAAACAGAAATAGACAACAATGAAAAGAATTTAGCAAGATAAATATATCAATACAGTTTGGCCATACAATGTCCCAACCGGGGCCAGATATGACCTAACCATTTTAAAACCATTTTAAAACAAAGCACAAACATTTTTAAATCAACAAAAGGGCAGATATAAAACAGAAAACTAAAATTCAAATTCATTTTTGATAAGATTAGAGTACATCTCCTTTTTTGGACTTACTTACAACTACACTTGCCAAAAAGAAGAAATATAAGTTTTAAAAGCTGTTAACCAATGCTTAGATGTTGTTTCCACTAATGTTGAAGACAGCTACAATATCAATGTCTTATTTACTTTACACAACAGTTCAACAAGATCTAATAAATGCTCCTTACATGAAAAAAAGTCTATTTTTTTGTGTAACTCGTCCTCCAGCTGATCTTGAAATCACTGATGCTGTTGTTTTTCATCTTCGCTTCCAGCTAGGAGGCAGACACCAAAAATGTTTATTATAACACACAAGCAATCTGGATATTATATATTGTTGAGTAAAAGTCGTACATATGAAATTAAAGTAAAACTTCTCACCTGACTCAAGATTTGTTGTTGGATCAATGGGTCACTCATGTCAAAGTTGGTGCCGATCTTTAACACAGATCTCTTCTTAAAGTCTGAAAAAAATGGTGGCTGATGTGATTTGATGTGCCTTGCTGGCTTTTTGGCAGTGTTATGAAATGTTATTTAAAGAACAAACCATTTATTTAGTCACTGTTTTAGCCACTTTACTAAGAAGTGGAGCTACATACAAATAGCATCACCACTGACAGTTTTTTCAATGCTTTAATTGAGTTTTAAGACCAATTTTCCATCTTTATTTTCAACAAAATAAATTAACTTTGAACTGCTTGAGAGATGTTGTCATTTCAATTAAACATTGTTTTGTGTCAAAATTATGCTGACGATTTACTCTTATTCCTCAAAAAAAAAGAAAAAAGTTTGTCGTTTTAAATCTTTAATTTGTGTTTTAGTGATTTTTCCCACTGGTATACACAGAGTAAGAATGTTGTATGTAAATATCTTTATGTTAAGTAGGACTGCAACTAAATCGTTTTTATAACATCAGCAAATCTAACAGTTATTTATTCGAATAACTGACAAATCATTTAGACTATAAAATGTTGCATTTTTTCTCCACCAGTCCAAAACTCAAATATATTTATTTTCCAATGATGTAAAAGAGAGAAAAGTTGCAAATACTCATGTTTTCATTTTTGCTTAATTGACTTTTTGTAAATCACCTAATCAATTTATTGCTTCAGCACTAATGTAAAGCTTACATAAACTTGTAAAATACTTACAGTAGCAGAGAAACATAGATTCAGCGTCACAGGATTTTATGCTCCATTTCCCATCGTGAATATAAACACAGTCTGGACCTTCTCCTAAGCCGGCTAGCGGATTCTGCCACTCATATCTGAACGAGGAGTTTGTCCCATCAGACCAGATCCAGGGGTCTCCAGACAGGCCGATCCAGGCCAGCATGTCCAATGGCACCATGCTCTGGATTTCCTGGTTCTCAGCCAAGTTCCTCACACTGAGCAGGTCAGTGTGGTACTCCCTGCAGTATAGCTGAGCATCGGTCCAGTTCATTGGTGTTTCTACAAGAATCTTTGTTGCTGGTGAACTGTCTCTGTCTGTGAACACAGAAATAATCATTATACATCAACACATAGAGTAAAAAAGAGTAAAAGATGTGATCTAGTTGAAGTAAGTCTCAAATTTTTGCAACTTGCTTTTTATACTGTAATAAATAGAAAACAATAGTTATTTCGAAGGAAAGAACAATGAGTTTTGAACATCAGTTGAATTTTAAACCATCCATTAATATTATAAAATGTCAGGTCAGTTAGTACTTGGAGTTTATCAACTGCAGATACTTTAACAAAGAATGTATGTGATTCATATTTTCTATATTATTACCATCATAGCATAAGAAGTAGTGCGATAAGTCACAGTCCAGGTCTTTCCATACACCCGTATGATGTATGCCAACACAGTGCTGAATGACAGGGTTTTCGTGGGGTTGATCAACATCCCAGTTCCTGAACTCAGCTTCACCATCTCCATAGTAACCATCATCTGACAGAGACCACCTCCAGGTTAGAGAACCTTCATACAGCCCAATCCAAAAGTGTTCACTGACCACTTCTTGGTCATCATCGTCGTTGACTTCTCGTTTGGAATTTATTTCCTCAATGGCCGTGTTCATGTCCGGAAAACTGTTGATTGTGGAGAGGTCAGTGTACCTCTTTCTGCAGTAGGCCTGGGCTTCCAACCATGTTTTAGGTTCATTCTGAATGAGAATGTAGTCACGGGTGCAGGAAGCGTCGGGGCAGTAAGCTGTTGGTAGGGAAAAAAAAGAAAATTCAACAACAACTTTGTTGTGAATCCACCATTATGGTGAATTTTCTAAACAATCAACAACAATCAATTCCTACTTCATTACATTCACACAGGAACCACTAAAGACGTCATTGCTCAGTGTTGCATTACCTCTTGGACCGTAGGTTAGGGCCGGGTAAACCTTGACCTCACAAAACTGAAGTATCTTGTGTGGTCCAGGGTTGCTTAAGCTGACATAGCGTCCTTCCATCTGGTTGCAGTCAAAGGTCATGATATGATCAGTGGTGATAGTGATGACTGCACATCTGAGTGGTAAAGAGACAGATAATACAGGATGAAATACAAAACCATGGATAATAAGGTGCATCTGAATGCAAAAGCCCAGCATAATATTAAGAATTATATTCTGTATCAATGAAAGTTACAGTAGGTTGTATTGCATTACACAAAAAGTAATGTTACATTACTATATATGTTGCTGCTCCTATTGTGAACACTAGGTGTCACTATCAGAACATGGGAACATTGCTTGTATATTGATATGGAGTTCAAGGGGAAATGTGCGTTTAAAATAACATTTTTGTAATCTACTGCCCCCAGTTTCAGAGTGGTAAACATGGACAGCTGTACACGTGTATTTATTATTATTACATTACTTATGATCAAAAACTAGCGACTTGACAACTTTGCAACAGTCAAACATCAGTCAAACGCAACAACACAAGACATAGCAGCCAGTTATAGCTACTAGTCCAACAGCAGTCAGCCCAGCTCGGCGTCTGTCTTTCAGCCTTTTATTTCACCAAGCTCTCACCAACCACTAAAAGTCAGTCCAAGTCGTACTCTTGTCTGACAGCTTCTTGCTCTGTCACTCTTCCTTTTCTCTTCCTAGCTTCTGCCATCAACATCCCCTTTGGTCTTTTCGCCTCTGTCATTAAGTCCATGGAGGCTGCTGAGACCTGGTTATATTGCCCGCTTGCCCAGCTCCGGTTCTGGCATGACACCGGTTCAACTCTCTGTCAGAATTTTCCCCTGATGACCCCAACCTGAAAACCTACTCTTCTTGTTGGTTTGAAACGCCTGTGGTACAAACACTAAGCCCCCCAATGGTGCTTTGAGCACACAGTCCGGAGCAGACCGCCTAACAAACTGAGCTAACATTAGCTAACAGCAGGTACGGTTGGCAGCAGTTTACTTCACTGTCCATCAGGAAACTCACAGAGAGTTGAGGTGGAGCAGCCGGAGGACATCAGAAGGAAAACCAGAAAACATTTTCTCCATAAAATATGATCCAGTTTCACCAAAATCAGTGAACTAGTTGGTGGTAGTGCTGTAAAGCCTTACGTGCTTCTCGAAAACTAGAAAACTAGTGTAAACATAGACGTACAGGGCGCAGAGTGGGATTGACGGACACCATTGACTTGATTACAAGTCAACATGATTTTAAATCTGTTTTTTTATGGTCCACTTCTGTGATCAGGGAATATAACATGACAAGACATTTGGTGGCAAACACAAGTCTAACAAGTCCTACACAGGTAACACAAGCTAATCAGAGCTTTACATGCAGGATTAAGATTGGGGATGCCATTTTGTGGTGACAAGTATTGATGAGATCAATCCATCTGTACAGACTAACAGAGGTAAAAACTCTTAAAACAGCAGATTTCTTCAACCAACATGAAAAATGTGAAGTTAACAGATCCCAGCAACAGCTACTACATCAACAACCCTCCCATCCCAAACTGAAAATATCCAACATGAACGCAAGGTCAGTGTGAATAATCGAGTTTAACCCATCACCTGGGATTGTTGTTTCCGTTGTTCTCCGGTGAGTTACCAATACGGATTCCAGCCGACTCTAGATCATGAATGCAGCAATCTGTTCTTCGCGTGACTTCAATTGCCGAGATGACGTACGGAGCACGCAGGTCCAACATCCACCAAGGGTCACGCTGAAACACAGTGGAAACGCAGCTCCGTGCCCAAAAGTCTGGATTAGAGTTTCCATCATTTCCTACGCTTGCTGGTATTGTGGCATCAAAATATGAAGCCTGACTAGCCACTCCGCCCCGAGCCACATTAGCTGGAGCTGGAATTAGCACAGAGACAAACATTAAAGAATCGATAATTGAGTACATGTTTGCGGTGTAAAATATAGGAAGTCACATGATGAGAATATATTTTACAGCAAAAAGACCACATATAGTATACAGCTTATTGAGTCTATAAAAGATTGTTTTTTTAATTATTTATTAAAACCCAGTGATAGAAACCAGCTAATTAACAAAATGCCTTGTTACCTTACCCAACACTATGTTGCCCAAACTCATCTGCAGATATGTTTTAACCTGTTTTTAGTACTGTCCAGCAGCATTAAAAATAAAAGATTCCTAACGATACAGTATAAGTGACTTACTGGGATAAGAGACATATAATTGGTAGATGGATTTTGCTGTAAGTAGCCAGAGCAGCCGTGACAGTGTTTGCCACGAGGTTCTATTTCAACCTCCTCAAAAACTTGCCAGGCGTGGTTATAAAAGTTATTTATTTAAACAAAAAGTAATTTATTTCCAGCCTCCCAAGGTGCAAATATTTACAAATATATTCCAAATATATAGAACAAAATACAATATTTATACACCCAAATAAATAAAAAACAACAACTTGTTCTTCAATAACTCAAACTGAAGAAAACATGTCCAACAAAGTTCAATCTCAATCACATTTGTCTTTTTTGAAGACTGCAAATACTCTGTGTTTGAGGCACAGACAGGTTAATTTCACCAAAAGAGAACAGAAAGTTTAAAATAAATGATTGTGAATTTTAAAATGTAAGTAGCAGAATTTGTTTTTCTTCTCACAACCTTCTGTCTTTTGACCCTTTAAAGGCAGCCTGAGCTTGAAAACTGGGCTAAACAAATAGTACTTATTCCACCTCCACCAGTACAGTACACCACTATGTACACATTGATGCATCAGTAGTAATACAATAATGTCTGACAGAGCTTTTACTTTTGATACTTTAAGCACATTCATTATACTTTTGTATTTTTATTACCTGACTGGTGAGTAGTTCTCAAACTGAGAAGGACGGACGCTGCAAATAAAAATCAAGACATAATTACACAAAGTGAGCATGCAGACAGTTTTATTGTGAGTCAGTAACAGTCACTTTGTTTCAATATGTGGCACTCATTGAAGACATCATATGACTTACCCCAAATAAAAATGAATTTCCAACTCCAGTCCATGATCTGTAGTAAGTTTTTTAGTTTAATTTGACATTGGGTGTAACACGCAGCATATGTGAAAACCTCCTTATCAAAAATGAGTTCCTTCCTGTGATGTGTCCTTGGAACCTGTATACAAATGAATGCAAACAATATGCATGTGCACATGTGACACATAATGTGCTGTTCTCCCACAGTGAAATGCAAAAGAAATGGAGCATGTCATCACTGGGGGAAAAGTTTTTACTAATTGTGGAGGGTGTTGAAACAGCTTCAGGAAAATTTCAGAGCACCAAAAATAGTTATTTTAAAGTGCCATTTGACTTAAAATCCAAGTTTGCCTTTGCACAGCCCTTGTATGTTATGGAATGTTCTATCCTTAGGTTACACAAGGTCACGTGTGGGCCTTGAGGTCCTCGGCAGTATTAGTTGTTTGGCTTTGGTTGAGAACAGTAAGTGCCAGTCTATCTCAAGACTGTGGTGACCAGGGTCGAAGAAACCTATTGCTGCCTTCCTAGACATAATAGATAGCTTGCCGTTGACGTAAACAGACATCTGTGTCTCCAGACTAGAATATGTTGACAATGACACCATTCTTGGTAAAAACATTCTCTTTGTCTAATTCTGGGCGTATAGTATTTGTGGTGTTATCTTGAGGTTTAAAGTCTGACCACCAGCATGAGTTCGGCAGAATGTGAGACCGACTCAGGCACTTCTGATGCACTATGAGAGTGTCTCTAATTCTCCTTGATCAAGTGTCAATAAATATTACAGCATAAGACATCAAAGGCTCCTGAACACTTTCTTCCCTCCTCACCATTGACCTTTGATTCCAGGAAATTCTCCACAACATTGTATACCACCATTTAAAGTTAGAATAAAATGATAAAGTATGTTTATGATTTATGATTTCTTGTTAAGTAACTGCAAACAACAATATAGTGTTAGTATGGAACTGGGACGCAGCTCATAACGGTCATGGTATGTTGCATATAAAAACACAGCAGGACTGGTACTTCTCTCAGATAAGGAAGAATTATTTTGATTGTAAATGTTCTGTCACAAATATTATATTGTAAAATTATTTATTTTATGCGATTATTGTGTCTAAATGTTTGTGTGCGTATTGGTCCGCCAGTATATTAAAATGTGTCACTGATTTGGTTGTCGGCCTACATGGCGGATGACAAGACATCGAGGAGGTCGGATTTTCTCAGCCGGATCTCCCTCAGGCTTTTCTGCTTGGAGGCTTAAATTTGGTTCATACATTTGATTAGCTAAATTCGAATGAATGAATGAATGTCAAATGAATTGGAAGCAAATGATTGGGCAGTGCTCTTGCACAGCAGAGAAGTTTAGACTTTACTTGAGTATTTGGTTTGTAGTTTGTAGGACCCTAGTTTTTCGTGATGATCGGGCGATTCACGTCTTTACCGATTTTTTCAGATTAGCAGTAGAAGAAGCTTCAAAATGACTCTTCGGAAACCTGTGGTTCATGTTACGCATACGGCGTCCATTCTTTATACTGTCAGTGGACTAAATAATAGCTGTTTCTTTTCTCCCATCCTTCTATAAGTTGCATTAAGTAGAAGACAAATAGATTATTGTTATTCCTTTATTGATCAAAATATCACATTAACTGTAGAATTATGTTGCAATACAATTAATAAAAGACCAGACATTGTTATCTAAGATTTTATATAGACCTGATCTCAAAATTAAAATATTAATAAATATTATGCTAGATTCTGTCAGGATGCTGCTTCACACACATTTCTATTTTAGTTTGAGGGTATTGTAGGAGGTAGATAATTCAAACAAACCAATAAAAACAAAATACATCCATCGCAGGTCATTTAGAAGTTAAACCTCTCAGTTGAGGTTTTTCTTTATTAACTCCCCACATGCATCTGTTGGTAAAAGACACAGCAGATGATTCAGGATAAAATGAGAAATACTAATTTATCAAAGTAATTAGTAACCAGTATAAAACAAACATTTCTGCTTACTTCTCTGTGCCGGTTGTGGCTCTGCCCTTAAAATCCTCAAATTCAGCTTGACATCAGTGAATCCCTGCAAGTGAAGAGCTGCTTCCAACTAAAAACAACAACAAAGTAGACTAAGAAAGCTGTTTTTCTTTTTTTTTAAAGAATGGAGTGGAAAAACACAGACACATAGCTGTTTATTGTACCTGCTGCAAGACCTTCTGTGTGAATGTTGGATCTTTGGGGTCCGCTTTAGTCAGCATCTTCATCTTTACTGTAGTCCTTCTCTGCGCAGCTGGAAAACAATGGCACTATTTTAAAAAAACATTCACTGATAACTCCAAGATGACACTTGTTTTGTGTTGTTAGCTCTTTAACTCACAAAGTCTCCCTTCGATTGACTGTTGGGCCACTTAATGTTTAAAAGAACCCACCAGAGTCCGTCTGAGCGTGTTTTATTTATCGTATCATCGCATGGAAATAAATGAACCCTAACTCATATTGCAGCTGGGATCATATACCTTGTCTGATGGTGACGGGTTCAGTCATTGGAGTTATCTCTGTTAGAAAGAGGTAAATAAACAAAAAGAGTGAGAGAGAAAAGAGATGGAGAGAGACTCACTACTGTCACTTCATTATTAGTCACTACTGAAATAAATAAATGAATAAATTTGAATAAGCTCTGCCGACTCCCGGCTTCTCTAAAAATGGGCAAAGACGTGGAGCGTAGGTGGAGCTGAGGCAGACTGAATTAAACCTGGGTGCTCAAACAAGCCATCTGTGACAGCATCCACCTGTCATTTAAAGGTGCCACACCTTTAATTCTGCATAACTTTAACCCCTAATATAATTTAAATGTTATATATCAATGTGTTATATATAAATTCACCCCATTTTGGACTAGATTTTGCAGCCAGTCTATTAAATTGTATCCAATTAATCGACTAATCAAATAGATGTTTGACAGAAAAATAACTTTTAGGCGTTTGAGGACGTCACCTTGGACTGTAGAAAGTTATGATGGGTGTTAATAGTTGGTAGTTTAATTGCTAATGAAAATAACTGTTTGCTGCAGCCCTAATACACATAATTAAAAACTTATATAAATGAGCATGTCTGCAGTATTTGGGCTTACTCTGGCAGAGAACGTTGAATTTGGCGTCACAGTTCCAGTCATCCCAATTCCCTTTTTGCATAGTAACACACGCCTGAGAGCTGTTTTCATTATTGGGCTGGTACCCTGACCATTGTCTGAACAAGGAGCTGCTGCCGTCCGACCACTTCCAGGACTCTCTGTGGAGGCCGATCCAGGCCTCCTGCACAGTTTGATTGCCCTGCATTCTGCTCCTCAACTCCTGGTTCTCAGCCGGACTCCTCACGCTGACCAGATCTGTGTGGTGCTGCCTGCAGTAGCTCTGAGCCTCAAACCAACTCTTCTGCTCGGTTACCAGCACATAGTGATCATCTGAATCATCTACGTGGAGAAACAAACAGGAAAACATGCAGAGAAAGTAGTTTTGGTTAAAAGGGGAAAGATGGGGGGTAATCAAAGTCATTAAGAGTTGTCCTCTGGGCACCATAGATATCTGAACCAGATTTCATAGCAATCCATCCAAAAGTTCTTGAGATATTTCAGTGTAGCAAACTGTTCACGTCTCAGGGATTTTCTGGCTGTCAATATCTCAGCATGGTTGCAAATGCACCACCGTCCAACATTAACGCTGTTTGTTTGTATCCAGTTCCACCTGTCACAAACAAGTGCTACAAAGTCATAAAAAGCTCATTTTAAGCATTTAAACAAGTCACAGTCAGACGTTTCTCACCTCTGAAACAAATGAGAGGCATTTTGACTAACGTGCAGCTGTTGTCCCTCCAAAAACCGTCTTCCATCATGGAGACGCAACGCTCGGCTGCTCCTGCATTGTCTGGCTGATTTCCCTGCCACTGCCTGTAGCTTTCCCCTGCTCCTGGGTAGAAATGTTCACCCAGCAGAGACCATCTCCAGCTGTTGATGTCATCATACAGACCAATCCAAAAGGCCTCCTCCCAGCCTTTGGCCATGTCATCGATTCTGCTGATGTCCTGCTCATCCGATATGGTGCCCAGATCGCTGTACTCCGCTCTGCAGTATCTCTGGGCTTCAGTCCAGTTCATCTTCAAGTTAGCGATAAGGATGTACTGATGGATATAGTATGTGTATCCTGTATGGTGAATAATGAGGCAACACTTATAACACAAATACAGCACTGTAAAATGAATTTATGGAACATAACTTATTTTTACAGCCGTTTTCTGTTTTTTGAAATTGTATATTAATTACTGACCTTACCTGAAAATGAACAACAATTAGTTATTTTTGATTTTTGTACAGAAAAAAATACGTTTAGTGTAATAAATAACAGTATTTTTTCTGCTTTCTTAAATTACATACAAATTCATGTAAAATGACAGTAATTATTTGTTATTAAATATATGGCTCATTACATAAATATTCATGTCCATACTAACAATTTAACATTTTATTCAAGTTACTAGACACATACGAAGACTATGAATATGTTCTTACCTGTCTGGTGCATGACCCTCACAATGATAAAAAACGTTCCTGTGAATTAGAAGTTGGTAAAATAAAAATACAAAAAAAACAAAACAATAAACATGTATGAATATTCTGAATAAATAATTGTAATTTTCTACATTTTTTAAAAATTAAAGTTGATTAGAGAGAAATACAAACCAAAGAAAAGCAGTTTCCTCAAACTTCCCTCCATGATCTGCAGTAATAGTAATAATTCCACACATATGTTAATCAGAATATCCATAAATAACAAATACAAGTTCACAATACTGTGGGTTACTTTTGTAAATGTGGTCTTACCTCAACTCTTTGTGTCCTCACTTGGAAGAAAGTTTAGTCTCTTTCCTTGTTGAGTTGAGTTTGGATAGTAAATGGTCCATGACCACAAGTCCCCAAGTGGTCGTGTGTTTTTGTTAGTGCACTTCCATCTTAGAAAAAAATCATTGTCGTGTTTTGGACGTGCAGAAAGAGGGGATGTTTATGCAAACTGAGCACATTTTTACGGTGGCCCTCAAGAAAGCACATGCAAATAGACAAAACACAAGCAAATAAAGAAACCTTCTTCAGCAATTAGACAACATGTGCAGCATTTATAAAACACAACCAAATTAAAATGTTCATTACTTTTTAGTGTCCTCTGTTAACACTTTTTGGGCACTTCTGTGTTTGGTTGCAGTTTCTGTCATTTTTTTCTGTTTCTGTTTGTTTTCTAAATATCAAATTGTTGATGATGTTTTCTTAATTTTCTTGTCCATTTGCATGTTTTTTGGTTTTTCCCCCCCAGTTGCAGTGCATTGAGCTCTCAGGGCCACCATACATTTTGGCTAGACTAAGGATTAAAGTAGAGCTATAGGAAATTAATACAGGGTGTGTTTGCTCTTGTATCTTTGTGGGGACCGATGTAAGTTTTACACCATGAGAGTGAGGACATTTTTGGAAAGTGAGGACATTTTGACTTATCCTCTCTTTTTCGAATGGGCTTGGTTTTAGGATTGAGGAATCAGGTTGAGTTAAACCATGTTGGCCTAGATGTGATGGTTAGTGGTAGAGAATACATTATTTCATTCATGTCAGTCCTCAAATGGACAGAAATACAAATGAGAGAGAGAGAGATGTTCCTTTGTATATTTTGTTTTGCAGTAGACCACAGCAATGTGTACATGATGTCTGGACAGCACATTTGGTTATTGTCGGCTAATGTTTGTCTGAGTGTTGGGGGCGAGTCAAAACTACTTTGTTTTGAAAAGACCAGGTGAGCTGTTTGTTTGTCTAATGCACATCTTCCTCCTTTTTCACAGTTTATCTGAGCGAAATGTAAAAAAAACAACAACGATGAATTAATCTAAGTACAGCATTGACTGTGGAGCTAAAGCCTGATATATTTGATTACTCTGTGCCTTAGATGAACATTGTACTGTAGTTTACTCGATCCCACCTTCACCATCCTGCCAATGTGTATACTCACAAGTGCATCAAATGTGCATTAATCTGCAGCCAAAATATCCTTTACGCTGTAGTTTTACTAAAAGCTTCAGGGTCAGCCTGAAATTCTTTAGACTTTTATATAAATTAAAGTATGTATATGACTTGTTTTTTTATGATTTACATTCACAGAAGGAACTGATGGCCTTTGCCATGTCACAGAAAAGATCGGAAAGTCATAAAAATTAGACATGTTCAATGTTTACTGAAATTGTATCAAAAGAATACATGTAATATAAAAGGGGATGCTCGCAGTGATAGTGATGTTACACACTCTTTACTGGTATGTTCAGTATCAATAGCCAGTCTAGCTGTTTCTACCTGAAAATATCAGCATTATTTTGTTGTTAAACTTGAAGCAAATACTGAATTAATAATCAAGACAAAAATCGAGAAAGATTTCTTTTTCAGGACTTCAATGCCTTCCATCTTCATTTCTTCACTTGTCCTTCATTTATCCTTCTGTCTGAGTCTGTTGGTTTCTTATTTTTTCGGAGATCTCTTCAAGCCCACCTTGATGCTCGTAGGAAGTCCCATTTCTATCAGCAGATCGTGAAACTGACGAAACACAAATAATTTAATTTAGCAGTTTTAGTGTCATCCAGGTGGCGTTTGGTAACTAATCCTAACCCCTGACCTCTCATTGGAGAAGAGAATTCAATACCATAATATGTCACAGCAATTATCTGACAAAACTACATTGTGATTAAGAAAGAGTTCATCATTATACCTTTTGAATGTAAATAGATATTCAGTGTTTTGGACATGTATCTCACCAGCTTTTCCATGTCATCTTCACTCAGTTGTACCGTAGAGGTGAATTTCACTCGCATGTTAATCACATGTTCTGCCGAGAAGAAAACAACATTAAAAGCCGTCATTGAGACAAATAGAAGAAAAAGTAGAAGTAGTTGTGGATGGTGTAACCCAGAACAGACAAACTAAAAACTGGCTCTAGATAGTTATTTACAATTTTTGCACATTACCTTATTTTGTCCTTCCTGCTAAGAAGGACAGGGTGAGGTGAGGGGATTTCAATCAGCAACTACACCATGCCACTAAATCCTACAGACTGGTCCTTCAAAGATCATGATCAAAATAGTTTCCCTCACCTTTACTTCTTGTTTGACCCCCCTCTGGAGTTGAATACTGTTGCGAGGAAACCTCTGTAAGGTAGGGACATAGACAAATTGGAAATTATATTTATCACATGCAGTATAATGGAAAAAATCTTTTCGGCTCAAATAATGGAATAAAAAATTGTCTATTTGTGGTTGGGAGGAAGTTTCTCTTCAGCAAGTCAAGATATAGTAAATTAAACAATAGCAATGTTAGCTGATAGGGTTTTTACACAGACCAATTTTTAAATAGCATGCTTTCATTGATTAAACTGATGTTTCTCACCAGGAATGGATGTTGTTTGATCCACCAGTGACGTTGAAGGCTGCTCAGAAGAAGTCATCTCTGTCCTACGTAAATCTCCCTCGATGGTCGTTAATTTGTTTGAGGTTGAAGTGGTGATGGTAGAGGTGGTGAAGAAAACTGGCTCTGTTGAAATTTCATCTGCAAATGGTGGAGACATGGAGACATGGTGTTCACAGGGTGTAACAATGCTACCACCAACAAAACTAAAAAGAATTTTACTCACCTGTAATGGGTCTTGTCTGGTCTTCCTCTGGGGTTGAAGGCTGTTTAGATGAGGTGATCGCTGTACTTAGATGACTGGTTGTTGATTTTGTCTCAAAGGTGGTTCTTTGATCTGGGATCACTGTGGTGGTGGACAACAGTGAGATGTTTGGAGCAGCTTCTGTAGAATCTAGGTATTCACAGTAACATTAAGTTAATCAAAAGGTTTGAGATTTGAGAAATATTGTTGACTGAACAGATCTCTTTTTGACTCTTATATACGTACTAGAGGTCATCTCTGTACTGGGTAAGTCCCCCTCAGTGGTTGTTATTTTGTTTGGGGTCATAGTGGTAGTGGTGGTGGACAAAAGTGGCTTTGTTGAAGTTTCATCTGCAAAATGGAGACATGGTGTTCACAGGGTGTAACAATGCTACCACCAACAAAACTAAAATTAATTTCACTCACCTGTAATGGGTCTTGTTTGGTCTACCTCTGGGGTTGAAGGCTCCTCTGATGAGGTGATCTCTGTACTGAGATGACTAGTCGTTGATTCCGTCTCGGAGGCGGTTCTTTTATTTGGGGTCACTGTGGTGATGGTGGAATGATACATTTCATGGGAAGTTTGGTCTGCAAAATGGAGACATGATAGCAATTTACAGGGTTGGACATTGCCACTAATCCAAGACCAGTCGAGAGATAGTAAATAAAAGCAACAGCCCCTTTGCCTTGGTTCAATTCACATATGGTCTTTAATAAGGGTCCCTTACTCTGACCCATTTTTAACTGGCATGTCTTCATCGATTAAACTGATGTTTCTCACCAGGAATGGATGTTGTTTCATCCACCAGTGTTGTTGAAGGCTGCTCAGAAGAAGTCATCTCTGTCCTACGCAAGTCTCCCTCGATGGTCGTTATTTTGTTTGAGGTTGAAGTGGTGATGGTAGTGGTGGTGAACAAAACTGGCTCTGTTGGAGTTTCATCTGCAAAATGGAGACATGGTATTCACAGGGTGTAACAATGCTACCATAAATAAAACTGAAAAAGAATTTTACTCACCTGTAATGGGTCTTGTCTGGTCTTCCTCTGGGGTTGAAGGCTGTTCAGATGAGGTGATCGCTGTACTTAGATGAATGGTTGTTGATTTTGTCTCAAAGGTGGTTCTTTGATCTGGGATCACTGTGGTGGTGGACAACAGTGAGATGTTTGGAGCTGCTTCTGTAGAATCCAGGTATTCACAGTAACATTAAGTTAATCAAAAGGTTTGAGATTTGAGAAATATTGTTGACTGAACAGATCTCTTTTTGACTCTTATATACGTACTAGAGGTAATCTCTGTACTGGGTAAGTCTCCCATGATTGTTGTTGTTTTGTTTGGGGTCATAGTGGTAGTGGTGGTGGACAAAAGTGGCTTTGTTGAAGTTTCATCTGCAAAATGGAGACATGGTATTCACAGGGTGTAACAATGCTACCACCAACAAAACTAAAAAGAATTTTACTCACCTGTAATGGGTCTTGTTTGGTCTACCTCTGGGGTTGAAGGCTGTTTAGATGAGGTGATCTCTGTACTGAGATGACTAGTCGTTGATTCCGTCTCGGAGGTGGTTCTTTTATTTGGGGTCCCTGTGGTGATGGTGGAATTATACATTACATGGGAAGTTTGGTCTGCAAAATGGAGACATGATAGCAATTCAAAGGGTTGGACAATAAAAGCCCCTTTGTCCTCAGTTCAATTCACATGTGGTCTTTGATAAGGGTCCCTTACTCTGACCCATTTTTAACTGGCATGTCTTCATCGATTAAACTGATGTTTCTCACCAGGAATGGATGTTGTTTGATCCACCAGTGTCGTTGAAGGCTGCTCAGAAGAAGTCATCTCTGTCCTATGTAAGTCTCCCTCGATGGTCGTTAATTTGTTTGAGGTTGAAGTAGTGATGGTAGAGGTGGTGAAGAAAACTGGCTCTGTTGGAGTTTCATCTGCAAAATGGAGACATGGTATTCACAAGGTGTAACAATGCTACCACCAACAAAACTAAAAAGAATTTTACTCACCTGTAATGGGTCTTGTCTGGTCTTCGTCTGGGGTTGAACGCTGTTCAGATGAGGTGATTGCTGTACTTAGATGACTGGTTGTTGATTTTGTCTCAAAGGTGGTTCTTTGATCTGGGATCACTGTGGTGGTCGACAACAGTGAGATGTTTGGAGCAGCTTCTGTAGAATCCAGGTATTCACAGTAACATTAACTTAATCAAAAGGTTTGAGATTTGAGAAATATTGTTGACTGAACAGATCTCTTTTTGACTCTTATATACGTACTAGAGGTCATCTCTGTACTGGGTAAGTCTCCCTCAGTGGTTGTTATTTTGTTTGGGGTCATAGTGGTAGTGGTGGTGGACAAAAGTGGCTTTGTTGAAGTTCCATCTGCAAAATGGAGACATGGTGTTCACAGGGTGTAACAATACTACCACCAACAAAACTAAAATTAACTTCACTCACCTGTAATGGGTCTTGTTTGGTCTACCTCTGGGGTTGAAGGCTCCTCAGATGAGGTGATCTCTGTACTGAGATGACTAGTCGTTGATTCCGTCACGGAGGCGGTTCTTTTATTTGGAGTCACTGTGGTGATGGTGGAATGATACATTTCATGGGAAGTTTGGTCTGCAAAATGGAGACATGATAGCAATTCACAGGGTTGGACATTGCCACTAATTCAAGACCAGTCGAGAAATAGTAAATAAAAGCAACAGCCCCTTTTGCCTTGGTTCAATTCACATATGGTCTTTGATAAGGGTTAAACTGATGATTCTCACCAGGAATGGATGTTGTTTGATCCACCAGTGTCGTTGAAGGCTGCTCAGAAGAAGTCATCTCTGTCCTATGTAAGTCTCCTTCGATGGTCGTTAATTTGTTTGAGGTTGAAGTGGTGATGGTAGAGGTGGTGAATAAAACTGGCTCTGTTGGAGTTTCATCTGCAAAATGGAGACATGGTGTTCACAGGGTGTAACAATGCTACCATAAATAAAACTAAAATTAACTTCACTCACCTGTAATGGGTCTTGTTTGGTCTACCTCTGGGGTTGAAGGCTGTTTAGATGAGGTGATCTCTGGACTGAGATGACTAGTCGTTGATTCCGTCTCGGAGGCGGTTCTTTTATTTGGGGTCACTGTGGTGATGGTGGAATGATACATTTCATGGGAAGTTTGGTCTGCAAAATGGAGACATGATAGCAATTCACAGGGTTGGACAATGCCACTAATCTATGACCAGTCAAGAGATAGTAAATAAAAGCAACAGCCCCTTTGCCTCGCTTCAATTCACATATGGTCTTTAATAAGGGTCCCTTACTCTGACCCATTTTTAACTGGCATGTCTTCATCGATTAAACTGATGTTTCTCACCAGGAATGGATGTTGTTTGATCCACCAGTGTCGTTGAAGGCTGCTCAGAAGAAGTCATCTCTGTCCTATGTAAGTCTCCCTCGATGGTCGTTAATTTGTTTGAGGTTGAAGTGGTGATGGTAGAGGTGGTGAAGAAAACTGGCTCTGTTGGAGTTTCATCTGCAAAATGGAGTCATGGTATTCACAGGGTGTAACAATGCTACCATAAATAAAACTAAAAAGAATTTTACTCACCTGTAATGGGTCTTGTCTGGTCTTCCTCTGGGGTTGAAGGCTGTTCAGATGAGGTGATCGCTTTACTTAGATGACTAGTTGTTGATTTTGTCTCAAAGGTGGTTCTTTGATCTGGGATCACTGTGGTGGTCGACAACAGTGAGATGTTTGGAGCTGCTTCTGTAGAATCCAGGTATTCACAGTAACATTAAGTTAATCAAAAGGTTTGAGATTTGAGAAATATTGTTGACTGAACAGATCTCTTTTTGACTCTTATATACGTACTAGAGGTCATCTCTGTACTGGGTAAGTCTCCCTCAGTGGTTGTTGTTTTGTTTGGGGTCATAGTGGTAGTGGTGGTGGACAAAAGTGGCTTTGTTGAAGTTTCATCTGCAAAATGGAGACATGGTGTTCACAAGGTGTAACAATGCTACCACCAACAAAACTAAAATTAACTTCACTCACCTGTAATGGGTCTTGTTTGGTCTACCTCTGGGGTTGAAGGCTGTTTAGATGAGGTGATCTCTGTACTTAGATGACTAGTCGTTGATTCCGTCTCAGAGGCGGTTCTTTTATTTGGGGTCCCTATGGTGATGGTGGAATGATACATTTCATGGGAAGTTTGGTCTGCAAAATGGGGATTTGATAGCAATTCACAGGGTTGGACATTGCCACTAATCCAAGACCAGTCGAGAGATAGTAAATAAAGCAACAGCCCCTTTGCCTCGGTTCAATTCACATATGGTCTTTGATAAGGGTCCCTTACTCTGACCCATTTTTAACTGGCATGTCTTCATCGATTAAACTGATGTTTCTCACCAGGAATGGATGTTGTTTGATCCACCAGTGTCGTTGAAGGCTGCTCAGAAGAAGTCATCTCTGTCCTATGTAAGTCTCCCTCGATGGTCGTTAATTTGTTTGAGGTTGAAGTGGTGATGGTAGTGGTGGTGAACAAAACTGGCTCTGTTGGAGTTTCATCTGCAAAATGGAGACATGGTATTCACAGGGTGTAACAATGCTACCACCAACAAAACTAAAAAGAATTTTACTCACCTGTAATGGGTCTTGTCTGGTCTTCCTCTGGGGTTGAAGGCTGTTCAGATGAGGTGATCGCTGTACTTAGATGAATGGTTGTTGATTTTGTCTCAAAGGTGGTTTTTTGATCTGGGATCACTGTGGTGGTGGACAACAGTGAGATGTTTGGAGTTGCTTCTGTAGAATCCAGGTATTCACAGTAACATTAAGTTAATCAAAAGGTTTGAGATTTGAGAAATATTGTTGACTGAACAGATCTCTTTTTGACTCTTATATACGTACTAGAGGTAATCTCTGTACTAGGTAAGTCTCCCTCAGTGGTTGTTATTTTGTTTGGGGTCATAGTGGTAGTGGTGGTGGACAAAAGTGGCTTTGTTGAAGTTCCATCTGCAAAATGGAGACATGGTGTTCACAGGGTGTAACAATACTACCACCAACAAAACTAAAATTAACTTCACTCACCTGTAATGGGTCTTGTTTGGTCTACCTCTGGGGTTGAAGGCTCCTTAGATGAGGTGATCTCTGTACTGAGATGACTAGTCGTTGATTCCGTCACGGAGGCGGTTCTTTTATTTGGGGTCATAGTGGTGATGGTGGAATGATACATTTCATGGGAAGTTTGGTCTGCAAAATGGAGACATGATAGCAATTCACAGGGTTGGACATTGCAACTAATTCAAGACCAGTCGAGAAATAGTAAATAAAAGCAACAGCCCCTTTGCCTTGGTTCAATTCACATATGGTCTTTAATAAGGGTTAAACTGATGATTCTCACCAGGAATGGATGTTGTTTGATCCACCAGTGTCGTTGAAGGCTGCTCAGAAGAAGTCATCTCTGTCCTATGTAAGTCTCCCTCGATGGTCGTTAATTTGTTTGAGGTTGAAGTGGTGATGGTAGAGGTGGTGAATAAAACTGGCTCTGTTGGAGTTTCATCTGCAAAATGGAGTCATGGTATTCACAGGGTGTAACAATGCTACCATAAATAAAACTAAAATTAACTTCACTCACCTGTAATGGGTCTTGTTTGGTCTACCTCTGGGGTTGAAGGCTGTTTAGATGAGGTGATCGCTGTACTTAGATGACTAGTCGTTGATTCCGTCTCGGAGGCGGTTCTTTTATTTGGGGTCACTGTGGTGATGGTGGAATGATACATTTCATGGGAAGTTTGGTCTGCAAAATGGAGACATGATAGCAATTTACAGGGTTGGACATTGCCACTAATCCAAGACCAGTCGAGAAAAAGTAAATAAAAGCAACAGCCCCTTTGCCTTGGTTCAGTTCACATATGGTCTTTGATAAGGGTCCCTTACTCTGACCCATTTTTAACTGGCATGTCTTCATCGATTAAACTGATGTTTCTCACCAGGAATGGATGTTGTTTGATCCACCAGTGTCGTTGAAGGCTGCTCAGAAGAAGTCATCTCTGTCCTACGCAAGTCTCCCTCGATGGTCGTTAATTTGTTTGAGGTTGAAGTGGTGATGGTAGAGGTGGTGAACAAAACTGGCTCTGTTGGAGTTTCATCTGCAAAATGGAGTCATGGTATTCACAGGGTGTAACAATGCTACCACCAACAAAACTAAAAAGAATTTTACTCACCTGTAATGTGTTTTGTCTGGTCTTCCTCTGGGGTTGAAGGCTGTTCAGATGAGGTGATCGCTGTACTTAGATGAATGGTTGTTGATTTTGTCTCAAAGGTGGTTCCTTGATCTGGGATCACTGTGGTGGTGGACAACAGTGAGATGTTTGGAGCTGCTTCTGTAGAATCCAGGTATTCACAGTAACATTAAGTTAATCAAAAGGTTTGAGATTTGAGAAATATTGTTGACTGAACAGATCTCTTATTGACTCTTATATACGTACTAGAGGTAATCTCTGTACTGGGTAAGTCTCCCTCAGTGGTTGTTATTTTGTTTGGGGTCATAGTGGTAGTGGTGGTGGACAAAAGTGGCTTTGTTGAAGTTTCATCTGCAAAATGGAGACATGGTGTTCACAGGGTGTAACAATGCTACCACCAACAAAACTAAAATTAACTTCACTCACCTGTAATGGGTCTTGTTTGGTCTACCTCTGGGGTTGAAGGCTGTTTAGATGAGGTGATCTCTGTACTGAGATGACTAGTCGTTGATTCCGTCTCGGAGGCGGTTCTTTTATTTGGGGTCACTGTGGTGATGGTGGAATGATACATTTCATGGGAAGTTTGGTCTGCAAAATGGAGACATGATAGCAATTCACAGGGTTGGACAATAAAAGCCCCTTTGTCCTCAGTTCAATTCACATATGGTCTTTAATAAGGGTCCCTTACTCTGACCCATTTTTAACTGGCATGTCTTCATCGATTAAACTGATGTTTCTCACCAGGAATGGATGTTCTTTGATCCACCAGTGTTGTTGAAGGCTGCTCAGGAGAAGTCATCTCTGTCCTACGCAAGTCTCCCTCGATGGTCGTTAATTTGTTTGAGGTTGAAGTAGTGATGGTAGAGGTGGTGAAGAAAACTGGCTCTGTTGGAGTTTCATCTGCAAAATGGAGACATGGTATTCACAAGGTGTAACAATGCTACCACCAACAAAACTAAAAAGAATTTTACTCACCTGTAATGGGTCTTGTCTGGTCTTCGTCTGGGGTTGAACGCTGTTCAGATGAGGTGATTGCTGTACTTAGATGACTGGTTGTTGATTTTGTCTCAAAGGTGGTTCTTTGATCTGGGATCACTGTGGTGGTCGACAACAGTGAGATGTTTGGAGCTGCTTCTGTAGAATCCAGGTATTCACAGTAACATTAAGTTAATCAAAAGGTTTGAGATTTGAGAAATATTGTTGACTGAACAGATCTCTTTTTGACTCTTATATACGTACTAGAGGTAATCTCTGTACTGGGTAAGTCTCCCTCAGTGGTTGTTATTTTGTTTGGGGTCATAGTGGTAGTGGTGGTGGACAAAAGTGGCTTTGTTGAAGTTTCATCTGCAAAATGGAGACATGGTGTTCACAAGGTGTAACAATGCTACCACCAACAAAACTAAAATTAACTTCACTCACCTGTAATGGGTCTTGTTTGGTCTACCTCTGGGGTTGAAGGCTCCTCAGATGAGGTGATCTCTGTACTGAGATGACTAGTCGTTGATTCCGTCACGGAGGCGGTTCTTTTATTTGGGGTCACTGTGGTGATGGTGGAATGATACATTTCATGGGAAGTTTGGTCTGCAAAATGGAGACATGATAGCAATTCACAGGGTTGGACATTGCCACTAATTCAAGACCAGTCGAGAAATAGTAAATAAAAGCAACACCCCCTTTTGCCTTGGTTCAATTCACATATGGTCTTTGATAAGGGTTAAACTGATGATTCTCACCAGGAATGGATGTTGTTTGATCCACCAGTGTCGTTGAAGGCTGCTCAGAAGAAGTCATCTCTGTGCTATGTAAGTCTCCCTCGATGGTCGTTAATTTGTTTGAGGTTGAAGTGGTGATGGTAGAGGTGGTGAAGGAAACTGGCTCTGTTGGAGTTTCATCTGCAAAATGGAGTCATGGTATTCACAGGGTGTAACAATGCTACCATAAATAAAACTAAAATTAACTTCACTCACCTGTAATGGGTCTTGTTTGGTCTACCTCTGGGGTTGAAGGCTGTCTGGATGAGGTGATCTCTGTACTGAGATGACTAGTCGTTGATTCCGTCTCGGAGGCGGTTCTTTTATTTGGGGTCACTGTGGTGATGGTGGAATGATACATTTCATGGGAAGTTTCGTCTGCAAAATGGAGACATGATAGCAATTCACAGGGTTGGACAATGCCACTAATCTATGACCAGTCAAGAGATAGTAAATAAAAGCAACAGCCCCTTTGCCTCGCTTCAATTCACATATGGTCTTTGATAAGGGTCCCTTACTCTGACCCATTTTTAACTGGCATGTCTTCATCGATTAAACTGATGTTTCTCACCAGGAATGGATGTTGTTTGATCCACCAGTGTCGTTGAAGGCTGCTCAGAAGAAGTCATCTCTGTCCTATGTAAGTCTCCCTCGATGGTCGTTAATTTGTTTGAGGTTGAAGTGGTGATGGTAGAGGTGGTGAAGGAAACTGGCTCTGTTGGAGTTTCATCTGCAAAATGGAGTCATGGTATTCACAGGGTGTAACAATGCTACCATAAATAAAACTAAAATTAACTTCACTCACCTGTAATGGGTCTTGTTTGGTCTACCTCTGGGGTTGAAGGCTCTTCTGATGAGGATGATCTCTGTACTGAGATGACTAGTCGTTGATTCCGTCTCGGAGGCGGTTCTTTAAAAAAAAAAAAAAATTTCCATTATTTGGGGTCACTGTGGTGATGGTGGAATGATACATTTCATGGGAAGTGTTTCGTGGGAAGTTTGGTCTGCAAAATGGAGACATGATAGCAATTTACAGGGTTGGACATTGCCACTAATCCAAGACCAGTCAAGAGATAGTAAATAAAAGCAACAGCCCCTTTGCCTTGGTTCAATTCACATATGGTCTTTAATAAGGGTCCCTTACTCTGACCCATTTTTAACTGGCATGTCTTCATCGATTAAACTGATGTTTCTCACCAGGAATGGATGTTGTTTCATCCACCAGTGTTGTTGAAGGCTGCTCAGAAGAAGTAATCTCTGTCCTACGCAAGTCTCCCTCGATGGTCGTTATTTTGTTTGAGGTTGAAGTGGTGATGGTAGTGGTGGTGAACAAAACTGGCTCTGTTGGAGTTTCATCTGCAAAATGGAGACATGGTATTCACAGGGTGTAACAATGCTACCATAAATAAAACTAAAAAGAATTTTACTCACCTGTAATGGGTCTTGTCTGGTCTTCCTCTGGGGTTGAAGGCTGTTCAGATGAGGTGATCGCTGTACTTAGATGAATGGTTGTTGATTTTGTCTCAAAGGTGGTTCTTTGATCTGGGATCACTGTGGTGGTGGACAACAGTGAGATGTTTGGAGCTGCTTCTGTAGAATCCAGGTATTCACAGTAACATTAAGTTAATCAAAAGGTTTGAGATTTGAGAAATATTGTTGACTGAACAGATCTCTTTTTGACTCTTATATACGTACTAGAGGTAATCTCTGTACTGGGTAAGTCTCCCATGATTGTTGTTGTTTTGTTTGGGGTCATAGTGGTAGTGGTGGTGGACAAAAGTGGCTTTGTTGAAGTTTCATCTGCAAAGTGGAGACATGGTATTCACAGGGTGTAACAATGCTACCACCAACAAAACTAAAATTAACTTCACTCACCTGTAATGGGTCTTGTTTGGTCTACCTCTGGGGTTGAAGGCTGTTTAGATGAGGTGATCTCTGTACTTAGATGACTAGTCGTTGATTCCGTCTCGGAGGTGGTTCTTTTATTTGGGGTCCCTGTGGTGATGGTGGAATGATACATTTCATGGGAAGTTTGGTCTGCAAAATGGAGACATGATAGCAATTCACAGGGTTGGCATTGCCACAACCAAGACCGTTGAGACATATAAATAAAAGCAAACCCTTTGTCCTCAGTTCAATTCACATATGGTCTTTGATAAGGGTCCCTTACTCTGACCCATTTTTAACTGGCATGTCTTCATCGATTAAACTGATGATTCTCACCAGGAATGGATGTTGTTTGATCCACCAGTGTCGTTGAAGGCTGCTCAGAAGAAGTCATCTCTGTCCTATGTAAGTCTCCCTCGATGGTCGTTAATTTGTTTGAGGTTGAAGTAGTGATGGTAGAGGTGGTGAACAAAACTGGCTCTGCTGAAGTTTCATCTGCAAATGGTGGAGACATGGAGACATGGTGTTCACAGGGTGTAACGATGCTACCACCAACAAAACTAAAAAGAATTTTACTCACCTGTAATGGGTCTTGTCTGGTCTTCCTCTGGGGTTGAAGGCTGTTTAGATGAGGTGATCGCTGTACTTAGATGACTGGTTGTTGATTTTGTCTCAAAGGTGGTTCTTTGATCTGGGATCACTGTGGTGGTGGACAACAGTGAGATGTTTGGAGCTGCTTCTGTAGAATCCAGGTATTCACAGTAACATTAAGTTAATCAAAAGGTTTGAGATTTGAGAAATATTGTTGACTGAACAGATCTCTTTTTGACTCTTATATACGTACTAGAGGTAATCTCTGTACTGGGTAACTCTCCCTCAGTGGTTGTTATTTTGTTTGGGGTCATAGTGGTAGTGCTGGTAGACAAAAGTGGCTTTGTTGAAGTTTCATCTGCAAAATGGAGACATGGTGTTCACAAGGTGTAACAATGCTACCACCAACAAAACTAAAATTAACTTCACTCACCTGTAATGGGTCTTGTTTGGTCTACCTCTGGGGTTGAAGGCTGTTTAGATGAGGTGATCTCTGTACTGAGATGACTAGTCGTTGATTCCGTCTCGGAGGCGGTTCTTTTATTTGGGGTCACTGTGGTGATGGTGGCATGATACAAGTTGTGGTCAGACGTGATAAGAATTTACAGGATGGGACATTACCATCAGTCAATTTACAAAACAAAAGCAACTCTGTTTTCCATTGTCTCACCAGGAATGGATGTTGTTTGATCAACCAGTAAGGTTGATGGCTGCTCAGAAGTCATCTCTGGACTGGATGAGTGTCCTTCGAAGGTTGTTATTTTGTTTGGTGTCTCTGTGGTAGTAGTGGTGGGCAAACTTGGCTGGTTTGGAATTTCATCTGCAAAATGGAGAGCTGTTGTCACAAGCTGCGACATCACCACCATCGACAAAACTAAAATGTGATTGTTTCCTCGTAACTGATTTCATACTGGAGGTAGTCTTTGTAGTGGTTGAGGCTCCCTCAGTGGTGGTTATTTTGTTTGCTGTCTCTGTGGTAGTAGTCGTAGTGGACAAAACTGGCTCTTCTGGAGTTTGTGGGGAAAAAAGCAGACCTTGCTGTGAGCACTCTTCAGTGGAACTACTTCTTGAGAGAGAAAATGAACTACCTAGCACAAGCAGTGGTTGCCGCCAAGGCTTTCACCAAAACTGAGAGAGACGCACTCACCACTGTCTATATAGCAAATAAATATGAGTTCCCTGTTGCACTCTTCATCCGACCACAGGCCTCCATTGCCCAGATCAGTAGCAACACACCCCTGCTTCTCTCCAGCATTATCAGGTTGTCCTTTCTGCCAGTAGCGGTAGCTGGAGTCACTTTTATCTGACCATTCCCGCGTCCTGCACAGAGAAAAGTCTGTCATTCAACATTCTGGAGGGCCTTTTGGGAGAGAACTTGGGGAGGACATAAATGTCCTATGAGACATTCAGTTATTTTGCAGTGCAAGACAATTTCTCATTCAAACTTAATCCCTTGAGGAAGCTCTCAGACAAAATGCTAGCAGCTCTGTATTTAGCGTGTTAGCACGCAAGTACTTGGTCATGAAACAAAGTACTGAACAAAGTTTTCATTTCATCCTAAGCAGGACTTGAATGTTTCCAATAAAGTTCAAGGAAATTCCACCTAATAGTGGCGCTAGAGGCAAACAGGTGGCTCAAGGGGTGGCTCTCTCATGGGGCCAAGTAAACAACCATCCATCAAACAAAGTAACATATGTAACACTCTCCAGACCTATAGAGGCCAATCCAGACGCTCTTGTTGTTGGCCAAAAGTTGTATTTCCTTGTTCTCTCTCTCATTTCTAACACTGGCCAAGTCTGTGTGGTACTTCCTGCAATACAGCTGAGCGTCAGACCAGCTCAACTCCTGTTCAACATAAATGAAAGGCAGATCGGGAATCTTGGACCCTGAGGAAGACAAGAAAGAGAGATCAGAGCATGGCCTGGATAACACAACACATCAAGGCATTTATGTGTCCACCTTTGAATCTATATATATAATCTGAACTGAGACCATCGTAGCAGATGAACGGGTTTCTCAGGAAACACTGCGTGTCCTGCCACACCCCTCCACTCCACATCATCCCGCACATCTGGTCTCCAAGGAAGTTGTCGGGCTGACCATAGTACCAGTTCCTGTAGTTGCCCTCTTGGTCTCTGTAGGAACTGCTGTTTGAAAATGACCACCTCCAGCTGGTGAGGTTATCGTGCAGCCCAATCCAGGCCTTCCCCTGTAAAGCCTCCAGTGGAGCCACCAGCCGGTTCATGTCTTTGATGTTGAAGATGGTGGCCAGGTCAGTGTGCCGCTCTCTGCAGTATGCCTGGGCCTTCGACCATGACAGGGTAGTATTGACAAAGCGGTACTGAGGAAGGCAGCAGGCAAGAGAACACAATCCTGTCGATGGAGGACAGTATTAGTCACTCACTTGGCTCTGTTTACATCAGGCATTAACGTGACCTGATTACAAGTGGACAGCACATCTATACAGTGACTACTTGAGATCGGATCTCACTACCTCATTCCATATGCAAATACACATGTATGCACCAGAGATTAAAAGAAGAATTCTTCTTTGGACCTCTTTGGCCCATGAAATCAGACAGCGGGATTTATGTGTACTACAATGCGCAAGATGTTGCTGCTTCTTCTTGTGTTGTCGCACCGTAAACATGCCATTGCTGTGCAAATGAGTATGTACTTCCTACGTCCTACTGAAATCACATTGTGAGTTGTTGTGAGTGTTTCGTAAGACATGAGTAACATTTACCTGCGAAGAACAGGAGAACAGACAGCCTCCGCTTCATGTCTGATCAGCTTTTTTCACACCTTTCCTGTTTCCCTGCAACACACGCATTAATATTTACCTTTTCCAAGACACTAAACAGAATGTACCAAGAGTTAGGCATACATTAAACAGGTGAAAACCTTCACTGATGAGGTGTACAAGGCTGCAGGTAGTGGTGGAATGTGGATCCACTTACTTGAGTACTGTAATTAAGCACATACAAGAATGTTACTTCTACTTTACACTTCTCATTAACTACATATCAGAAGGAAATACCTAGGATGGTACTACGCTTTGGCAAATACAGTTCATTTGGAGCTGAAAATTTTACACTTATATGTATGATATGTTAAGTAGTTAAAAAGTAGTAGTAGTAGTTCCAAGTTTAATGAGCACTTCTTTGATACTTTACAAACATTTTGCTGATGATACTTTTGTATTTTTAAGAGTTTGAAAGCAGGGTGTTTCTTGCAGGGGAGTATTATTACAATAACATTTTAAATTTCTTTAAATGTCCAAAAATCACAAAGTTTCCTTGATTTAGATTGAGAAAAAAACTGACTAGCTGTTGTGTAATGTAACTACAGTAAGTACTATTATTCAAGTACTGCACTTCAGCATAGTTTTGACATACACAGACAATTTACTTCATACTTCTACTCTACTATAGTTTTACTACATGTCTCTTATAGTTTAGTATAGCTTATATGATATTACAAATCCCAGTAGTACACAAAGTATCTAAAACTGTTTCCCATTGACAAACTATATCACATTGGTGATATAAATAATATAAACATTGTGAAAGGAGTAGTTACTTTTGATACTGGTCATACCTATGTACTGTTACTGAAGTACAGGACTTTTACTTTCAGTAAAAGGAGTTCTACCACTATTGTTTTAAAATTTACAAGAAAAGAGCAAAAACTGTCGTGCAGTCTGTCAAAACTGGCATGAATAGATTCAATCATTTCAAGACACTAGGAATGAGTCTGGGGGTAACTCACTAAAGCACGTTTAAATGATGAAATTCAGGCATAAAGACATTTTATTACACGTAAACTCTTAGCAAAATGGTCTTCACTTACCCGTAGCTGCTTCTTTGTCGAGTTGTACTTTTTTAAAAATTCTTCTACGTGTCGCTGAACTGCGTTGTGCACAAACAGGACAAATTCTTTGCTAAAGTGCGGAGAAACATTCTCACCAGACAAGTTGCTGGGCCTGAACATCCTCTCTTCACATGCTTTCTACTCACTTAAGTGACATGATGCGACTTCCCAAAGCAGAACAGGTTTTGGTTATAAGGGCACAGGCAGCCTCCGGGGTGCATGAGGCTACAAGTCACAGCTTTTTCTGAGATATTTGGTGACAAGTGACAAGTGGATAATGAGTCCACGGCTTTTAGCTTCTCAACTAAGTCTTTGCGTCAGAGATGAACGCTTAAAGTCGATGAAACTATGTGCAGCAAGTCAACAATCTATACTATGAATACAAAACAAAGACTCTGCCGAATATAAACCAGATTTCAAACATTAAAAAGTATCAAGACATCAGAAATAAACCAGAAAATGAAAAAGGGCTTTCGTCCACCTCCACCACCTTCTGTCCATGCTATATTGCACAATAATGCTCTTTCATATTGGCCATAATTACTTAATTTTCGTACAATCATCTCCAAATTTAGCAGATACATCCATGTGTGTTTGGAGAATTGATAACAAGAAACCGCAGTTCAGAAACACGATTACATACAGTAGTTTTCAGTCACAAAAATGTCGCTCTGTGCATTGTAGACAATTCTTAAATGACCAGATCATTATTCTTGATAAGGGATCCTCCCTTATCAAGAATATAATTTGTAGTATTTGAATTTTTTAAACAAAGTTTGAATTGTTATGAGATTGTTCTTCTGAAAAATGGCAGAAAAGTTGTGAGCATTATAATTTTGTAATTGGAATTTAAAGGCTGCATCTTCAAAATGTTTTTGTTGGAACAGCAGCCCCCAAAAATATAAAAATCTAACTAATCTGACCACTGATTAATCATAAATGTCAAATTCTAGCAATGAGGTGCATTCGGAGACGTTTCTTTAAAACCCAATTCAAGTCTGAGACACTACAGCAAGCAAGTTACATTTTAAGGCGATACCCCACCGGGCACGTCACGTCCTGGCTGTGATTGTGTTTTGGTCCGTTCTCCGCGCAGCTTCAAACCCCACCGGGAACATTTCAGAAGCATTTTGCCAACCAGACTAAGATAACCTGCTCAAAATTTGTAATTTTTCCTTCGTTTGTGTGCTTCTAAATATGTAAACATGCTTTCCTTTTGGATGTTTTATTTTGAAAAATCAACGGGATTCTCTATGCCGTTTCTGCGTCCGACTTCCTGTCAAGCTTGAGCTGCTTTATGTTGCTTGATGGTGGCTGTTCACGGCTTCGCAAGTGCAACTGAAAATGACGTGAACGTTTCCGAACGCAAGACAGACGTCGAGCTTTCGAAAGAGAAAACAGACCATTGGAAACAAAAACTACAGTTCCTTTTAATTTTATTACAAAAACAGATTCGTAATTAACAATACAACAACGCATCTACTCAGAATGAACCAAAAAAAAAAAAAAAAAAAGGGAACAGAGAGGAGGACAAGTGTGTGAGACAGTGTGTATATGTATATGTGTGTGTCTGTGTGCATTTACAAACCCCATTTAAAAAAAAAAAAGAATCAGAAAATGTATCTGCCCCCCTCAAAAAACAAACAAAATCATCTTATTAGCACAATTTAACAAACACTGAAGAAAACAATGAGGGGAAAGAAGACAAAGACGTGGAGAGGACAGGACAGGGTCGGGTGATCAGAAGTTTTTATATAAAACACTTGGCAGAGGATATGTCAAGTCTTTTCTTTTATTAATCCCATTATTAAGAAACTCAGCTTTTTTTATTTTTATTTTAACAGAAAATAAACAATGCTCGCAATAAAAACCCATTTAAACCAACATGCACGCACACACACACACACACACACACACACACACACACACACACACACACACACACACACACAACAAAAACATAAAACCCTGATGGCTGGATCGAAGAAACAAGAGAGTGAGGAAGGAATGAAGAGGGGATATAAAAAAAAAAAAAAAAAGCTAATGAATGAAGTGTGTGCGACTGTCCTGCTGGTTCGTTCTTTACCATTTCAACATGACACTTCACTGACCAACACGAAAATAAGGGGCTTCTACGTCTATATACACAGTGTGTGTGTGTATGTGTGTGTGTGTGTGTGTGTTAAGTGTACGAGTCAAAAGAGCCAGTTGGGGTAGAAGGAAAAGGTTCAACTAGGTTTGGCAGTGTGTGTGTGTGTGTGTGTGTGTGTGTGTGTGTGTGTGTGTGTGTGTGTGTGTGTGCGTTATGTGTGATATATTTAGGCCCGTCGCTTCTTCTTGCTGGGCGGAGCCACCGACCGGACCTTTCTCTTCTTGTTGTTGCTGGATGTGTCCTCGTCCTCGTAGTGGCTCTCTCTGTCAGCTAGAGGGCGACAATGTTAGGTTTTTAGGTTAAAGCAACATTTCTGTAACTTTTAACTCCTGTTGATGCTACACCGACCTGTAATCAGGTGAATGGTGTCTCTGTCTACACTATGTAACTAAGTCCACTAACTCACACACCACCAACTATTTCACTGATTTTGGTGAAACTGGATCATATTTTATGGAGAAAATGTTTTCTGGTTTTCCCTCTGATGTCCTCCGGCTGCTCCGCCTCAACTCTCTGATTTACAGAGTTTCCTGATGGACAGTGAAGTAAACTGCTGCCAAATGTAGCTGCTGTTAGCTAACGTTAGCTCAGTTTGTTAGCTGCTGTTAGCTCACGTTAGCCCAGTTTGTTAGCTGCTGTTAGCTCACGTTAGCCCAGTTTGTTAGCTGCTGTTAGCTCACGTTAGCCCAGTTTGTTAGCTGCTGTTAGCTCACGTTAGCCCAGTTTGTTAGCTGCTGTTAGCTCACGTTAGCCCAGTTTGTTAGCTGCTGTTAGCTCACGTTAGCCCAGTTTGTTAGCTGCTGTTAGCTCACGTTAGCCCAGTTTGTTAGCTGCTGTTAGCTAACGTTAGCTCATTTTTTTAGCTGCTGTTAGCTAATGTTAGCCCAGTTTGTTAGCCGGGCTGCGAGCCCATAACACCGGGGGGAGAGTGTTAGCGTAATGCGGAGCAGAGCTGGTGTCGTGCCAGAACCTGAGCTGGGCAAGAATTCAATGCAACCGCGCTCAGCAGCCTCTATTGCCATAATGGCAGAGGCGAAAAGAGCGAAGAGGACGTCGACAAGAGTAAATCTGGGACTGACTTTTAGTGGTTGGTGAGAGCTTGGTGAAATAAAAGGCTGAAAGACAGACGCCGAGCTGGGCTGACTGCTGTTGGACTAGTCAGTAATATTAGCTGGCTGCTATGTCTGCTGTTGTTGACCTTGTTGATGTTTGGCTGTTAGCAAAATGTCTACGCAACATTGCTGATTTATTTCTTGTTTTGATATTAATAATAATTCATGTTGAATTCAACGTGATACAAACCTTTTCTGGCTTCTTCCTCCAGCTCGTCCCAGTCTTTACCGCTCTCCTCCTCACTGCCGACTGACGCGCTGTAATCTATGAAACAAAGCACATTAAGTGATACGTGTGTTGATCTAGTCCAACAAATGTGTCATATAAATAAATAAAATAGAAAGGAATTTTTGCTTACTTGAACCAGAGTCCTCGGTCTCTGAGTCATAGTCTTCGTCACTGTCTTCCTCCTCCTCCTCTTCTTCATCTGCAGACGGGTTGAACGTCTCATCCTCCATTTCTGACTCTGAATCTTCCTCTGCGCCGCTTCCCTGAGACGAAAAACAAAAAGACACAGCAGATGTGAAGTTATGATTGGAAAGAAATGTATGGTGTTCTTTTAAGCATGACCATCAAGAGAAAAATTGGTACGCACCATTAGTTTCTGCACAAAGAAATCAATAATTACCAGAAAAGTCGTGCCATTTGTTTCCACAGCAGAAAAATGTCCAGTTTTTGGTCCACAGTGATGAACGTACCTCGCTCTCTGGGTCCAAGAAAGACCAGCCTCCCTGCTCGAAGAAGCCCTCGGGATCATCGACGATGGTCTTCATGATCTTGGTCCAGTTCAGAGACTGGACTCCCTCCGTGTACTTGATGTCACACGAGCTGAGGCAAGCAACGAAAGAAAGATTTTTTATTAACGCAAACACCAGAGCGAACCTCCTGATTCTAAAGTCGTTTCAGGTCATGTTGATCCCGTACTTGAGCCACTCCTTGATGGGATCGAGGGAGTTGACAGGCACGGCATTGATCATGGTGACCTTCTTGTTGTAGTCCTTGTAGACGATGACCACGTCGAAGTTCTTCAGGTGGAACTGCACGCGCTCAAAGTGGACCAACTCCACCTCGTCCAGGGTCACAACAAACGGCGGCTGGGTATGACAGAAATTAGTCAATGTTTCGGGTTAACGGTGTAATTTAATATATATTATTGACAAACTGATTCAGCGTGTTCACTCACCCATTCAGTAACATTGACAAGGGAACTGGACGTGGGTTGTAGCAGGCAGGTACTCCTGTAGGGGGCGCCCTGGAACCTACAAGACAGAACAAAACAATCAATCCACCTGCTAATCGAGCTTTCCACACCTCTTCATGTCAAAGAATCGTCTGGTTGACTCACCCGAGGTCTCTGAACGGCACCTCGAACTCCAGCTCCTCTTTAGTCAGCGTCTCCACCTTCTCGATGAAGTTCTTGAAGGCCGACTTGAGCTTGTGCCTCATCTCCCGCTCCATCTGCTCGGCGTACAGGTCGTCCCTGTCGTGCATGTGTTGGTGTTTGCCCAAGTCTGTGGTGATCTCGCCGACCTCCGTGTAGAACTGGACGTCTGTGTGACGGCGCTTACCGAACATGATGGCGTTCTGGGGAGGGAAGACGTGAAAGGACACGTTAGCCATCTTTTAAATTATAGCGTGTAAAAAAGAACGACGCTTGAGTCCACGTCAATAAACGTACCTTGAGGTGGAAGTGCAGTACGATGATCATCTCCCCGTCGCATGGCTGGAAGATGGCGTGTTTGATGTTGTTGTAAAGAATGTCCACTTTGTCGCCGCGGACTGACGTGAAGCGGAAACCTGAGGGCGGAGAAGAAGTTTAGGCGTCACCATTAGAAGTTCTCAATTTTATCCCAGTAAGAATTTAACCTCTGCCTCCTCACCATTAGTATGCGCCTCCAGCGAGCCCTGCATCCTCTTCTGTGCGATGTTGGGTCTGATGTAGAGGTCTTTGAGCTTGGGGTTGCTGCGGTTGAGGTTGATAACCAGCGAGTCTTGCTTGACGATGCCTTCCTTCTCCTTCTCTTCGGCCTCTCGCGTCTTGTAGCGCTTCTGTACCTCCTTGATGATGCGGAAAGCGTTCTGGAGGTTGGTGGAGGGAACCGACGTGTCGCCGGGAGCTTTCAGATTGGACGCTCGGTACGTGCTGACGGGAAAAGTTCAAGGAATGTTAGGATAAAGACATGCTTCGAGATGATTAGACTTCAGAAACGTTCAATCAGAACAACAACCATGAGTTGGCAAACATCCAATACATGTTAAGACTCACATTTCTTTAACAAATGTGGCGTCTGGGTTGGGGAAGATGTTTCCCTCCTGTCGTCCTAGGGAGCTTCCGGGGACGTAGAAGTTGATCCTCAGGTAGGTGTAGTCTCCTTCTACAGACATACTGATGTTCTAGATGGGGAAAGGCAAGAAAATAATGAAGTTAATGTGAAATAAAACAAGCGAATATGCTTTATTCTGCCATCGTCGCCGTCGACCACAGCGTACCTTGATGGTGGCGATGTGGAACGGTGTGGCGATACCAAAAACGGGCATGACGACGGTCTCGTATTTCTTGTCGATGAAGATCTTCATTTCTCTGATGTCTTTTTCTCTGGGCATCTGAGAGACGTTCTTATAGGACACGTTAGATTTTCTGGCCCTGAGAGAGGAAACACACAAAAAAAAGAAGATTGGACTCAATTAATGACCAGAAACTTTCAGAAATATTGATTAAGTTCGACATTGATGCTCAAACTGTGTGTGCAGTTTGAAGTCAACAGGAAAAATGTCACGTGAACACGTGAACCCTCAAACGTAGATCAAACAGCGACACCAACTGGACAGGAGGAGGATGACAACGCAAGATGTAATGAACAATTATTTCAGATCGTCCAACTAAAGACATGATAAAAGTAATAGAACAACATGGGAATGAATGATTTAATATACAATAAAAGTTAAATCAATCATGAATAAAAATAAATGAAACAGTCTCTAAAACTTAGGGTACACTCAGATGCTGTGGCGAATCACTGCAGGGTTGTACGGCGGTGTGCTGAGCGTAACCGCCGTGAAACAAATCAGGAAATAACTTTATTTCACTGATTAACCGACTTTATCGAAGCTACGTCACTTGACCACTGCTCGCTTTCTCAAACCATCGGACACAAACCAAATTAAACTTCAGGTAGCGCATCAGAGTTTAGATAGTTACAGTTTCAGAGACATTTCAGGCCGACTGTGGAGGTGTTTGACCGGTCTGACGGTCTCCAAAAGCTGGATCTGGCTCAACTTCTCTGCTGCAGGTTGCACCGCTGTAGCCAAAATACACTACCCCCATTAAAATGAATGGAAAAACCTGCGTTTTTCTGTCTGAATGTGCCCTTACCTCACTCAAAAAAATCTTGACATCTGAATATTATAACTTGTCGAGCAGTAAGATGAGTGAAAGTGAAGGCGAGCACACCTTGTTCGGTCAACTCTTGTTGAGGGAACACCAAAGACTGCAGTCAGAGGGTTACGACCTCGGGGGTCGAGTCTAGTTAGTTTTGTTTTGGGTATGATGTGCTACAGAGAAGAAGAGTATATCTTGCAAAGGGCTGAGTCCAAATACGTAAATCTAGAGTTGTGAGACAGAAATGTGTCTCTTTCTTCTCTTGGAACTAGTCGATGAGCCGTTTCACACTCACTTCTGGATCTGCTGCTCTCCTTTCTGCTCCGTCAGACGACGCTTGGCTTCTTCGTTCAAGTGATTCGCCAACTCCTTCTGGTGGGCTCGCCTCTTCTCCTCCGCCGTCATCTCGTTCTATAGTTCAACAACAGACACAACTGAGTGATCACACAGAGACACCAGGAGGATGATTTTTCTTTTTTCTTTGTTAAAACAAAAAGAATGAGAAAGAAAAATTAAAATATACATGCAGAACACAGACGTGTGTTACATGGATTTAGATGGTTGGAAAGGGGGGAAAAAATGGACAAATAAAACTCAAACAAACTCAAATTAAATAAAAGGACGACTGTTTCTCATCAGCACGTGGATTTTTACAACTGCCGATGATATTTTAGAAGAAACAATGAATACTTACCTTCCCAAGTAGCTGGTAGAGTACAAAAACATTCACACTCTTAGTTATTGACACACTGTCAAGGTGGCAAATTAACACACAGATCACCAGTCACATATTTAAAACCACACACACATCCATCCATCCATCCATCCATCCACACTCACTCTGGTTCTGTCTGCGAGCAGGGCGGCACTGCGAGCTCCTTTCCCCAGCAGCTCCTCGGCGTCGTCGCCGTCTTCCTCCTCGTCCTCCTCGTCGTCATTCTAGAGAGAGAAGAATGAAAGGTAAAAAGGCGACAGGTTAACAGACGTGGACGTTACACCTGAACAAAATCTCTGAGTACGTTTCAGCACGGGGTCAGGATGAATGTTTTTAAACACTTTCAGCAGCAAGCGAACCTGAAATAACGTCACGATATTTCAGGGCGTTACTGCGATAGTGATAAAATGAGTGTTTCTGCTTGAGCTGCTGAAATAAGTGTCGTACTGATACTCTTTTGTTGTTACTGTTAGTTGCGGTACATCTGATCCTTTGTATCCAAACCACCTAACAGCTCCCTGCACTTTCTTAAACATCTAAAAATCAAGGACTTCAAAAAAGGCATTTCCAGGCACAAGCACCTCAAATTCAAGGGCCCAACACAGCCAAGTTTGAGACAAAGATCAAGGTTACGAGCAGAGACACGTACCTTCAAGAAGATTCCCACGTTTTTTATCTTTTTCTTGACCGGTGTGAGTATCGTGGCAGCCTCTTCCTGTTAAAGAAACATTTTGCGTTGTAGTAAATAGGCCGTGCGACCAAGTTGTTGTTACAGAGAAAACATAAACTCAAATACTCGTCTCACCTCGTTGATCTGTATTGTGTCGCCGATAAACAAAGCGTACTTCTTCTGCTCGTCTTTCTTGCCTTCTTTATTCACGAGGTCAGCAAAACCCAAACTGATACTCAACACCATGCCTGGAGGAGACGCACGCGAGCTTTGGTTAACAACTCTTTATTTTCAAGAATACATGTTTAAAAGTTAAGTCAAATATAAAAAAGACAAACTCACCTTTTTTCAGTTTGTACTGATTCTTCGCGTTCAAAACCAACGAGCCTTCTCTGAACTCGATTCCCATCGCAAAGCTACGAAGAAAAACAGAAAATAAAGACATGAGACAAGTGTGTAAATGTGTGTGTGTGTGTACACATGTGTTACTCGTGTGCATTTACCCGAGGTTTTTGGTCAGCTTCGATACAAGATCCGCCTTCTCTTTCTTCACGTACTCCAGTACAGCGTTGTAGGCGTCGCTGATTTTTACACCTGAGGAGGAGACAAAAGGTTTAGTTGCGATAATTAACAAGTACCCAAAGCTCCCGCGCTGGCGTTGCGCTCCTGAACCCACCGTGCTTGAGCTGTTTGAGCAGCTCCTCCTCCACCTGCAGCAGGAAGTTGTAGTTGTCCTGCATCTCCTGCGGGGGGTCCACCATGAGCGTGCGCACCAGGTTGGAGCAGTACGACTTGTAGCGGATCCCCATGGCACACGTGATGGCACCGAAGTGCATGTGGTTCTTATCGCTGGAAGAGAAAAAGGTCCAGTCTTTATGCTAAGCTAACTCGATGATCTATGACGTCAAACTATTCCTTCAACACCAACAGGAGTTTTCTGGTTGTGACAAAACATTCGATTCCACGTTTTCTACCTGACGACGCTGAACTTGAGGCTGTAGTTGCCTCCGCTCTGGATGATGGGAGGATAACACATCTCCACCGTGGAAGGATCTGCACCGCCCAGGTATTTCTTCTCCTCGATGGCCTTCTCCACCGACTCCGCCAGCTTGCTGTGACGCACTTTCTGTTTTGGAACGAGACGGGAAGACATTCGACACCGTTAACACAAACTGTTCTGCTGGAGAAAGTACTTCTATTTCTTTGAAACTTGGGCTGTTTACTGCAACACAGCTGATGTTCCTGTTGATTCCAACTCATTGCTTCTCAAATTAGTCATTCGTGAATCAAAAAAAAGACAGTTTGACTGCTGCATTCATGTCAGGAAAACATCCCGTTATCCAAGCTTGGAGGTGTTCTAACCATATGTAGCTCTCTGTAAGTGTTATTAAATTAGACGACGATGGAGGTTGTTTGACAATTTGCCAACAAGTTGCAGTAAGAGATGTCCAATATTTCCAACATGGAAGCTGGCGTTGCGGGTTTTTCCAACTTTGGTTGCTCGTAATTACGTCCAATCAATATGACGTACACGCAACACAAGAGTGACCAAACACGGGCTGGAAAATGACGGTTTCTGTGGCCGTGTAGCTGTTTGATTGGGGGCGATCAGAAGTGTAACATGCATGCAGTAGAGATGAGTTGATGATATCGACAGCATGCCACAAAAATCTGCTATAATTCCAGTCCGTCCGTTAAATCGTCAGTTTAACGTTACCTCATCTGCGTCAACGATCTCCATGACACGCTCCTTGAAGAACTTGGAGTAAACCTCGCTGGTGATGGCCGCCGCCTTCTTCATCAGGCCCAGCTCTCCGTCTTCTTTCACCGCCATCGTGTAGGCGACCACGGCGCTGATGTCAACCTGCAAGGCAGGTCAAGACGCAAAAGATTTAGAGGTGTTGCAAACAGAGAGTTTTCAATTTGACAGCTCGGATCGCGTCTTACCTTCTCCAGCCCCTCGGCCGTGATCGTGTCGTTCCAGCTCTTCATGTACTCTCCGGGAAATTTGTCCTTGCTGAAGATGCCGACCGTCTTTCCTTCTTTGCTGCCTCGGATTGCCTCGATCATCTTGTCGAAGTTGGCCTTGTTGCTTTCATTCTGAGACACCAAAGCGCACACAATCAGATTTTATCCGACACAAAAAGAACAAGTTCAAACCTTTACATGCTTTTGTAATTATAGTATTAGAAGTACAGTACAACGTGAGGGAGTGTGTATTCGGCCATTACCTCTACGTGTCTTTACACAGGTTACCTTTTCTCTGGTGAGCAGCGTGATGGGTGGGACGCCGTTGGCGTTCTCGTTGCCTTTCGTCACGGCCACCTGTTTGAGGAAATCCACCTTCTTCTTGCTGGCGAGGAAGATGATTTTGGTGTCGCAAAACACCATGATGGTGTCTGTCAACTCGTAGCCAAACAGCCACGTCTGAGGAAACAAAAAATTATAGAGAGTCAATATGGGCACCGACCGCGTCACTGTCGTGCCGATATTGACGTTAAAGGCTGGGACTCGACCTCACCTGTATGGCTGTAGATTTGGCGTACACGATCTCCTCGTCCACTCCCACGGACACCACGATGGCATCGACTTTGCCAAACTCATCTTCTGCTTTCTGGAAAAAAAAAAAAATGACACGATTTAATGTCATGAAAGCTTCACACACACACACTGTATTTGTATGTGTATATTTGTATGCGCGTGTACCTCATTAATACAGACGCGTGTACCTCATTAATACAAGCATGTGCACCTCCTTAATACAGACGTGTGTACCTCATTAATACAGGTGTGTGTACCTCATTAATACAGGCGCGTGTACCTCCTTTATACAAGCATGTGCACCTCCTTAATACAGGCGTGTGTACCTCATTAATACAAGCGCGTGTACCTCCTTTATACAAGCGTGTGTACCTCATTAATACAGGCCCGTGTACCTCCTTTATACAAGCGTGTACCTCATTAATACAAGCGCGTGTACCTCATTAATACAAGCGCGTGTACCTCCTTTATACAAGCGTGTGTACCTCATTAATACAGGCGCGTGTACCTCCTTTATACAAGCGTGTACCTCATTAATACAGGCGCGTGTACCTCCTTTATACAAGCGTGCGTACCTCCTTCATACAAGCGTGCGTACCTCATTAATACATGCGCGTGTACCTCATTAATACAGTCATGTGTACCCCATTAATGCAAGCACGTGTACCTCATTAATACAGGTGTGTATACCTCCTTTATACAGACGCGTGCACCTCCTTTAAACTGGCGAGTGTACCTCATTAATACAGGTGTGTGTACCTCATTAATACAGGTGTGTGTACCTCATTAATACAGGTGTGTGTACCTCATTAATACAGGTGTGTGTACCTCATTAATACAGGTGTGTGTACCTCATTAATACAGGTGTGTGTACCTCATTAATGCAGGTGTGACACTGAAAAAGTTGATTTGTAACACTCATGGCTTCATCAGCTACATCAGCACCTTATGCTGCAGCACACAAGTCTCACAAAGCTACTTTAAAGTCTCTAAATGCCTGTTAGCGCCCTTTCATACTTACATTTTGTGTGTTTGAGCTACAATAGCACAAATAAACTCAAGTAACATCAAAGTACAACTTCTGAAAATAGGTTTAAAGCTTTAAAAGTCGGCACAAGTTGAAGTTAAAGTACTTTAAAAAGACTTTAAAGTGAGTGCTCTCCACATGTTTCTTCACATGATGCTGCTGGCGTTATTCTGATGCTAATTAGCCAGCTAAAAAATTAGCATGTAACGTTACGTTACAAGTGCATATTGACATGTAACAGTTTGAGCAGCCAAGCACACGCTTTGAACACTCCTCACGTCACTTAGACACGATTTATTTCGTCAAGTTAGCTCACGCTGCTCCGTTTGCGGTACACATTTTTTTTTAGCCGTTGGGCTAAGTAAGTTAGCTCGGTGGCAAAGTTACTAGCTAGGCTAGGCTAGGCTAGCTAACGTGGTGGTGGTGGTGAATGGAGGTAGCTAGCTCGTTTGTCTGATATATATAAGAGAGAACAGGTGAAACACCCTCCAGAGAGAGGAGTTTCAGCGCCGGGAAAATAGGCTAGTTGAAGCCGGGGGTCGAGGCCTTGTTCACCGCCTGGGTGTCGGCGTTGGATGCGGGGCCGGGGAAACATCACCACTCACGCCGACAACAGAGTCGAGCCTCTCGGTGTGTGATGTGGGGGGAAAACGCGGCTAACTTTGTGTGTTTCCACACATTAAAAATAACTTAACTCATTAAAATGTGCATTATTTTTATTTGTTTACCTTCCAGTTGCTGTATAGTCTCTTGATCCGGCGGTAGTACGCTTCCTTGTCCAGGTTTACCGCCATGGTGAGTCCCGCCGTGTGTTGCAAACTCCAGCTCCCGGCTTCGCTGCACAGCAGGGCCGGAAGAAGAAGAAGAGGATGATGATGATGATGATGATGATGATGATGATGATGATGAGAGTCAACTAACAATAACGCACTTTCTTTCCACGCCTGCTCCTCCTGCTGCTGCTGCTGCTGCTGCTGGGAGACACAAACCGACTACGAGCTGCTGCTGCTGCTGCTGCTGATGCTGCCGCCACGGAGGCCTTCCCCCATGTGAACAAACACGCCACGCAACAACCGCGAGAAGCGATTAAAACCGTCTAAATTATTAAAATATAAATGCAATATCGACACACTCAACCGCGCGCACACACACCAATCTGTTATAATTAACTCCCCCCTCCTTTCCTTCCTCCTTACCTACCTACAGTTCCTTCCTTTCCTCTCCTCTTCCCTCCCCCCTCCTTCACATATTATCTTTTATAATAAACAAAAACGTTATTTAAAAACACTAATGGCTTCTTCCTCCTTTTAGTGACGATGTTCACCGAAAAAGGCGCTAAAGTTAAACAAAATGTCTAAAAAAAACGAAGTGATTTCGTGTCTATATATATATATATATATATATTTTTTTTGCGTCACTTTGTGATTTTATTTGACCGTTTTGCATTTGTGGCGCATTTTAATGAATTTGTAAGCGGGAAACAGCGCCCCCTGTCTCATGTTGACCACGCTGTGTGTGTGTGTGTGTGCGTGTGCGCCCTCTTTTTTTTTCCCGCCATGGTGGGTTTTCCCGCCATCGTCATCAAACGCTTCTACGGGGCGGTAATCTCGCGATAGAATGATGTGACGTGATCTCCTGTGTGCTTCTCTGTGAACATATATATACACATAAAATATATATTTTATGTAAATATATTTCACATATTTTGTCACTGTCTATGATAAATTTTTATGGAAGAAGCCATCTGTTTTGCCACCGAGTGTCAGAAATATGATTTTTTTTCCCCCTTCTTTATTGAGATAAATGACAAAAGGAGAAATTACAATAAAGTAAAATACACTTTATGCAGCATAAAGAAGAAAAAATAGGCAACTTTAAGCCACGTTAAAACTAAAAGAATCTTACATTTTACAGTTTTTTATTGTAGACAAAAACAATTAAGTGCTTGACCTAAAAAAACAAAAACAATAAATAAAGTGTTTTATCTGTAAATTAGCATCTATGAAAATATGCATTTAAATGTATCGTCTGGGACGTCAAATAATGTGTATAAAAATATTATCTATAACATAACATAACATAACATGAGTATATACTGTATATATATATATATATACATTATATACACATATACACACATGCATTCATGAATGTAAATGTTATTGAGATGCCACATAGTGCCAGAATAGAAAAAAAAACATGAAATATATGTGTGTGTATATATATATTCATATGTATTATACATATATGTGTGTGTATATGTATATACATTTTCTATTATATATTTTTTTCGATTATCTGTGCACTATTTGGCATCTCAGACAATAACATTATATATATTACATATTTTTATATTCATAAATGCTAATTTACAGATAAAACTTTTTTTTTTTACATTTCTCTTAATACAAAGGATGTAAAAAATGTACATTTAGTCTGAATGTGGCTTAAAGTTGCTGATTTTTCTTCTGTTCGGTGTATGCAGTGTTTTGTTTTTTTTTATTGGAATCTGCCTTTTGTCATTAATCGATAAATAAAAGGAAAAAAAAAAATCTCTGACACTCATAAAAGTTCATCGTTAAAAATGACAAAATATATGCCGTGTTCTGTTCCTGTTCTGAAATGAAGAAAAAAAAAAAGTCAACCAACTGAATACTGCTTGCCTCACCCTCCTGGATAATCCAATTGAGAGCCAAAGTTTGGTTTGTAGAAACACGGCGGACAGCGGGAAGAGGACCCGCTCCCTCAGTAGATATAAAAGTCTCATTGATAGGTAACAAAAACATAATCATTCTTATTTTCAGGTTAATATACACAATTGAAATATTTCTGCCAATAGATCCCATTAAATTTTACACACTGGATCTTTAAATCAAATAAATTTTGACTCCAGCTGTAACCATAAAGGCCAAAATGTGCATCACCAAATGTATATTAAAACATAAAATATTTTTTTATTTCACCATTAAAAACATTTCCAAGATATCTACAATAAACCAGACCGATCACTGCATCATTTCATCTCGACTTTTTTGTTTTTGTTTTTTGGAAGCAAACGTCACCTTTCTTGATTATTCAGACCTGAAATCAACTCGTTAAATTAAACACGTTAACGTTAAAAAGTAAAGCTGTTACACTGTGTTCACCTCCCTCCCATTTTACAGTAGTGTTTGTCAGAGCTGGTGTGTTTATTTCCATCCATTTTTTAAACACCAAATTTCAACCTCGTCAAACAAAATATGCACCACGTCTTTAAGAAAAAAAAAAAGCTCGTACATTGCGGGGTTATTTCAGCAGGAGAGGAGAACACAAAAATGCTCGAGCAATTTCTTTCCTGAATTTTAGCACCTGTGAAACTAGATGGTAGTTTTTTTTTTTCCCGCTCTTCCTCCAATAGTGGCTTGTAAAGCTGACAAACGGCATTTGGCTGGTGGCCACCTCGTCTCGAAATGGCTTCTTCTTCTTCTTCTTCGTACGTCTTTAAACTACCCGTTTGTGCTTTGCCCGGTTGTCGCTCGCGTGTCCGTTAAATCTCTAGAAGAAGTCACTTTTCGTTTACGTGACTCGATCCTCGATGTAACAGTAAAGGGAAGAGCACACACACATAAAGTGAAATGAACTGAACTCGTCTGCAAGATCATGATTTCATTCCTGCACTTTGTTTCTTTTCAAAACAATTAAAATCACCATAAATTCATACAAAATGTTCCGTTTTTTATATTTTAACAGATGATCAACGTGAAAGTCTTTAGTTTCTTCTTCCGTGGTTTCTTCGTCTGTATCATTGTTAATCCGTCCGTCATTCTGGAGTTCCATTTGTGCCGTCGATCACGGAGAAGTACATTGTAGTGACTTTCAAATACGTCTCCACGTCTGTCTAAACCATTACGTCCCGTAATACCCTGAATGAGTCTATCATTCATCCATTCATTCCTCTGTTCATTCGATGTGTCCTTTCTCTCTCTCTCTCTGTGCAGCGCTCCTCCTCTCCCTATGTGACCGTGGTGGAGTTCTGCCCTCGGATGGCACACCACGCCATGAACACGTCTCTGCCGAGGAGAAAACATGAAAGAAAAAAAATATTTTCACTTTATGTCAAACAACCTTTATTAGTATCATCGGTAAGACCTGTGTTTACTATTTCATGTCAAAATGGCTGCTGTGAAGAAGGTCTATTGTAAATTAATAATAAAAATAAAGTTCTGCAACTCAGATTTGGCGTGCAGGTTGCTGTTTTTGTACACACCTGCAGTGTGTGGCGACGCACTCGTTGCTGCAGTACTCCTTGTCCCAGTCTTTGCTCTCCACAGCCGGGTTGGTGCAGCCGGCACGTACGCAAATGTTACGGCTGGCGGTTGGAGTCACGCTCGGAAGAGGCGCGATGTTCACCTCCACCTCCATCTGAGAGACAAAACAAAGAGACGTTTAGATCGAAGGTTTGTATCTGACCGTCTGCTTCGGAATATGCAACAGAGAGAGTGTGGAGTCCGTGTTGCTGAGCTCACCCCTTCTTCTGCCTCTGCCACTTCCTCTCCTGCCGACTGTCCCACCTCCACCGTCAGACCGGCGGTGGGTGACGTGGGCGTCTCGCCGCCTGACGTCACAATGATCGGCGCGCTCGAATCCGACTGTCGCGCCGATGGGACGATCTTAATCTGCAGCGGAGGCGGGGCGGTGGCAGCGCCTCGTGGTTTGGCCTGCAGAGGCGGAGGAGCCTGGGCGTGCACCATCTGCTGAAGCCGAGGCGGAGGCGGGGTGCTCTGCATCTGCTGCAGCGGTGGAGGCTGGCGCGGCGAGGAGGCGGCCGTCGCCGTGACGGACATGCCGCCGGAGGGCAGCGGCGTCTGCTTGATGATGATCTTGGTGACGGTGGGCAGGTTCGGAGGGGCGGTCACAGGCGGGGGTTTGAGTTGGGGTTTGATGGCGCCGGTTTGGGAGCGTGTGGTGACCTGGGGCAGGTCCAGGATGATGTTGGAGGTACAGATGTTGGTGATGGTGTTCTCCTCGGGGTTGTAATGCTGGGACCTGGTGGAGCGAGCGGCTAGGGGGGTGGCAGGTGCGGCTGTGATGACGGGAGCCGGGGCTGGAGGTGGGGGCGATGGGGCGGTGTCCATGACTTCGATAGGGGCCTGAAGAAAAGATGATGGGACACAACAAAGACGAGAACATGTTAGAACATCGTAGTCTGCTGTCACTTAAAATATAAACACACTGATGAAGTTTTCAACTGAGGTGGAGGTCTCCTCGTACAGAGTTTTACTGATTACATCCAACAATCATCAACTTTTAGGATGGTCGAGGTACTGCAGCGTTGGTTTCTGTTAGCTTGACACACCAGAGAGTGTGGTATTGAGCCAAAAGTTGTTTAAACGACAACCTTAAGTATAAAAGACTTTGGCTACTTAAAGTCCTGTTTGGCCACAAAGTAGACGAGACAGTCCAGAACAGGGATAGGCTTCAGACTGGTGATGTATATCGTTAACGCGTCTCAAACGGCAGCAATCATAACTGAACCGCAACGACTGGTTCATTTTAAATCCAGTTCATAGTGAAGAGGAGTTTCTCTCGCAGCCAGCAAGTAAAAACGATGCAAGTTTAAGTGGTCAAGACAACATTTTAAAAAGAAAATCATTGCAAGTATCTTTCAAGTTTCACCCCCAAAATTCCACCGGGCACGGATGCAAAGCGTTACATGTGCGCCGTGGCCGCCAAAGCTAGTCCTGGCTGTTCTAGTCCATGTTTCAGACGCCACCGGTCGAGCCGCAGCCCGTTTCAGAAGCGTCCCAGAAGTGTTCAATCTGCGCAGAGCAGCTCAAGTTGACGGGAAGTCAGACACGCAAACGGCATAGAGATTTTCAAAATAAAATACCCTGCGCAAACTATGTCGCATATTTAGAAGCACGTAAACTGATCAAGTCAATCTGAGCAAGTTAACAAAGTCTGGTGTTGCTCTTTTTAAAATGGCAAAAGACGTCGAGCTGATTGACACGGTTTTAATTTCAGTACTTAAATTTGCAGCTTGATCAATTTTAAGCCTGTTTAATCTTTATTTTAACAGATGTAATGACTTATTCATGATGTATCGATATCGACTGATGTCTCGTCAATCAGAGGCTCTCACCTGAGAAATCTGGCCGGCTCTGTACTCTGCCAGCGCCTTTAAATAATCCTTCTTCGCTGCTTCGTTTTTCCTCTTGTAAACCTGAAAAATAAATAAATAAATCATGCACACCGACAGCAGGATTGTGTTTAAATCTCACCACGTTATTGAGCCCATAGGATATGTGTGTATTGACCAGTCTACTCACTACAAACTACAACTGTTCCATGTCAGAAAGACACATTCCCTTTTCTTCTCACCTGTTTCTGCTCCTCCCCCAGGCTGTCCCACATGGAGGCCACTATCTTGGAAACCTCTCCGAACGTGGCGTTGGGATTTTGTCCTTTGATGGCCGCCTGCGTGTCCCTGAAGAACAACGCGTAGGCCGACAAAGGTTTCTGAGGCTCGTTGGGGTCTTTCGCGGTCTTCATCTTCCTCCCCGTCTTCACTCCTCCCGCTCCTCCTTTCCGTCCGACAGCCGGGGAGACGCTGGGGGCGGAGAGCGGGGACTCGCACAGGCCGGAATCGAGGGAGATGACGCCGGGAGAGACGGCGAGAGAGACCGGGGACTCGACAAGGACACTCTGATGGGAGGAGAAGGATGAAGAAGAGGTCAAATTTTTAGTTGAGGTTGTTGCAGAGAGCACATAATCTGTTCTCCTCCTTCTTTTAAAAAGGTCCAGTGCGTAGAATTTTGTCAATCCTCTTGCTCTGTTTTGGGGGATTTGGGGCTTCAGGTAATGTTTAATGTTTTGTATAGTTGGATGTTAGCTGTTGGCTCCATTTTTAAGGCTATACCACCATGAAAAGTCACACCAACTGTCTCAGGGGTTAGCCAAATTAGCTATTAGTGGTTCCTGTTTGCCTCATAATCAGGGATGTACAAATAAAAACCACCAGATTACTTGAAATAGTGAGGAAAACATCCAAACATGGTGATTATGAGGTGAGATCTAAGGTTATTTCTGAGGTTTTCTCCTATGTAACGGATTTTGGTATCTTTGGAAAGTTTAAGTCACGTCAAAAATCTAAAAATCTATCTGTAAACTTAATATTTCATGTGAAATAGTTCAAACTCTTGCAAATAATGGTGTGTTCATGGACGTAAGACTCACCCTTCTAAAGTCTTCCATGTCATCATCCTGGAGCGAGCTGGTGGGTGACGCCGTGGCCGACAGAGGGTGTTCGGGCGACTGGGGGTGTTGCAGTATGTTTCCGCCTCCCAAGCCGAGCCCAAGTTGAGCACTGAGCTCCGACTGGTCAATTGTGGTCAGCTGGTTGGAGCCCAGCAGACCCTGGCTCATGTCACTGAGCGGGACATCGATGGTCACCGGGGACGAGCTGCTGAACTGAGAGCCGATGGGGTGACCGAGATCCTGGAGATGGAAAGAAGACAGAAAATGGGAGTGAATGAAATCGGTGTTTGACTGTCAGTTAAAAACATCCCAAACTCACCATCCCCAATGACGATCCCAACAAAGCGCTTCCTCCTGACTGGTTGATGACTCCCAGACTCAGGTGCTCCAGTCCCTGCGAGGGAGCGTTGACAAAAGTGGAGGCGAACGAGGGGTCGTCCCCTTCGACCACGGCGTTCCCGGGTACCACCACACTGTCGGAGGGGCCGGTGTCCGACAGCTCCCCGAAATGGGACACTACGTCGGACACGGTGAGGGCCGAGTCCGGATCCAAAGAGATGGGAGGTATCTCGAACTCCTCATCGCCGAGGCTGGGAGTGTGGAAGGTCTGGAGAGGAGGTGGAGCCGGAGGAGGATGGAAGTGGAAAGACAAGGTGATGGGATGGAAAGAAAGGACAAGAGAAAACAAGTTTTGTAAGAAATTGGGGTGGAGAGGAGTAAATAAGAATTTGGAAAGGAAGGCAGGAGAGCCAGAAGAAAGATAAGAGAACATTACAGCTTTTGGAAAGTTTTAGTAGATTCTAAATACAGAAATAAAAATATCATAAATAAAATATCTCAAAATTATTCAGGAGAGTTTGATTGAGGTGTCGAAAATTACTTTCAGTGTTCAAGGCCTGTGTCACCACAGCAAGATTAGCGGCTTAGCAACCGATCTTTGGGCTTAACTCCTGACTAGGGATGGGAATTGACAACATTTCATTGACACCAACACCATAATCGACGCCTCTGTAGGCCTACACAGATTTGTAGCATCAACGCAACTGTTTTATTGTCTCTGCGTCTGAACAAAGAGTCAAAAATGTTATTATATGGTCGGTTATTTAGCATTGATAATGGCCAATGCAGTTCCTCAAACGTCCACTTGAGGCTGGCTCCAGAAGTGAGTCAGTCTCCATAAGTCCCCATGTTAAAATGTCCAACTTCACAGCAGAAATAAACATGTTTACAGCCTGGTACAAAAAACAGTTTTGGTCTCTATAGCTAATTTACCAATTCATGACAACTGTACTGAGGGTGAATTTTTATACAACTCACCTGTTCAAATTATATTAAGGCTTAAAGTTATGCAGAATTAAGAGCGTGGACGCTTTGATTGACAGGTAGGTGTCGCTACAGGTGGCTTGTTTAAGCAACCAGGCGTCATTGAGCCTCTTCACGGACACGCTGTCCATTCCTTATACTGTCAGTGGTTGAACCACCATGTTGTGCGAGAAAGGAGAAGGTAAGGCGAGGAGCAGCTACTGTAAGATGCCACTAAATCCTACACACTGGGCCTTTAAAGTTTGTGCACAAAACCACAACTAGAGATTTAGACTTTTTAAACAATGACACTAGTTATTAAAAGGTATTGGAAGGTGATGTGACGACGTGCGAGATACAAAATGTTCTCAAAGCTGTTGAAATAATATTTCTCTAACACTGTTTTCTTTGGTTTGTTGCTCCTTTTTTTGTCTATTCTGACGACAAAACAGCACACAAAGATTTACAAATACATTTTTATCATGTAACCAACTCAATCCCGTTATTTGTCAAACTCTTTGCACAAGTCTTGTTTTTATAGATTCATATTCTGACATGATGTTTGAGGATTTGCTTGACGAGATGCTTGTTTCTTACTGTAAAGGACAGATTAAAAAAAAAAAAAAAGTGCCTGAATTTAAGTAGGAGGGGTGTGAAATATAAAATATTTATAAATAATTCATACTCCACCAGCAGATCCAGCGAGGTTGAAGAGGTCAATGGGTTTAGTGGCACACTAAAAAATGTGAGTATGTCAGTAAGTGCACGTTGAAGATTACAAATGTCATGGGTTCATATTCGTGGCAACAAATGGCTTTATATGTACTCATGGCACTCACACATCATTTATATTCATGAAAGCTGAAAGAAAATCAAATATTAACAAGGTTGAAATGTAAAAAAAAAATATCATTTTCCAGCTGCTAAGTGTTGAGTTAGAGATAACTGAGTTTAGGCACAGTTGTGATGTCGTTAATAAAGTGATTAAAGACTGCAGTGCATCTGATTGGCCTCACCATTACTTTCAAAGTCACAGAGCTAAGCGTCCGTCTTTCTGAGACATAAAATAACTTGAGATCTTTGAAACACTGGACAACACGACCATCTGGATCAAAAATATTCAGTCTGCTGCGCAACAACCACAAGTCGCAACTTTATTTCCCAATCCAGGTAGCCGAAAATGACAATGAAAGCGTCGGACAGTGTGAAATTATAAAATAATAACGGTTCCGATGTTCAAATTGAGTAAGCTATGATTTTCCATCAGGGAATTGTAAGACAAGCAACCCAAACCCTGACGGATTGTATCTCAAGTACAGCGTCCCAACCCGAGGCTCTGGACCCTCCAAATTGGAAATTTTTGCCCAATTAAATTGTGAATTAATTGACAATTTTATCTCTTTAGGCCTCCATAAACTATTCAAATAAAAGAATCTACGAGTCTTTGGTTAAACGGTCACAAGTCTTTATACCGCAGCTTTGTTTTTAGTCAAAAAGGTTGGGAACCATGGGCTTTAACAAAAGTCACATTTACTACCAAAAGGACCTTTGCCCCTTTTCATAAAAGAGTATTCTGACGTTAGATGTCTGTTTCAGGCAAACTGACCCACCTCTGTGCTAAAATGTTGGGAAACATAGCAGGTTTTTTGACTCCCTGTGTCTCACCTCTACCACGGTCATCAAACATCACGATCGATGACCGACTAAACTTCTCTCATCACGATGCCTCGGTTGCCCGGTCGTGCCGCTTCGCACTTCACAACATCAGGAAAAATCAGGCCTTACCTGACTCAACATGCAACCCAACTCCTGATACAACGCCCTCCAGCCTGCACAGTGAAACCCTTTCAGTTGATCCAGAACGTGGCGGCGCGCCTGGTCTTCAATCAACCCAAAAGGTCACGTTACCCCGCTGCTCATTGAGCTCCACTGGCTACCTGTAGCAGCCCACATTAGACTAACAAAGTAGCCTCCAATGAACGACGCCTGGCTCTGCCAGCCAATCCAAACTTTTCTCGTCTGTTGTTCCCCGTTGGTGGAACGTCCTACCAGTTCCTACCAGATCATGGACCTTCAAAAACCTCCTGAAGACCTCCTCATAGAGGACCTCCTCTCCAACACTACCAACAACTGGACATGATAAATCTATCCCCCTCTACAACGGTCACAGTACTTATTGACTAAATGTAAACGTAAAAATACTTTAAATCACGCAGCAGATGTGATATATTTTCATCCAGATGGTTTGAAAAGTCTTGAGAACATCTTAAGAACGTGTTTTTCAAAAGATCGCCAGATGTTTAGGTTTCAGTTTAGGCCAACAAGGCAGCTGTATGATTACAGAGGAGACAAGTTCGGAGAAATCCCAGTCGTAACCACGACTTCGGACCTCGACGTGAAACGCTCAGCTCTGTGACTGCGGCGTACGCTTGGACGTGATTTGTAAGACAAAACATCTGTCCACAGGATGAAGAGGAGGTGGACGTGGAGGATGGAGAAGGAGGAGGAGGTGGAGGGAGGCTCCACGGCACCAAACAAACCCTGTCAGGGAGAAATTGAACGCCACATTAAGATCCAGATGTTTAAAAGGCCTGACCTACCTCTGAGGAGGAGAGGAACGGATGGCTGGAGCCAGAAATTGTCAGGTAGTTGTCGCTGCCTCCAGGGAACTGAAACATGAAGGTGAACAAGTTTTTCACAATAAAACACTCACAAATAAATAAACAGGTAACTGGTGCGTTCAATGACAGCTAGTTTAAACGTATAAAACACATGCAAACACATGACATTGTGTCCTTTTCGTCATGAGTTTGGAGTCACCTTGTTGTCAGAGTCAAATCCATTGAACGACTGCGGATCCAAGAACTCTGGATCACCGTCGTGCTGCCCGGTACCGTCCGTTAAATCCGAATAAAAATTCAGGTCCATCTTTTTTCTTTCTTTCTTTTCAGCTGGGCCTCATATGTTATGTTAGCTTTATGAGGCCCCCCTCCTCCTCCTCTCTCTTCCTCTCCTCCTCCGTGTTGTTTAATTCAAAACGTTACGCCGAATAAGCGAAATTTCCTATTTTTTAAATGTTATTTGAAGTAAGCTTCAGATAGCTAACGGTTATTTATTTAAATTTTTTTTAAATAACCGCCAACCGTGACAGCTTTAACACACACGGAGCCAACAAACCCGTGCCAAAAATAGCCTGGCTGTCTAGCCACCGAGGTAACGTGGCCGGTACCGGTCTCTCTCTCTCTCTCTCTCTCTTTTTAACGCTGACCTGTCCTAACACGGTTTAGCTTTAGCTGGCTTTGACGCAAGGCTGCTGCAGTACTCTTCAGCCTGGCGCCCGTTTGTCTGTCGGACCACGAACGCGACATAGAATCAACGGCCGTTGGTTGAGTACACACGCGCACACACGCGCGCTGCTACGTGCGGTTAACGGAGGGAGGGCTCGAGAAGCTCCGGTAAAACGGTAAACGAACTGTCTGTGGTGGTGGGTCGTTTTCAAGGTGTCTGACAGCGAAAGGAAGGCAGACCGAGTCCTGGCTGGCTTCGTGTTGGCCCGGGCCAGGCTGCTCAATTGATCCGGAGACACGGATCATCGATGGGATAAACTGGGGAGGAGGGAGGAGGGAGGACGGGGGAAGGGTCAAGTTACACGACGACAACACCGGATGTTGACCGATAGCGACTTCAAAATAAAATCAGATCTAGTTCAGATGGCAAAAAGACCAAAAATATTGAAAAAAAACAAACACATTACAATACTAGACTTAAAGGTCCAGTGTGTAAGATTTAACAGCAGGAATGGAATACAATATTCATTAGTATGTTTCATGTTTGTATTGGAAGTGACCTCATCACGCAAAAAAAGAGTTTCAGAATAAAAGGCAGTTAATTTTGAGTTTTACCGTGAGAACATTTGGAGTAGATTTAAAAAAATAAAAGTATAATTGTGTCTGTGCCAACCTGATGCCAGTACATTAAATTAAGTAGTTAAATATTGATTTAATAATGCTGGACAGAAGCTAGTCTTTGCTTTATTGCTTTACCTAACCTTGCAAAGTATTTTATTGTAATATTATAATGTAGAAAGTGGCTTCAAATACAATTAATCCTGGTCTCTTAGTAAAATTATTTATCAATATGTTGATCAAACAAAACAAAGTATTAATCAAATGAATAATCTAAGTTATTTTGAAGTTATAACGCAAAAAAGCAACAAAAGAAACAAACAAATAAATAAACTAGAGTTCCATCTTGTTTGTTGTATAAATTAAATATTTTGTGGTTGAAAGTTTGATAGATTTATGTGTAATATTGGGTAACATGTTGTTTAAATCTCAAAAATCCGTACAAAACTGTTCATATACAGATTTTACACTGACCTGGTTTTATTTTGAAGGTTATGAACAGGAAGCCGCCTGTCATTTATATATTTTCGACAAAGGACATTTTTATATATTTGATTATTGCACTTTTAACAGAAAATATCGCGTGTAGCTTTGAAAGACGCAAGATTACTTGATCAAAAAAAAAGAAGATTATTTTATAATATTTTAACGGATACAAATGTAGCTTTAACGGCCGCCGGGTAGCTTATCTTACTTTTCCGGTTCGGTCCAGTGAAATCCTTCCGCCTTAAGAAGAAACATATATATTTTTAAAGATAATATATTTTTAAAGATAAAACTAACATTTAAAACATTAGAGCGGATATAACGTCTGTTTGAGCCGTTTCAGTGCCGGCTGTTCGCTTTAAACACGTTACATTGGGCGTATGATTATTAAATTAACACTATAAGCGATTAATTTGACCCAAATAAATAAATAAATAAACAAATATATGTGATTAAACGCCTGTAAAGTGAAAATAAGAGGTGAAGTTAAATTAATCTGGATTATAAACAGAGACGCGCTCGTGACGAGGCCATCAGCTGTTTGTTTGTGTGTTTGAAGATAAAAGTGATCCTTTTTTATTAAATAGTCAAATTTCCAACACTCTTAACCACTCTTACCTCCATGCTCACCCACCGAAACCTGATTTAATGTTTTTGTTTTTTAATTCCACTTTTTTTGTGACGTGAACTTCGCCCAGAATTGATTTCCTCAAATATCACAACAAGGCACCGGCTTCCCGATTGTACGTACAAGTGGAAGTGACCTCATCACGCAGAAAAAAGGGAGGGGGGGGTCAAGAGTTTCAGAATAAAAGGCAGTTAATTTTGACTTTTTTAGAGTACATTTAAAAAAATAAAAGTATAATTGTGTCTGTGCCAACCTGATGCCAGTACACTAAATAAAGCAGTTAAACAGAGTTATTTTAAATTTATATATTTTTTAATAATATGTTTTGTTTTAATACTGATTTAGAAGATTTTTTAAAGATATTTTTTGGGGGTTTTTTTTAGCTTTATTTGACAGAGACAGCTTGAAGAGCGACAGGAATGTGGGGAGAGAGAGAGAGATGGGGAATGACACCCGTTTCACTCAGTTTTTACATGCATTTTAACACACACACACGTTTTATGTACATATGGTTCACATGCAAATGTGGAGAGAGATGGTGGAGTGATGGGTAGCCACCCAGAGCAGCACCCTGCGACGAGTTGGGGGGGGGGTTTCAGTGCCTTGCTCAAGAGCACCTCTGCAGGAGGTGAACTGGCACCTCTCCAGCCACCTGCATTTAATAATGCTGGACAGAAACTGGTCTTGGCTTTATGACTTTACCTAACCCCGCAAAGTCTTTCATTGTAATATAATATGTAGAAAGTGGCTTCACATACAATTAATCCTGGTCTCTTAGTAAAATTATTTATCAATATATCAATCGACCAAAAGCATATATCCTATTTATAGTTATACTTGTCGATACTTGAATGTACTTGACACAACCTTGGCACACTTACAGTGTATAGAACACACATATTTTTCATATTCTATTTTATATATTTTTTATTTGTATTTTACTTCGTTAGCTTCTTTTTATTCTTTATGCGATTAGTGCCCTTAATGCTGAGCTGAGTTGAGCGGTTCATCTCATCACATGACACATTTCATTGTATCGTTGTTGACCCTGTATTAACCTGCAAATTAAAGATTCTTCAGGTGTATAAAGTGTCAAAAAAGTGAAACATGTTCATTACAACATCATATTACAAAGGTTTACAATAATAAATCAAAAAGGATCACAAGTGTTGTAACTTTTCCTTCAAAATTGCTTTATTTATTCCCGTATTTTTTTTATTTTTCAAGCGAAGTTTCTTTTTTATATTAATGTAATTAAAAAAAGATAAAACTTGGGATCTTTTTCTGTCTTTATGTACAAGCAAGAAAAAACAACATGTTTAGGAAATAACAGTGAACATAAAAGAATCCCTGCACGATAACACTGTAAAAAAAAAAGAAAAAAAAAAAAAGAAAAGCATTAGAGTGGAATCAAACACCTGTAAAGTTTACAGCGCTTTACTTTAGCAACAAGCTCACTAGCTCTTGTTCACACACACACACCCTTTCAGACACACATATAAAGCAGGATGTCAGCAGGTTTAGGTGTACGGTGAGGTGGGAGTGTTTCAGGGCACAAGCTCACACTACACAGCGCAGCCAATATTCTCATTAGAAGGAATGGAAAAGACGATATACTGAATCATTCACACACACACACACACACCTTTCCACGTGACAGCATGCAGTGCAGTGGTCGTCTCCACGATGGTCCAGTGTGTCAACAATACTGATTTTCAAACTCTCACACACTCGTCGTCGACTCTAACACATGCAGTCCAACGCGGGGCCAGTTTATGGCACGGTACGGTCAAGTTTCCTTATTTTGGTTTTCCCAACATGCGTGATCGAAGGAGTTATTCCCATCACACACACACACACACACACACACACACGATAAGAGCGCACTGCTGGTGTTTCACTGTTTTACAGATAAAGATGTATGTCACTTGGTAACCGTAAATCAGCTGTGTGATTCGTTTTGATCAGATTATGGAGTGGCACGTGTACAGAAGCCCATTTTTAATGAAAAGGGACAAAAAGAAAGTGAAAATATGAGATTAAAAGTTACACTTAAAAAGGTCCAGTGTCAGATTTGAGGTGCTCTATTTACAGAATATGACAAAATATAACATGTATAACTGTTTTTTTAGTGTATCATGACATGAAAATAAGAATCTTTATGGGTTTGTTACCTTAATTTGAGTCTTTTATATCCAGAACGGACAAACTTAACACTGGCTCTTGATAGGACCTTTTCTCAGGGTACATTTTACAGCCATTGTACGTTCTCCTTCACGCTAGGAAGGAGAGGGTGAGGCGACAGGGTTGCAATCAGCAACTACACCGCTGGACGCCATGAAATCTTGCACACTGGTCCTTTAATATCTCATAATTTTACTTAAAAAACTGACTTTTTAATGTGACAAATGTTGCCTCACAAAGTTATAAATTTGTCTTCTGATTCTAATTCTACCTCAGTCAGTCAAACTCAACTTTTACAGTCATTATTTGGACTTTTTTATAAGTCAAAACAGTAAGTCAATGTTTCTTTGTCTGATAATTTAGATCTACAAGTTTGACTTCCAAATTTAGAAATCTAATCGAATAACTTTGACGTTGGAAACCAAATTTACAGTCAAAATTAAGAGCAGCAGTAGTTTTAATAAAACCTTAAAGTTGTTTTTTCTATACTGCCTGGCGAAAATGGGCCTCCGTACAGGAGATATACGATTCTGAGAAATAGCAGCAAGTTCAGACAAACACAAGAAAATTAGAAAATAATTCAGTGTCACTCGACTTTGAACTTTCACCGTGCGATCAAACAAATTCTGAGGTAAGAAAAGGAAACGACGGGGCGCATTCAGACAGAATCCGGCAGAGAAGTCCAACACTCTTACTTGTTGTGTTCTGGCTTTGTTTACTTCATGTACCCACCGTCTAAACTGCGAGTCTGACTCACAATTTACGCTGCAAAATAGGAGACACGAAGAAGTTTAATTTGGTTTGTGAGCAGTGGTTGAGTGACATAGACGGTGAATGAGAGTGAGGGAGCGCCGATATCGATGAAGCCGGTTAATCGGCGAGATAAAAAGTTATTTTCTGATTGTTTTACGCCGGATTCTGTCTGAATGGACCCTAATGCAGTTAAATAACCGTGAATTTTCACTTTCAAGTAAGGAAACAGCTCAAACGCACACTGATTTTCCTTTAAATTAACCACTGAGCAGGTTTAAAACGTCCTCTTCCTTTTTATGTAGCATTAAAATAAACTTTACCGTCTTCAAGGAGAGAAAAACAACAAAACAATTCAGACATTCCGCGTACTCTCTAAAAACACTCAGATCTCTGCTTCCAAAATACATTCTGTACAAAAAGCAACCCTGAGTCTACGACTGCTCTGTTTCTGGGACGCTCTACGTTGGATTATTTCTTCTCATTCGCTGGTCCACCGCCCCCCCAAAACTCACCTCACACAACCACTGGTCCCTTTCTCCAACAAACCAAACCTCCTTCAGGTGGATGGCTTTCACACAAACACACACACACACACACACACACACACACACACACACAGTGATCACTCTTTTTTTTTTTTTTTTTGCTCATTCGTGGAATTTTGTTGGCATTTCTGTAGCTTCACATAAGTGGAATGGAAACCCTTTTCATGACGGCAAAGTGTAAAGATGAAAGGAAAAAGGCGGGAAGTGAAGAGGGGTGGTTGGGCGTGACGACTGACGCTGCAGCCAATGACAGTTTTTTTTATTTTTGGGGCCCATGTCCCCCCCCCTCTCTCTGGAGCTCAGGCCCCACCACCACCACCGTCTCCCTTCGCTTCACTTCTGCGTGATCGGTTGCCTTTTTCGCTCGTCGGATCTCGCTTGCTCGCTCGCTGGCTTCCTCCGTTCGTCCGATCAGGAGTAGATGGTGATGACTTCGCTTCCTCCGCCTCGGACCAACAGGACGCGCTCCAATCCTTCTGTTAGAACCTCGAGGAACTCCATGTCTGGACAGGTAGTTAAGGAGCGTTTCTGCTGGGTTTTTCGTAGTTGTTGAAATATCTGTTGTCATGAGTGTGATTGTCTGTCTCCGTTTGTTGCCCCGTATATGTGAGCTGGGATAGCCTCTTGTACAATAACCAGAACTAACAAGAATGTTTTGTGTTTTTCTGATTTTATTCATCGTAGACGACCACTGAAGACCTCAAAACTAGTTTGTAGAGAAGGTGAACAGATGGTGTCTACATGTGTGGTTCCCACCATGAAGCAGGAGGGTGTGGTGTGATGGTGTTGGGGATTTATTCAAGGCACACTTGACCAGCACGGCTATGAGTACTTCTGACTGGTTCTGTATATTACTGCTGGCATAACTATTGAAACACAAAGACGGACTGTAGGAGCCATGTATATATTTATATTATGTTTGTTTATCGTTTAGCCCAAGTGTTATGGTATATCAAATGACTTGGACCAGTGTAGTATTGCACTCGCCAGTAGGTGGCAGTGTCAGCTGTCTGTGGCATTGAGCAGCAAGCAAAATGACCTCCTAAGTCCTTTCCTAAACACTTTTCCTTGACCTCGATGAAAAACATCATGAGGTCAAGGAAAGATGTGAAGAAGAGTTCATAATTTGGCGAATCAAGCGAAAAGTTTCAGCGTTAAGGATACAGTTCTCGTCTCCCTCCGTGTTCTTCGGGGGTCCCGGCATGTTGAGCAGGACGAGCCGGGCATCGTGGGATTTGTTGACGATGACCTCGTTGAGCTTGACGGCGGTGTGCATCCGCCTGACGTTGGAGTGATCCCTGAAGGAAAACAAGATTTTAAAAACAAAATGAGCTGCGATCATCAGAGAGAACAAACCATCGCCTCCCGTCGTGTGAATTTATTTATTTCCGCTCACGGCCTGATGCTGAGCATGTCTCTGAAGCCTTCGGGCGTGGAGCAGCCGGAGTGCGTGGCTCTGTACTGCGAGGTCCTCTCTTTGGTCCAGGTCATCTGAACCCGTCGGTGATGCTCGGAGCTGCCTCCACCACCGCCGCCGCTGCTCGTCGGCCTGTCTCGCTCTCCGCCGTCTGTGTCGTCGTCATCGTCCGATCCGATGCTCGTCAGCCGCAGCATGGAGTTACGATCTTTCACCAGCTGGGCCTGGTTTGGTAAAAAAAAAAAAAAAAAAAGACAAACATCTCTCATCTGTCTCATCTCAAACTTTTGTTTTCCACCTTAATGGATGCCTCCCTCGTCTACAGCACTGCTCTCCTTACTCATGTCTCTCTCTCTCTCCCTGTCTCTCTTTCTCTTTGTACCTGTCTGTCTCTGTTTCCTTTGGAGGTGTTTGAGGTGTGGATTCCAGTACTCCTGTACCTGGGGAAAAGATACACCTACACACAAACACAAAGTCACCTAACTCGCTAATACGAAACTGCATCTACTCTAGCAGAAGCACTGGAGGTGAACTACGGGGACATTAGTGCCAAAAAAACAAAAAAAACAAGGATCCGAGTCAAATGAGACAACTGAAATTTAGAAGAAGCGAGGGAGGAAAGAGTGAATGGAGGTGAAATGACAGCAGGGAAATATCTTAACTGCTCTCAGCCAATTCAGAGGAAAGACGGCTTCATAATAAAAAAAAAGCACATTTGACACAGAACTGCGTTGTTATTGGACAAACTCTTATTTGAATCCTTCAGATAAAGAAGCTCTTTTAACTAGAAAGGTCAAAGGTCAGGGCAGCTACGACTAGAAAAGCCTCCCCTATTCACTACGCTAATACGCTACAAAAATTGCATAAATTGGTAAACTGATTAAAAAAAACATCCAGACTTTTTGTCCTTTTCTGAAGGATTCACTAATCTACGGCAGCTACACACATTTTAAATCGCTCTACATGGGACAGCTGATGCCGTTACTGCTATTACTGTGTAAACTTACGTCATCAAAACTCCAGCGTACCCGCTGAGGACACCGGTGACAAAAACAGATAGCACGACTTTTAATAATAACGCTGAACGGGAGATCCTGTTTTTACCATTTATTAACTAATAAATCGCTTGTAAGGCACCTGCATTGAATTCGAAACAGGATCAGGCGCTGCAGCAAATTGTCGCAGAGTTGTGCGGCGGTGTGGTTTAGAAAATAACTTTTTATCTCGCTGATTAACCGGCTTTATCAATGCCGGCGCTCGCTCATTCTCATTCACTGTCCGTGTCGCTAACTGGCTCAACTTAAAAACACAAAAACTTGCGTTCTCGCCGCAGCGTCCGATCCCGTCTGAATGCACCCCTTACCTAAAGTTATCGGATGAGTCCATCCTGTGATGTGTCAAAACATTTTACGGATACATCCTGATGCCGCTCACAAAATTTAATCTCAACTAGCAAACTCTAGAATCAAGTCTCTTTTTCTAGCACCTGTTTTTATGTCGATGTTGATTGAAACAATAAAAATCAGCTTTATGAAGTCAAACAAACTTGTAATTATGATTCTAAATTAACGTGGCAACACACACTGACGACCAACACACTCGAACACACACAAACATAAACAAAAGACACGGACACGCTCAGACGGTTGCATGAGGGCGACGAAACTCCAAAAATATTAATGACACTAATAATAGTGATGATGACGTGATGACATCACAAAGCACAGGTCGATGTAGGCGGGGTTAAAATAAATATTCAGGAGAAGAAGCACAAAGAAAGCCGGACGTAAAGTTTTTTTTTTTTTTTAAAGGTCCGGTGTGTAGATTTTACACACTGGACCTTTAAAAAAAATTTAAAAAATCAGAAACAAAAAAAGGAAACATCGTTTCCCATCATGCCTGGCGGTGGCAGCAAGATTGCTCACACCTGAGAAGCTTCTCTTTTGATTTTCAGTGACATCTAAACACATTAAATCTGAGACAGTAACAAGATTTAATATAGTAAATCACTTTTTCACAAGAAGGTAGTGAGTGATGAGAAATATTAAATGTTCTTTCTATCGTCTTCTACAGTTTAATAATAAAAACTGAATGAACTCACAGCTGGCCATAACCACTGACCTCACCTGAGACCTTGTAGCTCCACCTGCCTCTGGCCTACTGCTGCTGCTACCAGGGTTTCCCTGATAAAATGATGCACGACAATCACAAACAAATCAGACGAGTCATGGCTAATCGTTCACACAGCTGATGTTATTACACTGCGAATGAATCATTTGATAAAACTTTATAAACATCGAGCAGGAAGTTAAAAGTGATTACTGGTGGAGACAACTCGGTAATCTTTCATGACTGTCCGTACGCAAAAAAAAACTCTACGCCCGTTTTTCTTCACACACCATGTCTGACCAGGTCTGACCTGAAGCTTACCTCTCTCTCACGGTCGGATTTAGACAGTCGCATCTGTCTGAGCATCTGAGACCTCTGCTCCATCATCAGGGTCCTCTCGTAGGTGTATGCGCTGATATCGCTGTCGTGCTGAAAACGACGACAGAGACGAGCATCAATACACTGTAAGACGGTTATTGTTTAACAGTTCATATGAAGGTCCCTGGACTTGTTTTGGCTACCTAGTTATTCTTAACATGCACAAAAAGGTTTTTGCATCCAAAAAGTAACAAAGATGATGGATGCTGTGAGTTTGGAGAAGGTTGCTGCCCCAAAAAAGGAGTTCGACTAGTGAATCTAAGATTCACATCTTTGATCGGCGCTCAGTTTGCTTGTGTTGGCGAGTTATTGTCTCGAAGTGTGCAGATGTGCGGGAAAGATCGTGTTAATAATATTTTTACACAACCAAAACAAATTGTCCTGATGAAGCAGCCCTCTGCGTGCAAACCGTACCATCTCAACTACTTCCACCTCGGCCTCGATGCGGAGGTGATACAGGAAGGTTGCCAGGTCCTTCTTCATCTGGATTGAATTGTCCTCCATCTGGGCCACGGTGAAGATCCGCATCCCGCATTTACGCCACACCTGAGGAGCACAGAGTGTTCAAACAAAGCAGTTAGAGATGCATTTAAAAAAAATTTACTGACAGACAGAGAGACGTTGCTCCTACTTTGTGTTGGCGCAGCAGGAAGGGCAGCAGCATCAGCATCCCTCCGTCGTGGACGATCCACCAGACGTCGATGTAGCCCTCCGTGCACGGCTCGCTGTTGCTGGGGAACAGAGAGATGTTTTTGGGCACCAGCAGAGCCAGGTGGGCCGCTGTGGTCACCCGCACTGTGTCTGGAAGGAAGAGAGGGGGCGCTGTTAGCCTGAAAACGACCCTGTGAACGCTCTGATTTGTTCTGAATCATATTTAGTGGCTCACTGATGAAGGTCTTCCAGGCCTGAGGGTCCTCGCTCTGCCTCCAGGCATGAGGCCAGCCCATCACCACGGTGTTGGGTTTCATTCCTCCCAGGCCGCTCGACTGGATCATGTGGCTGATACCTTCTCGTGGTTTCTGAGCCACGATGCACTGACAGAAGCCCTTCACGCGCTCCTTATCCATCAGGTGCTTCAGAGTCTGAAACAGGAGAAACATGAAAGCACAGCGTTTCCTCATCACTGATTTCATCGACTTTCTCTATCAAACTCTTCCCACAGACCTGCTCGGCAGCGAGGGCCTCTCCGTAGCTTTGCAGGAAGTTGCCGGAGACGACCGTTCCGACGATGGTCAGCCCCTTTCCCGCCTTCAGCTGGCTGGCGAACGTCAGCAGGCGAGGAGACTTGACGTGGGCGTCTTCGTCCAGTTTTAGTAAGACCAGCACCTGAGGCCTGGAGAGGAACGGACGAGGGAGCGTTTAAAAATGAAGCCTCCTACGCGACGTGTGAAGAAAGACTAGATCACAACACCACCACATTAAGATGTCATCTTCTGTACTGTACCTCCAGTTTTTAGTGTGCGGCGGTCCCTCCTCCAACCTCAGGAGGGCGTAGCGGGCAGCGCTGAGCGAGAGACCGCGGATCCCATCCCCCCACTCTTTCTCTGCTCTGATACACACACACGGACACACACACACCACATTAAGATACACACTGTGGTATGTCCTGTGTATACTGTGACCTCACCTAACACACACACCAAGACGATTCACACACACCCATGCTGTACATGCACTATCATGTAGGGTGGGGTGGAGGGGGGCACATCTCCATGGCAACATACCCGTGGTACTCAATGTACTTGTAGATCATGCCGGCGATCACCATGGCAACGATTGCGTAGTACCAAGAGGATATGAACATGAGCGCCAGGCAGATAGTCATCCCCAAAAATGACAAGGTCCTGCACACACCAGAGGTACAGATCAGTGTGTGTTATATGTGTGTGTGTGTGTGTGTGTGTGTGTGTGTGTGTGTGTGTGTGTGTGTGTAGTACCAGTGGTAATAGGAAAAGCGCGGCCTCCAGTTGGGCGTCCTCAGGAGCGTCTGCAGGCCGCAAGCCAGGTTCACGAACAGATAACACATCAGGAAAAACCTAAAAAAGAAAATGAAATAGTCAGATACTCGACTGAGACACACACACACACACACACACACACACGAGTGTGCACACACACATACACACACAGCTGTGTCTTACATTGTGAGGATGGGAGCCACCAGGTCCAGAGAGGCGATGAGGATCCCCAGCTCGGCTATCAGGGCGGTCAGCAGCAGGGCCCAGGTGGGCTCCCCATTAGCCTTCCCATGGCCAAACACCTGAACAAACACACACACACAAGCGATATAGTTGTGGGTTGTCGGCGAGGCTAAGGAGACCGCTGGTCAATCACTATGTGAATGTGCAGCTCTCACCCTGAGGAAGGGGATGATGTTGTCCTTAGCGATGGCCTGCAGGAGTCGGGGAGCGCCGGTCAGCGACTGGAGGCCAGCGCCGCACGTCGAGAAGAAAGAGCCAATCACGATGACCCAGGGAGTCGGCCAAGCCAGAGTGCCCACCACCAGATTCCCTTTAACGGAGTCTCCAAACCTGCACGAGGCGAAGATACACACATCACATACACTGTGTATTTATATATGTATATAGTCAGACAGAGAGCGGATGTACTGACTTGTCTCTGAGGACGACCCCGTCGATGCAGGCGCCAAACAAAACGACGCTGCTCAGGTCTGGATGGCCATCGCTCAGGAAAACAACACTCAGCAGCCCACTCAGAGCTAATCAAATGAATCCTGAGAGCCTTTTAGACAGAACAGCACCATAAAACGAGCAATCAATTTAGCTCATTAAGCGATGACTAAAAAACTGAAATAGATAACCCCACGGCCCGCTGCTGAGGTGCAGACGGAGGCGAGTACTGAGCTCCTGGAAGTTGAACCCGCCGTACGTTCATAAAAGGATACAGACAATGGAGGTGGTGAGGATGGCGAGGATGGTTCCGATGGGGATGGAGCGCTGGGCGTCTTTCAGATCCCCCGACCGGTTTGAACCAGCCATGATTCCTGAGGAGAAACAAGCAAACATTTAGATTATCACAGTATGACTTATTGGTATTATTTATTGTAAATAAAGCATGAAAGGTCGACTTTTAAAAGGTTAAGAAACTCTTAAAACTCATAGAAACTTTATGAGGGTTATTATGGCATCGTGTTGGGTGGCAGCCAGTTACAGTAGCTCTCAATACTTCTGAGTTTTTAGTATTTTTAGCATTTTTTTCCACACAAATCTGCATCCATTTGCCTTTTTTCTGTCATACTTCCTGATACATCAGGTGACCCGTTCAAAAAAAGAGCCATAGCTCTCTTGTTTACACTCGAGAACAGCTGTTGGGAGATCCTTGCTGAAGTGAGGAGAAGACGAGAGACAAGACAAGGAAAGGACGGTACAAACCACCGCCTGTTATCACGGGGAACCTAAGATCTCTCCTCAAAAGGATGGAGGAGCTGACAGAGGAGCTAACCAGGCTACAGAGGGAGTATGGAGAGTGTAGCATCACAGAGTCGAGGCTGAATGAACTCATTTCGGACTCGCTGAAGACAGACATCATCTCATGAATCCATTGTACTTTATTAAGCGAGTAAAAAGAGATCCAGGAACAGAAAAAGCAGCTGTACCATCAGCAAGAATCAATATCACACCTACTCTGTTCTTCCTGCCAATGATGCAGGTGAAGTTGAACATTGTGTTTCTATTTATAAGTCAACGCTTAACGTAAGACAGCGTTAAAGCGGAGGAGGAGGAGGAGGAAAAACAAACACGGTCCGTACCTGTGACGGAGGGGAAGAAGATGCCCACCAGCAGCGTGAAGGAGGTGGTGATGTCGGCGAACACGTACGGCTGATGATTGGACGCCGGGTGTGCGTCGTGAGACGATTTCAGGGAGCCTTTCTCCACCACGTCGCCTTTGCTGAGGTAAGAGCTCCACAGGTTCTCTGCGAGGAGGAGATAGATTCAGTATGTGTGTCTTCTAAAATACTTTAATTACACGAACACACTCTACCTGATATGATCCCACTGGCCAGGCCGGGAATCCCTTCGATCTCGGAAAAATTGTTGGACGTAAAGTATTTGTCGCAGGAGGCGTTGAGTTCAGGGCCCTCGCAGAAATGTTTCCAAAGATTCGTGGTCACCAGACTGGTAGAAGGGCTGGGGTCAAAGGTCGGGCCCACGGTGCCGTTTTCTAATGGGGAGGCGATGAAACATGTCATTAGAGAATGAACGGGTGCAGGTGAGAAGGCGAGTGTGAGCAGGATACACTCGTACCGTGAATAAAGGTGAAGTTGGCGTCGATTCCCTCCGCCGGCTCTTTGATCGGCAGCAGGGCAGTTTTGGCGCACCCGCTGTCGTCGATTTCGTGGCCGCTGATGGTTCTGTTTCCCAGCATGCACACGCTGCGGACGGAAATCAAGTCAGTATAAAAAATTTTTAAAAAAAACCTTGACGTGTTAAAATGACAGAAATGTGCGATCGACGCTTACGGGAAATGTGGCGGCTTGAAGGCGGAGACCAGCGCTCCGATGTAGATGGAGACGATGGAGACGATGACGCAGGCCAAGAAGATGGAGGCCAGTTTGTTGACGTACTTCACGCCGACGAAGACCAGCAAGGACATCAGGAGGAGGCAGATGGAGCCGTAGACGCGCATGTTGTTCAACATGGCCGCCCCTTCGCCTTCGGGTTGCTTTGACTCGAATATGGCTGCTTTAGGTGCGATGTACATCTGGAGGAGGGTGACGAGAGGATTAAACGTCTTGATCTTCTGGGAATTTCATGTTTGATTAGGCAAATTTGCTACATCACAGTAGGCATGTGTCACTATGCCATCTTTAACTACAGTATAAACACAGAAGCAATAAATAGTTGAGGAATCTGTCACCAATTATCACTGCTGCATAAAAAATAAAAGTATAGATGAAACTCTGGAGATAAACCTACCAGCAGGATCTCGATGGCTCCCAGGATGTACATGGCTCCGGCGAAGGTGGTTCCCAAGTAGAAACACAGGCCCACCGCCCCCCCAAACTCTGGACCCAAAGAGCGACTGATCATGAAGTAGGCGCCTCCCGCTGGAGGGGGAGGAGAGAGGAGGAGAAAGAGAGAAGAGAGAGAGCGGGGCAGGTTGTACATCAGGGTTGGAAGAAGTGTGAATGGAGAGGTAGAGGGGGTGGAAGATGGTAGAGGAACGGGAAACGGGGAAATTAAAGATAGATTGTAAAAGATGGAGAAAGAGAGAAAGATGTTGGACAAGAAGAGGAGATGGGACATAAAGAGAGAGAGGGATGGATGGATGTTAGTAACATTATGATGTTAGGAGGTGAAGAGAGAGAGAAAAGAGGACAGCTGATGAGAGAAGTCATCCTATGCTTGAAGAAATAAGCATAATGTTCTACATGACACTTTGGAGTAAGAAGACAGAGCAGATCTTTGGTCAAATAGTATCTGCAAAGGATTCTTTACCGTTTTTTGGCCTCACTCGAAGTACAAATACTGCATCTGATGTTAAGTATTGCTTGTTTTTAGGGCTGGGGATCAGACCTAAATACGTTCTTTTGGTACCGATTAAGTGCTGAACTGTGTTCACGTTAGTCAGTTTCCTGTGAGGAAAGGTGGTTTTGTTTTATTCAGTAGTGAGGGGACATATCTATTCTGACATTCTCAGGCAAGACTGAAGCTGCAGTCACTGAAGTTACCTTAATGACAATTTTTATATCAATAAAAGAAATATAATCGATTTAAGCGTCATTATTGGAAGTGCTTTTTTTTGCAGATGATGTGATTCTGTACATGACACATTGGATTAAGAAGACAGAGCAGATCTTTGGTCAAAAAGCATCTACAAAAGGATTCTTTACCATTTTTTGGCCTCACTCGAAGTACAAGTACTGCATCTGATGTTAAGTATTGCTTGTTTTTAGGGCTGTGTATCAGACCTGAATATCTTCTTAGGTACTGACTGAAGTCTGAGGCCATGGTTCTCTGTCAGAAAATGGTGGAATGCTCCCTCTAAACAAGTTGCTGCCCCAAGCAAAATATCTTAGGGTCTTGTTCACGAGTAATGGGAAAGTGGAGCGTGAGACGGACCGACAGGTTGGACCAGCTAAGGGTGGAACACCCTGCTAAACCCTGACCCGACCACCAGACCCCAGATGAGCTGAAGCAAATCGTTGACTAAGAGCAACATGCATCTCATCAATGCTTGTTGTCGTTTTTGTGACTATGACGTTCTAGGACGTACCCGTTCTTAATCCAGCTAAATAAGCTCAGACTGATCAACTCTTCAACTCAATCAAGGAGCAAAACATCAGACTAAGTTTAATTTTCCGGTACCAAAACCTATAGGAACATTTTAAACAAAATCCAGCCCTGAAACTTGTTGGAACTTCCGGTTGCATACGGCATTGCCGTGCGCAAGTGGTTCTCCACGCGAGCTCAAACAAACAGTAAACATCATTTGCTGATACGATTTGAACCAGTTGTAAAACAGAGCACATGAGGTAGTCATACAGTAAGAGAAACTACAAATTCACTACCGACTGTGAGCTCAGAATTCAGTGTTTGGTTTCCAAACTTCAACTTGTTAACAAAAAGCACACAAATACACATTAAGACTAATGTAATGTAATAAATGGTGTTGTGGGTTTAAACGTATGTATTAACGTCTCTGTGCTGAGCTGTGTTTGGAAAGCCAAACACTTTAGATTACTCCTTTACGTTGACCACAGTAAACTACATACATACAGTATTAAACTACCATCTGAAAACTAGATGGTGAGAAAGCACGAGAGCTTGAAGCTGCTCGGGTGGGGGAAAAAAGACAGCATGGAATGAAATGATGCCAAACAAAGACATGTTAGATTGATTCTCTATGTTACCGAGGGGGTTTTCGTTCTACGTTCAGTTATCAAAAATGTCGCATGCCAGTGGAAATATCACACTACTTTGACATTTGGGATAATCGTCGAGAGAGAGCGCTCCAGTGAAAGGTAAAGTCGATGGCGGGTAAATATCCTGTTTGTTTGATTGTTTTTAAATGTGTGTGCAGACAGACAGGGAGAGGTAGACAGAGGGAGAGACAGGACAAACAGAAATAACACTCATTAGAAAAAAACGTGTATTTTATCAGTGCAGTGGCAGCTGGAAGACGAGCACCTGGAAAATCCATATGAGCATCTACAGAGTGAGTTATCATGAAAATAAGCTTCAGCTAGCTGTGAGAGATTTACATGAGGATACATTCAGACAGGATCAGGTGCTGCAGCAAATCACAGCAGGGTTGTGCTGAACGCAACTGCTGTGAAACAATCTGATTAACCGGCTTTAATCGAGGCCGGCGCTCGCTCACTCTCATTCACTGTCACTGTCACTGTCACTCAACCACCGCTTGCTTGCTCCCTCTCTCAAACCATCGGACACAAACCAAATAAAACTTTCTTCGTGTCTCTATTTTGCAGCGTAAATTGTGAGTCAGACTCAGATTTAGAAGCTGGGTACATGAAATAAACAAAGACAGAACACAACAGGTAGAGTGTCAGAGTTTAGTCCATGAATCCACCTGGATAGTCTCAGTTTCAGAGACATTTGAGGCTGACTGTGGAGGAGTTTGACCAATCGGATCGTGTTGGCGGCCACAGTGTGACATCGGGCTGAGTTTTTCCAAAAGTTAGATCCAGCTCAACCTCCCAAAACGCTCTACCTCCACTCAAATGCATGGAAAAACCTGTTTTCACCGCAGCACCTGATCCTGTATCATCCCCTCATCATCTCTTTATCATCCGAATGTTGGCTACATGTGCATGTCCTCACCTCTGTACTCTCTAGTTGTGTTTTACTGCTGAACCATTGGGTTGGCTGAAGCTCATTTGCAGTAAAGCACGCGATTAGTGCCAGCTGACACAAACGATGTGAATGTCAGCATGTAAAAGGACAGTTATGAAACGATCTAGTTATCATGACTGAAGCCCCGTTCAGACTGGATTTATGTCTGTAGGGGACGTTGCACACTGGTCGGTGATTTTAATCTCATCCAGACTTCATATGTGGGTAATTTTTCACCCCTACAGCCGTAATAATAAGACCCACGTCCACGTCTATTACAGATCACAGCATTTAATTTAGCGATGGTTAACGTGTCATCTGTAACGATGCGTTAATGGGTCACCCCGGAGCACAGTGAATATGTTATTGTCCACCTCCACCTGTAAGGTTAATCCTGTCCGAATGGGGCTTACGTGAGTGATCATAATTTATAACTAATAGCATAGAGACTCGTTCTGCAGTAGGACAACTTTCAGTTTTGGTTTAACAGGATTATTACACATCAATGTGATGATGTACTGTGATTTGTCAAGTATTTATTTGACTGGATTAACCAAAAACACATATTCCTCTGCGCTTATTGTATCTACAAACTCTCTAAACTGGATTTTCAGAGCATTCATCGTCTGTATTTTCCACTTCTGGGAGCAGTTAATTACTGCAGAACCCGACCGATGAACATCTGAACTCCCTGCACTGCACAGTCTTTTTATTTATTGGATGACATACAGGCCAACACCAATATATATCAGAGATAAAATAATTTCTGCTGCTCTAACGGCCACCGATTTATCTGTCTAGCTGCACAGTTAATTATAAAAGATAAGGAACCACGTAAATCATTGACTGATTCATCCTGTCTGGATTATTCGATTATTTCTTTGGTCTGTACAAAGACAAAAATAGTATAAAATATTAAATAAATTACAAAATATTAACTTAAGATGACATGAAGCAAAGAAAAGCAGCCTCATCTTGGTATTTTTAAGGCTTGACTTGATAATAAACTTACTGGTTAAAATAATAACCCATTAATTAGTCAATAAACTATGACTTTTGTTTCCAATGACTTACCTCTCTTGCAATAAAAATGTTAAAATTTTTTGACATTTGTAGCCAAAACTTCCTTCAAGTCAATACAAAGATGTATCTAATACAGCCTATTCAACAGCTGAAGTATGAAGTGTTAGCACACCAGCACCATTTAATCCACATGCATGGAAAAGATGGAAGAGAAAGAGGTGAACGAATACCTGGTACAACTCCATTCGTGGCGATTGCACTCATCGATATAGCGGTCAACATCGTCTGCAAAGAAAAGAATTTTAAAAATAGAGTTTTGCCTTTTGTGTCATCGTGTCCGTCTGCGATCGTAGCTGAACACTCAAATACTCACGCAGCAGCAGCATATGAAGACGATGCAGAGGCCCTGCAGCACCCCAGCTGATCCCACCACCCACGTCAACCTCAGGAAGAGGATGACGCCGAAGATGTTCTGGAGGCAAGGCAGGTAAACGCCCATGAACGTCCCCATCTGTGGCGACTGGAAGGTAGATGCAGCACAGAGATGGAAGAAAAGTCAAGTTCAAGTATCAGCAACAAAGACCAAACATCAAACATAATATGATTCAACTACAAAACATGTACAAGAATAAATGTAATGTGTACAGTGGCATCACAGGCTTCAATGTATCCTTTTTATTCAGTTTTCTCTGAGTTTTCTTCAGTATTGAACTGCTTTCTGTCATTTAAGCTGACCAAATCAGGCTTTCTTGTAACTTCTTACATGTTCAATGTGTATGAATGTGTGTGAGTGTGAACAGGCACTTCCTGTGCACACCCATGTGCCATGTGACATCTTCCTGTCTAACACCCGTATTGGTTTCATCTTTCATGTTGATCTAAGACTCTCTTTCTGTCATCTTGGCTCTAGAGCTGAACTAAACATGCCACAGCCTGGTTGACAGTTTGACCTTTTATGGAGAGGCGAAAGTGCACTGAGGTAAGACGCTGGATTTGTAACGCAAGACGAGACGAGACGAGGGCATCGTTGCGAAATTAAAAGCGCCACAATAATTGACGGTTGGAAGCCAAAATCGTAAACCTAAAGCATTTATTAATCGCCCGGCTTTACCGGTTCCCACAACAGATCCAAACAGCACTGACGCAAGAATCAGAAGTACAGCAGAGCGCTCAAAACAAACCCCAGTGGTAGGCGTGTACTGTGCTGGCTAAAAAATGCCATTTCACCTATTTAAAATCCTTTTTTTATGCACCAGAGATAACTCTGGGGGTACACTAGTTGTGAATCACTGCCACCGAGGCACCAGACTTACATTAATGCTTATACTAAAGACACTGTGTGGCCAGACGGGAAGACTAAATAAAAAGTTTGGGCAAATGTGCAACCAAACGAGGTGAAAATAGTCAGTTTTAGTTTTAATAACTCGTTGAATTTAGGCGGGTTTAGCTAACCGGTAGAGAACTAGCTTTTTACACAACCGTCCTCAAGTTCGCGCCACTGGAAGTCTCGTAAATCACTGTCAACCACGGCAGCAGACTGTCTTATCTAGGCCAGCCAGCTCCTTATCAGCGAGATTGCGGATTGCAGTGCAGATCAGGGTCACATCCGACTGAACTTTCACTTTCAGACGCAGAGTCAAGGGAGATCGCTTGGCTACGACAGAGTTTGTTTAAAAAAAAAAAAGAAAAAAGATGGATTTAGATGACTTCAGGCAGCACTGGTGACGATATAGAAGCTACTCTTCTTCCTGTGATCATGATCGTATCAACTGCGAACCGATTACGCCACGACTGTACCCATAATCATGACCTGAGTTATGATTGCTGTGGTATAAGAACATTGTACAACAAGACAAAGTACATCTGGGATCATATACTGCACCATGTATGAGTGCTGGGTGCTGGGAGTTGGTGTACATCTGTTTACTGTCCTTTTACAAGGTGTTTTTAATGCACACCAAAATCCCTCTATGGGTTTGGACGTCTATTATCACTCATCACAGAGTCTGGTGTACCTTGCTGGTTTTCTTCTTCTCTCCGATGCTCTCGGCCTCCTCGTGCTCCTTGGCGCCCTGCGTCAGGTTGGTGTAGTTGGCCAGGCGATTGAGCAGAGACGACACCTTCGGCCGAGTGTCCATCTCCTCCTGTGAGCAGAAAAGAAGTTGGGGAAGGGGGATGAAGGGTAGCGGAGGGAGATGGTGAGGGGTGGAAAGAGATAGAGGTCGACGCCAGGCGAGGGAAAGCAGGAGAGGAGTGAGATAGCCAGGGGATGGAAGAGCAAGGAAATAACGAGGGAGCAAGGAGGGAACAAAAAAGGAGAATAAGTGGAGCAAAGAAAGCACAAAGGAAGGCGACAGATAAGACGTAGAAGGAGGAAATTGAGGCGAGAAAAAAGGTGGGGGAGATAAATAAAATTATCTGCACCCACCAGCCAAATGCTGCTTTATTTTCGGCTCTAGTTTAGCAGACAAACAAACAGCCTCCACTTGTTTACCGTAAAATACAACAAACCAGCAAATGCGGCCGACACAAAACAAAGTTTACAGAACATTTATGACATGACCGTGATGCACAGCAGCTCAATTTCAATAGATTTTGTGGTTCGAACCTCGAATAAGGCCAAGTTTCGGTCGTAGAAGTCGTCATCGTCCATGCCGTGGGTGTTGTTGATGTACACGCTGGAGATTTTGGAGTTTCCATCACCTAGACACAAAAAAAACCCAGAAGATACAGGGTGTTGGGGTCTGTACCAAACAAACATGATTTCTTACATTTGGAGAAGATTATTTGTGGGTCAGAGTGTCTGTGCAGCACGACAATGCTTCATTATGATGCTATTCTGTCACTCATGTTGTGATTTCTATGAAATGTGCTGCCCTGGTCACAAATGACACTTTTTATGTCAATTTTCTGTCATTGTTGGACGTCGCTTTGTGTTCTCTTTGGATGCAGGCAGCAAATTGTGCAGGAAAGCAACACAAACAAACAAACAAACAAACATGGAGGACATTTCTGAACAGGATAAAAGAGGGGATACTTCTGTCGCGTGGACGTGGTTTGGGTGATAAAACGTTTGACTCGGACCAGAAAACTGTCCTTTGCAGAGCCGGTACATGCGCTGCAAGCTGTCATAAGTTCACTGTGTGTGTATGTTATATGTAACATGTGATATCTTCCTGTCCACCGGCTGAATCTGCGTCATCTTTCTTGTTGGCTCAAACTGAACCAAACACACAGAAGCTCAGCTGTGAGAGAGTTCGGCCTTTAAGGTCGAGGTGTAAACGACGCAAGACGAAACGAGAACGCTGTTGCGAAACACAAAGCTGCACAATACTTGTTTGACTGATTATCTTGTTTTGATTATCGCTGGAAGGCAAGAACCTAGTTGAAAATAAAATCTGATAAACCACCAACAGATTCAAACACCACTGATGCAAGAATCGTGTCAAACAGCCACAGAAGTACGGCAGAGCGCTCAACACAAACTCCAGACTCAGACGTTGCAACTTACATCTGCAAAGACTGTTTTAAGGGTAATGTGTTTTTTCCACGTCATCAAACTATTTATTCACTGAATTTACAGAAAACGTGCTGTAATGTGATACACATCATCATCTGGACATGAAATGTTCAGTATTAGGATATGATATTTTGGACATATGGACAGCCTCAGCAGGAAACCAGGCATTTCTTATAAAGTTTAACAGATAGGTTGATGGATAGGTCAATAGAAAGAGGGAAATATTGTTGTTAATGTTCTGTTCAACAATAGAACAATAGAACCACACCCAGTCCTGGTGTACAGTTAATCCACTTCAACAAAGAACTAAAACACTGCTGCAAACCTTCAGGTTCGTCGTCATGTTAACAGTTCTATTACAGAGAGACAAGAAAGTTTTTATTAGCACCTTGACTAAGAAACAAAACATGAAGAGCTGCAGGACCTAGCCCTGATTAGGGAAACTGGGGCTCCCCTCTGAAGCCAGACCCGGGAGGGGAGCTCGTTGGCAAACGGCTGGTGGTCGGGCCAAAGGAGCGACATGGAGACGCCGCCCTGTCGGCCCACCACCTGCAACAATAGGCATATGGGTTGGTACTTTACAAGCCGGGCAGTGGGGACCCGGGCGTGCTTTTTCCCGGCGTCGCAGACTGGTCCTAGGAACGCGGGGAAGGAACCGGAGCTGTCGATACCAGCTAGATTTAATTAACCTGTTTGTGTTGTCATGGGAACACCCATGTTCTGTCTGTATTTGTTTGTTCTATAAAAAAATAGAAAACATGAATCGCTGAGTAATTTTATGAAGCCATGATAACTGTGTGAAGTGCTGACTGTTGTTTTAAGACACACACACAGAGTTTGATGCAATAGCCACCATGTCGCCGGTTCAGTTCTGCTTCAGTCAGCACAGACCACTGCATCAGCAGCGCCTGAGTCAGCAACATCACTTCCCTCCCGCTCCGTCACGCTAACAGCGAGCTAACAGCCGCAAGCAGTTTCACACAGTCGACAGAAGCAAGGACAGAAGGACACTTCCACATGGCATGACTTCAGACTCACGTCAAGCGTGCGTCCATTTGTTAAAAACATGGGAATATATCAAGAAAAATACACATGCTGCTGTTTGGTGGAAAATTCTTGATCTTGATTCATTATTAAAAATAAAAATTTATATCCAAAGATGGAGTCTTGCTTTCTTTTGATCAATACCTTCTATACACCTTCTATACACCTTCTATACGCCTTCTTTATACCTTCTATACACCTTCTATACATCACTATACACCTTCTATACACCTTCTATATACCTTCTATACACCTTCTATACATCGTTCTATACACCTTCTATACACACCTTCTATACATCTTCTATACATCTTCTATACACCTTCTATATACCTTCTATATACCTTCTATACACCCCTTCTATACACCTTCTATACATCTTCTATACACCTTCTATACGCCTTCTTTATACCTTCTATACACCTTCTATACATCTTCTATATACCTTCTATATGCCTTCTTTATACCTTCTATACACCTTCTATATACATCTTCTATACACCTTCTATACACCTTCTATACGCCTTCTATATACCTTCTATACATCTTCTATACACCTTCTATACGCCTTGTTTATACCTATATATCTTCTTACCATCACTCCAGTCAACAAGCTCCTTCTTAAAAAACGGCACCAGTCCAAACTGTATCACGTAACCAGTAACCCTAACTAGTTTTGTTTTTGCAGTTTCTGAATCAGGAAACATTTCTCCGATTTCCTTCAATTGAACTGAGAGAGTGGTGCTTGGCAACGGCGTCCAGACGCCACAAAACCTCTGCAGAAGATGCGAGTGGCTGCGGTGGAAGCGACGTACGGCAGATTTGTGGCTCGCAGACTGCACAACGTTTATTCTCAGCCAGGTAATACTTATAGTTTTCTTACAAAATAGAACAATAAGCCTGACGGTCATTCCACGCAAGGGGACTCAGACTTTTCCCCTGGTTTAGTAAGCTTTCTTTCAGCAGATAGCAGCAGTAGCAACCAAGGCAGTAACACTGAGCGTGCTAAAATGTTTATGTTATGACGATCTAGCTACATAGAACAATCCCCAGTCTGTGCAATAGGTCTACTGTAATATACAGTCTATGTAATAAATTTTGTCGAAAAACATACTACAAATCACGTGCTATTCCTTAAAAAATGTATAATAATACCTCATAATCAGGCATTTAACAGCTTTTAAGGGCCTTCATTTTCACTACGTTGATTTACTACCTTTTAATACTTTTTAATACCCCGCAAACACCCTGTAATCATAATTATTACCCTGTGTAATGTCTCAAACTGTATTGTTACTGTATGAAGAAAATGATAACACATCATGCTACTGATTTCTCCTCTTTAAAGAAACATTTCATCCTCATGGAGGGACAGCTGTTACTCTAAAGCGTGTGACAAATATGAGAGGTCACCAGATGTTCTGCTTCAGACTATAACCACGAAGGAATACGCTGCATGACACACACCCAAAATGCATCAGCAAAGTTTCACTATCTGGTGACAGGCAGAGAAAAAGTCAACATCCACGTGAGGAAAAAAATAACCAGCATTTGGCTGGTGGGCGGCGACTTCCCATCCTGTTTGGACAAAGATAGTGAGTGTGAAAGTGTGACTCCGCACTAACTCGCCTGTTTAATATTCAGCTGCTGGAGCAGAAGATTAATCGACGAGCTAATGAGCTTAAAAAGGAAGTTAGATACACGCACACACACTGACACGAGTAAAGCATGTCAACAAGCACACACACACGCGGGATCTCCCCCTGGTGTGTCCGAGGCCTAACCTGTTGATCAGGACAGTCAGGAATCACAAAGACAACAACAGCATCTTAAGCACGTTCACGATTTGTGATCACTCAGCCCGTCTGACCGGACCGCCGCCTGATAACGCCTTCCCTCTGCCGCACATGACAAAACACTGCAACAAAGAACCGTCTGTGCTAAACTTCATCACTCGCTTGCCTTGTTCTGTCCTCTGTGAATCCCAAAGCTGTCGAACTGCAGCTGAACGCACCTGAGGTCCAAATATGAAGCTTTTTTTTTGTGTGTGTGGTGAAGCAGAAAACAACTGGACCGGTGTGTGTGAGCTGTAATCACTCAACAACTAACTTTATTAGTGTCAAAAGATAACGGGGCACAGAGAGCGTTTGACCTTTCTCCGGCCTCGTCACTTCAACTACCATCGACGTTTTTCTTGTTTGCTGCTCGCCGTGTGGTCGTATCGGCATCACAAGGGCCCCGATCGAAGCTCAATCGGATTAAAATGGCTCGATTTCTATTTATGGAAGCTTATTAAACAACGCGGGGCATCCTCGCTACTATGCAGACTGCTTAAGTGGATCAGCAGAGCTAATGCAGTCAGTTATAACCCCCCTCGTGTTGATCCGGTGAATCACTGCACAACTGCACCGTCACAGCAGTTAGAAGGGAAACGACTGAGCCAACATCGACACAAAGGTTTCTGCTGTCGGTGCCCATTAAGTAAAGAAGTGAAGCACTGTATGTAGTCTGCATGTGGGAAGTGAAACCTACACCACGATCACGTTACAGTCCTCGTATTGTTCTCACAGTCTGCTCACTGCTCGTTTTGCCGTGCAGCAGCCTGAGGGAGGGAGTCAAGAGTCAAATGTTCAGGACATGTTGAAAAACACACGCATGACTTCTTGTTTTACTGCCCATGAAACCAACAGAGATGTCTGGAACCTTCTGAGACTTTCTTACGTCTTTGTGTGTCAGTGAAAAACCACACGGGAGCGAGCGAGCAGAGCCAGTGACACTGTAAAACTGGAACTAATGAGTGACACCGACAGCTCGAATGACAGCGAGAGGCTAATGTTTGAAATTCAGGAAAACCCTGAAATCGTGTGACGTAACGTCAGGAAGTCGCTGATGTTCACCGCAGCTCCTCGATAATATTTTCTACCAGAGGATACCAGAACTTTTTTATTCCACCTCGAGACAAAATCAAGATTACTGTACCCTCCTATGGGTACATTCAGTTGTCCGGTGGTGTGTCTATTTGTGTTGAATGTAACCACTGTGAAACAATCAGTAAGTAACTTTTTATCTCGCTGATTAACCGGCTTATCGATGCCAGCGCTCACTCACTCTCATTCACTGTTTATGTCACTCAATCACTGCTCTCTCTCTCAAACCAAACTAAACTTCTTTGTGTCTTTATTTCGTGTCCGAGTGTCTGACTGGCGGCTGCAGCGTGACGTCGGGCTGCGTTTTCTTTAACAAAACGCTCTACCCCGACTCAAATGAAAAAATGAAAATGAAAAACCTGCGTTTTCACTGCTGGGTGCGCCCAAACACCTACATCCTGTTTTTCTATGAATTCACTGAGTTAGAACCTGTTTTTTTAAGCCTGTATTTGTTTGTTTATACCTGAATTGGTTTCGTTAAAAAGTATGCAAAACTAGATACTAGCAGTTCCCGTTTGCAAGCTTGCAAGCAAGTGTTTACAAAGCAGATGTATGTATGTTTACACGGAGATAAAAAAGTGAAGTGCACGCCGGATTTAATCTAAAAACATGTGAATCCTATCTGTGCGTTTAGAGTTTCGTGAGTCTTAAATAACCTCAAATTTCATATCTCCACCTTTATATGATAATATAAATGTTTAGCTGACTCGCAAAAGATCCAGAAACACTTCCAACCACATGATCTTGTTGCTGAGGAAATGTACAACAGGTTGAGGATGAAGTGACTTCACTCGCTGTTCTCTAAGCCAGTGTATCACGACGGAGGAGTGGCTGGCTGACTTCGTTCAAACATATGGATTAACCAGTAGAAGTCGTGGGATTAAATAAATCAGAGTGACAGCTCGGTATGCGGCGGACTAGGTGTGTGTGACACTCCTTTTGTTGGCCATAAGAAGCATGAACGCTCTTTATGAGACACATTTTAAACATGTAAGATCTTGCCAAGTGTACCTTGAACTACAGTAACACATCAGTGTGTGTGTGTGTGTGTGTGTGTGTTCTTTACCTTGATCCACGCTGCTGTGATCCGGCGTGTCGGCCCCTCCGACCATCGTGATGCCTCCCGACGCCTCGCTGAGCGGGTCGCTCCGGTTGACGCTCTCCCTGGAGCCGAAGCGCACTCGGGCCCCTGAGCGGGAGCTGATGTCGGGCGACGTGTCGGACAGCCCTGGGAGGTCTTCCGCCTTGGTGGGGGTCACCGTGAAGCGCACCGATGCCATGGCGACTCGCTTGGAAGAAGCAGAAGCGGAGGAGGAGGAAGGGAGGATGCAGGAGGAGAAGGAAGGATGGGGTTGGGGGGGTTGGTCAAGGAGTAGCTAGTGTGGCTGTGCTGACCTAAGCTGAGCTGAGCTAGGCTATCTCCCAGGTGATGCTGAGGTAACGGCGGCCTCTACAACTTGTTCTTTTGCTGCTGTGATTCTCCATTGAAGCAAAGCTGTCGACTGCCACCAGGCATGTGAAAGAAAATATACGACGACAGGCGTCTCGCTGTGCCGACGACTGTTTGAAATGTAGAGTTCAAATACACAAAGAGGTCTGTTCTTGTGATTTAAAGCCGAATCTTCCCATCAAACTGCACTGAAAGCACGCTGCCTACACTATGTCTTGATTCCTAAAGGTTGAGGACTATGGCTCGGGAAAGCGCGTTAAACTCCTTTCAAGTTAAAGCAACTAAAATTTGTCTGACGTGCACTTTGGAGATAAAAATATCTGAGTGGGAAGAAAAGTAAGGAACGGGATGGGAGGGAAATGATAGAGAAGAAAGAGAGAAAACAAGATAAAATTAGATATAAATGTTCGGAAAAAAGGAACACGGTATCACTCAAGCAGCAAATGAAGCCAACGTGGAAGTGCCAAAAACTGCAGTTCCTCAAATGTCCACTTGAGTCAGTCTCCATAAGTGCCCATGTTAAAATAAACATGTTTACAGCCTGGTACAGAAAACAGTTTTGGTCTCTATAATATCGGCTATAATTGGTGGATCTGAGGCGGGCTGAATGACGCCTGGGTGCTCAAACTAGACACCAAACTGTCAATCAAAGCATCCATGCTCTTAATTCTGCATAACTTTAAGCCTTAATATAATTTGAACAGGTGAGTTGTATATAAATTCACCCTCAGTACAGTTGTCATGAACGGGGAAATTAGCTATAGAGACCAAAACTGTTTTTTGTACCAGGCTGTAAACATGTTTATTTCTGCTGTGAAGTTGGACATTTTAACATGGGGACTTATGGAGACTGACTCACTTCTGGAGCCAGCCTCAAGTGGCCGCTCGATGTATTACAGTTTGTAGCACTTCAGCATTGGCTGCACGTCCCCCAACCACACAAACTTTATAAATCATTAACAATAACGGGAAGAAACTAATAAAAAGGATCCAAGTTGAATTTAAATGGAATAAAGGTTTGTTTATTTCCCCTTCATGAGTCATTCAACTTATTATCACTCCATATTTTTACCCTGGTCGTCGTTTGAGGGTCTCTTTGAGCCCTCTATATGCGCTGAAATCTACAAAAGTATCCTTTCTACACACTAAAAGGTCACTACTCTGAATATTACTCCTTTTTTTATGACCAAATATTCATCCCTTCCTGGGATATTCACATCTTTTTCGAGCTAACGGTTAGGAACACTCTGACAGGGGGTGTTACGCTTCGACGCCAACTTGACATCTCTGTAAATGAGCGAGGTGTAACAATAACCGGCGTGAACCGCCCTGTGTGCCTCGCAGGTGCAAAGTCGATTTACTCCGTCGACAGATGAAACAGCTGAATTGTTGTTTTTAGCGTGGTTCATAATTTAATTATTAAAAGGAGAGCGGTTTCAACCGGTTGTGCCAGTAACTGCTGGCTGGGGTTTTTTTTTTTCTTTCCTCACTTTACATGCAGAGACACGGCACGTTTTCTCGTTTCATAACGCTCGTGTCTGTCCACAGTCAGGTGGTCGGTGGTTACTCGTCTCAAACTAGAAAAGGGGGGGGGTTGAGTTTCTTTCTTCACAAACTTACGGACACATTTTTTGACTCTGCTGGGAGAGCCGAGGCCTTTCCCAGCATGCATTGTGTGAAAGACAAAAAGAAAAAAGGGGTTGGGGAACACCCCGGAGAATAGTTTAGTCTAGACAAACACATTCGCACCTACGGGGCAATAAGAAACGCCCAATAAAACTCTTTGATTTGAGGAAGAAAGATGCTTCACAAACGTAGTAACACAGTTAAATGTTGTATGTTGTCTCACACGGGTGTCTCCCCTTTCTTTCTTCCTTTCTTGCTCCCTTATTTGTGTCACTGATACGCCATTAAAGCAGATTCGGTTACTGTAAAACAGCTGGAACATTAGAGCACAACAAGGCTGCAGGACATTTGGTCTCCTTTGTGGCGACACAGCTCAGATTTTTTTGCCTTTTTAAGCTGTTATTCTTGCATTTTAGAGGATATTTTTATGCTCCGGTTACACAAATATCACGCCGTATCGCTCATATGTGCCCTTAGATTAATTGCAGGGCATGTCACTGCTCATTTTTAGTCCTAAATGGTGACACGCTCACCTGTTCACACCTTTAGCTGATGTAAAATCAACATTGGTTATCCAAATATGTATCTTTCCATGTCTTGAAGGCTATTTTAAGTAAGTGTTATGAGTTTAATGATCAGTAAATGTCTGTAATATCACCTGTTTGTCTCTCATTGCACCTTAAGCTGTGTCAGATAGGACTCATAGGTGAAATATTGCTGCAATTATCACAAAGTCAGTGACAGTATGTGGTCAAAATAAGGACATAGTGTGTCCCGGAGCACGTTGTATCTCTTATATGTGCCCTTAGATTAATTGCAGGGCAGTGAATCAACATGTCACTGTTCATTTTTAGTCACGTTCACCTGTCCGCACCCTTTGTTGATTTAATATCAACTTTGGCTACCCAAATATGTATCTTCTCATGTCTTGAAGGCCGTATGGTGTCATTGGTTATCCAAACATGTATCGTGAAGGCTGTACGATGTCATTATCTGTGTTTTAAGTAAGTTTTTAGGAGTTTAATGTTCAGAAAATAGCTGCATTTTTGTTATATTTCTTAATTCTCACAAATTATTTTGACAAAAATTGGCAGACCCCCCCGCAGTACCTCTGCGAACCCCTTAAGGGTCACAGACCCCCAGTTGAAGACCCCTGCTCTACACACTGGACCTTTAAGTTGTGTCAGATAGGACTTGTAGCTGAAATATTGCTACAATTATCATAAAGTCAGTGACAGTATGTGGTCAAAATAAGGAGCTAGTGTGGTCCTGCTGTCTAACAGAGGACTAACGTCTATGCAGCTGTAATTACCATGAATAAACAGCCAAATATGCGTTTATTAATTAAGATAAACATCGTCTAATTAGCCCCAAACTGCAACTTTAAAGCAGAGCTGATGGTGATGCTCGCTTGCTTGCTTGCTTGCTCAGTAAGCCAATTAAGCTAGCCATAATAATTCTGGCTTGAACCGGTCACCATATTAATACACACACACACACACACACACACAGAGAGACGGAGGTGGTGTTAAAATATAAATTATATGTAGATGGTTGGAGGTTAAGGAGTATTTATAAGACAAACAAAGGTGGGAATGCGGCATTTTTTTTTTTTCAGTTCAAACCGGCTAAAATGAGAAAAAGCCGCGCAGTTTATTTAAAATGGAGTTCAACGAGAGTCACAGACGAACCGTGAGGTTTGAATTATTCAGCCTTAATATAACAAAACAACAGAGAACCGTCACTGGTGTGAGCTACACGGGGTGCTGCCGCTTGCTGTAGCCGCTATGGGTGAGGTACGGTGCGGCTATAGCCGAACGTTAGCCACGGAGGGCTAGCCACACGCCGCCTGACAAACCGTGCGTTCAACCGTCACTAAAAACCGTTAAAGTCATATAAAGCGCGTTTACCTGGCTGAAGTTTCCGTTAAATAAAAAACGTCTCCACCCGTATGGCTGTTTTTCAGTTGCATCTGGTGAAGATGTTGGCTCCTCTCCCGGTTCTCTCGGTACTTTTCTTTTTTTTTTTTGTTCAACCGACCCAACACACACACACACGAAACACGCGCGAGACAACTATGTAGTCCCAGCTGCCTTGCCGTCGTTACAACGGTTGGCGCATGCGTGATAAGGAACAAGCTGACAACGCTAACTGGGAATTGTAGTCCATTAAAACTAAATTTAAAAACAGCGATTAGCTCTGTCGAAACAGCTTTTTAACGCTACCTGCGTGAATTTTATCACTGAAATCTTAAAATACATTAAAAAATATGTTATAATTATAATATACACATTAATTTGAATAGAAATATGAAGTTAAAGCGCATTAATTAGTACAAACCGTTGCACACCAGCTAATACTTTGTATATTCCTGCACAAACTGTACAGCTCTCTTCATTTTAAAAACATATTGTATATATATATTATGTATTTTTCATCTTTTATTTTTGCTAAATGTTTGTTATGCACCAATAACACCTTGTATGTGCTTGACAATAAACCTGATCCTGATCTGAAAAATAGAGTGCACTTGTACTTTAGAGTATTTAGACTTCATGCTGTTTAAGTTTTACGCCACTACGCTTTACAGGATATTGTTGTACTCGATTTCCTCTTCGTCCTCCTTACTCTTCCCAATTAGTGGGGGAGAGCCTTCATAAGGAGAGAACTGTCGTCTGCTTGACTTTCTTCTATATATTTCTTATTTATGAGTAATTTCTTACCTACCTTGTGTATTGTGGTCATTAAAGTCTGTCTTATAAAAATGTGTCCATTCTTCCTAAAGATACTCCCTCATTCAGTACTATGATAATGGTGAGTGCTGGAAAATCTCCCACACGTGTTCATTTGTCTGGATTTTATGCACTCAGAGACGACCGACTACAAACCATCAACCAAATATTTATTCAGCGTGGAAACAAAATTTAAAAAATGTACTTTAAATGAATAATGAATTTAAAAAAAAGATCTATAACATCAACGACAGCTGATATCCAACATATGAACAGTCCTCTAAATGTGAGCCGGGAGCTTTGGGTGAACTGAAGTCGAGTCCCGGGTGTATTTTTTCTTTACAGTTCCATCTTCAACGTCGTCTAATCTCCGTCCGTCCGTCCATCCATGCATCCACCTCTTCCTCCGCCGCTCTCTCACAGAACAGGCCGGGGCTGCTGGGTGATCAGAAGGCCGAAGCGTTTCTTCACCGTCACTCGGTGTCTGGAGAACTTGTCGTCCGGGGAGAAGCGGGCCGGGTGAGCCGAGCTGGTGGGCTGCCCGTCAGGACAGATCTTCTGTTGGTGACGAAGGAGGAAAGAGAAACATTAATAACATAAATAAAGATAATAACAAATCACAACATCAGCAAAGTTTCAGTTTCTCAAACTTTAATTGTCTGCAGCAACCAGTGGTTTCATTTAAGAAACAAACCTGTGTATAATAAATCATTTTAAAATCAGAGTTAATGTTTCAGTCTTATGTGCTTTCCCGGACTGTTGAGCTGCAACTAAACTGTGTTAATTAGCCTTTAAATCTATCAGTAACGCTCTTAATGAGCTGATTTATAGTTTGGTTGATAAAACTTCAGAAAACAGCGACAGACGCCTGTCAAATATTCCCCAAGGGGACTCTTCAGATTCTTTGTTTTGGTCCAAAATCTGAAGATAAATTAGAAAATTAGAAAAATTACATGAAATAAACAAAAAAAAAACAACTGTCACAAACGAGATTTTAATAATAGAAAATCAAAATCTTTAAATTTCACCGTTAAAAAATCAGGACAGATGATTTCCCCTTTGATCAGTTTGTGTAGGTGAGCTGTTGTAAAGTAACTTTCTGCCACCTACTGACATATCCTTTGTTTTTGTTTTTGAATAATTTGCTCCTCATGTTAAGATATTGTTATTAAAATAAATGTATTAAACATGTGAACATAAAGCTTTAGTGAGGTACAGTCCAAAAAAAGATACAGCTGGTTACATCACACTTTATACAAGTATTTGAAAATCTAAATGATGTTGTCAGGACATAAATGTTTGTGCACAGAGAGTTTGTGTATTTTTCTTTTGTGCATGTTTGCATGGTTAGAACTACGTGTTCTTCCTTCACTCAGACTTTATTCTGTATCTACCTCATGCCTTTTGTTACAGTTTGTAATACTGTAACTGCGGCTGCAACACAAGAATTCACCTTCAGGGATCAATAAAGTAATTATCTATCTATCTATCTATCTATCTATCTATCTATCTATAACCAATTAGATGCTGATCTAAAGGAAGACCGGACAGTCTAATGTCAGAGCTGTTTGAGTTTCAGTCAAAAATCTAACTGTGAACTTAAAATCAAAAGTCAAATCAAAGCAGTACATCATCATCATCATGTCCAAAGATGTTTTTTATTGTGTTTATGATGTGACATCCAGGTTTAGTCTCATCTTCTGCCACACACATTAAATATAAGTCACATCAGTGTTTAACTTCATACATTAATAAGTGTTTATTAATTAGCAATATCAACATAATGTCCGGATCTAGTCTGTTTATATTGTGTCAGTGAAGCTGGGTTAACTTTTACAGATACTATGATGTCTTATGGACTCATATATTTATTATTATTATTGTATATTTGAGCTTTAGTCAAAGTTTTCTGACTCGCTGAAGTTGTTTCATGTGTACTCACTTTGTTTTAGGAGCTTAGCTGCTGGCTAACGTTAAAATAACGTGTATGAACGTTAAAGTAACGCTTCAAGAGTGTGTTTAGCTTCTTTAAAACAATCCTCAGAGCACATAGAGTAAAATCAAACAGCTTTAACGTGTAAATAAATCATATTTAGGTAGTTTAAAGTCGATATAAAGGATGTAAACATGACGTTAACGTTACCTTCAGAGTGTACACTCTGTCTCCGTTCTCGTTCAGGTAAAACTGCAGAAACATGTCGACGGAAGTTCGTTTTAAAGCTTCAAAAAGCTTCAAAATTAAATTTAAAAAGTTTGTTTTTAACAGGTGAGGCTCACGCGGTGTTTTCTCTGCTGAGCTCCACGTGCGGCGACGGTCGTTCACGCTAGCAAGCAGAGCAGAGCGGATATCCGGTTCAGAAGTCAGCGCGCTCGGCATCCTGGGAAATGAAGTTTTCTGAGAGATCGCTTTCCTCAAGTGTCCACGGCGGATTTTAAGTCATATATGGCAAAAATTTTAATGCTTTTGAAGCAAGTGTGGAGCTTTTTATCTAAAGTATTAATATCTAATGTGAATATTAATAACATATTATGAAATGTAGTTTTTGTTTTTTTGTTTTTTGAGACTTATATTTTATTATTTTGTTGTATAATACAAATAAAAGGGACTTCCAACCATAAAACAAATTAAAGAGGCAGTGGGCCAAATGACCCAACAGTAACACAACAACAACAAAACAAAACAGGGGGCCCAAGGCAGCGTTGGTGTTTCAAAATTCATTAAACAAAGTCTGGAAAGAATATATTGATTAACTGACTTGTCACGACTCATTCCTCCAAACCGAGCATTTAGTGCTGGATCATAAAAATCATATTGGCACCACAAGAAAAAGGAAAGTTGGCAACTTGGAAGTCGTCTTAATATTCAAACAACAACAATCCCAATGTGTGCTCATTTTATGTGATAAATATCAATAATGTTTGTTCATCAACTGCTGCAAAAGTTTAGTATTCCTGCTGTAATACTGTAGCATATCCTGCAGTAGTTGTTTGGATGGTCTGGTTAATTTGTGGCCAAATTAGTCTCTATGATCAAGAAAAAATAAATACACACGAGCACACACATGAATATGAAATGTCACGTCAGTGCACAAACTATAAAATACAGTAGCTATACTTTGAAAATAAAGTTTTGATGAGGCTTTATGAAGTCTGGAATGTTTCCATGAAGAGAACATTCAGCTGCAGGAAAAACAAACCAACCTGAATGAAGTTTACTTTCAAAAAATCAAAACTGCAGATATAAACTCACCGTCTCTCACAGGAAAGGTAGGCCTTATGAGAACTATTTGATCAAATTATACAATGTGTATTATTTATCACCTCCATTTTTTTACTGATAGTTTGTAGTTTAGAGTTTCACCTTTGCACTGCAGAGCTCTGATTTAGCCTTGGAGGTTAACAGACATGTTGAAACGAGTGTTAATTCTGAAACTGGATGACTAAATAAGGACCAAAGGTTTACCCAAGGTTCACCCCTGTTAAAGGTCCAGTGTGAGTGTTTAATGGCACTAATGGAATACTATATTCATTAGTATGTTCTCATTTAAGCAATATTACACAAGAGGGTGTGCTTTAACGTCATTATTGGCACGACAGTGATGCAGCCAGGTCCGTTAGCGTCACTGAAGTTTGGTGGAGTAATATTTTCTTAGTGATGTCATGCTGATTTGAGCACATTCTTAATGTCTAGTTGACCAATCAGATTGCTCGGTCGGACCTACTTGTTGTATATATCTACTAGTGCATAATCACCTGAATATAAGAATCGTTGTGTTTTTGTTGTCTTAAAATGAGCCGTTTGGATCTACAGTGAATTTGGTTCTTCACCACTAGGTGTCACTAAAGCCTACACAATGGACCTTTAATCCAATTCAATAAATGATGAATAATAATAAAAAAATAAATGAAAGTTTATTCTTTAACGTAACACAGTGACAATCCCAACTTTTTCAAACAGTTTCCACGAGTCATCAGTTTGCTCGGTTGTCACGGGAACAAATCTGTTGAAATTCAAACTCTCGCACACATTATATGAATCAATTTTTGTCGTGTCTCTTCGTATATGAAGAGATGTGCTGGTATTTTAAACTTGAGGAGGTACAACAGGTTTATGCAGTAGACATGTATGGCTGCGTGTAGTTCTATGTGTACTTGTGTTACTGATTAATACCTTCTGTAGTTTTGTTATTTGAATCTGCATGAGGCCATTCAAGTATATTCTATACAAGTGATACTCATTGTACTCAGCGTAAAGCGCTCTCTGACCGCTCGCCACCCTGATTTATGTATGCAAGGCTGCTAACATTGAGCCATATCACGTCAAAACGTGCCAGCTTTAGTGTAGCATCTGGTAGCATCCACTTAAATGATAACGTACATCTCTGAAATTTGAAATAGCGCCTTTAAATTCACACTTTCCTCTGACAGTTTCAAGCGATGGATCCAGCGAATGAAATCGTCCAAAATAACAGAGAAGAGCCACTTTTACCAGAGCTCGTGCATACCCCCTTATATGTAACCTGCTACCCTGAACACTCCCCCCAGCCGAGTCTGCTGATGCCCAGCTTTGCTTTTGGTCCTCTTGTGTTGGTCCCTGTCAACGGCCCTGCAGAGTTCTGGTTCAACCCATATTCAGTTCCTGCCTCTTTGGTCTTCCTGCCTGAGGTTCACCCTAACTGGTGTCCAGTGCACAGTCATCAACTTGGCAATCCAGAACTGTAAGAGATAATACAACACAGCAGATAGCATAATATTGGCTTTATAAACAAAGTTCTGAGTGTGGCACTGTATCTGACTTCAGGGTCTTGGGAGGAGCGCCTCAGCAGGTCAGTGAACAGCTTAACGTAACGCCAGCGTTGTTAGGGAACAAGCAGATTGAAGAGAAGCCCAAATCAGAAGGTCAGTGGTTGACTTGGTTTACATTAAAAGGGAAAGGAGGCACAAGTCCATATTTACCCATGCTAACTAGGGATGGCAATGTCGGTTTATCAATTAATTGGTCTACCACATTGGTTCAACTAGAATACCTCAACAGCCCTGAAATTGTGTTCATTCGTGCTCCCCAGAAGATGAACCCTACTGACTTTTCTACTACTGCCGCAATGAGCTGAAGTATCTCAACAATTCTTTCATGGTTTGCAGTGAAATTTGCTACATAGCCCAAAGCATTGCTGTACCGAAGTATAGCTGCACTTTGTACTTAAGTACAGTTTTGAGGGACTTGTGATTGACTTACATGTATTTTACTTGCAGTGGAGCAATTTCATGTTGTTGTGCTAATACTTTTACTTAAGGACGTGAGTAACCTTAGAAGAAATAAAAATGGTTAAAAGTGAAGTGATGTTTGAGCCTTTGTTTTCGCTCTGCTTTCTTTCCTCACAGAAGAAGAACCGCAGAAAAATAAACCAGACAAGGACAAACTTCAAACAAACAACACAGGCGATGAAACAAAGTCAGAGTTTCCTCCTGGATCTCTAACGTATTTGGACGAAGAAGAGTTGGCAGGACGAGCCTTTGAGGAATACATGACAATCATGGATTCCCTCAGTCCCAAGGTCCTCTATCGTGTTATCATATAAGATTTAGGAAATCTCATCAATAGCACAATAAACAAAATATTTGTTGTTTCATTATGGAAGAAAACTGTGCAAAATTATGTCCGTACTGTAAAACTATCTTCTAAATCTTCTGGTGTTTCTGACTCCATTCAGGTCCACCGTGAGGGAGACAAGGATGAAGAGATGGAGAAACTGGAACTAGAACTAATGGAGTACATGGAGAAACTGTCTAGTGAGAACTTTATCAGAAATGTGAGTTATCAGTGGTGTTCATATGATATGTAAACCATGACACTGACAAGGATTTAAAAAATAAACATTTAGCTCTTTATTCCATTAAAGTTCATCCTGGATGGCAAGTACTGATAAGTTTAGGGAAACTAGCATACATTGTGGCCTTGTTTCAATTTGTGCTTTCTCTCAGGTGGAGGCGACACTGGATGCGGAGTTCCTGAATTCATTACTTTCTGGTGACCCAGAGCCCGCTCAACTTCTTGCACTGGAAAATCAAGAGCAAAAGGTAACGTGATAATAAGTTTTATAAATGACATGTTGCCTTGTGAGGAGAAGGTTGATTTAGGATTCGAAGACCAAGCCAAGACCAATTTTAGCATCTTTTTTACTTCGCAGGTGAAGCTGCAGGAGCATCCACCTTCTGCTGACATCAAAATCAATCCTGGAACTGAAGAAACATCTACGGTGTGTTGCCAAATATCTCACTATTCCCCTTTCAATCACACACAGTAGAAGGGGTTAAATCTTTGTTTTATGATCTTGCTGCTGGATGACAAAAATAGTTATAAAAAAGACCACATTGCTGAGGTAACTAACTTACAACATGACTTAAGAATTAACATTTGAACACAGTCAGGATATCTTTATCTTTCAAAAGTGCGATACAAAATTGGTGTTTTAGCCCTACAATTTCTTTCTGTCATCTCTTCCCCTCAGGTGGAGTCAACGCTGAACGCAGACTACCTGGATCTTTCCCTGATTTCAGATCTAGAGGCCATTGACTTTCCTCCGGTAATCCAACTTCAGCAAGAGGTAAATAGAAATAATAGTTTTGTGGCTGTGAGTATTTGGTTTGTGATGTATTGGGGGAGCTGATTCGAGCATAAAATCATGACAAGGAAAAGGTTGTTTGGTTGCCTGAATTACATGTGTATTTCATTACACCCCATACTGTGTAGTTACTATTTTTTTTGTACAACTATCTAAAATAATGGAGTGAAGTTTACCCAATAAACTGGCAATTGAGGGTATCCACTAATGTTTTTCAAATATTTTTCTCTTGGTCAACAGGCTTTGGATTTGATCCCGGAGCAGTATCCACAGCTGCCTTCTGCCGACTCCAACAGTGATCCCGTAACTGACGCCGCATCTATGGCAACTTCACATGTCGAAGAAACTGTACCTCTCCAAAGAGCTCAATCTCTTATTTTTGATCCTCCAGACACAAAGTCTGACACAAACCACGATGGACAAAATTCACCTCTGAGCATGAGCAGTATAGAACCGCTGCCAACCGATGCCCTTACAAAATACTACAACTCTGTTGATGCCATGTCTCCTCTTTATTATGATGGCTCCATTTTCAAGGATTATAATCAATCTTTGCAATTTCTTGAGAATATATTCTCAGATGACAGTCCTACACCTGCTTTGGAGGCAAGAGGCAATGATGGATTGGTAGAGGAACCTGCAGCCATAATGCCCACAGGTGATGTGTCAGAAGAAACCTCAATGTCCTTGTCAAACCTTGCAGACACACAGTCACCTCAGATGCCTGCTCAAAAGCTTGAGGATGGACCTCAACCTGCGGATCCTCCTGCCTCTGAATCCCCCTCAACCACCAGGGTTTCAGGGGCCAACGACGATCCTCATGCCATTGCTGTGGACGAGCCTGTGCCCAGTTTCAGAGCTGATTTGTTGACTGTCACCCCAACACTGCCAGCCAGTCCTCCAGCTCAAAGTGTCCTGGCTTCACCACGAGCTCAGATAAGGGAGCCTGAGGAACAACGTAGCCCCAAAAATATAAACCTAAAGTCGCCTTGTCTGGAAGACTACCCAGCCTCTGTGCAAACTAATTCGTCTTTTGTGGCAGATTCCCTTGCAGAGTCTTGTGATCCTCAAATTGATGCCAATTTATCAGATTCAGTAACAGTTGAGCAATCAGTCGAGCCACCAAAAGAACTGCAAGCTTCTCCTGAGAGTGAACTCAAGAGGACGACAAACAAAGTCCAAACCAGACGCAATCAGAGGCTGACAGATCAAACTCAACAACAGAAAGCAAGACTGACTGATGAATCCATAATAGAAAGAACAGAGGAGAAGAAACCAAGTGAAAAGAGCGCTAAGAAAACAGCAAAACTCACCTCACAGAGTGATGGGGTCATGTATAAAAAACAGAAGCGACGCTCCTACAGGGGAAGGCAGTTATTTCAAAGAGAGGAGAGTCATTTTGAAGAGCGGAGCCAAGCAACAAAAACAGCAAATACAGCTGAGCAATTTTCACAGATTGGAGAAGTGGGACAACATCAAAACCTTGCAGACCAGGTGCAAACACTCAATGTGGATGGAGGTGAAAAGTGTGAGGCCAACAACTCCAATCTGGGCACTCAAATTGGGGCAGAAAATGCTCTTTTAACCAAAATGACACAAGAGGAGAAAGTGGAGAGGCTGAAAAGTAAAGAGGAGGTTCAAATAACCAGTTTTGTGAGAATAACTAGGAGCCAAAGCCTGACCCTCATAACTGAGGAAAGAGTTCAACGGACTACTCGTTCTGTTGCCAGAACTCGAGGGAAGGTGAAACACTCAGAGATGAATAGAAGCACAATGAAGTCCTCACCCAAGACAGAGATACAAGACAACAAACAGAAGAATGCAACTAAACTGCAGACTCTACCGGTTTCCATCAAGGACAAGGTTTCTGGAGACTGTAGTCCTGTCCCTCTAACCAGATGTTCTCTGCAGAGCCCAAGAGTTCGGATAAATACCCGTTCACAAAAAGACTCATTAAAGGGTGATCAAAGTAGACAAGAATCCCCTGAAGGACTGCAGAATGAGATAAATAAGTCACCTTCTGTGAAAAGCTGTGAGAAAAAGCCACATGTAACACCTGCTCTCTCCGCAGAGACCCGACAACAAAGCAAGACAGTCGCATCAAGTGAAGGTGGAGTCATGGGAACCGAAACTCGTGACTTTTACAGCTTACGGTCAAAAACTCATAAGCCAAATGTGTCAAAAGGGACAGGGGTTCAAGAGAACAAGGAAGCCGAGGCAAGGCATCAACCATCTAACCCCAAACCAAGTCCAGAGCAGACAGCAGGTGTTAAAGCTGAAGACGGAAGAGGCCCAGTTCTCGCATCGAGTCCGATGAAAAGATACCGGCATGAATGTGGGGCTTCGGAGGAGATCAAGGCAAAGGTAAATGAAATGATCAGCTTGAGTCCAACGAAAAGAGGAAGGTGGAAGAGGAGAGTGGAGGTAAACTCAAAGAGAGACGAAGGCAAAGCTGAAGTGGAAACAGCTTTCCGTAAGCCGAGCCCACCCTCAACACGAAGTCAAAGAAAGGTGAAGGACTTTCTCGGGACTCTATCAGCTCATGACGGTGGCAAACGCAACGCGAGAGAAACAACGCGTTGTCGACCATCGCGCCATGGAAAAAGGTTACCCACAAAGTATAAAGACTTTATCCTACTTAAAACAAAAGAGACACAAATGACAGCCCGACAAGGGGAAAAGAAAAAAAAAAAACACTAAGAGGTGGCAAAACTTCTTAAAATTCACAGTTTAATTGTTACTTTTAAACAATATTCATAGAAAAATGTAATAAACTAATTTACAGAGTGTTTCGGTTCTTTTTGCACATACCCATGTCACCTTTTAAAAAACAAAAATTCAATACACATAAATGGGAATCATAAATAAGACATTTGACAAAAGTAAATGAGTCCTTTAACAGCATCTGGAACAACACATGAACAAGATTTCTTGAGGATAATTAAAGGTATACTAGTAAACATGAACACAACTTCCAAGTCCTCAAACAGGATTTGATCTCAGACACACACACACACACACCTCAGAGTCATTCTTTGGTTTTCTAATGTTGGCACAGTGGTAAAAAGTTACAGTAATACACAGTAAAAATACATCCATACGTCCAAAACACACACACAGGCACCAATTTTAAAAAAATACAATCCTTTGTCGACGGTTATTCTGGTTCAATTTGTCTCGTTGGGATGCGAAACCTTTTCACATCAAACTTTACACCCTGAAAAATAAAATCCTCACTGGAGCTCTTTACTGATCCGTTGCCGCATGTTCCCGTTGTTGTTCACGGCCTTCCCGTTGGTCATCTGAGAGCACACCTCCTCGGGCTGCATGTGCTCGTTCACCACCCTCTGATAGGTCGGGTGGGTCGTCAGCGCTCGCAGCAGATGTTCTGTGGAGAACGAGGCAGATGTGACGGGGACGTTTAATGTGATTGGACGCTAAATATCACCTGATGAGTAACGAATGTTCAGTGAAGTGTCGAGGTGTCAAATAACCTGCCTACACTCACGGAATAAGAGAAATGTGACACCGAGGTTGTCAAAATCTCTTTTTAAACTCTTGTTTATGAGCTGCCTGTAAAAGATATTGAATTGTTTTGACTATTATAAGTAAAACTAAAGACTGCTTGTTATCGTGCTTGTATTAAACTCATCACTCACCTTCAGTAAGCCGGCCTTGCTTGGAGGCCTGAGCGTAAAGCTCTGCAGTGTTGTGCTGAGGAACGCCCAGCAGCGCCCCCATGAGTCCAGACAGCTCCTCTGCACTCAGACTGCCTCGGCCCTCTTTGTCAAACAGCTGGAAGACAAAGACAAACATCGAGTGAGCGACGTACCAAGAAATTGTTGTGTTTAAAGGTCGTCTATCCCCTCAAAGTAATCATCAATGTTATAAACACACCAACAGGACTTACAGTAAACCCAGTGTAAAGCAGTGACTTGAAGCTGACAAAGCCCGACACAGCAGCAACGCTCAAATAGATCTGTCTGAGGTCCACAGTGTCATCCTGAAAAAACAAACACACAAATGGTATCACATGATTTTGGACAGTTTTTTGGTTATTTCGTGTCCGGATCTGCTAATTAATAATTTACCAAAAAACAAGATGCAGCAGAATGAGCAATAACAAAGACATGTATACATCTTTTGACAGTCTATCATTTTCTCTAACGTCTGTGGATTCACTGGGTGATTCAGTGCTTTGGTCGCAGTGAATAAACAGAACAATGTTTTGGATAAGACATCTTGGCATGCCTAAATTACCAATGAGATGCTTTGAAGAGCAGCTTCTTCTACCTCTTCTGCAGTTTGTCAGAGGTGTAAGACTATTTCAGGTTGTTTTAGAACACGCTCAAACACTTTTTGTGACCAAATACACCAGAATTAGCATAAAACTCCAGAGGACATTCAGTACTTTGCTGTAGTTAACTACAAAATCGCCCACTTGGATGATGTGTGAAGCCCAAGCAGTTAATCTCAGTAGACAAACACACACAAACACACAAAGACCTGCTTCTACCTTAGAGTAAAGGCCACAGATAGTGACGGCCGTCTGTCTGTCCGTCAGCCCGAGAATCGAGGCGAGCTCCTCCGCACTCGCTCGGACCGACGCCTGAGCTGCCGACTGACACCTGTCCATCATTCTGTGCAGCGCCGCTTCCACTTTGTGCGCTCCGAGACTGAAAGACAAGAGATGACGGCGATGACGGTGAGAAAAAAAAAATAAAAAAGAAGAAGAGTGGGAGTGTAAGAAGAGGAAAATAAACATGAACTCTTACCCGTTTCTGTGCAGCAGTGAGAGAGTTTCCCTGGCGGGTGAATCCAGCGGGATGGAGAGACCACCCAGTTTACTGACGGGAACTCGGCCCTCCATCACGTAATCTGTAGCTGGGACGCCGAGGGCCCTGAAGCACAACAGGAAAGTTCATTATAAGACACATCACACACACACAACTGATAAATACCTCTTTGACAGTGTCGACAAAAACTGAAACATGAAATAGTAGGGTCAACACAGCTGTTACCAATGATACTAATTAAGTCAAAAGGTCTGCTGCATAACTAAACTGATTTCTAAACAGCACAAATACTCCTCTGTAAAGCCAGAGAGAGCCTAAATAAAAATAAGTATGACTCGTTTGTAACATCTAGTGGCAGCTGTGAGAAACTACAACAACAAACTGTCCTCAAGGACGTCGAATGTTGTTTTTCTTCATTCCAGTTTGAGAGATTACAGTTAAAATAACAGACAAAAGACTGACGTCACACAAAATGACTAATAATCGCAGTTGCTATAAAATATCACTGACTGGATGTGACAGAGTGGTTCCGTTACTTACTTGGCCATGAGTTTCTGAACATTGTCGGCGTACAGGTTGGGGTCATCCTTCTCCTCCTGGGAAGGATTGTAAACTGGCAGGAACTGCAGAACAATGAAACATTTAAGTCACACACACACCAAGCTGTAACATACTAATCTCTCCTGTTTGTCTGGCCACACCCACCCTCTGTGTGCTGCTTTATGTCACCTGTTACTACGCCCGACAGTGATGTCAGAGTGTACCAATCACACCATGGGTACACTCCTACATCACTAAAGGTCAAAATGGAAAAAGGTCAATAGGTGCTAAGTTATTTATTAAAGACAGGTTGGGACAAAACGTGTCACGAGACCTTTTATTATTATTATTATTATTATGACTTCATTTAGAGGTGGATGACGTGGTGATCTGTCTTACCTCAATAGTCATGTTGGTGTAGAACTGTGAAGTTGTGTGCCACAGCGCCTCAATCCTAATGTGGACAAAGAGACGAAAATATGTCATGAAGAAGATGAAAAAAAAAATCAAAGTAAAAGATACATTCAAAACGAAGATGAAGATAAGTTTGAAGATAATGAAGTTCAAAGAAGAAGATGAAAAGTTTGAAGACGAAAAGTTTGAAGAAGATGAAGATAAGTTCGAAGAAGAAGACGAAAAGTTCAAAGAAGAAGAAGATGAAGAAGTCCTGATTGTTCATTTCCATAACTGCTTGCAGCAGTATAATGTTTGATATACTGTCTTATCACCCAACACTAGCTACACAACGTTAAACCAGTTCTTCTTACACTCAGCTGTTTATATTTGGCACTGTATGCTAAAACAAACAAACCCTAACCCTTCATGAAGATTTCCAGTTTGTGTTTGAACTGTTCTAAAGACGTGATAACTTCATGACCATTTTGGGGGCTGCAGTTCGTGATGCTGTCAAACTGTGTTGCTTTATAGTACACAGACTTCTCATTGATATACACTCCTAACAGCAGCAGGAGTGGGAGTACGCTCCTCGTCTCAGGAGGAAAATCGAGTCACTGAGAAGACTACAATTGGAGTTTAATAAGATCAAAGGTTCTGGAAGTTTTCCAAGCTTACACAACTTCCTGCCATTTTTCACCACGGCAACCAAACACCGTCACACTAACCAGACAGATTGGAGAGGACAGGCGTAAAAACTCACCAGGTTGTTCCTTTGTATGTCCAACGAACGGCATCCTGATGACGAGTCATAAAAAGAACAAATCAAACAAGTGGATAAAAATAACAACCATAGTGAACTCTCACCTATCACACACACACCCTGACATGAACCAGTATGCAAACATACAGGCCTGGACAAATATCGCAGTATGTTCATAAGCACAGGCTGATAAAATGTAGGATGGTGTTGTGTACACACTGATCTTTGGGCAGGGAAGTGACACGGAAGACATGTCAGATACAAATGAGTTAGAGCGGCGTGTCAAAACACAGAACAAAGCAGCTGATATTTATGTATCGTTGAGCAACATGCGTGTTGTAAAAGAGGACACACGTTACATCATTCTGATCTGTTAACATCTTTAAATTTATATTTGTGTTGACCTTTGACCTTCTGCATGCAGTAAAAAAAGTGCTGAATGACTTTTAGGCCTTCGCTTTAAAACATAAAAACACTTTTAGTCTTGTTTTTTTAATCAGCTTGACACTGGAATAAAATGATTTTTACATTTTTGTAGCTTAACAAAGCAGCACACCTCAACTTGTTTGGGAATTCACTCACTTTCTTCGAGGTCTAGTGTGTTTAGATTAGATTTAGGATGCTCTATTTAAAGAATATAAGTTCTAATTAGAGAATTGTTCTGTTTTTGTTACCTTAAAATGAGCCTTTTAAAATAAACAGATCGATCCACGGAGTCCGTCATGTTTCGGACAAACTAAAAACTGGACAGTCGCATTTCGTGGCCACCATAGTTTCTACTTTATACCTACAAGAAACCAGATACCGGACCTTTAATAATTGTTTAACAGATTTGTTATATGCTCATCTTAAATCCACCTATCCTGCTTAAATAAGCTCCACATAGCAGTCTAGATATGTTGTTTTTCTAGTTTAAAGCTCGAGGCAGATTGTTCACATTTATTCTAGATTTTCGTACGGCCTTTCTAACAGTCTTCGTTTGTCTTTTTACACTAGCAGCTACAATTTTTAATTAGTTTGTTTGATGACTTGGCGGCTTCCGATTAACTGTACTGGTTTGTTTGTTTCTCGAGTTGAATGTTTGATTTGAAGCACAGCATCTGTTGGTTTATCCAGAGGATGACAGTGGTAATGTAACCAGCAGGAAGAAGCAAAGACTGTTGAGTAGGTGCACACAGGTGTTTTATTACCTCTGTCAAAGAAGTTACTTTTCACTGTCGTTTGTTTATTTTCCTGTCAGCAGGATTCAGTCAGCAGATTGTCCTGATACTTCCTGATAATTGTGATCTCTATCTCATAATGCTTTAGATCTTGTAAATAGGTCGATTGTAACACGTCTGTTGCATAATTAGTCTTGCATGCGTGAGCTCCTCGCGATTGACGTGAATTGGCTGCGATCTCCAAGTGTGCTTCTAGTGTTTTATTTATTATATAAAATGAGATAAAGTCTCCTCAAGAGGTTCATGGAAAATAACTTCTAGGAGAGCTTGTGTAGAGAAAACTAAATTCGTGGCTCCTTCGTCTGTCACCTTTAACGTAAAGTTATGAAGTGACCCAAGTGTACTCAAACTGGCAGATCAACCTGACTTCACTCACCAGCTTGTTGGGGTAACGTAACAAAACAGGTTGGACCGGGACTCCGGCGAGGAAGGCACCTGAATGACAGTGAGAGGACAGAGACTGGAATGAGAAAGAGAAACCTGCTGCTACGCCCTTCAACTCGCGTTGCTCATTCCTGAGCTGTTTGTGTGAACACATGTTCCGATGTACATCAAGAAAAACCAGACGGGGACTCGACGTTCTGATACTCACCGGGTTTGAATTTGATGAGAGCACTGCCGTTAGTCGTGGTTCCCTCTGGAAACATCAGCATCTAGGCGAGGAGTTGAGAAGCATTTACAAGAATTTACAGGTCTGAATACGTCTTGTGGTCGTGTTCATGAACCCTGACCTGAGGTTTCCAAAGTGTACTTGAGGACACAATAACTAATGTTTTCCCCTGGAGGCAGCAGAGTGTTATTCTTTTGTCTCCAATAGAGCAGATTTAGACTTATCTAATCTTGATCAGCTGTTTGCTTATGCGAAGCCCAAATCTATGAAGCCATCATAAGCAGACTTCACTGTTTCTATAAAAAGCTTTCCCATGTTGTTGTTTTTGTGTCACCAGCAGTTGCCACATTGTTGCAAAGCGACAGATAATCCATCTTTCCACTCAAATAAACACAAGCTGCAGCAGCGGCGGCGGACGTCTCACCTGAGGCCAGTGGCCGTCAGAGGTGAGCCTCTCCGTGACCTGGGTGACCGCCTTCTTCCTCGACTCGGGGTCCTTTCTGCTCACGAGCACGGCCTGGTTGAACTCGAGCAGGGCTAGAAACCAAAACACAAGAAAAATCAGAACCAGAACCAGAACCGAGGGAGGGAGGGACGGGTCCGGAGCATGACGGCCAAGGGAGCAAGACGGGAAGTGCCAAAGCAGGCGGAGCACGATTAGAAGCCAGAGGGGTGAGTCACTTGTTTATCTTTGGACTTCCTCGCATACTTTTATATATTCCATCGACCCCCGTCTATTCCAGATATCACTCGTGATAGGAGGGTAGCACACTGCACTGTGCCTGAAGGTTAAAGTCTGTCCCGTTGAGATTAACAACAGAATTTGATAAAACGTTGCGTCACCATGGCAATCTGGAAGTTGCACAGTTGGGGAGCTGGCACCGTTAAGTTTTTTTGCACAGTAACTCCTCATATTTCTCACTCCTCGAGGTGATTTTCCACTTCTTTTTTTCACAGTTTTGATGCTTTTATATTGAAATTTAATGCGTTTGAATTTCATTTAATGAACTTCTAATAAAGACCAAAACAAATACGACGTCTACAGAAGATAAAGAGCAGCAGATATTCACATTTGTGACCAGAACAGAAGCTGCTACGAGTGTGTTTTTGAGCATTTTAGCCTTTAAAATCCAAACAGTTGACTAATAATCATCATTTCAGGTCTATTTTGAGCCGATTGAGTTCATAAAATATGAATAATGTGTGTCACATAAGTTCCCAGAGCCCAAGCTGATGCCTTCATATTGTTTTTTGGGTCCAACAAACACTCAAAAAATAGAGATAATGAGCAGATATTCAGATTAGATGTCCCCTCACCTCCAATGACCGGCAGGCTGTTGTTCTCCGACCGCGACACCACGGTCGCAAGCTGGGTCGGACACAGTACCAGCATGTCCAGAAAGCTGCTGTGCGGAGCCACCACCAGCACCGGCGCCTCCTTCAGGTCCGCCATGCGACCTTTCACCTTCACCCAGAAGAAGCCCAGTGCGAAGAAGCTGGCCCGGCTCAGCGACAAGATGATCGGGTGGTAGAGCCAGCGGCGCCAGCCCTTGACGGGTCTGGAGCGCTCCTCCTCGGACAGGCCGGCCAACCGTAGCCGGGCGATGGGCCACATGATGAGGAAGATGAGGGCCGCCAGGGTGACACGGATGGGGAAGAGGATGCTGCCGAGGATGATGCCCTGGAGACCAAAAGAAACAAACATGACGGATGTTACAACTCTGACGTGTTGTTTTGATACTAAACTTCACTTTAAACACAGAAAACAACACATTTTTAGCATTCAGTGTCAAAATTATACCACATTATGATGCTAATTTTAGCTGCCCAGCCCTGCTACTGATGGCTGGTCAGAGTTATGTAACTCTGTGGTATGTAGTCATGATGTGTCATACCTTTCTACACCTGAAACATTTATGACTCAGCTGTTTTGCTTAGACCAAAGTCATACGGAGAGCTGTGAAAGACTCTTTGTGCCCTCATGGAGAGTTGGGAGCAAGAAAAATAGTTTAAAAGGGAACTTTATAAATATAAAACAGCCTAATCTCCTTCCACATTAGGAGTTGGTAGCCAGCTAGTTAACGCCAGACTAATTAGTGCCTCATTAATTTCAGGTGTGGGAGCTGAAAGTCCTTCAAGACTAACAACTCTAACCTCAAATTAACGTCTGTCGCCATTATATTTAAAGTTTAAGCTCCATGTTTAGACATGTTAGCCAACAAGGAGCCGTTAATTTAATAGTTTTTTGGACGTTACCCTGATCTTCCGCGCTCGGGTCATCTTCACTTCGTGAATGAAAGGATGTGGATACTCTTGCGTTGCTGGGTGACAGTCGTAATTCTCCATGGCGACGACGGCGGCGGGAAGCAAAGACGCTGACAGGTAAGTTCAACAAACAAACAAACAAAAAAAGTAATATAAAATATTTTTTTTTTTTTTAAAAGATAGAAATTAGGCTCCTTTATCGGTGGAATAAAAGAAAACGTTGGCAAAAATATGGTTTTGTGTGTTGACAGCTCCCTACTTTTTTTTTTTGCCCTTTTATGGAATAACCGTTAGTGTCTCGCGCAGTAAGTTTAAAAAAGACCGTTAGAAATGGCGGTTCAAACTAACGGCTAAAAAAACAACAAAACAAACGACGATAAAAACTAAAGCTAAAGACTAAATCCTCTTCTCTCCGTCCACATGGTGAAACAAACACTGAAGTTTTAACCTGCCCATCCTTCTTTTCTTCTATGCGCTCTCTCTCCTCCTCCTCTCCTCTCTTTCTTACCTGTCCCGCCCACTTCACAGTCACGCAGCCCGGCCCACCCGTGAACCGAGAGAGGGCGGGTCGGTCAGGCGAGTCAAACCGGTCCCTGAAACCAGACTCTGGGAGACTTCTCCGGAGGGGGAGCCAGTTAAAGATGGAGGACCAGTTCATGTTAATGACATGTTAAATGACAAAAGTCTGTATGTTATTTTACATTGGCTGGTATAATAAATAACTATCATCTATATCAGCCTAACTACTACTAAGTACAATATTAGAAGTGTACAAATACCTCAGAATTCTACTTAAACACACTCGAGTTGACTAAATGTGCTTAATTTTCCTTCACTGTGATGTACCAAGTCAAAATTATGACAAATCTCTCTTAAATATAAGTCTACTTTGACAAAATCTGGACTTACTATGTCAAAATTGTAATATACCAGTCGCATGTTTTACTTTGACGTAAAAGTAGTGATAAGCCTAGCGTATCCTATCCTAAATACATAACATCAAAGGTATAACTTTAAGTACCAAAAGTACCCATTATTTTAAAAAATGACTAATTTCTGAAAGTAAAACTAAATTACTGGACTATAATTAGTAATTTAGGTTTGTATAAATATCATCATCATTTCTTAGTTGATTTATATGTTTTAACTCAAATGTAGTGAAGTAGTTGTAGTGTAAAGTTGTATAAAAAGTACCTCAAAGTTTCACTTAGGCACACTTGAGTTGGCTAAATGTACTTAATGTGTCACCATGGTGATATACTAAGTCAAAATCATGACAAAATTTCTCATAATTGTGATTTTTTTTTTATATCCCAAATTTTGGCTTTCAACATCAAATTTTTGACTTAGTATCTGACAATTTTGACTTTTCACTTAATATTTTACCCTTCAGTGATTCTGATTTGGGGGTGTCACTCTTTGGAGACTTGCGCTGGCATAATAAAGGAAACGTTGGTGTGGAGGTGATGGATGAAATTAAATGCCCACCTTTCACACCACGGCTGTAACAAAAGCTGGATAAACTTTCTGCTACTCGCCTCTCAGGTTTTCCCTCTGCCCTACCTGACTGCCTTTGTTCTCCCTCCAGGGTGGTGCTGATACCAATACCAAACACATACCCACACCCACAAAACGAGAGAGACTGACAACAAGAGGTTTATATTGATTTTTATTTCTGGTTAAATGTTGTTGTTAAACAAATACATTAATATAACCATTCGGAGGTTGTCATGTTGTCACATTTTAGTTGTTTTGACCAAATGGACCTTTTGTTTTGGCAACAGGAGCATCATTTAGCTATTGTAGGACTATGTATGGAAGCCCAGAGGTGCTGTGGTTGTCGATAACTTCTATTTTATCTTTTTTTAATTATCTTTAATATCCTTGCAAATTATCTTATTTTTTGAAGAAATACATTAAATTTTGTCGTGCTACCACAGTAACTTTAGAGTTAGCGTGAAATTAGAATATAAGATATGGATAAAATTAATCAATTTAACTCCACATTTAATTATTTTAAACTGAAACAAGGGCTTATTTTTTATAGTCATATAAATCATGGTCTTTTTTCTGGAAAATAAATTTACGCACAGTTTATAAATAATAGAAATGTCTAATTTTAAAAATCTGAAAAAACACACTGACGCAAAACTGTTGTAAATGTGATATATATATATATGTATAATATATTTCCATAAAACAAACAGACTTATCAAACGTACAGCAAAAATTGAGACTTGATATCAAACCTGTTTTTCTTGTGGTTGAAATATTATCTTGATCAAACAACAATTCATGTTTTATCTTCAGGAGTCCAACATGACCGCTCCATGGATGTTGCGGAAGAGTCTGCAGACAACTACAAATTAGTGGATCACAATTTACTTTAAAAGGTCCACCTGTGTGCCGCCTGCCATGTTGAACCACCGTGTTTCTACAGTAGCCCAGAACGGACAAACTAAACGCTGGCTCTAGACTGGCTTTTTTTTTTTTTTTTGGCTTTATTTCAGGCATTTCGCAGCCACCGTAGTTTCTCCTTCACACTAGGAAGGAGAGGGTGAAGCGAGGGAGTTACAATCAGTAACTACACCATGCTAGATACCACTAAATCCTACACACTGCTCCTTTAAAATAGATTAATTTTGCTTGTCAACATAACAAAAAGGCACTTTTAGATTGTTTATTGATCACACCATGTGTCTGTCAGACTTACTTCATTTTCTTACTTTGCCCACGTTGAAGGCCATCTAACATTTATTATTTAACAAGCAAAACACAACTCTGTTTTCATCAGACACATTTATTGACACAGTTGAAAAAACATTTGAAATCGGCCAATAAGGATTCATTTTTATTTCACAGAGCATAATCAGTATAAATTAAACAGACCTATAAATTAAACAGGTTAGTAAATGTTGCTGACTTAGCGTTCTGAAATCATGTTTCACTTCAAAGAAGAAAAAAGAAACTAATAACCTAATAAGAGATTATTTTCTATAAAATTAAAACACCTAACTAACTGTTTTAGGAGTTATAGAGAGATAAAGTTATGTGTTAATGATGTTGCCCTCCCTGAAAACTGGGTATAAACGTTGTATGCTGTAACATAAATTCATAAATGAACAAAAATTTCAGCTGGAAAGAAAAATAGTTCAACAGTGGTCAACATGATGTTCTGCTGAATTATAAATCTTTATGAAAATAATAATAAAAAAAAGATGAATGAGGACAACATAGGTGATGACAGACAAACAAAACGAGTGTGTGAGCGTAGAAAGCTGAATGTGTCGCGGACAGCAGCTTTTAACGGGTAGCCGGGCTGCAGAATGTACAGTATATAACCTCTGTAAATATTTGAATCTCGTACGTTCACGCTCCGTCCTCTTCACAACACCATCCCTCCACCCATAATCTCCAACTTCTGTCGAAAAGAAACAAAAATGGTCACATTAGATTTGCACCAAAAAACTGCAGTTCCTCAAACGTCCACTTGAGGCTGGCTCCAGAAGTGAGTCAGTCTCCATAAGTCCCCATGTTAAAATGTCCAACTTCACAGCAGAAATAAACATGTTTACAGCCTGGTACAAAAAACAGTTTTGGTCTCTATAGCTAATTTCCCCGTTCATGACAACTGTACTGAGGGTGAATTTTTACAGAACTCACCTGTTCAGATTATATTAAGGCTTAAGGTTATGCAGAATTAAGAGCGTGGACGCTTTGATTGACAGGTAAGTGCCGTTACAGGTGGTTTGTTTGAGCAACCAGGCTCAGTAATTAACCTCAAACTATGAGTCATGGATCAAGGTTAATTCCAGGTCCAATTCCGTCATATTCAAGGAGTTGTTAGGTTGTTGTATATGACAGAATTGTGCCTGGAGAGTCCTTAAAAAGTCCTTGAATTTGGTGTTTAAGGAGGTGCGGGATGTTTGTGAATATATGTGAAGGTACATACATCGATCATTTGTTTAAATATGAATCCTATTCCTGAAAAAACAAACTGTGTTACTGATGTTAGATTTTTGGGGCCGGTGCCAACAATAGGGAATAAAAAAATAAATCAGATATTTGCACATATTTTGTACCTACGTTCATTTCTTGTATGATAAATAAAAGCTCTAAAAAGCTTATAAAAGATTGGCCGATTTGGCAATGAGCCCTAAAACGTGGTTATCAAACACTTGCGACAAAGATAAACAATAAACTTCACTGAGAATTTAATAATTAGAAATAACTATAGAACATAACAGATCTAAATTACCCCAGGTATCTTTTTTTTCTCCCAAATCTGTTAGAAAATAATCTGACATAATCGTGCTTCTTTAAATTTAATACTGTTAAAACTATAAATGAACCAGAAAAATCACATTACATGATAGGAAAAAATTGATATATTCTGCCCTCTACTGGCCTAAAATTGAGTGAACACAACATGAGACATTGTCAGGATTTATCAGACGTGTGTCAAAACACATAAACTGAGTTTGATTCACTAAAAAAGGTCCCAATAAAAGTGATGTTATGGCCTGGTATTAAAGAGATTAAGAGATAGACCACAGACAGCATAAAAAACTAAAACTTGTATATTTACCTGAGGCGGTTCTATGAATGCCAGCCAATCGGATGAGTGTGTCGGCAACAGTCCCATCGACTGACACTTGTAGATGGCCAATGCCGAGCCGAGCAGGTTACCGATCAGGTAGACGAGGCCCTGAAGCCACTGCTGACTGGAGCTCTCCAACAGTTTGAAGGCTGAAGACACAAGAAATAAACTATGAAACTGATCCTGGAACAGTCGAAAAGTACCCAGTGTGACACAAATTACGTGAACGTCGGATACTCACTGGCTGACATGGACATGAGTGCCTGTATGGGCCTCCAAGCCATCATGCAGACCATCATGATGGGGAAGATGGAGATGGTGTTGCCCGACATATACATGATGAACAGGTTCATGGGGATCTGTTTCAGGGGCCCGAGGGCCACGTCCCAACAACGCTGCAGGACAAAGGAAGGAAGACAAAGACAGCATTTTATCTTCTCTGTGGTTATCATAAAGCACCAAAAACACCTCAAAGGAACAAAAATTAAGCTTAATTTGTCATTTATTATGTAATAACTTGCTTGTTTTTATGTTTACTATTCATGTAAACATTCATTTACATGATCTTTTATTTATTATTAAACTTTTGAAATCTTTTTGGTAATGACCATCTCATAATTTAACCAAAAATCAGTAAAGTTACCAGGTATCAAAATGCGATCTGTATCCAAACGGGGAACAACACATGTTGATGAAAGGTTTAAATGCACTGTGATGCGAGGGCAGGGACTTTCCAGGCATAATTCCCTCAAATTCAAGGATCTAACGCAGCATAGTTTGAGTCGATGGATCAAACTTAATTACCGTTAAAACGCTGAGAAACGCTGTGTCCTTTCAAGGTTCTTTATTTGCAAACTTTCCAGTTGGAACGTGAACGGATCTTCCCGGGCCACGTTTGGAGGTAGTCTGACTTGCGCCATGTTCGGATCTTGTGTCGGTATAAACGTGAAGTGATGGCAGCGCGACACTGAAGCTTTGATACGTGCTTCAAACCCTGAACTACAATTCCATAGAACCACTGCTTCGAAGCTTGCTTTGGTGTGGAAAAAAAACATGTGACATATGACGTCCGAAGCAGCGACTGCTTTGTTGCCGGAATGAATCACCTGACTGGTTCGCGGTCCAATCAGGTGATTCACTGGCACTGCCTCGTCTCGATTCTGACAGGTGACAGGTTGAGACACCTCTTTAAACTGACAAAACCATTTTTATGCACACCAGCCTCAACAGTTCCTTGTGAGCGAGTGTTTTCAAAATGTGGAGAAATTGTGAGCAAAAAAAAAGAAACCGACTCAATCCAAAAACTTCACACAAAATTTGCCCATCACTACACACCGGTACACAACAAAGACACCGGGGTGGAAATGATCGTTTAACTTCCTTGGTGAGAAAATCAAGAGCTGTCTCAGCTTCCTTGCATCAAAACACTCATTACGATACTTCTGCATGGACTGTTGTTCTGATTTAGAGCGAGCAAGCGAAGCAGCTCACACATAATTAAGAATATGTTTAAGTTTATAAAGTTTCCTCTAACTGAGCAACTTCCGAACTACCAGGTTTAAACGCAGAGACAAGATCAGATCATGAAAAATCTGGATAACGTTTCTCATCTTAGTCTTAGAACAGACAGTGCGCACATAGATCACGTCTGTGCAAAAAAGTAGTATGGTTTTAAATCAAAGCCGCCGGAGAAGAGTTACACCGCAGAAGGCAAAAGTGTACTTAATGGCAGCCGTCGACAGCAAAAGCCACGTGGGGTCCCTCAGGGGAGCCTAGGTCCTATTTTTACTCAATTTTTACAAAGACCCCATTAGTGTTGAATAACAAAAGTTGTTATGTAGCGGAGACCACCAGTACAGTGCGCATGACAAATATGAGCTATCGATATCCTGAACATCGAACTCGAAAAGTGGTAGACTGGTCATAAAAACAAATGGTGTTAAATATCTCTAAAACAAAAAGTATGATATTTGGTTCCAGACATGCATTGGCAAATGATCCTCAACTACAGCGTCTGTTGATGGAACACAAATTGAACAAGTTAACAAGATCAAGTTACTTGGAATAGTCTTGGATAATAAACTTTCATGGTCAGAACATATTGATCACGTTATTAAGAAAATGGGTAAAAGTATTGCAGTGACAAGAAAACTTTTCAAGTATGTTGAATCAGATACTCTGAATCAAGTAATCAAGGCTCTAGTGCTGTTCCATCTGGATTACTGCCCGATTATTTGGTCATCTGCAGCCACCAAAGATATCAGAAAACTTCAAATCGTACAGAACAAAGCAGCTAGGATTGCTCTCAATTTTTCAATGCATGCAAATATCTTAAAAATGCATCGGAATTTATCATGGCTTCTGGTTGAAGACAGACTAAAATTAAGTCTCCTAACTTTCATGAGGAATTTGATTAACAGTAAAAAACCACAATACTTCTCAGATCAGATAGTGCTCACCAGAAATGTAAATAAACATGCAACCAGACAATCAAGATATGATAATTTACTGGCACCTAAACAAAGAACAAACTTTTTAAAACATACTGTAATATACAGAGCCATTATAGGATGGAACACATTACCTAATAATATCAAAAATATTAACTCAAAACACATTTTTAAAAAGGTAGTAAAAGACTATTTAAATAAACTGAAAATTCAATGAGTAAGAAATATATAACGTATTATAATTTATTATAGGAATTTATTTGTGGGTTGAACTGTTGTGGTACTGTAATGTGATATATGATGTATTCTCTGTACCTAATAATATATTCTAGACAGACTGTTTGCTGTTTGTGTATATGATGACGAGGTGTTACAGTGATCTGTAACAGCGATGAATGTGAGTATGTACTATGTTCTTTTAAAATTGCACTGGACCCCAGGAAGAATAGCTAATGTCATGACATCAGCTAATGGGGATCCTATAAATAAATAAATAAATCTTAATACCTGGTGTAAATAACGTAGCCTCACTGGTGGTGGACATAAAAATATATCTCCTCCCTGCTCACCTTCTCCACCAGGTTCTTGTCGTTCTCCTGGATGCTGGTGTCCGGGACGGGTTTCTCGGAGTAGCCGATGGGGTAGACGACGTCTCCCTGACCGCCCTGACGGTCACTGCGACTCCTGCAAAGAGATGAAACACTCTTAAACTATGGAGAAGAGCTGTTATCATCATCAGGACTGGACTCACTGGAGCTCTCTACAGAGGTGGATCTCTGTCACGCCTTACTTCATTTCCATACACCAGAAACATTTGTACAACTCAGGTGTTTATGTCCAGCAGAAAAGTGAGAAACATTACCGTGATTTTAAATCATTTGATGTTTTATCTACTGACGATGAACAGTTAAATCATGTTAGAGAACACTCCCTGTGCAGTTATAAACGTATATGCATGAGCGCATCGTAGTACGGACACATTAGCTCCACAATTGACCAATGACAGTATCTTGACCTGTGTGGCGGCTGTTGCAGTGCATTGTGGGATCTGTAGTATGAGCGGTGGGAGTGCGATTTACCGGCAGGCCATTAATAACAGACGTATGAAATCATCTACATGCATATGCTGTACATATCCGCCTGTTTCATGCAGATGAACTTAATACTCAACATTTATTCCAGCACAGATTTGCATGTCGACATTGTATGTTGTTGTTCATTGCTGTTTTTAATATATATTTATATACTTATAGATTTATTTCACCTACTTGTATGTATGTTATAGTTACTCAGATGTTTGTTCAGACTTCTTGTCCATGTTTTTGCTGTATGCAGGGCCGTCTGCTTGCGTAAGCTATCTTTGTGGTTGTTTAGGGGCCGCACATTAACTTGTACTCATGATGCTTGCTCCAAACTTCCTATGGAGTTACGTTGACTGACTCAGCTCTCACGTCACACGTCTGTCGCTTTCCACCTCACAGTCTAAAGAAGTCTCTGCTGCGATTCTGCTGTTTCGTAGGTTTGTGGTCAGTTTGAGACTTGATATGTAAAGTTATGTCACGTGAGAACACGTCTTGACACGGAGAACCTCCTGTCGTGTGCTACACGTGTTTTAAGGCCACAAAAAGTCGAGGGCCGGCCCTGGCTGTACGTCTATTTCTATCTTCCTGTAAACTGGTCTTAAAGTTGTGTGTAACACTAACTTAAAGCAGCAGTGTGAAGGATTCAGTGAGACTGAATACCCCTCGCCTTATACCACTCTTCCACGCTTAAAGGAGCCCACAGGTACAACCTTCAGACCTCCAGGTGAGTATGTAGACGTTGGTCGCATGGGTTTGTTTACCTGGTGTTACCCAAGCTCAGCTCCAGAGCCCACTTCATCCTCCTGGCACCGCCGCCTCCTCTCGTCGACAGAGCGCCACCTCCTCCTCCACCACCACCACCGCCACTTCCTCCCTGTCTCCCTGGAGACGCCATGACAACCGGCTGCACTGCTGAGACAGAAAGCACCTGCACAGGTAAAAAAAAAAAAACAACTGTTATTCCTTTTTGTTCAGCCAAACAGCCAATAAACATAAATACATTCAAATATGACACATAAACATCAACAATATAGCTGTTATTTAAAGTGACAGTACCATAAAGAGCACCGAATATATATTATTTTATTAAATACTTTAATTATTTGACACCTGCAGTCAAGTCTGACAGTATTAAATATTGTTATCATCCTTGATAATGTTATTTGTATGGATTAAAGCACATTAAATCAGTGCAAACCTTCTAAAAACATCATTAACTACAGTAATAATATATATATATATGGCTCCTTATGGACGCCATCTGTAACGTTAACGGTTTGTTTGCATGTCGTCCAGTTAAACGACGTAAAAAGACAAAATTATGACGATATAAACTCATTTTATTGCTTGTTAACAAGCAGTAACGTCTCACAGTTCCTCCTATATTAATAAATTCATCATAAACTCGATATTTTTAACGTTAAGCCGGAAAATTTAAACCGTTTCGACGCGACGCAGAGCCCGGACGTTACAGCCACCTGACGTCGCTGGACAAACAGTTCGACCGTTAAACGTTAATCAAACGTTAACCTAACGTTACTCAAACGTTGGTCTAACCTTATAGAAACATCCAAACAGCCGCTGTCTGTCTCCTTTCTGCTGTTTCCTGATGAACTGTGAAGGTTTCTGTGCCGAGGAACAACCCGACCCCGAAGCGTGCGGAGGGGTCACGTAACTGCGTGATGATGACGCAGTTACGCTGCCGATGCGGATGTTACGTCACGTCCGGCCTAAGTATTTAATTTAATCTAGTTTGACGAGATTTTATTAATTTTATATTATTTTTCTTATTAAATCACGTCCGCCCTAAGTATTGTATTTAATTTCATTTAATTTTATTATTTTTTTAATATTATTTTTCTTATTGTTTCACGTCACATCTGTATATATATTTTATTTTATCTTTATTAGATTTTTTTTCTTATATCATGTCTGTCCTAAATATTTTATTTTATTAGATTTTATTAATTTTATATTATTTTTCTTATTAAATCACGTCCGTCCCTAAGTATTGTATTTAATTTCATTTAATTTTATTATTTTTTTAATATTATTTTTCTTATTGTTTCACGTCACATCTGTATTGTATTTAATTTTATTTAATTAGATTTTATTTTATCTTTATTAGATTTTTTTTCTTATATCATGTCTGTCCTAAATATTTTATTTTATTAGATTTTATTAATTTTTGTATTATTTTTCTTATTGCTTCACTCTGCCCTAAGTATTGAATTTAATTTGAATTTTTTAAATATTATTTGTCTTATTTCGTCACATCCATCCATCATTTTATTTTTCTCTATATTTATTTATAATTTTATTTCTTATGTCACGTCTGACAAGGTGTATTGTTTGTTTGCTTTTACTTCAATACTTCAATCACATAATTAAATTCAAAAAAGGATGAAATTAATATTTATGTTTTTATTTTTAGATTCATTAAGACTGCTGAAAAACAGCTGGTTTTACTTTTACTTACTGTTTTTTGGTAAATATTTCATATTTATATTATTAGTATAGTATTTGGAGTATTTGGAGTGATGCTGTTTGTGGAAACAGTTCAGTAAAAAGAAATACAAACAAACTAGAAGTGTATCAAAGCATTTATTTGCAGGGACGTCGTCCCTTCTGTGAGCGGCTGTAATATATTAAACAACCCGTAAGTGACACAAAAAACACATTTTAAACATCTGTGTGCAGTCTTTACAGTCAGTTTAAGGCAATGATAATATATATATTATATATTATATATACAGACATCCTGACATGTAAAGGAAGCAGTGCAAAGTGTACAGTGTACATGTGTTATAGGCATCAGAATAATATCACTGAGTTCATGAGCGTACGGAGCTCTTCAAATCATCACGTGTGGCTGATTGTCACATTTCATGAAGTTCTTTTTGTTCAGTCCTTTTAACGGCGCACAGTTTAACCACATATAACCTGAATCATTGATCAAACTGCAGCACGACTGTTCAGATAACGTCTCAAACGCGTCTCGAGGGCGATCAGATTTTGCCTCTGTGGAGAAAACGGCTGAGAAAGTAGATACGTAACCAACAAGACGTGCATGGAGACATTCATATATCTGTGATAAACTAATATCAGACAATAATACAAACCCTGATCTGCTACAAAATCTCATTTATTCAGAGATGAGTCGTTTTCAGTTTGTGCCTCTCGTGTGTTTGCCGTCAAAACACGGTTTGGCGCTCGCTCTTCACGAGAGGCACAAACTGAAGCTACGATCACCCAGGATGCATCATCAGCTCAGTGTGACTTAATTATTCCGGGTGTGCGAGGTTTCATAAGTCTGGACGGCATCGTGTTCGGCGCTCGGCTTGTCGCGTGTCCGTCGTCGTGGTCACTTGTACAGGCTGAGCTCCGGGCTGTGGTACAGACACATGTAGGAGTCACACAGCAGGCGGCGGGCGGGCTCCCGTAAGGAGGCGGGGTCCACTCTGCTCAGCTCCTCCTCTGACACGCTGAGGTAGCGTCCCACCTCCGGACACGCCTTCACCTGAGGGATGTTGAAGCCGTTCTCGCCGCCTGCGTGAGAGCGTGCACAGATTTTAGAGAGCTTTGCTGTGTTGTTGTGATTCTTTAAAAAAAAAAAAAAAAAAAAAGCGCTCTCTCACCTTCGCGGTCTGCCATGCTGTCGAAAAACAGCCAATCGGTGGCGAGCGGCCCGTGCTTGACGAAGCTCACGTAGTGGCTCGTCTCGATGCACGTCACGGCAAAGAGAGACATTCTCTGGCGGGTGCAGTGCAGAGGGCCGGTCCACGGCCCCTCGGGGACGACGACCTTCACCGGGCTGTGGGACAGCCGCTTCCTGTGACTGTGGACCTGAGAAGACAAACAGAGTCGATGTAAGAGACATGTTTGGCCACCTGGGGGCAGCTCGAGCTGACAGGAAGTCAGACACAGAAACAGCATAAAGAATCTGGTTGAATTTCAAAATAAAACACCCCGTGCAAACTGCCAGCGTAAAAACAGCTAAACAAAAAACTATGTGGCTTATTTACACATTTAGAAGCACATAAACCAAAAAAATGGCCAAATCTGAGCGAGTTAACAAAGTCTGGAGGGCAAAACGCTTCTAAAACACTCCTGGTGGAGTTTGAAGTTACGTGGAGGACGGACCAAAACAACATTGCGGCCACGCCGTGACAGAGACGGTGGAGTTTTGGCGTAAGAAGTGGCGCCGCCGCTTGGCAACCAGTTACAGCAGCTCTGAACATTTCTCCGTTTTTCTGACACCAACCACAAACCTCCAACACCAATCTGACCACGCAACCATGGATGTGGAACTGTGGAGATTACTGATTTTTCTGTCATACTTCCTGATACAGCATACTCTCTGTGGAAAGACTGCTGAAGTGAGGAGAAGGAGACGGAGATGCAGAGCTGGATCTAACCCCGAAACCCCACCGGGCACGTCTCCGTCACGTCTGCGAAACATTGACTAGAACGGCTGCGTATCGCTGCAGGACGTGGCTGAATGAACTCACTTCGGACTCGCTGGTAACTCTGGACGAAGGAGGGGGAACAACACACAGCAAAGGACCACAGGCCGGGGTCGGTGCAGTATTTTTCCCCCGGTGTGTGATCAATAAACTCGATCTTGTCTTGTCTTACCTGTGTGTTGCAGGTCTCGCAGTACTGCTTCAGGTGACCTGGCGTGATGTCCACGTCGTCGTAACACTGCAGACACTCCCACTCAGCTACAGCCTGACAGATGCTGCACTGTCTCAGCGCTGCAGAGACAAAGAGTTCACGTTATACGCTTCAGGAGGAGCGAAACTTTAAACTGAACCAGAAACAAACTGTTGTCCTCACTGTCGTCCAGCAGGTCTGTGATGTCGAGGCTGAGCGTGGGCAGGATGGCGTCAAACATTTTGAAGTCCTTCCCGAACCGAGGCATGAGCAGCAAGAGGCAGGAGGGAGCCTGTAGGGGCGATCGACACGTGATGCGATGAGTTTTTAAGCTTCAAAACAAACTTCAAAATGAAAAAAAAAAAAACACAAGCGTCTCTGTCACCTCGACAAACTTGAGGCCGGCGTGGAGGAACGAGGACTCTAGCAGCGCCTGGACGCTGGCGACGCGCATCCGGCTGGACGACGGCGAGACGAGAGGGATGGGGGAGTCGACCGGGGAGAGGGGCAAGGAGGGCGACGTGGGGGAGGAGGGAGGAAGGGTGGGCGGGAAGAGCTGGTAGAGGTGACACTCCTGAGGCTGCTGAGTCATTGACCTGGAAGACGGCAGACGACACAGAGATTTTTGTTTTTAAGTCTTTAACGAGGTAAACTGAAGGTTAATCTCAACTTTTACAACTCGTGTGTGTGTGTGTGTGTGTGTGTCTGTAACCCCGATGCAGATAAGCGGTAACAGGAAGTAGATGGATGGATTGACGACCTGCGGATTTGATTCTTTATCGTTACAGCGTGTTTATCTCCTCCAGACTCGACATCAGACCAAACATCACAAGACAAGTGACCACGTCAGCCAACCTCCTGCTGAAGTAAAGTCAACTGCAGTTCCTCAAACGTCCACTTGAGGCTGGCTCCAGAAGTGAGTCAGTCTCCATAAGTCCCCATGTTAAAATGTCACAACTTCACAGCAGAAATAAACATGTTTACAGCCTGGTTCAAAAAACAGTTTTGGTCTCTATAGCTAATTTCCCCGTTCATGACAACTGTACTGAGGGTGAATTTTTATAGAACTCACCTGTTCAAATTATATTAAGGCTTAAAGTTATGCAGAATTAAGAGCGTGGACGCATTGACTGGCAGGTGGGTGTCGTTACAGGTGGCTTGTTTGAGCAACCAGACATGAGATCTACTGTCTATGATCTGACCTTTGAGTTCATGATTTTATCATCCTGCCTCGACCTGTGAGCTGCTATTTTTCACTCTTAACGGACGTTAACTGTTGAAACTACTCTAATGAGTTTTTATATTTTATGTTCTGGGTTTAATTTGCTGCTACAGTGCTACATAATTAAAGTTATTATTATTAATTAACTCACATCAGAACACAGAGAGTGCAGGAAACAGCTGAGTCGAAGTGAACTGACTCGCAGCCTTTTTTACCCTCCGTCATACAGGTATCAAAGAAGAACCTCGGCGTGTGTGTGTGTGTGTGTGTGTGTGCCCCGTGAGACGCAGCTTGACACCGAGTGAGCGCGTGAACAAAAACACGGCGGCAGCGAGGTTACCTGATCTTTAGAAGCGGCTCGACTCGGAGGAGCTGGAAAAGCTTGTTGAGGAACTCTTCAGGATCTGACGGACAGAAAAAAAAACAACAGCATTGACAGCATTCCTGAACACACACACACACACACACACACACACAGTTTATTGCTACGGGGTTAGACAGGAATCCACACACACCTTTCTCCTGGTTGGTGAAGCCTGTGTCGCTGTTAGCAGCCTCCAGCAGTCGCCTCAGGGCCATGGTCTTACTGGCACACACGTATCCGTACCTTAGAAACACACCAGCACACAAAAACGTGTAAAAAAAAACACTGAAATTAATTAAATAATCTAACATTTGCCTTCTGATTCACTCTTTCCTCTTTATTTTTAAAAGGTTTACGACATTTAACAATTAAAACGTCGCTGGAGGGAGCATCACGTCCTAATTAAGTAAAAGTCCTGCGTTTAAACGTAAATAAAAGCATCATCAGCAAAGAAAAAGTCCCCACAGCGCCGTAAAATGTCCCCCGTCAGTGTTTTACTCTCATATCTGAGGTTTACAGATTAATATCACTGCTGTGTTCGTGTGTTTGTTGCATGTTTCTGCTGTAGATGTAGATCTATGAACTCAAAGACACTTTACATGGTGAAAACATCAAAACATTACACTGAAAACGACCTACATCGGAGGACGGAGGTCTGTGAGGTTGGAGGCGGTTCAGGATGTGTTGGTGTTAATTTAAAGTTCCAAACGGTCGAATGCTGAGCTCGTTTTAACGACTACACACACTGTTGGTTAGTCTAAATTATACCGAGCGTTGATGTGACGCGTCGCTGAAGCTAATCGTGGCCGTTCCAGTCGATGTTTCAAACCCCGACAGAAGCGCTGTGGTCTGTTTCAGAAGTAGGTCACTCTAAATATGTAAATATGCCACGTAGTTCATGTTTTTACGACCGGAATCTCACGTTTCGCACAGCGTGGGTCGGCGGGGCTTGAAACATCGACTAGAACGGCCACAATTAGCTCAGACGGAAAGCGGCACATCTGTGACTCCGGTGGAATTTATATATATAAATAAACCTGTAATCTGAAAGTAATGAGTAACTAAAGCTGTCGGACAAAAGTAGAGGTGTAGAGTTAAAGTGTGAAGCAGTCGTGGTGTGCTGCCCACACACACACACAACATTTACACACCTTCTCAGCGGGTTGACTATCTCACATCGCAGCAGGTCCTGAGCGGTTCGGTCTTTTTCAGTGTTGGACGGCCAAAACAAAACCCAGTCAGCCGAGCTGCAGCAGGAGAACAGACTGCGGACAGACAGAGGGAACGAAAGAAGAACTTTAGATTTGTTATTCAGCCACCTCAAAGACCTGGAGGTCAGGAGGGATTCACCACGCACGCTCACACGGTCTCACCTGAACAGCGTGGCGTCCAGGTAGCAGGAGTTGAGGTGACCCTGGATGCCTCTCTTCCAGCCCTGGTAGATCTCACAGGCTTCTTCCCCGTCCGCGGGAGGAGGCGTGTGGTCCTCCACGCGCTCGCTGCCCCACTCTGCAAAGGCTGGAGGAGACACCGAGAGACAGGAGAGAGTTTAGAGTCTTCCTCTGATGCGTTTCCTTCGTTTTCGGGCTCCAACAGCAGCTTTAAATGTTGGATTTTCGAACACGAGCTACGGGCTTTTCTTACCGATAGAGTTGCACCGCTCCACTTGGTTGACGGGCGTCTCGGGCGCGGGAAACCTGGAGTCCCGTCTGCAGTTGCGAAGCTTGACGAACAGTCCCTTGTTGGCCGGGCAGCGGAAGTGACGTTCACCGAGGTAACTGCCGTCTGTTCCTGCAGACAGCTCCTGATCCTGACGCACACAGTGTACAGTGTTTTATGGATTAAACTAAGAACTATAACTGTTTCTAAGCAACAGCCTGATAAAAACTGAAGTCGCCTCACCAGCTCAATTCCCGCCACGCTCTCCAAAATCCCGCTGATCCGTCCGATCCAGCGGATAACCCCAAAGAGCGGCGGGTCGTTCACTTCCACCATCGACCCCACCTCCAGCTCGCCCTCCAGCCCGGCCTCTCCGTTCTCCCCAGCGTCTCCCCCGTAGTCGGGAGACCTCAGCGGCGACGGGGGGCCGAGCACGCCGTTGGTGTGCAGCTGCAGCTGCTCGGCGTCGCTCGGCGAGGTCGGGCTGTGCGGTTTGGGCGGCGGCAGAGGAGGCAGAGGTTTGAGGTTGGGCTTCGGCGGCGGCAGCGGAGGAGGCCTGACCGTCAGTTTGTTGGGGGGCAACAGGGCGACCTTCGGGGCAGAGACGGGAGGTAACACGGGGGCTGGTTTGGTGACGGCGGACGGGACGTGCTTCAGGATGGATTTGGGGATTTGTGACTGTTGGTTGTGACGGTGCGATTTCAGCTCTGAAACAGAAAAGTTACAAAATATTTATATTAAATATGTTGCGTCGGTGTCTGGGCATCGACTATAATAACTTTACTTGAAGTAATCATGACATTATGAGCTTCCGAAGCTGAAAATATGCAGCGCACACACGCTGTGTCGTACCTAAAGAAACCTTGTTGATTGGCAGAAGTTGTCCGTAGCGAGCGCTAGGAATGTTGCAGAGCTTCTCTCCTTTATAAAGCCCGTCCCAGTTCCCGACAGGAGCGTCCTGTAACGTGAAACAAGAAGTCAAACTCAAAAGACAGAAAGCACGTGAACGTTGAAGATGTTACAGTTTTTACGTCGTGCTGACCAGCAGGACTCCGACGTAAACTCCTGACGACGACCGCCCGGGCAGGAGGCCGCAGAAGCGGACCTCCCCGGCGTGCACGTTGTCGTCCAGGGGGAAACACACCCGCTGGCCGATCTGGAGCGGCGGAGGCGACGCCGGGCCTCGGACCTGAATCTGGTTTTGGACTGTCATGGGTGCCACCGACTCCGCCGTTCGAGGGAGGATGCCGAACGGCTGCGACAGAGGAGGGCTGCCGGGACGATGCTGGTGAAAACTGATGTGACGACTGGGCTGCTGCTGCTGCTGCTGCTGGTGGTGATGATGATTTGGGCGGTCGTTGCTATGGTGCCCGTTGCTGGGGTGATTATTGTTGCTGCGGTGTTGGTGGTGATCGCGGTCTCGCTCGCGTACTCGCTCCTGTGCGTCGGGGCCGTTGCTGCGAGAAGACCAGCGGCGGAGCCTGATGTGGCTGACCGGCAGGAAGAGGCCACAGGCCTCGGGGCAGCTGAAGAGTCGCAGGCCTTTATAGGAGCCGTTAGTTAGTCCTTTACCTGCTGCTGAACCCTGCAGAGGACACGCACAGAGACACAGGTGTGTACAGGTAAACTGTCCGACCAATCACATGTGACGTGTAAAGAAAACTGTGAATATTTATTTAGATTCATGAATTCAAACCTCATTTTTTGATGCTACTTGTGTACATGGTTTGAGTTGGGTTTCACTTTAACTTCCATTGATTGCTACAGGCGGATGTGGTTGTGGTTCACCTTATTTTTACCTGTGCACTCGCGCTGCAGTTAGATAAAGAGGGTGACCGGCTCTCTACTTTTCTTGCTTCATTTCGTATCATCATCGTAGTTTTCTTCGTCAGGTTATGCCAGGTTAAGTTTGTTGTTACTCTTTTAGTCAATAAACAACAACCTTTTTTTAACGCATAGCGGCTGCTGCAGCTATTTTTCATCCACGTACATCCTGTAAACACCTCCTACACGGCACGGATGTGATTCAGCACTGAGTGTTTTTAATATTTCTATTTATGCCAGCCTCGCTGTTTACTCCTCCTGACGTCAGATGTCAGATCTGATACGTTACCGTTACGTGAATGCAGACTTAAGACATTGTCTTAAACTGGAGAAACACGAGTTGGCTTTCATTGTAAAGCTGTGCATGAATAAATAAATAACTATTTATAAAGCATCTTTCATCATACATTTGCTTCGTAGAGCAACAAATTCATGACACAGATATAGAGACAAAAGAATAAGTAGCACAATAGCGCGACCTGCGGCAGAGAATTTTTGGAAAAAACGCAACCCGACGTCACGCTGCTGCCGCCAATCAGACCAGTCAAACCTCCACAGTCAGCCTGAAATGTCTCTGAAACTGAGACTATCTGAACTCTGATACTCTACCTGCTGTGTTCTGACTTTGTTTATTTCATGAAGCAGCTTCTAAATCTGAGTCCGGCTCACAATTTACGCTGCGAAATAGAGACACGAAGAAGAGCGAGCGAGCCGTGGTTGGGCGACATAGACGGTGAATGAGAGTGAGGGAGCGCCGGCATCGATACAGCCGAAATAAAAAGTTATTTCCTGATTGTTTCACAGCGGTCACATTCAACACAAAACAGACGACAAATCACAAAAATTAAGTAACGGAAAAATCAAGACTCACGGTCGTGAAAAAAAAGTTAGTAATACAACTTCAACTCCTCAGTGAGAAATCTTTACAACCTCAATGTTTACTTTAATAAACCAATGTGAGTTTGTTTGGCTGTAAACAGATCAATAAGAAGAGTCTGAAATCTTACAGATCAGAGCTTTAATGTCAGTCGTGTTATTAGTTTAACTCCTCCACCCTGTGTGAGTGTTGTGGGTATTAACTTCACCTTGAGCTGCACCCCAAAGATCACGGCGCTGCTCCCTCGGGTCAGCGGCCCGACGTATTTGAGCTCGGCCTCTGCCAGCTCATCCGGTTGGCCGATTTGGACCCAGAGCGCAGTGTCGACGGGCAAGGCCGCCAACTGCTGCAACTTCCCGGGATTGTCTGAAAAATACAGAACAATGAAACAATGAACACCTGGACACGACCACGGAGGGAAGAAATAACAAACTACAATTCAAACAATGTGATGTGGCTTCACATTTTCCACTTAAAATAAGTCTTTTCAAGGATATCTAAGACTTTGTCCAAACCCCATATTTGCTGTTACAATCTGTGACTAACTAACTCTTAAAGCATTACTCAGGAGTTTCACGCGGGTCTCCGGGTCGGACACGGGCTCCAGCAGGCCGCTCAGCTCAGCCGGGACTTCATGCAGGAACTTCCTCTCCAGTTTTAACATGATGTCATTGTCCAACACCTGCAGCCGAGAGGAAGACGCGTGGGAGAGGAGACGTCAGCGCATTTTGTTATATTCACAGTTTGTAACGGGTGACTCAGCAACACACGGTGGAGCAGTGAGACGAAACATCTACCCACAGTCTGAGCTTTATTAAATCCTGAAGTCAGCCTTGTTTCATTACCTTATACACCTTGGAGATTAAGGAAAAGAAGCAGGAATGAGGATTTCTGAGGAGGTTAGGGGGGAAATTTGCAGTTCAAAATGGTCATAGGCTAACTCCATGAAGCTGACTTTATTCTTTGAGGATTCAAAAGGACAAATTGGATCGAATGTAAAACCCCAAAGCGAGCAGACCTTGTACGACTCCACTGAGGTTTAGTGCCGCTTCCCTTTTCATGAGGTGAACAATAGATAATAAGCAAAGTTAATATGTAATTTACTGCGAGACGGATGTATGTGGGGAAGATGAAGCTGTGGGCAGATTTAAGCAGACATACACTCGGATAAATATAGAAGGGTATACACAAGATCTGTTGGATGTAATCGCTTTCTGTTTATATGCATACATACATATTTTTGTAAGAAGAGCAAGAGATGCTGAATATTCTGTATACTTGACTTAAAAACAAACAAACTTAAATAATCTGCTATGTCACATTTTATTCTATTTTTATTGAATTATTGCTTTTAACTTTTTGTGATTGTGGTTTGTTTCATTGTAAAACACTTTGTGACTGTGTTTTGAAAGGTGCTATATAAATAAAGTTTTAAAATATAGTTTTTAAATAAAGAAAATAGCACTTTTTGGGGACTTTCGGGGCTCCATAGAACATAACAAATATATCATTTATAATTTAAGAGCCTGAGATGGTGGATTTAAATTGCATATTTTGTCCAAAACCCCAAATATATGTTTATTCACATTATATTTTTATTTTAATTTAATTTTTTTACTTTTTTTTTTTTTTTGCTGAATTAGTCCTTAATTTTTACGCAATTGTTCTTTGTTTTTTTGTTTTTCTTAATGTCTTTATTATTATTATTATTATTATTATTATTATTATTATTTTTATTTTTTTTTTATTTATTTAGTTAGTTAGTTAGTTATTTAGCTTTTCTTACTGTCTTTATCATTATTATTATTATTATTATTATTATTATTTATTAAGTTAGTTATTTTGCTCTGTGACACTTTGGGCTGCATGTTTACATTAAAGATGCTGTATAAATAAATAAAGTTTGAGCTTATATTGACTGAAAATATATTTAAAATGCTCATTTAATAGTATACTTTATAATTTAAATAATACTAACAGTATAAGTTTATAGTAGGTAAACTCTTGAGTTATTATATGATAATTATATAATTATATTATATAATAACTTCAGGTATGACAATGTGCCTGTGTGTGTGAGTGTGTGTGTTCATACCTTGACCCAAAGGCAGTCCCCTCTGCTCTTGTCCTGCTCCTGGCAGATGAACCCCCGCTGCAGCCGAATGGTACCGTCCAGCTGGTCCTGGACCTTCAGGTCGGTCGAGATCAAGAACATTTTTTGGGGGGGGAGGGGGCGGCGCTTCCTGTTTGACTCATGGGCTCCTGACATCTTTTTACGCGTGTCTTTTATACGTGAGCTTCTTCACAGAGAAGTTAAACTCATTTTTTTGTCACCTGTAAAATCAGAAGAAACGTTATTTTAGGCGTTTAACGGCTACGTCAGGTAACGTCAGTTAAGCTCGTGAACGTTTAGAACTTTAATGTTCAAACCGTCTTCACGAGCGCCATTTTGTCGACTTTAAAACAACGTAGTTAACTTTGCGAACAAACGCAGAAGTTCATTTAAATAAATAAAAAACAAACACTCACCGACTTCACCGACTGCCGCCCGTCAAACGTTTACCGTCACATTTAAAGTCACTTTTAATAACAAACACCGCCGTCAAACGGGAGGAGAGAGCACCGTGACTGATCCCGGCGGGAGCCAATAGGGAGCGAGAAAAGTTCAGCGCGAGTGGGTTTGCCCCAATAAGAGCTCAGTGTGGGCGTTGCCGGGACTCAGGGAAATTCCACACACACTACTTCTTCTTGATGAGCAAGGTGCACGTAGGAAGCTGTTAGTGACGGGAAGTCCGGCTCTTTTTAGGGAGTCAGATCATTTGACTCTCACCAAGAAGAGCCGGCTCTTTCGGCTCCCAAACGGCTCTTCATTTTACCACTTATACCTTTTATAATTCAGCCAAATTTAGCACAGTTTTGACTCATGATTTGCATGTGTACACATATATCACTTAAATTATTGAATACATCCTTGGTACTGAAGTATTGAAAAGTAAAAATTATATTTTCTAATATCAATAAATTGCTGTAGCCAATTGTTTTCATTGCACTTAACAGCTCGCGGACAGGAGCCGGCTCTTCAAACCGGCTCGTTCACAATCACAATCGACACATCACTAGTGCAAGTAGGAAGTTACACACACACACACTTTATTTTAATTAGTTTATAAATAGAATAGAAAAAACATACACAGGCTTTTATTTTTTTAAACAGTCACACTTCACTTCGTCTCTCACAGACTTATAATCTGTGTAACCCCCTTTAAAAACATAGTGCAATGTCAAAATAATGTGCATTAACTTCACTTTCATGGCACAACAACAACAGCACGTCATTACGCCTGGGTGCGTCAGTGGTAGTCAACATGGGAAAGTAGTGAGCATTTAGCAGCCGTGACACTAGCTGCTGTCAGCTCATGTTAGCTCAGTTTGTTAGCCAGCCACACACAACGCAGCGCATCCGCATCCGGTGGAATTTGGGGGTTAGTGTTTGTACCACAGGCGTCCACAGGACTCCTGTGGCACGGGGAAATCATAACAGGGAGTGTAGTCGAGTATGAATCACCTCACACCCCCTCAGATTTATCATGTCACCCCTTAAAGGTTAGGAACCATTAGACTCTCGTTTCAAATACACAAATTTAAAGACAGACCAACATACAGTACTCTGACAAAAAGGGGCTAAATGCTAAATGTTTTGTAGCATAGCATAAAAAAAAGTAAATGTCTTCAAATAAACCACAAAAAAAAGAAGTTATTTTACTTCTTTGCTTCATAAAACAACAATAAATTAACATGCTAACGTGTTTTCAGAATAATACAGTGAAAAGTGTGTCGTGCAGTTTCACATGATAACCCAGATACAGTACAGACACACTAAGCAACATGGTCCGTGAGTGGAAAGCTCTCTGCTTCCAGTCTTCATTTAACCGGTCAGGATTTTATTTAGTGTCTCATCCTGAAGACAAAGGCAGCAGCTCCTCCAGAGATGGAAATGATACATCTATGTGTGAGCATTAAAGTCAGTGCACGTGCTTGATCCTCGACGGGAGCAACTCGTGTTTCAGTTCACGTAACCGACCCGTCGTTTAAATTTAAAAGTCTGTTCCGGGTTGGTCAGAACTGAGGAGACGAATGGTCGGTGTTAACAAAGTAGGTGGTGAGCTCTCCTTTGCCCTTGACGTTGACGACTCCTCTGAGAGTGACGCTGAACCCGACGCTCTCGACCATCTGGGCGGTCTCCTCCGTCACCTGTGGGGGGCAGTAAGTGTCGTCAGTTATACCGTCCATCCATTTCTGCCTCAGGAAGGCTGATTAATATGTACGACATGTCGTATGTAAGAGGAATATGATGTGAACAAAACAGTAAAAACTTTAAACTGTTAAGGTGGAAACTACTGAAGAATTGGATAAACAATATATGCTGAACCCCATCGGGCGTGTCACCTTTACGTAGAGGCCACGTCGCTGTTTCAGAAAGAAGAAAACTTTGTTAACTTGCTCAGATTTGGTCATTTTCATTGGTTTACCTGCTTCATAATATACTACGTAGTTAATTTGTTTCCCTTTTGGCTGTTTGTAAGATCAGAAGTTTTCACGGGGTGTTTTATTTTGAAAAATCTATTTCGTTTCTGCAGATTGACGCAGGCTGCTTGCGGTGAAATGTGATGAATGTGTGAACTGTTGAGGTGGGAACGACTGAAGAAGAGGACGGTAGATCAACAATATATATCGGCCTTCTTTAAGTGTAATGTGTTGGTGTAAATACATCAAATATAATAAGAAAAATGTGTTTTTTTATTACAGATATTTAGATACAAATACACAGATTCTCTTTTTATTTGAGTTGGTTTGAGGCAACTGCAGCTTGGGTCAGGATTAGCAGGTTTCGGGGCGCCTGGTAGAGCCTGAGCCCCGTGTACAAAGGCTCAGATTCAGGGTTTGATACCGACCTGTGGTCCTTTGCTGCATGTTACACTCCTACCCTCTCTCTCCTCTCCTCTCCTCTCTGCTCCCTTTAACTTTCATTTTCATGTAATTCACAGGTTTTCGATGCATCCTTGTCAGATCAGTCCTAAAATGTTGGACCTGTGAAGATCTCTGCCTTCTAAATGATCAAATCTGTCTTCAAACAGTTTATTACTCCTGAGTTTGTATTTCCTCCTCCACCTTCTCCACCTCTACTTGTCTTTGAACTCTTCTCCTCTGACCTGTATCTTGTCCAACACTCCCGTGCTATCCATCCTGCTCGCCACGTTCACGGAGTTCCCCCAGATGTCATACTGAGGTTTGTTAGCTCCGATCACGCCTGCTATCACCGGACCATGATTTATTCCTGCGAAGACGGAAATAAATGTTAGAAACACAAAACACACTTTAATTTTCTTTCTTTTATCTCAGATTTGAGTCAGTATTCATGTACAACACACTCACCTATCCTGAGTTTGAAGCTGTTAAAGGAGTGTGTGTTGATTAACTCCAGTCTGCCCATGAGAGTGATGGCAAACTCCACCATGGAGCGCACGTGACTGTAGGACATCTCAACTTTCTGCAGGGGGAGCCAGAGATCACGTTAATCTCACATGGAGTGTGTGTGGACAGGTGAACAAAAAAATGAATGAAAACACTGAGCGCACCTTTGTTTCGTCCTCCACAGGCGAGTGTGTGAGCCCCGCGGCCGCCATGTACGTACTGCCGATGGTCTTAATCTTCTCCACCGAGCAGAACTTGGGCTTGGAGAGGATCTGTGTGACGGGACGAGGAGGTTAGAGACACAGACACAATGTTCCAGCTGCTGACGGTATATAAACACATCTTCTTCCTCATACCTCATCGAAGTCTGATATGATCTCGTTGAGGAAGCGCAAACACTCCAGGCCGTCGTTGTTGGCGCTGCTCTCGCTGTAAAACTCTTTGAACTGAGGCACCGAGGCGAACATCACGCACACGCTGTCACATGACTGGCTGTACAGGTCCTGGAACACAGTTTGTAAAAGTCAAGGACTTCATTCCAGGATAACATGCCTCCAAACCTGTTTGGCTGCCTTTCTGTACTTGAATGTCCATCTCAATGCCAAATATCCGTCTTTAGGTGTCAGTTTTTAAAAAATGGTGGATCTCTAACTTTTATATTTCAAACAGGTTTAATGGTTCAGATTGTATAAAAACATATTGTTGGTGTTCTACTGTCTTAAAATGTCTCTAAGTTCTTGAAAGACGTGAAGTCTCATTATTTAAACCAAAGGGTCCGGTCGAATCGTCTATTCTGCTTATGAAGGTTCCAAACTGAATGAAATGACCCGGAACGATGAATCCTCTAAATGTTAACTCTCAGGTGTCGGTTTAAGTCATGAAGGACGAACATGTCCACTTCCAAAAAACTGCTTTAAAAACTTTACAAATTAAAATTTCTTTCTGATTTCTGACTTCAGCCCGACTCAAAACTCCCTTTTGAGTTTAACCCTTTAAATGCCAGTTGATTACTTGATATTACTGTTGTTATTTCCCCCTTTCTTTTCATAAATAACATCAAGTAATAAAAAACACAGTAAGAGCACATGAGGAGAAGTATCACGTCTTGTGGTCCGTCTTCTGAACTTTGTAGTTTTGCCACAGATCACGTCAATAACATCCGCCGTCGCATGATGACGTAGTCTTGTGTAAGAGCAGTCGTCTTTTCCTAACTCCTTACGAACTCTCCTTCACATCTTTCCTTGACCTCATGTTTTCCATCGAGGTCGAGGAAAAGTGTTTATGAAAGGACTCTTCGAGTCTAGCTAACCTTTCTAGTGATCTAAAATGTATTAAACCTCACAAGTCATATAAATATCTACTGTACACCTCTGCCGTGTTTTGTTTTGGTCACCTGGTTGCGGATGGTTTTGCCCATGAAGCAGGCGGCGACGTGCAGCGGCAGCACGTTCTGCAGGAGGAGCTTGTTGACGTTCTCCATCGTCTCCATCTCCTCTCGCTCCGTGTGGAAGCAACGCTCCAGCAGGAAGTCCACGCGGCAGCTCAGCTCGTCCTGACGGGAGCGCAGATACGTATGAACAAATTTGACTCACACACACACTTCCTGTTCCTTCTTTAAAAAGAGACACACACACACACACACACACAGGTACCTGTCTGGCCAGTATGAGGCATACAATGTAAAAGATGACCAGCCAAACTCCAGACATGATCTGAGGGTCCTTCAGCACTCCCGGCCTGCAGAAAAACACACATCACATCTTAACTACTAATCTACCGTCACTCCTTTTCCCCCTTTCATTAAATTCTCCTGAGACAAGAGTGTCTTGTATCTCGCAGTGAATGAGGCCTGTCCCCGTCCACCCCAGGCACGTCTCTCTTAAATAAATGATGGTGATCTGAAACTCCTGACAAGGATTCACAATCTGGACTTTTGAGTGTCGGACAAAAGGGCGAGGGAACTGAACACGCGTGATGACTATAGATAACCGTGAATGAATGTGGACGAGCGGAAAGTGAAGAGGATTACTGCGAGTCGGAGCTCCTCTGCACTAACGTTAAAGCTCACACTTCACTCACTTTGTGTCGTTGTAAAGCAGTTCGATGAGGCAGCGCGACCTCGGGGCGTAAACGTGGAGGAAGAGCGCCAGGTAAACCACCACAGCCAAGGTGAGCAGCAGCGCCTTCATGGACAGGCAGGTCCTGACGAACACGATCACTCCCAGCATGGCCAGCAGGCAGCAGTACAGGTAGTACTGCATGTTTGAGGACAGAGGAGGGAAGAAATGTGGGTTATGTGTGACATGTGACTACACAGATTAGTGGAGGTTGGAGGTCACTTACAGGCACAGTGTAGAGTTTGAGGCCCTCCAGCTCAGTCGTGTTGGTAATCACTGTGCAGTTTTTTCCAGGGAGGAAAAACTGAAAGACAAAAACGACTTAAAACGACTGTGACTCAACAGGAAACACAAAGAGTGAGAGTCAGAGGAGAACTCACCAAGTTGAGGATGGCCATGAGCAGCGTGATGAGCACACACAGTGTGACCACAAAGAGACGCAGCGCCGCCCGGGTGGAGACGCCGCGGGACAGGCCTGAGATCCACTGAACGCCCACGGGCATCTTGGGACGCCATTTCTGAAAACAAACAAACGTTTAACAGAGAAACACAGAGGGTCAATGTGCGTTTGGACACCACTAAACCAAATATACTCACACACTCTGTGCGGTTACGAACGTACCTCCAAGTATCCGGTGAAAGCGATGGACAGAAGCAGCACCATCACAGGGAAGGTGGCGCCGTACGACACAGCCATCTCGAAGTTACTGTGAGGGTGGAGGTGAAAACAAACGTTTCACACCCAGTGAGACGATAAAGATGCACCGAGTGTAATAAGAACACACACACACACACGAGTTACTCACTTCGTAGAGACGAGCATCTGGACGGCGAACAGAGTGACGAAGATCAAAGCTAAGCAGGTCATGGACTGGTGTAAACCTTTCACCTCTGAGAAGCGGAACTGGAACACAAACAGACATTTGACAGACGCGCTAGAAAAGAAATTTGCAAACTCACACACAGACGCACATTGTGTTCGTTTCTGCTGATTCATGCAAACATACTACTGCATGTATGACGTCCTAGAATGAGAGTAAACAATGGAGCTACCTGTCTCTCCAGACTCAGGTCGTTGAACATCAGAGTCAGACAGTTGAGCTTCTTTAATCTCCTCCTTAATGAGAAAATAATAATAAAACAATCAAAGGAGGGAAACATGATCATAAAGTCTGAGGATAAAAGGAATGTGTCACAACTTCAGACAGGATGAGGCTCTGCTGCTGGTGTGTCTATTTGTGCTGAACGTAACCGCTGTGAAACAATCAGGAAATAACTTTTTATTTCACAGATTTACCAGTTTTATTGATGCTGGCACTCGCTCGCTCTCATTCGCTGTCTAAGTCACTCAACCCCTGCTCGCTCTCAAACCAAATTAAACTTCTTCGTGTCTCTGTTTTGCAGCGTAACTTGCTCAGATTTGGTCATTTTTTATGGACTCTGTTGACTAGAACAACTGTCGATAGCTCACACACATTCGCATTTCAGGCTGACTGTGGAGGTTTGACCGGTCTGATCTGATCTGATTGGCGGCCACAGTGTGACATCAGGCTGTGTTTTTTGAAAAAGTTGGATCCGGCTCAACTTCTGCATTTTTTTGATGGACAAAACGCACTACCTCCACCCAAATGAATGGAAAAACCTGTGTTTTCACCACAGCGCCTGATCCTGTCTGAACGTACCTTCATATTCACTTTAAACTCACCCTGCAGTGTCGATCGTGTCCAGTGATCCACGAACACCGTTATCCACAACCAAACTGGGACAAAACAAGAACACATTAGAAACAACTAGAAAGAACTCCTGTAGACCTCAAGCCAAAAAAGAGGACCTTAGTTACGTTAATTAGTTAATAAGTTTCCGCAGGAACTCACCAGTTGGGGTTGTTCTGGCAAGGTGGTCTATCCTGAAGCACACACACACATATACGTACTGTTAACACAATGAATGACCTAAAGTAACGTCTCTCAAATATACAATACAGATGTTCTAATCAAACACTCGTGTGAAACACACAAAGGACCAGAGGTGGAGTGTAATATTTGCTGAAGGACTAACCATTACAAAGACCGTTCTCGACAGTGTGTGCACGCTTAAAACAAGAAAACAACGATCTGTGTACGTACCGCAGACAGCTGCGATTGGCTCGTGGCAGAATTGGTGTGGATGATCGGCTTCTTGGAGGGCGCGCCGTCGGGGTTGCTGAGGTCCGCGAACGGGTGGATGGTCCGCCAGGACTGCAGGTACTGAGACATCCGGACCGACGCCCGCTGCCTCGACTCACCTGACGCTAGAGTGTTTGCCTAAAAACCGAGATGGAGATTACTAAAAAACTCAATGACAGACGACAAAACATGCATTCCACGTGCACGCTTACCTGCTTCGGTCTCCTGGAAATGTTGCTCTGCTTGTGGGGGTCAATCACCAGGTAGGTTTTTCTACCTGTAAGAAGCGGATCCCGACTCCCCCCGTCTCCTTCCTCCACTTGGTACGCTCCATTCAAGTGTTTCAGTGTGTCCTCAGTGATGTGGACTCGCCTGTTCATGATGAAATTATTAAAAACCTCGTTGTTTATTACGTTATCTCTAACCTGAATTTTTTTATTTTCTCACCCAGGAAGACCTCCAGACTCCATGTGGTTGGCTAACGTAACGTCATGTGACCACACGTCGTACTGCCACTTCTGCAAGCCGATCACGCCGGAGAGCACGTTGCCGGTGTGGACGCCGACCCGCATGCTGATCTCAACCCCCGTCGCCTCTCGCAGTTTACTACAGGGAGAGAAAAGTGTTCAAATTGTTCTTTACAGACACGTCGAATCATGCTGGGGGGGGGGGTAAAAAACTTACCTGATGGCGGTGCACATGTCCAGCCCCATCTGAACACAGTTCTTGGCGTGGGTGGGGATGGGGTCAGGTAGGCCGGACACACAGTAGTAACAGTCGCCCAAGATCTTAATGCGGAGACAGCCGTTCTTCTAACGGTGGAAATAAACAGAGAGCGGCAGGTCACACACAGAATCAGCTAGCTGTGAAGAAAGTTATAAAAGTTTGATTTTGGCCGCGTGTTTTCACCTTGGCGATGTCATCGAATCTGCCAAAGAGCTTGTTGAGCACGGCGACCAGCTCTTCAGGTGAACACGAACTCGCCAGCTTTGTGAAGCCCACGATGTCTGCATACAGGATGCTACACACACACACACACAAAAAATATTACTATTATTATTATGTTTGGGGGTCACAGTGTCAGACTTAAAATGTACACACAGCTTTATGCCACTCTAATATTTGGAAACATAAACTAGTTCTATTTAGAGAAGTTTAGTTTTGTGTGTTACTCTGTTTTTAAGATAAAACAAGACAAGATGAGACAAGATAACATAAGAAATGACTCATAAATAATAAACTACAGAGTAAAGTCATGAAGTCATGTTGGTGTTAAAGAGTCTGACAGCTGTTGGAATGACAGAGACTCTCCACATCACCTTCACACCATGACAGTATGATCATCACCTGACGTCTTTGTGCTGCCGTATGTAGAGGCTGTGAAAGTTGTGGGTTTTGGATTCGTTCTCCTGGTCGCTCTTGGGTTTGGACAGCCTCTTTATCACCTCCGTTTTCAGCTCCATGGCGATGTACCGTGGCAACACCGACAGGAGGAGCTGCTCCTGTTGACACAGAGGAGAAAAATGTGCGCGGAGGACGGCGGGTGATGAGTTTCTGAAACCTTTCTGTCCTACAAGAGGTGACAATCCGCTGGCTGTAAAAGAAACAGGCGCGCCATCAAAAAGCCTCTTTGAAGCGATGCCATGTTTACTCAGTGGATCACGTTTCATCTATTTGTTTACTTGCTGTGAATAGTGTCCGTTTGGGTTTGCCTATTCTATTGCTGCCGGGCTTCAGACAAGTGAATGATTAATCTATTGACCCGACACACACAGTGACCAAACCCAGGCTGTCGAGGTAAAGAGCCCTTTAATGAGAGTGATTACACATAACGATTTTAAATTCAGAGCCACTGAAACGAGCTCACAAAGTCAATTTATTGTCTGAGATCTTAAAATCTACGTTCATTTACGAGTGTAAGTGAGATTAAAGATGTTTTAATGAATAATTATCACGACTGAACCAGGATAAAAGCTGGACGTTTTAACATGGGGGCTTATGGAGACTGACTGACTTCTGGAGCCAGCCTCAAGTGGACGTTTGAGGAACTGCAAACGAGGACGGAACAACTGCTAAGTTGGAGGGACGCTGCTGCGCCCACCCACGCTGTAAATGTGATTAAAATTCAATAAGAAATATCTGTTTTAACCTGCTGGTATTTCTTGATTTCCTTCTGGGAGCGTATGATGCTGAACTCTTCCCTCTTCTGATTGGATATCCGGAGATCGTGCTCCGTCTTCCACAGGTGGAAAATCCCGACGCAGTTCACGCACACGAACAGCAGAGCGTTCGCCACCAGCTGAGAGGAAAGAGGAAAGAAGATCGTTGATACTTGTAATACGTCAATCAATCAGTCTCAGAGAGTGGCAAAACTCTTACTTATTGATGAGGACATACTCATACTTGATCAAACTTCCACAGTCGGCCTGAAATGACTCTCATACACAGTGAATTAGAGTGCTAGAGAGAGTTAATTAGCAAAATGAACAGCTTTTTCCCGAATGCGAGCGCCTGATCGTGTCTGACGCTAAGACAAACAAACGGTTGTGTGAAACCAGTTTTTGATGCTCTCTGCTGACCAATAAAGACCGATCATTTGCATGTTTCCTCTGTAACTGGTAACAGACCACAAAACAGTGTGTGAGCCGACCCAAGCTTCAAACACGGTATCTGAATGTCTTTTTTTGACGAGGTTATTTGCACATTTTTGCCTACATTTACATTTGAAGCTTTACGATGTGCACCTATTTGTTTTCCACTCAGCACTAGTGTGGACAAACCTAGCTGTGATTAGAAATAAGCGAGAAGTCGAAACTAAAATGCAAATGTATCTCATTTTTGTGTTAGTTAGCGAGCTCTCTGTAGGCTGCCAAAGTGAGCTTACAGACATTTATTTACCTGCACAGCCAGGTCTGGTGTCTCTGGGCTTGTGACGGGAACGTAGACGCTGATGATGATGATGTGCGAAACACTGGTCCCGATCCCAACCATGAGCGCCCAGGCCATGGAGAGAGGCAGCACCGTGTAGACGCTCAGAGAGAGGAAGAGGAAAAACGCCACCTGAGAGGGCGAGAAAGGAAAGAGTTAGTCCAAACTAAAACAAAACTCATCATTCCAACTTTTGTCCGTTTGCGTCCTGCTTACCTGTTCCCACGTGGTGACGGGTCCTCCGGTGAAGATGAAGACTATGGCGGTGACGTAGAGCGTCCCCCACACGAAGAGGGCCAGGGCTCCTCCACAGCGCCTCACCGTGGCCAGCCAGGGAAGGCAGACGAGCAGGATGGCGCTCAGACAGAGGACCACGCACAGCACCGACAGAGCGCCCACGTGGACCTCCAGATTCTGTGCGGAGATGGGTAGAAAACGTATTAAACTCTCAGGTATCATCCCGAATGTCAACGCTGTCTTCTCTAGCTGCTCTGTGGTAATTATTTAATCAGCAGACAGAGGAGGAAAGGAGCACTTCCTGTTAATATGCATTCACAAAGATCAACTCAGCTGTTCACCGTATTCAAAAAGCACCTGTCTGCCCCGAGCTTAAATTAAAATGTCTTTATTCATCACACACTAAAGCCCGGCTGAGCTCCAAACAGCTGGTGCAATGTTTTTAATCTGCTCCTGCCATGTGGAGTAAAGGTATTTTTTATTTTTGCAACAACATGATGTGTGATACACTGTTGTTGCTGCAAGCTTATTAAACACAGGATGAAGTTTGGTGTAACTGGTTGGCAGACCAGCAGCGTCTTGTTTTCCAAACCAAACCAAAAACGAGACTCTCAAGTTAAGCTAAATGCCTCGTTACATCCTGTTAGTCAACGCAAACACATTTAAAGTGTTCGAGCATCGAGCTTTAAAGAACATTAAACGTTATGACACCAAGCAACAACCTCCGATGCTGTGAAGTCAAACTAAAAACTGCAGTTTCTCAAACGTCCACTTGAGGCTGGCTCCAGAAGTGAGTCAGTCTCCATAAGTCCCCATGTTAAAATGTCCAACTTCACAGCAGAAATAAACATGTTTACAGCCTGGTACAAAAAACAGTTTTGGTCTCTATAGCTAATTTCCACGTTCATGACAACTGTACTGAGGGTGAATTTATATAGAACTCACCTGTTCAAATTTTATTAAGGCTTAAAGTTATGCAGAATTAAGAGCGTGGACACTTTGATTGACAGGCCTTCCTCAATCAATTCTGTTAGTTTTCCAAATTTACATCAGAGTTATTCATACTTGCGTTCAGAATTGATTAATCTTAAACAATTAATTGATTGGTCGGTCACTAGAAAATTTATCTTTTTTTGATTCTTGCTGAACTTTTTCACCATTTTTCAAGCAAAAATACAACAAATTCTCACGTTCCAGGTTGGTCACACAAAACAAGACATCTGAAGACGTCAACTTTGGGATATTGTGATGGATGTTATGAAACCAATAGTTAGTTGCAGCCCTGAACTCTTGTTTAACTCATCGTTTAATCTATAAAGTTCATCTTCAAATTACACCTGAAGTAATAACATAATAACATAAAACAGAGAAAAGCAGCAAATCAGTGAATGTTTTGGGACTTTTACGTCATAAATAACTTAAATATGAATCATTAAAACCGTATGTATTTGTCTCTCCGTGTCTCACCCTTTCTGTGGCGGGAATGAGGACGATGAGGGCCACGCAGAAGGCCAAAGACAGCACCAGACCGGACAGCATGGCCGGCGTCTCCTCGACGCACTGCAGACACGCCCGGTGGAACGCCTGGTAGCAGCAACACATCCCCTCTTTCACCGTCCGCCTCGAGTGGTTGCTTCGCCCGTCCTCGTCTCTGTCCTCCTCGTCCCACCTGACATCGATGCTGTCCCTCGTTTGTGATCCGTCATAAACAGTGTCCATGCTGCTGCAGTACGAGTTCTCCTCTTTCGGTTTAGAACAGGTTTCGTGGACGCCTCGGTCATCGTCCGGACCGTTTCTGCTTGAACTAGAAGCCTCTAAACTGGGTTCAGAGAAGTTGACAGGAGGGATAGAGTTCGTCTTTTCAAAGCAGCTTCTGTCGAGCTCAGGCGACTCCTCAACGGTGCTGGATTTAGTGCTGCCGTAGTCGGAGTCGACCGGGGGGTCGCGATCCATCGCCTGCAGGGTCACACCTGTTCCCTTCATCAAAGAATCGATTGTGAGAGGTTCGGGTGCCTGCGATGTTTTCGCGACACCCACCTCCACCTGGGAAACCTGCGATTCACCGTGTCCTGATTGTTGGGATTTCTTTGGACTGAAATCGTCCAGCTCCACGTCGGTGATTTCGTCCTTCACATCACCGGAGACGACCATGATGTCCGGCACTAGGGCCACCGGCGGCGCTTCTTCTCCTGACCTCCCCTTTTCCTGTGACTCGTCTCGTGACCTGACAGATCTCACCGTCTACCAGCTTGTCACTTTGCTTTTTTCTGGCTGTCCGTCTGCTCTTCTACATGATACGCACACACCACAACAGTGTTTACTTCTTTGTATCTTCCTTGTCAGGAGTTGTTTGCGTCTGTGCAGCGGGGAGAACTTCCTCCGGTGTCTGCGTGTCAGGTTCAATGAACGAAGCTCCTCCTAGACATAAGAGGATATCACTGAACGATGAAGAGGTTACACAGATCCATTAGGGTCCCACAGAGGTGGCATAATCTCCTCTGACGAGCGCTGATCCATGCAAGGTTGAAGAAGAGTCACGCTGCCAAAAAAAAAGTATAAAAAAATCAGCAAATATCAAAGAACAAACGTGAATTCACAGCTGAGTCGTGTCTCTAGTAAAAGTCTAATCATGTCAGTAAGGAAGTCATACCTGCGGGAGGTTTTAAAGCCACATTAATGACAAACTTCTTCTCGTCATTTCCCCATTATGCAAAAAAACTTGTTCGTCTGGCTGCCGCCTCTTCCACCGCGACACACATTTCGATGTAACACACTGTTCAGGTGTGTACTGGAATGACATGTCAGCGACGCACCCAGTGCATTAAAGACATTTTTTTCCAGTTACCACCTACACTCAGTGTTTTACTTTGAGCTGCTGCTGCTGCGTCCCCAATCCAAAAAAAATAAATATATCACGACTACGTTCATCTGCTTTAATCTCCAATCTGTCTACATGTCTGATTTAATAGAAACCTCACGGAGGAGATTAAACAGGAATTCACCTAGACTGACCTGACGCTCTGCACCTTTTACACTCAGTGACATCAATCTGCTTTCTTTTTCTGTTACAAGTGAAGCTCTGTGTGTGTGTGTGCTTTCTTTCTAAAGGCCAGCACACTTCTGTGACACTGCGTGGTAATGACAGTGCATTTATTGTTCTTACTTGTGTGAGCTGCTGTTCAGACGGTGTCCTTTTTCCCTGTCCTGTAAAGACGAAGGGGTTTTCCACAACTGGCTCAGACCTCTCTGAACAAAATCAAACCGGAGACGTTGTGTTTTTGTTTGTTTTTATGGAATATTGACTCAGATAATCCATCTTTATTCAGCGTTTCAAGCTGCATGTCATTTTTAGATGAGTCATTTATTATCTAATTAGTTGGAAATATCTCTCAGGCTGCAACTCGATGACTCTGTCCATTATTTACTCTTTTAATCCTTTAAACTCTGATCATATCTTCTATAAAATGTTGCCAAGATTAAGTCTTTGTTGTCAGAGGGCGTTATCAGAAAGGATTTGTCAACTACTTGTTTCATCTCTTGTTTGTTTATGTTGGATATTACAGATATGATCCAGTTTCTTCAGTGTTTGCCCAGTTAAGATCGAGGTTTATTCTTCTTTTCTGTCATTTTTAAATGAATGATTTATTATCTAATTAGTTTATTATATAATTTGCAGCATCTCCTAGGTTGCAGCTCGATTACTCTGTTCATTATTTACTCAATTAATCCATAACACTGATCATATTTCTTATAAAATGTTTGAAGATTAGGTCTTTTTTTTTTGTTCCACTTGTTGAAGTCACCAAATATTAAAAGTATCATATAAAACCAGTTAAAATCGAGGTTCATTCATCTTTTCTGTCATTTTTAGATGAGTGATTTATTATTTAATAACTTAAAAATATCTCCTAGGCTGCAACTTGAATACTCTGTCCATTATTTTCTCATTTAATCCATAAACCCTGATTATATTTTCTATATAATGTTAAAAAAAGAGTCTGAGATCCTCCAACAAGTCCTTTATGTTTACTACTACAACTACCTGTTTCATCTCTTGTTTGTTTGTATTGAATGTTAAATATTGTTTTATTCCAGGCTTTAATTTAAAGTTAATAAAGCTATTTGAGTGGACTGAGACAGTTGGACGGTCTATCCTCTGTCTGCAGTGGTTGTAACGTTAGCTTAGCCTTGATAAAAGTCACTTTAGTGTAGTTCCAAACATCTGCGACGGAGGCTCAGCTCAGACATAAAATAGATCCCAATAAGTCTGAATTATGTATAAAGAGGTAGTTTTGCTCATTGTGTGTGGACTTAGAACATAACTCTGTTTTTTAACTTTGTACTGAACAAAGAGCCTGCGTGTTTACTGTCTGACCATACAGTTAGTGTTAATGATGCTTTACTGTACAGATATATCGGATGTAGCTGTTGTTTATTATGGATCTGCATTTTACTGTATAATTTATTGGACTATTTTTGATTCCTCCCTTCTTTTTAATTAACTTTTTTGTTGGTCAGTGAGTTTATTTGTGTAAAAGTGTGTCTGTACTACTTATAGTGAAGTACAAAGCTTTGATACTGGCTCTGAACACTGTCTGTTTTTACTTTTTTAACCTTTTTTGTTTGTTAAAATGAGAAAAAGTCACTTTAATAATCAGACCAGCTAATTAGCTTCAAAATAAAAGCATGACTCATCTTTCATCATCATAAAAAAAAACCCTTTAATAGCCATTTTAGTACTTAAACTACAACTTAACTTCATTTTTTTTTTGTATATTTCCCAACTTTGGCTGTATAACGTTAGTAATTAACATTAGCCTTCATAAAAGTCAATTTAATAATCACATCAGCTAATTAGCTTCAAAATAAAAGCATGGGTCATCTCTCATCATCATTCAAATCCCTTTAATAGCCACTTTAGTACTTAAAACTACAACTTAACGTCCTTTTTGTTGCGTATTTCCTAAATTTATAATATATAATAACAGCTAACGTTAGTTTAATAGATATTTTATAATATCAGCTTATAAAATGTTAATAAAAGACTTTAAATTGTGTGACCGGGCAGAAAAAACATAAGTTTTTGACATGGGTTGTGTTTGAAGCTTAAAAAAATAGTTGTTTTAATGTTAGTCTAACGTTTGTAACGAACATTCTTACCTCATTGTCAAACGTCTCCTCTCTCTCGTAGCTCCCTTTAACGTCAGTCAGCTCATACAAACACACGATAAGTTTAATTTCCCTCTTCGTTTTTATCGCTCGGCTCCTTTTTACTGCTCTCACAAACACTTTTAAACCGTAAAAAACGTTTGAAAACGTAAAAACAACCCGTTAAAAACGTCTTTTCTTTTTAAAAACAGCCGTTAGAGAGGCTCCGTCTGGGTTCCAAGCACGAGACGAGACCGCGTTTGTGTGTGTGTGAGGGAGAGAGAGGTTCGAGCGCGAGGCAGGTACAGTGAAGTGCGGAGGCGTGCGCAGGCAGGCGCGCGCACTCGCGCTGTGCGGTCCAGCTATGCAAATAGGATGAGGTAAACAGAGAGGCAGAGAGATGGAGAGGTCAAAGGTTAGACTGAAGTAATCAGTTACTTTACATGAGTAAAAGTACTAATACCACACTGTAAAATACTCCTGCACTGTAGGAAAATGTACTACAACTCAATGCAAAAAAGTGTCCCCTGTACAAAGTTTGGAAATACAGAATAAAAAAAGGATGTTAAGTTGTAGTTTTAAGTACTAGTGTGGTTATTTAAGGGAGATGAGCTTTTATGTTGAAGCTAATTGGCTGATCTGAATATTAAAGTGCCTTTAATGTAGGCTAACTTTAACGTTAACGTAATGCTAACATTATACCAGCAGTATCACCAGAAGTAGTTAAGTTGTAATTTTCAGTCCTTGTGGCTAATAAAGGGGTTTATTTTTTATTATGACAGATGACTCCATGCTTTCATGTTAAGGCTAATTAGCTAATTTAATTATTAAAGTGACTTTTAGGAAGGCTAAGATTAATTGCTAACATTATACCGGCAGCAGTATTGCCATACAAAGATAGGAAATACACAACAAAAAAGGACTTTAAGTTGTAGTTTTAAGTACTAGTGTGATTATTTAAGGGAGATGAGGAGATGACTCCATGCTTTTATTTTTAAGCTAATTAGCTGATCTGAATATTAAAGTGCCTTTAATGTAGGCTAACGTAATGTTACGTTACGTTAACATAATGCTAAGGTTATACCGGCAGCAGTATTGCCATACAAAGTTAGAAAATACACAACAAAAAAGGATGTTAAGTTGTGGTTTTGAGTCCTGTGTGGCTAATAAAGGGGTTTATTTTTCATTATGACAGACAACTCCATGCCTTTATGTTAAGGCTAATTAGCTAATTTAATTATTAAAGTGACTTTTATGAAGGCTAACATTAATTGCTAACGTTATACCGGCAGCAGTATTGCCATACAAAGTTAGGAAATACACAACAAAAAAGGTTTTAAGCCCTTTGTGACTAATAAAGGTTTTTTTTTTTCATGATGAGAGGTGCTTTTATGTTTTATATTTATATTTTATTAGTAACTTTATTGAATGCTAACATTAATTGCTAACGTTATACCAGCAGTATTGACGGCAGTTGAATCAAACATTTTCAGCACAAACAACTGCATCCACAACATATGCGATGAAAACAACAACTTATGGGTTACATTTAAAATGAAAGAGATGCAAAATAGAGGAACAGAAAATGTCCTATGGAGGAAACATGTCTTGGCTTTATGACAAACATACTATATACTCTTGCCAGTTCTTCCACATGACCAGTTTCACCAAAGAGCGTGAACTCTGTGCTTAACCAACATACCTTGTATAAATAGTTTCATGAACTGAAGACACTTTATCGCTCTCTCCTCCGTGTACCCTGCTGTCTTATTTGTTTTTTCAAATCAAACATGTTTATTGGTGTAGTAATATTTCCCTATATTGGCAAACAACCAATTTTACAACATCAGCAAACACGCACACACTCATACTGTTGTAAAGACGGTGCAGCTGCAGGTTTTAGTGCCTGATGGAAACCATGTAGTATTAGAGTTGAAGGGAAACATATACTTTTATATTTAAATTGAGCACTACAGCCATGAAACAAACTTACTATGTTTTTATAGTTATGCACCACAACACCGAGACAAATTCCCCATATATACAAAGCTACCTGTTTATATTTCAGATTAGATTGACTGTTTCACTATCTCACAGTGATATCAAAAGCTTCTTTAACCATTCAAAAACAGGACATTGTCCACGTTTAAACAGAAAAACAAGCAACTAAACAAACAGCCAAGAGAGAAACATATACGGGAATACACGACGCATGTTGGCTTGCACTTTCACTTCTTCTATAATGACTGCCAAAGCCAAACTTCGGCAGTCTGATGAAATGAAACTTAAGTTATATAAGACATCATGCAACTTAGAAATCATCAAAACACTGATATTGTAGCACGCAAAGACAAATAAAGCACCTCTAGTGGTTTCTTATCTGAGAAATCATTGATGGAGATCTCTCTCGCAAGTTGTTGAGTGTTTTCTTCATCAGCATCAGCACAACAATAAAGTACCCACATCTAATACTGGCTGAAGTGATTGCAGAAATGCAATCCAATTGCACCGTCGTTGACCACAAGACCCTACAGCGGATTGTGAGGACTGCTGAAAAGATCACCTACATCTACAACATGTGCTGCTTGCACAAGGTCAAACGCATTGTGGGGGACCCTTTACACCTCTTCCATGAACTCTTCTCCCTGCTGCCTTCTGGAAGACGGTTCTACAGTTCAAGGCCCAACACTACCAGGATGGGAAACAGTTTCTTCCCACAGGCAGTCAGACACTAAAACATAAAAACTATCTGCACATTGCACATGTATCCATGCACACTTGCACCTTTTGTCTCTCTTTAATGTTTACACCCCAGTGATGTAGTCAAGACCAATTAAACCAAGACCAAGTGTATCAAGACAGAGACAACGAAGACGAAGACGAAGGGGTTGAGACCAAGCCCAAGGTATTGCGATACCAAGTCAAAGACCAAGACCAGACAGAGCCTATTTAGGTAGTTCATATTCATGAACAAAACTTTTTTGGGTGAGGCGTGGTTGCTACATTGAGTCACCTCATTGTCGTCTTGACGTATTTATAGACTGCTGTGTGTTATTTTGGCCTTTAAAAAGTGATCTCAAGACTAAGACTGGTCTTGAGTACTGTATATAACCATATGTAGCATCTGTACATACACCTCCAAGTTTGTTACACTGTGTGTTGTCTCTTGTCAAGTTGTTTTGTCTGAACGTACTGCACTTTATGTATTATGTGTTGCAACGTGTGCACACTTTAATGTAGTCCTGAGTTTTTGGACACAAACATATCATTTGTACCTTCTCCCGTGATGTTTACTCTTTCCTCTAAAGTTTTGACGCACTCACTGTTATCTGCCTGTACTTTTCCATTAATGTACGACATGCAAATAAAGTGGTGAAAAGATCTCTGGCCTCTGCTGTATCAAACTGCTGTATTTCAGAGTCCTGCAGACGTGAGTCAGGTGTCACCCAACGTGCTTTTATTTTATTTACTGGGCAAGTCCATCGAGCCTCCTTTGAAAAAAAAATTCTTCTGTCTTATTCAGGACGTTCCAAAAATAGATGTGCTGTCTATTTTCACTATTGTTTACAACTCACCAAACCGGTTTAATATGCATCTATTCTCAGAATTCTATTCTATGAAGGAAACAAGTCATCCTACATTAATTTTCTTACGTTGTGTTGTGTTGTTGTTCTTTTTTATGATCTCTAGATGGAAAAGTCTGAGTCAATTTACTGCAGACTTCACTCTGAGAACCAAACTTAGGGAATACTGAGTTAAATCATCGAATCTTGCTGTTCGTTTTCTCTGTAACATAGATTCAGGTTCGATCACACCCTCTCCACATTTAAGAGTCGTCTTAACATGTTCCTTTTTGATAGAGCTTGTAGTTAGATCTGGCTTAGGTGAGTCCTGAACCATCCCTTAGTCATGCTGCTATAGGCCTGGACTGCCTGGGGACTTCCCATGATGCATTGAGCTCTTCCCTCCATCCGTGCACATTCATGTCCCATCAATACACAATTAAATCCTGCTTTTATGTTAATGTATGAGTCATAGTAATCTTAAGATATAATAACAATAATAATTATAGCATAAGTCTGTAATGAGTACTTTTATTTTTAGTACTTTAAGTACATTTTTCTGACTGTCAAACATTTGCTGCATCTGTAAATTATTTGTATTTGTTTAAATATCATCATGCACACACAGTATATACAGTATGAACAGCATGAGTAGATTGTCATGTAACTCATGTACATAAAGCAACCTGCTACATAAATCAGCTTTACTTTAGCATCCTTTGCACTGTGCATTATTGTCTTATTCTGCCTACAAACATTATTGTTGGGTATATAGAGAGAGATCTACATATTTATGTATCTTTATCTGTAAATTGTAGTTTAATCTTTATGTTTACTTGTGAAGCTATGTTTACTTGTTTCCTTGTTTTTAGCTCTCTTTATGTCTTTGTCTGTGTATGTACATTGAGAGCAACGTGAAACCAGAGTCACATTCCTTGTATGTGTACACTTACCTGGCCAATAACGAAGATTCTGATTCAGATCAGACTTACTTACGGTTCTTAACAATATTTTAAAAAACAATGTAATAGAATTTGTAGCATATGTTGTAATCTGCATATCACCATTAATTAAACTCTATTAACTGGAGTTTACTGCATGATAGTCATGCTCGCTCACATGTTCATGTATATATTAGTGAAGTGTGACCTCTGCTGGAAAGTGTCATGAACAGCAAGGTTCATATTGTGACTAACGACCCACATTTACAGTAACTGCTGAGTCTATTTGTAATATTTGTCATATCAAAAGCAAAGTTATGATAATATGTTGTTTTACAACTGTAAATCCTGAAATGTAACAGCTTATATTTACAGGCAAAAGCAGATATAATAACTATTCTTAGCAGATAAATCTGTCTAATTCTGATTTTATCAACTGATTCCGGGACAAACACAGTGAAACAATTTAGAAAACCAAGTGTAAATACATTTTTTTTAATCCTTTGAATCAAGAAATACTTTAATACAGAAACATGGGCAAAAATCAGCATCAAAGTCTTAAAATGTACATAAATAAACAATACAAATAAGATTATTCTATCCCACAACTGGTGCACTATGATAAAAATTGACTTTGAGTGGCCGGATTGAAGATCTGCTCTTTAGAGATATGGATGCTGTCGTCCTTCTCCTCTCATGAAGCTCAGTTTCCTCATCTAGACACACTCTCTATGATCTTAGGCCCAAAAGTAGAGTCACAACGACATCAGACCTGGTTACAATAAGTTAAAAAATATAGATTTGAGTGTACAGAATATTGTAAAGATTGGTTTAGTATTATTCTCACATGGCAAAATGACATCCACCCCCACAGCTGAAGGTGCTAATGTACAAAATTTACCCAAACCATCTCATATAACTATCCATGTGCCTCCCACCATTTTTTTTTAAACAGCTAAAAAACTTGAAGTTTAGCAGGTTACAAAAAACTTCAAATTTGTGTTTTTAATAATTTTTTATCAATAAAAAGGCATTCAACAAGTCTGAAGGGTCTACAGCCATGCTTGTTTAGTCATAAATCCAAGTATTAGACACATTTTGACCTGCTGGTGGTCAGGATAGGATCAAAGATATTAGGGGTCATCCTCTGGGGACCATGAATCCCTTTATAAGTGATAACTGATTCAAGGGATGTAGAAAAGGTGTCCGATAGGGGTGATCCTGTGTTTCTCTTGTACGAAAGCTCCATTTTCTCTTGGTTTTAGTGACCATGGCTAGCACCTGTTAGCATCTCTTTCCATCTGTCCTTTTTAGCTGAATTTATATTCTAAATTTAATCTTTTCACCTGAATAGGATCAACGTAGGACGGTAAAACAGGAAGGGAGGAAGATGGAGGTGAAGTAGATCGAGAAGGAATCATGGCCATTGGAGGATGAGAAGGTTGCTTTGGAGAGACAAAAGTTGTCAAATAGAAGCTGCTAGTGGTCTCCAACAACAAGTAAGCAGAAGTTAACGGTTCATATTTGGTACAGTATCTAGACTAAAATGGAAAACTAGTCCGACCCTGCTTGATAGGTCTAAAAAGACAGAGCTTACTTGGTTCATTAGGACATTTTCACTTTGGATCTAAAACAGGGAATATGTAACAAGTTAAAAAAAATTACCTTTAAAATTCAATTATTAGAGGAAGGAAACAGCAATACATGAGTCGAACATTATAGTTAAATTATGTGTGTGTTAATGCAGGTAAATTAGCCAGTGTGATTTGTTGTAGTCGTTTGGTGGGAAACACTTAAATCAGGGCAAAGTTCGTCAAACATCTGAATTAACCCAGAGAAGACACCATGATTCAAATATGTCTTAGTCCTTCTGCTGCTCCAGGATCAAATCAGATAGCACGTTGATGTCCGTCTCTGCCGGGTGGCACTGCAGCACCAGCGCCACCATGTTGTCCTGACCCGCGAAAACCTGACAGAGCTTTTCCCTCAAGTTGGCAGTCTCCTCTGGACTCCTGTCTGCGCCTAAAGCTCCAAACTGCCTGTGCTGGTGTCCCCCGTCCCATCCCGTTCCATGTCCTCTCCCTTTACCCCGACTTCCTCCACGTGTTGCATCTGGAGCTCCACCCAGATTTCGGTCGCGGTAGTTCAGGACCTCCGTTTGAGAGCGTGGAGGTTTGGAGGAAGGGAAATTGGTGGCTACTCCGGCAAAAGAGTGGTTTCCTGGGTCAGGAGTCCTGAGAGGGAATGAACACAACATTATATAGAGTTATTTTCTTGACATATACCAACATCAAACAAATATTTCCTTGTTTTGGACCGCTGGGAAGAGGACATTCCCCCCAGGCCCGGGGCACAGGGGGAAATACTGAGTGGGAGCGGAGCTGGTGTCATGCTAGAACCGGAGCTAAATGTAACACTGCTCAGCAGCCTCTATGGACATAATGACAGAGGCAAAAGGAGTTAAGAGGACGTTGACGGAGGAAGCTAAGAAGAGAAAATGAGAGAGTGAGTGTGCAAGAAGCCGCCAGACAAGAGTAAATCTGGGACTGACTTTTAGTGGTTGGTGAGAGCTTGGTGAAATAAAAGGCTGAAAGACAGACGCCGAGCTGGGCTGACTGCTGTTGGACTAGTAAGTAATATTAGCTGGCTGCTATGTCTTGTTGACCTTGCTTGATGTTTGGCTGCAAAGTCTCGCTAGTTTTTGATCATAAGTAATGTAAACAGACACTCCAAAAATGGGGGCACCGAATCACAAAAAATACCAATTTCTACGCAGTTTCTGAGCTAGCTTGAAGAAAAGTGAGTGATAATACCTGTGCTCTGAGCGTAGGAAGTCATCCAGGTGAGGCCCTCCTCTGCCCAGAGGGTCGTCCGGCACCATGAAGTGATCCCCAACAAACGTGTACTGAAGAAGCCTGGGGAGATCACACACAATGTAATTAATGGACTAGTCCTTTGAACAAGTTTCAGAAGTGTAGACTGCTGTGTATTTCTTACATTTTTTATAGTATCTGAGAACATTACTCAATCCAAAACACACCAAGTCAAAGGAAAATGACTAGATATTTTGTCTGTCTGGTTAATATGACACATTTTGCCATCTTTTTATACCTCTTTTTGATGATGTCCCTCCACACAGGGGACTCGTCTGAAAGGTCTCTCAGGTTGTCGTTCGTCACAATCACTCCGTCCGTCTTCTGTGCAAGCTGCAGCATAAATCTGTGGAAACAGGAGAAACGTGAGATTAAGGCAACCGGGAAAAGAAGGTATTCCACACTACATACTGATTAATGATGGTTGGTTTCACCTGTGTCTTGTTGTCCTGTCTTATATTTTAGTCCCTTTGTTCCTTCATGTCATTGTTAGGTTGCACTGTGTTCTGTTCTGGATCTCTGTTTGCTTGGACTTGTGTTAGACTTCTTATTTATCCTTGGATTCTTGGACTTGTTGAATGTTATGTTATTTTTGCGTGTTCCTACCTATTCCGTAAGTTAAATTAACTGAAACCAAGGAACACTGGGACTAAATACATGAGAACTAATTAACTAATTAAACACAGGTGACACAGAAAATAGACGGGAAGTAAAGTAACAGAAGACACCCGCGGAAAAAACAGGAAATACTAAACCAGAAAACCATCAGCGGTAGAGTACATCCAATGTTTGACCATGGACAT